>JAVTVJ010000760.1:0-644899 GCA_034509425.1 Eopsaltria australis | reverse complement strand
CCTGCCAGAAGCCCAAGATCCGGGATCGGAAGCTGCAGCACGTGACGGCGCGGGAGGGCCAGTCCGTGTCCTTCCTGTGCCGCGCCGATGGCGAGCCCAACCCCTCCATTGCCTGGGTGTCCCCCCAGCACCGCATGATCACCACCCGCAGCACGGGGCGGGCCACGGTGCTGCCCGGGGGCACCCTGGAGATCCGCTTCGCCCAGGTGCAGGACAGTGGCACCTACATCTGCATCGCCAGCAACGCCGGCGGCAATGACACCTACTTTGCCACCCTGACGGTCAAGGGACGCCTGGCCGACGGCGCCCACCACGCCAACCGGACTTTGTACCTCAGTGACTTCAACGACACCTTCCACAACGACACCCAGGTCTTCTTGAAGTTCACCTTGGACCTCAAGACCATCCTGGTCTCCACAGCCATGGGCTGCATCACCTTCCTGGGCGTGGTGCTCTTCTGCTTCCTCCTGCTCTTCGTCTGGAGCCGCGGCCGGGGGCAGCACAAGAACAACTTCTCCGTGGAGTATTCCTTCCGCAAGGTGGACGGTCCCACTACCACCACCGGCCAAGGAGGGGCCAGGAAGTTCAACATGAAGATGATCTGAGCCTCTCCCAGTGGAGAACCGTTGTCTGCTGCCCGGCCCCGGGCATGGCTGCAGTGGGACGGGGCCGGGAGGGCTGTGGGAGCACCGGCTGTGTCCCGGAGCTGGCAGTGTGACCTTGCTGTGCTGCGACGTGGCTGGAGACAGAGGTGCCACAGGCCAGCAGGGTCGGAACCGTGGGGACCTCAGGGTCGGGGAGGGATGACCTCGATGTCCCGGGCCTGTGGAGAGCCCTCAGGGCTCAGGGGCCGTCCCAGGGGCTCCCGATGTAGCGAGGTTTTTGCTACCAACTATGCATTTCTCGAGCCAAAAGATCATCAGCGTTTGGGCCTGGGAGAAAAATGCTTCCTGTTTTTTCCCCCTCCCTTTCCCTTTTTTTGTAAGGGACTCTTCAGAAAACTTTCCTGGTAGTTGTTCATGGTTCTTTTCTTGGTGTTGGTGGGGGTTTTGGTCCAATTTTTTTTTCTTTTTTTTAAAACAGTTTCCAAGAGAAAAGTCTTCCGGGGCGATGCGGAACTGGGGAGGTTGTGCCGAGCTGGGAGCGTCCCCCAGCCCCTCGGCAAAGACAGACCCCCACCAGGGCATGGATGTGCCTTGAGAGCTTCCCATCCATGGATTTAGGATCCAGCATCTGCCAACGTGGGTGCCTGGGGACGCTTCTGCACAAGCAATAATAACCCCCCAGGACCAGGCTCTGAGGAGGTGTCAGCAAGAAAAAAAAGGGAAAAAAAAAGGCAAAATGAGGCCAAGATGATTAAAATCAGGAAGAGCAACCCCAGGGCAATGCAAGGCCCTGTCTCTGCATCCGCCCGAGGGGGGTTGGGATTCCTGTGGGTTCAAAAGGCGCTTTTGGGTTCATTTTCCTTAAGTTGCAAAGTCGAAATCTGCAGGAGAGCAGGACCTGGCTCATCCCGGCTGCAGGGAGGCCCTACAGCCTGGGAAAGAAGAGGAGAGAAAAGCTGGGGACAAGCAGTGCAGGAGAACATCCTGGCTGACACCTCCATCCCAGATCCTGCACCCTCTGGCGCTGAGGACCATGGGCCAAGGTCCTTGGGGCTGGGTCAGTGTCCCTGGGGCTGGGTCAGTGTCCCTGGGGCTGAGTCCGTGTCCCTGGGGCTGGGTCAGTGTCCCTGGGGCTGAGTCCGTGTCCCTGGGGCTGAGTCAGTGTCCCTGGGGCTGGGTCAGTGTCCCTGGGGCTGGGTCAGTGTCCCTGGGGCTGCTCCTGCTGCCGCAGGGGGGTTCCTGCCTTCCCATCCCACCCCTCCCCACCCCTCCCCTCCCCCAGAGCCTGAGGCTCTGCCTCAGGGCATGGATTTTTGTGTGTGGGAGAAGGAGTGGAGCCAGAAGGGAAGAGCCTGGATGTGACCTGGAGGATCCAGGGAGTTCATTCCTTCCTCTTTCTCCTCCCATGTGCACCCTGGGGGTTGCTGCAGGTCCCACCTCTGTCCCTATTCCTGCAGGGATATTCCCCACCTGGATGTCCCTTCTCCAGCCAGTGATGATCAGGCTGGGAGCTGGAGGGGGCAGCTGCCCATCCCCTCTCAGGCAGCCCAGAGTGGCACTGGATCATCCGAGGGGTTGGGAGCTTTGTGGGGCACCAGTGACTGCTGAGATCATCTCCCAAAACTTGTGCTGCTCATCCCTCCATCCATCCATCCCTCCATCCATCCATCCATCCCTCCATCCATCCCTCCATCCATCCCTCCATCCCTCCATCCATCCATCCATCCCTCCATCCATCCATCCATCCCTCCATCCATCCATCCATCCATCCCTCCATCCCTCCATCCATCCATCCATCCTCCATCCATCCATCCATCCCTCCATCCATCCATCCATCCATCCATCCATCCTCCATCCATCCATCCTGTCCATTATTCCATTCCCTCCATCCATCCATCATCCTCATCCATCCCTCCATCCGTCATCCATCCATCCATCCATCCATCCCTCCATCCATCCCTCCATCCATCCATCCATCCACTCCATCCATCCCTCCATCCATCCATCCGTCATCCATCATCCATCCATCCCTCCATCCATCCTCCATCCATCCATCCATCCATCCATCCATCCATCCATCCCTCCATCCATCCATCATCCATCCATCCCTCCATCCATCCATCCGTCCATCCATCCATCCATCCCATCCGTCGTCAATCCGTCCTCCATCCATCCATCAAACCACCTCAATCAATCCATCCATCCGTCATCCGTCAAATCAAATCCATCCATCCCATCCATCCGTCCATCCGTCCGTCCATCATCCCTCCATCCATCCCCTCCATCCATCCATCCATCCAAATCCATCCATCCGTCCATCCCTCCCTCCCTCCCTCCCTGCTGTGGGTCTGGCTGTCCCCATGGCCCCCATGCCCGGTGCCCCTCGACCCTGAGCCGTGCATGCCATGTCCTACCAGGGTCCTGTTTGGTGTCTGGGGTTTTTTTTAACCTCGGGAGGGGGGTGGGAGGGTGGGGAGGGGGTCGGGCATGGACCCTCACAGTGGGAGCAAAGGGCAGTGCAGACCTGGCACAGTTTTCTATGTAACGAGCATGTGAGATGTATTTGTGAGCAAAACGAAAACGGGAAAAAGAATTAAAAAGTACTTTTGTGGTTCATTTGGGTTTTTCTCCCCATTTTCTTCCTCATCTGCCTTGATAAGAAAAGGCAAAATCAGTGTGCAAAGCCTGAGCAGGACCTGGAAAGGGCAGGAGCACCAGAATTCCCAGCTTTGTGCTCTCCAGACCTGCTGCAACCTGGGAATCCCCTGAAATTCCAGCAGAGCTTTTCCCCTTCCTGGGGCTCTGCTGGGATTTACAGCCCCTGAGTCCATCACCACCATCAGCCCCACAAACCCCATCATGAACAATGTGAAACCACCTCCCAGAGGGTACCAAAGTCCATATTAATAACTAATAAATGATTAATGCACATGTGCTAACAAAGTGCTGCTGCTATTAATCAATTATTAATTATTAATACAGTGTTTATAAGGATGTGCCAAAAGTGGAGGGTGCAAAGGCAGCACCTCCAGTGCGACTTGCAGGAAAATTGGGATTTTGGGTGGGTTAAAAGGAGTCCCATCCACGCAAGAGTGCACGGGTGTGCACAGGCACACGTGGAGCCAAAGCCCTTGGGTGGGGCTGCAAAATTGGGCACTGGGAGCCTGTGCTGACCCCTCCCTGGGGAAACTGAGGCACGGGGGGGGAGGTGGCTCCTCCTCCACGAAGTGATCCTCCCAGTGCCCTCCCCATGCCCCAGTCCCAGGGTGCAGCCTGGCCCCACTCAAGGCCCCCCCTGCCCTTGGCCATCGCTGTCCCCACCACGGGCTCGGCCAGCCCAGTGTCCCCTTGTCCCGCTGTCCTTGTGTCCCCCTCAGAGGGGCCGCTGCCCCTCCCCAAACCCCCCGTGTCCCTTTGCCAAGCTCAGTGCCCGCCCTGCTGCCCTGCCAGCCCCCGGTCCCGACTCTCCCAGCACGGACGGGGCTGGCACTGGGAGCTGCAACGCAATGCCTCCATCTGCTGGAGAAACCGGCCCTGGGCCGCTCCAGCCCGAAATTCCATCCCCCGCACACTCCTGGGCTCCGGGGAGGCTCCAGCTCCCACCCCACGGCCCGAGGGAAGGTGGCCCTGGTTGCCCAAGAACCGGGAGGCTGCAGTCCCCACGGGCTGGGCGAGAGCTGCCGTGGGAGGAAGGAGGAAATTTGGGGTTTTCTCGCATTTCCTGCTTCACAACGCATTTCGTGGCGCAGGAAGGTGAAGCGTCGGGGTTTCAGCTCCTGCCTGTGCCCGTGGGAGCCAGGACTGAGTCCCACCCTGCTCCTTTTGGGGGATGAGCTGCAGGATGGAGAGAGCACCCAGGTGGGTTCAGTGCCCCAGAGATCACCCCCACCTGCCCCGAGGTGGGTATGGAGCATCCCCACAGCACCCACGGGCTGGTGAAGAATGTCATGGAAAAAAAACAGCAAAAAACGAAGACAATTAGAAAAGTGCAATTTTCCAGCAGCTGCGTTTAAAGATCCTATCTCCCACTGGGAAGAGAAACCAATTTCCTTACAAACCAAAAAGGCTGGAGCTAAGAAAAGCTTCCCTGCATCAGTCCCCCAAATCCAGGGGGAAAAGGGTTCAGCAGCTCCTGGACCAGAGTCAGCAAATGCCATCAAGGCCATCAAGGCCATCAGTGCCACTTCCTTGTCCTGCAGCTGATTTATCCACCTGGAACAGGCAGCGGAACCCACCAAAGGGTTCAGGGATGCTCCATGGCTTGGAGAATTAAATCAGCATTTTGCACAGTCCTGCAGGGGTTGGCAGCAGGAAACGACCATCCCTGCTAAGGGCTTGGGTGGCTTTTAAACCTGGCATTTTCTCCTTGGTTGTAATAAGACAAATGAGGAATTTCACAGCCAAAAGGTAGTGCCTGGCTGCCCCTCTTTGCCTGACCACTTCTCTCCAGCTTGGCAGGGTCACAGGCATGGCGGGAATTCTGGCATTTCATTCCTGACATTTTCTGTAATTTTATTCATTAGGAAAAAACAGTATTGCTTCTGGCAGAGTCCTCCCCCATGAGGGTGGGGAGGCCCTGGCACAGGGTGCCCAGAGCAGCTGTGGCTGCCCCTGGATCCTTGGCAGTGTCCAAGGCCAGGTTGGACAGGGCTTGGAGCAGCCTGGGACAGTGGAAGGTGTCCCTGCCCGTGGCAGGGGTGGCACTGGATGGGATTTAAGGACCCTTCCAACCCAAACCAGTCCGGCTTGCTGGTGCAGTGTGGGGTGGATGGGCCCTGCAGCTCCTTCCTGAGCTGGGTCCAAGCGTGACTCAGCCCCAAGGTGGTTTTTTATCAGCTCTCACACACGGCCTCAGCACCCAGAAATGGCCCCAGCCATGGCCAACAGCCACAACCCCCCCGGGGCCTGGAGTGGGCTGGGAAATAGGGAAAGAAACACTCGGGAAGGGAACTGTGGGCTCCTCCCGGGGGTGGCTGCAGGCTCTCAGCACCACCGAGTCCCATCCCAGCTCCCCAAAGCCCTGCAGGGCTGCCTGGATCCAGGGTCCCGCTGTCTTGGCTGCATGGTTGGGCTCAAAGAGTGAAATTTTCTGCTTTCCTCATGGTAATCCAACATCTCCAAAAGCCTGCTCATCCCAACCTCGCTGCTCCCAGGAGAAATTCCTGCAGCTGCCTTCCCACAGCACCCAGAGTGGCACCACTGATGGCTCAAAAAGTGAATAGAAGGGAGGAAATATTGAAATATTTGGAGTTTAGAGTGTTTAAAAAGTGACTTTATCCTAGAGAGGACAGACACTGATGGGGAGGAGTTTTTCCAGCAGCTGAGTTGGGTCACTTGGTGCTCTTTGAGCAGCTGTAAAATTCTGAGAGACAAAAAAACAAACAAACAAACAAACAAACAAAAACAAACAAACAAACAAAAAAAAGTGTTTTCCAAGGACTGGAAAACAGTCCATCTCGTGCAATGGCTGCAGGAAATCCCGGCAAAAACACAGATCACAGAATATTCTGCATTGGAAAGGAACCACAGGGATCATCAAGTCCAATTCTCAGAGGAACTGAACCCACAGCCTCGGTTCATGGAAGAAAATTAAAATATTCCTCCTTGCCAACCCACCCAGAGTAACAACGTGGAGGAAAGGGAATTAATTCCGTGGTGTGAGGACGATTTATGGGGACAGTCCCCTCCTCAGAGCAGCTTCCACCCTTAAAGCCATGCCCAGAGCCAGCCAGGAAGCGGAGCAGCTCGGGGGACACAAATCCACAGGTGGCACTGACGGTGACGCAGTGACCACGGCCGGGGCCGGAGCGATGCCAGGGGGCTCCGGGGGCTCCGGGAGCTCCGGGGAGCGAGGCCAAAGCCCGGCTTCCTTCAGCCGAGCACGGAGCAGGTTTTGAAAGCACATCCTGCCCCGGCCGGGGCGCAGCGCCTTGCGCAAGGCGAGTGCCGAGTGCGCCATGGCGAGCGCCAGGAGGGGCCGGGATGGGCAGCAGGAGCTGCTGCGGGGCCGGGATGTGGAGCTGGAGCCCCGCGGGACCCCCCCGCTGCCAGGGAGCACTCACAGGTACCGAGGGGTCGGCAAAGGGGGCCCGGGGAGATGCTCAGCACGGCTGCCCCCACGCAGCGCTTTGTGCTGGGCAATAACCCGGGATCCCGGGGGGCACAGGGGTCTGAGTGCGGGCAGCTTTAGACAAAGCCACCGTGGTTTCGGTATCGCCGGTAGCAGCAAAATCAGTGCCCAGTGCCAGGACGGGGAAGTGAAACCCAGCGGCTCCATCCCAGTGCCCTCCTGCTTCGGGCTCCCTCCGCTCCCTCCGCATGCCCAGACCCCTGTCCTGTCCCCCAGACCTGGCTGGGGCTGTCAAAGGCTTTTCCTGCCCTTGTCCTACACCTCTCCCGCCATCGTGTCCTCCTTGGGGTCACCCAGCAGGGATCACGGGCTACGCGTCAGTCCCTGAGCACTCCTGGGTGTGTCCCGTGCAGGTGGGAGCCAGCGCGTGTGGCAGCTCCTACCCCAGGATTTCCCAGTGAGGCAACTGATGTCACTGGGCCACCAAACTCCCCGTGTTCCTCCCCAAAACGACCCTGCCGAGGCTCCCCAGGCCACTGCTTCCCCTTTTCTCCGCGTTCTTCCTCTGAGCCGGCGCCGCAGGGAGAGGGAGCCGCGGGGTGACGCTGCCTCCGGGTCCGTGCAGGGCCAGCTCCGCTCTCCGCAGCGCCAGCCTGCACCTGGCTGCCCCCGGACTGGCCACCCCCATGCCGGACACGCCGGGGGGCTGCCCCCCTCGGTCCCCCAGCTCAGCCCTCATCTACAGCAACGTGGGTGAGTGATGTCCTGGCCCCGCCACCGCGGTCAGTGGCACGAACCCCTCTGGTGCCCCTGTCCTTCCCTCGTGTCACCCCTCCAGCTGGTGTTTGGTGTGGCTTTGGGGCTGGAAATATCCAGGGGGGCAAAGAACAACGTGCTGTACTCCCATCCCATCCCATCCCATCCCATCCCATCCCATCCCATCCCATCCCATCCCATCCCATCCCATCCCATCCCATCCCATCCCATCCCATCCCATCCCATCCCATCCCATCCCATCCCATCCCATTCCGCTCCCACTTTCTTCTCCTCTGTCCTGTCTGTCCTGTCACGTCTGTCCCTCCCTCCCCAGGAGAGCTGCGCGCCCACCTCGTCCCTCCCAAGGCCAGCCGAGGGGAAGGCGCTGGGAGAGCCCTCCCTCAGCTCGACCCGGACCCCCTGCCTCCCCCACTGCCCAAAAAGAAGCTCCAGAGAGCTGAGTCCCTCCCGGAGCCGGGACCATCCCACCGCTGCCATGGCGACCCTGAGCCACGGGCTGGCAGCATCCTGTACAGCATCCCCCCAGCCCACCTGCAGCACGAAGAAGGGGCTCCCCCGCGGGACAGACCCTCCTGGGCACCGAGGAAGCCCCTGACCAAGTCCCAAAGCCTGGGGGAGCCGCTGGCCCGGAGCAGCCCTCCGAAAGCCCCATCACCCAGCCTGAAGAAGGTGACATTTGGGACAGCGGACGGGGAGCTGGGGCAGCTCCTGGAGAGCCCGGCCGGGGTCTGTGGGGTGGTTTTGGGGTGCCAGGAGGCCGCCCTGGCCCGGCTCTCGGCTGTCATGCAGGAGGAGCTGGTGGGGCCCGAGGAGAGGCAGCAGCTGCTGGAGGCAGGACTGGCGGGGAAGGGCTGGGCAGAGCTCGGAGTCCTGGACCCGCAGCCCTGCTGCCAGAGCGGGGACGCCTGGTACTTCAGGGTGGGCTTCACCTTCGAGCACAGCCAGCTGCAGTTCGCAGCCAAGGTAAGGAGGGCATCGGGGTAAAAGCCGTGGGTGGTGCAGAGGGAGCCAGTTCCTGGAGATCCGGGAGTGTTGGCTTTTCCATGGAACACGGCACTGGGGCCACTTCCCCTTTCTGAACCCACTTCTGCATTTGCTGGGTGAGACAGCGCTGCTGGCTGGGGCTGGGTGACGAGGGTGACAGCTCCCGTGGGGCCAAGGGACACGTCAAAAACGGCCCTGCTGGAGGACATGTCATGGGGGCATGGTAACTCAGCCAGAGGGGCCAGCAAAGGAGAGGCTGGAGCAGAGCTGGCTGCCCAGGAGAGCAGGAGGAGATCCCAGCCCATCTGGGGGCTGCACCACCCCTCGTGTCCCAGTTCTTGCTCAAAGCCATCCCAGCTCTGTCCCTGGCTTCAGAGGGTGCGAGGAGACTCCAGCACCACGTGTGGGTCAGAGCAGGGCTGGTGGCCCTGAGCTGGCAGGGTGGCCCAGTCCAGGACGAGGCTCTGTCCTTGCACAGCTGGCCCTGTCCTGTGTGTCCCCGCAGGTCCCCAAGCCGTGCTGCTCCAGCCTGAATGTGCGGAGCTCCGTGGGGACACACTGCAGCATCCAGCGCCTTCTCGGTCACTTCACCGACCGCCTCCCTCACGAGCTGGTGCTCCCAGGAATCCCTGGAAAACAGAGCCAGGGCCCTTCCCGAGAGGAACCAGTCTGTCCTGCCTCCCAGCCTGTCCTGCAGGTGCTCCTATGTGCCGAGGTTCCCCAGCAGACCCTGGCAGACTTTGTGAAGGGCTCCCACGCTTTGCACAGGAGCAGCCCTGGGCACTACGAACGCCTGGGCTGCCTCCTGCTCCTGCAGCTCTGCATGGGGCTGGAGCATCTCCGGGGGCAGAACGTGGCCCAGGGGGACCTGTGCCCCGAGAACCTGCTGCTGGTGCAGTGCCCGTGTCCCCCCTGGAACCAGCAGGGCCCGAAGGAGCAGCTGGGACTGTCCCTTCCACGGTTGCTCATCAGCAGCTTCTTCAAGGTGCAAGAGAAGCAAAGACCTTGTTCCAGCAGCCAGGAGCAGCACTGGAGCCAGGGTCTGGCTGTGCCCTCCCCTCCAGCAGCAGCTGAGCTGAACGTGGGCAGGCTGATCTATCAGATCCTGCACGTGGAGATCTCCCTGGAGAGCATCCTGGACTTCAGAAGCAAAAGGCTTCCCGAAATCCCCTCGCTGTCCATCTACTCGGCGGGACTGAAGCGCTTGGCCACGCTGCTGCTGCACAGGGATCCTCACCAGAGGGTGTCCATCGAGCAGGCCAGGGGCATCCTGCAGGTGCTGCTCTGGGGGCCACGCCAGGAGCTCTTTGCCAGGAGCAGGAAGAGCCTCGCGCTGCTCCGGGGCTGGCTGGAGGTCAAGAGGGCTCTGCTGCTCCTGAGGTTTGCAGAGAGCTCGGCTGGAGCCAGGGCCAGCCCCGGCCTGGAGGAGTGGCTGTGCTGCCAGTACTTCCAGGGGGCCACTGAACACACCCTCTACCAGGTCACCCAGGTCCTCTATGCTCCCTAAAGCAACCTCCAGTTCAGCCCACCCAAAGGTCCCCTCAAAGAGCCGACAAAGACCTGGCCAAACCTGTCCCTGCCCATGGCAGGGGAGCTGAAACTAAATTATTTTTAAGGTCTTTTCAACCCAAATCATTCCATCATTCTATGAAATCCACCAGTTCCTGAGAAATCCAAGCTGGTCCTCACTGGGTAAACTCTGCAAACCCAAACCCACTTCCCCCGCAGCCCACGAATAATGAAATTGGGATCAAACTCCCAAACACAGGGTGAAGTTTTACACCCTTAAACAATTTTTGCTGGATACTCTGAGTCTGGTTTATCAGAGCATCTGAGGAAAGGCAGCTGGATGGGAGTCCCAAGGAACAATTTAGTGGCTGATAATCCCAAATAAAGTTTATGGGGTTCAGACTTTGCACAAAACCCCCTCAGAGCCCTTTTGCAGGCACCAGGTTTTTGCTGTTTTAAATAACATTCAAAGTCACTCATCGCAGCTCACCCTTCTCAGCAAAGGAGAAACAACAGCTCCTTCAGCCTGCGCTTCCCAGAGACAATTTGTGGCACAGTCACAAATAAAAATGACATTTTAAAGGGAAAAATAGAGCTTCAATAAAACCTGGAGCCGAGCCTCTCAAACACTGGTCCTTTATGTGCTTCTTTGCCAGCGTCACACACTCCGGGGATGGATCCAGAGGGAAACACAAAGCCAAACTGCCCTGCCCGGTGGTGATTACCCACAACAGCCTCCATGGGCTCTGGTAAATAGCTCAGGTGAGTTCATGGGCACCAAGGCAGGGCTGTGGCATCTGCTCCTTGCTGTGAAACACTTGGCAGCACGTGGGACCTGGACCCAGTCCCCAGATCCATGCAGATGCCAAGGGACCATCACAGTGAAGGTCCTGCTCAGGTCATTTAAATTATTCCTCACCTATTATTAATCCACTCACAGCCATCTAGATTGGGTATCAGAAAAAATTCCTTCACTGAAAGAATGGTTAGGCATCAGTACAGGCTGCCCAGGGCAGAGCTGGAGTCACCATCCCTGGAAGTGTTCAAATGACGTGTGGATGTGACACTTGGGGATGTGGTTTGGTGGTGATGGGGTAATGGTTGGACTCGATGATCTTAGAAAGCTTTTCCAACCTAAACAATTCCATGATTCATGACTCCAACACCTGACAGCAGCAGGGCTGTGCACACAGTGGGACAGAGCCTCCCCACATCTGCTGTGCCCGTGGGTGTGGCAGTGGCTCACCAGGCAGGCACCAGAGCCTGGAGCATGGGTGGAGTGGGGATGATTGCTTCTAGGAGTCCCTGAGTTCCAAAAACCAAAAATAAACCAGAGCTGGGATCCTCTCAAAGTGTAGAGAACAGCTCAGTCCCAGCTCCCTGGTCAGTGGGTTGGTTTCTGCCTCCTGCTCCACCCAAACCCCCCAGTGCAGCCTCCCTGACCAGGCTGGACCCCACCAACCCTGGCACAGAAATGGGGCTTAAATCTCATTCCAGGCTCTTGGGCCAGCAGCGGGTGCCCCGGGAGAGCCCAGCCCTGCTGTCCCTGTCTCTCCTGTAGTATCTGCCGTGGCTACGAGAGGGCAGTAAAGGCCATGGCACAGCCCCTCATCCCAGGAGACAAAGCCAAAGCCGCTCCCGGGGCTCCTGCAGGCCCAGCCCGGCAGCGCCAAGCACCCCTGTTCTGGTTTCCAGTGTGTGTCACCCCCTCCCCTTCTGCCAGGAGCACCCAAAGTCAGCAGAACAACCCATGGAGGCAGGACCAGGCACATTCCAACCTCCCGTCCCTGAGGAGAGAAGGACAAGGCACAGGCACCTCATTGCAGAGGAAAACAGGGATGTTTCCAGATACCCAGAGCAGTTCAGCCCTGTGCCAGCCTGGTGAGCAAAACAGGGACCATCACCATGAACTCCTGGAATATCCTGAGCTGGAAGGGATCCACAGGGATCACTGATCCAGGCCCTGCACAGATACCCCAACAATCCCACCCTGTGCATCCCTGTTGTCAACACTCCTGGAGCTTTGGCAGCCTCGGGGCTCACCCTTCAAGCACATCTGTCCCCCCAAGAAGCCTGCCCAGCGTCAGTGACACCACTGAGCTGCACGAGTGCCACAAACCTTCCCAGCTCACAGCCAGAATTCCTGGAGCCACCCTGCACATGCTGGAAAGGCTGCACTGTTATAGGAACACTGAAATTCCAGGTATTTAAGTTGCATATTTGGTTTTTAAAGCAGCCGTGGGCTGAGCTGCTCACGTTCCACTTGAGACTTCCCAACCAAATCAAACCCCGAATATCCTACAAAACACTGGCAGAGCAGGGAAGCACTGGTCCTAATTACCACACCTGCTAATTAGTCACTGAAAGTAGACTTTTTCAGGAGTGCTGGATTATTTCAAGCCCTGGCAGAGCATATCCATGAGTTCCAGTCAAGCAAAGAACGAGCAAAGCCTTTCCACACCTGCAACTTTAATGGTTGGGGCAGTTCCAGAGCCACCTCTTCAAGAGTGCAAAGTCTTTAAACAGCTTAAAACCAGCAATAAAAAGTAAAATATAAATTTTTATTTAGAATTAAAGCAAATACTTCAGTATCACAAACACAATATTAAACTTCAAGAAATATACTGCTAAATTTGGAGGGAGCATTTATTTTTTTGCACAACCACAACATGCGCACAAAATCCAGAGAAAGATGTGGAGTCTGAAATTTTCAACATCTCACCACCAAAGCAGCTGGGTCACACAAGAGTTTCGTACAAGAGTTAAGATAGACTGGAATAAGATGTTGACAAAATTTCTACAGAATCATCTTTATAGACAACAAGAAAGCTCTAAAGAGGCAAACATTGCAATCTAGTCTTCTTCTGCTGAGTCTCTCTCAAACGTGTAGGCCATGAAGCAAGCGTCTGGTCTCTTGGGGACAAGGGGATGCCCTGGTCTCACAATCTCAAAGCCCAAAAAGCTGAAAGTACGGAGCAGTGCAGCTAGAAAACAAAGCAGGAGACAGGTTTCACCCATGGGATACTGAAAAACAGGAAGTTAAATTTCCACCAAAAGGCATTTTGTGACTCTGGAGGTGCAGGGAACAACACCCACCTCTGTCATCTCTGTTCTTGTGGAAACAGATGAACACGTGCTCAACTCGGAGCTGTTCTTCAGCAAACTCGAGAAGAACTGCAAAGCTGCAAGAGAAACACCAGGGGTTCAGTGCTCGTGGAACAGGGAATGTCCTGGCATGGGAGGGACCCACAGGGATCGTGCAGCCCAGCTCCTGGCCCTGCACAGGCACCCTGACAATCCCAGCCTGAGCGTTGTCCGAACGCCCCCGGAGCTCTGGCAGCAAGTGCTTCCTTCAGAGAGTCAGCAAGACCCTGAGAGCCAATCCACACAGGAATTCCTAAGGAAGGGGCACGGGCTGGAGCTTCACACCACCACATCCCTGAGCCCCAGCAGAACCCAAGGGCAGGGCTCCTCAGTGGGCACAGAAAATACGTTTGTGTGACACAGCTGAAGGAGCTGCAGTGACAGACTCAGAAGCAGCCTGGCATTCTCAGCACCTAAACCAGCCTGAAATCCCAGACTTTGGGCTGGTTCTGCCTGCAGCCCTCAAACCAGGCTCACTAGAGAGCCACAAGCACCAAAATGAAACTTCAGCTTTCAAAATATAAAGTGTTCTCCCGCTCCACTGAGGCCTCATGGCAACCCACAGCCGAGTTGTCCCTGACCCACCTGTCCTTGCTCCCCTCAGGCAGAGCACCACTGGGAATTTCGATGTAGAGGTTGTTGTTGTTCAGCACTGCTCTCCAACTGATGTGTTTGGCATCTGTAAGCCTTGACTGGACATTGAGAATTCTTGTCCTGTTGTTAGGTGTTAGTTCTTCTGTGACATTCAGCCGATTATCCTGCAGCAGGGAGAAGCGCAGAGTTATTTTTGCCTTCATTTCTGGAGGAGGGATTGAGGCAGGGAACTCTCAAGCTCACCATGAGCTGTTTGTTCCTCGTACTCACCGAATAAAATAAATTAGCTGAAAGATTGTGATCCCTCTGACTATTCCCTCGCCCACCTGGGATCTTCAGGGGTGGGTGAGGGACATCAGGAGCACCACCGAGGCCCCGGACCCAGGTTACTACAGCAATTGAAGGGAACCCTGGAACTGCAAAGGGAGCAGGATTAGACAGGCAGGAGGGCTTGGACAGAGCCCTGGCACTTCCAGAATTTAAGAAGTGTTAAAAAAAAACAAACCTGGGCCAAATGACTCCTCCCACTGCAAGTGGGAAGACAAAGGAAGCTCCACACCAGGGGCAGGGACAGTGCCCAGGGAGCTGCCTCTGCAGTATTTTGAGGGAAGACTCACTTGGAGCTGAAAAGTACTCCTGAGTGAGCCAGGTGTGTTTCTGTGCCTGGGCAGGGCTGGTCAGACCTCAAGAGAAGAACCCTTCTGCAGGAATGTGCTGTTTCCTGCCCTCCTTGTTCCCAGGCAGCACAAACCCCCAGCCCAGCAAGGCAGGGATCTCTTTTCCCTGGGATATTCTGTGCAATATTCACCGGCAGCCCTTCCCATCTCGAGGCCAGGCAATTCCAGGCAACCATCTCCACCTCCAATATTTTCAGCTAGAGCTGAGGCCACACCTGAATCCCTGCAAAACCTCCAAACCTCTTCCCACCGAACTCCTCAGAGCGATTCCACAACACTCAGCACTCGGGGCGGGGGAGAAAAAAAACCATCACATTTTGAAGATGTGAGGAATATTTTTAAGTTTCTCCCCATCCTTTTCAAGGCTGTTTCACTCCTCCCGTGGCAGAGCAGCGCTGGCCCCTCCCTCTGCACCATCCTTCACCCGCAGGCTCCACTCTTGAGTTGCGTCATCTCAGCAGATGCAGCAATCGAGGCCCTTGGGGGAATTTTCACAATCGTCCTGTCTCCGGGTGCCAGCAGCAGCCACTGCAGCCATTTGCAAATCCGAATAAACAGCTACAAAAATAATCCACCATTTTGCACACTTCGCACCCGAGCTGCGATTGGTTTGGGGGTTTTTTTGGGGGTTTTTTTCTCTTCTTTTTTTTTTTTTTTTTTTAATGAGCTTGAAACTTGTGATGAATAATCCGTATTAGAAAGGCTGGGAATGGGCAGAGAGGTTAAATATAATGTGCTGGAAGGTAAATTATATTTTTATTTTTATGTGAAGCAAGCGCAGTAATTGCTAAGTTTTACTGAAAATACAAAATCTGCACTAACTGAATGCGTTATTTTAATTAAATGAGTCTCCAATCCATTATTTTATGTTCTTTGAAAGAGACGCTCTTCTTTAGTACCAGATTCATTTTTATCTGAGAATGACTGTGAACTATATAATTCTCATTTCCCTTACAAATAAACCTTTAAAAACCTCTCCCGAAGGTGTGCTGTGGCAATCTTTAACAATTTCACCCATCTCCCCCCAAAGAGATGGTGCAGAAGGAAGGTTTGCAACTCTAAATGTATTTTAATGATGTTTACGAGCACTTAGGGGGAAAAAACTCATCTTTAACCCGCAGTTAAATATAAAAACGGTTTAAAAACTCCTTCCACAGTCCACACGCGAAGTGTAAAGGGCAGACTGATGTCCTGAGCATCCACCAGCCACCTTAATTCAGGTGTTTTCTTTTTTCCCAGCACCTGTGGGAGTTGTTTAATCTTTCGGTTGAGTTTTTAACCAACAGCTCTCCTAACACTCTTACCCTCGATTAGTTTTGCGGAGTATCCACGGTTACATAAGGGGATAACAGCCTTCAATCCTTCGATATCTTTGCCTAATTGTTGTTTTCCCCTCGGCCCCCCCCCCCAGCCCCGCTCCTGCCCCAGCCCTGCCCGCAGCCTCTCCCAGCCCGGGGGTGCCCTCGGGGGTCCCTCCAAGGGCCGGGGCAGCGCCGAGGCCTCATAATCTCCCTTCTTTTTGGGTTTTTTCCACCCTCCCGTACCGCCTCTCCCCGCGCGGCGGGGGCCGGGCCGCCCCTCCCCCGCTGGCCACGCAGCCTCCCCCGCCCCTCTCCGGCCACCAGGGAGGCGACAACGAGGAGGAGGAGGAGGAGGAAGGGGAAGGAGGCAGCGAGTGCCCAGCGGTGCGAGGCTGAGGGAGGCCGCGGCGCCTCACCTGCTCTGTCCGGTACTGAGGCTCAGCACAGCGGGCATGATGGTGCTTTTATTCCCCTCTTTCTCTCTAGCGAAGCAGTGGCTGTTGAGTATCCGTTGCAGGGAGGATTTCACCATCCGGCCGCTCTGGTCCGAACCCCGAAACCCTCCGCCGCCTCCGCCCCCCGCTCCCCAGGCGCTGCTACACAAAATGGCACCGCGGCCTCAGTGGGTCCTTATATACCCTCTGTCTGCCACGCCCCCTAAGCGACCACGCCCCTCAGCACGTGCCACGCCCTCCCACAAGGGGACCGCGTCTATTGGACAGTTTAGATGTCAATTCAAGGATCTCCCTGTCTATTGGTTAAATGGAGCGCGAGGGGCGGGACATCGGGCTAGGGGTGCTGCACGGGAGGCGGGGTGTAGCGGCGCGTGATTGGCTGCGCGCGCCGCGGGTGGGCGGGGCCTGGCGGGGCAGCGGCCGGCGGGCACCCCGCAACCCCTCACTGCCCTCGGAGCCGCCGGTTCGAGTCCCGCGCCCGCGCCCCGCCCGGCTGAGGTAACCGGGGGGGCCGGGGGAGGAGCGGGGTGTGAGGGAGCACAGGGAGGGAAAGACGCGAAGAGTCATGGAAAGACGTGGAAAAACACGGACAGACCCGTAGGGTGCAGCCCCGGGGCTGGAAGCAGCGGAGGGGCGGCAGCGGGACCCTCTGAGGGGGCATCAGCGCCGCCCTCAGAGCCTCGCACAAAGCTCGGTGCTGAGGGAAACTTTTAATTAAAAATTAATAATAAACCCCCCACGAGTAGTGGGGAGGGTCCCTGAAAGGTCGGTGTGGGGTTGTGACCTGTTTTTTTGGGGAGTGTTTGGGCAGGTCCCCTTTGGCCTGGCTGTGGTTTATGGATTTGTAGGGGAATAGGGATGGGGAATAGTTGGTTTGTGGATTTAGAGTGGAATAAGGGTGGGGGATAGTTGGTCTATGGATTTATAAGGGAATAGGGTGGGGGATAGTTGGTCTATGGATTTATAAGGGAATAGGGATGGGAGATAGTTAGGTCAAGGATTTATAAGGAAATAGGGATGGGTAATAGTTTATGGGTTTATAGTAGAAAAGGGATATGGAATGGATGGTTTATGGATTAGGAGGGGAATAGGGATGGGGAGTGGTTGGGTAATGGATTTATAGTGAAATGGGGATGAGGAAGGGTTGCTTTATGGATTTATAAGGGAATGGGGATGGGGAATGGTTGATTTATAGGGGAATAGGGATGGGGAACAGTTGGTTTGTGGATTTATAGGGGAATAGGGATGGAGAACAGTTGGTTCATGGTTTTATAGGGGAATAGGGATGAGGAACAGTTGGTTTATGGATCAATAGGGGACTAGGAATGGGGAATGGTTGACAGTGATGATCTTTTAGGCTAAAAAGGCTTTTTTGCTGTGCCTTGGTGAAGAAGTGGGTAAATCCTGGTTATTTACACAGCAGAAGTTGTGCTCATCCCTGTAAGAGCCAGCCCGTGCCCTCTGCTTTCCATCTCCTGCCAGGGGCTTGGAAATCCGAGGCTTGGGGATGTGCTTGGGACTTTCTGCAGCCCCACGACAAGAACAGTCCGGAGGAAAGTATGGGAATTTGGAAACGAGACAACCCCACTGCTCTTCTGGATGGGATTGATGGAAACACAGCTTCACCCCCCTTGGGGGTCAGGGTCAACCTTCAAAATCCATCTTAAAGCAGCAAATGTGCGCAAAAAGCTAAATTAGGCCATCATTCCCATGGGTTTGGGAATCAGATCTCTGGCTGAGCTGCTTCTGGCTATTTCAGCCTGAAAACCAAGGCAGAGGCACATCCTGAGCAGTGGATTTTGTCCTGTATGGAAAGAGAGCTCAAAATAATGGTGAGTGATGGTGTTTGCAGGCAGGGATGCCTTGTGAGTTAAGTGGGAAAAGGTGTTTATAGAACCAAAGAAAACTGCTAAAGATACATTGTAATGGTTTTAAAAAATCCTGATTTTTCCATTAAAAATCTTGTAGATGGCTGCATTTCTTTTTTTTCTTCATCAACTCGGGCCCCAACACACATCTTTTATTGCTTGTAGCTACCAGAGCTGCATTTGGCCATTTCTCAGGGGTTTCATTACTATCTTATTTTTCATTTGCTTGAAAATATCCCATCCAGGAGCTCTGAGCACAATGGATTGATTGGCTCCACTTTGCAGAAGGATCCTTGTCTAAATCTCCACCCACCTTTTGTGTCCCGAAGCTGCTGGGATAACCCGGGATGGAACAAAGTGTCATAGGCAAAAGAAAACAGCGTCTGCTCTCCTGCAGCTCAGAGGAGAAGCCTGGCCTGGCCAGCAGCCAGGGAAAAATCTGGGAGTCCTGGAAAGTAAAAGGGATGAGGGGAAAGTCCTTTTCCTGCTGCAGGCATCTGCCCTTAGCTCCTAGAACACGACATAAAACGGAGCTCGTGCTCACCTCACTCTCGAGATTTGGGTGTTGATTTATGGAAGGGAAACTCTTCTGTTTAATGCATTACCCAGAGTCCAGCCTGAAACAATGGGATAGCTGCAATTCCGGAATATCCGGACCACACGGAGCACATCAGAGGAGATTTAGCAATTCCTGGTTTGTGTGTTGTGTCAGGAAGGTTTTCCTGCTGGGGGGTGGAGGTGTCAGGGGGTGGAAGGGCCGCATTAGCATTCGGTGATAGATTTCATTATTTCCAATAATGGCATTTATTATTCCTGCAGTAATCCGGCTGTAATTCCCTATAATGGCTCTGTGTGAGGGGAATCAGCGCTGCAGCTGTTTCCTCTTCCCTGTGAACTGGGAGCAGCTTTGCCTTTTGAGTCCCTGTCACCTCCATGGTCCATCACTCCATTTCACAGCTGAGTGCCTGGAGAGCTCCGGGAGCTCTGCAAAAGCCCAGCCAACCTGTGCTGGGTTTGTGTTAAACACCACGGGGGATTAGTTCCAGCTGCAGTTTTGCTGAGATAGCCCAACTTCCACTTTAGCAGGGACACTGATTCATAAATCCTCACACAGAAGCCTCTGACTCACAATTTCGGGATTATGGCTGAGACAGTTGGAGATGTTGCTATCCCCAGCTGGTTTTTCACCCCTGGTTTGCCATGATTGCCCTTCCTGTGGCACAGTAACTCTGTTGAGGGGTTGTTGCTCCAGCTGCATTCCCAGTGTGGCATCGCAGTCCCTGGAATTACCTAATTCAGGGGGCAGTGAACCCTGACAATCTGAGCAGCCCAGCTCAACACACAGGGCAAATTCACAGGATCCCAGAATATCCTGAGCTGGAAAGGACCCTCAGGGATCATCAATCCAACCCCTGGTCCTGCACAGACACCCCAACAATCCCACCCTGAGCATCCCTGGCAGCGCTGTCCAAACGCTCCTGGAGCTCTGGCAGCCTCGGGGCCGGGACCATTCCCTGGGGAGCCTGGGCAGTGCCCCAGCAGCCTCGGGGGGAAGAACCTTTCCCTGAGATCCATCCCAAGCCCTGACACAGCTCCAGCCCTTCCTGGGCTCCTGTCCCTGTCCCAGAGCAGAGCTCAGCCCCTGCCCCTCTGCCTCCCCTCGGGAGGAGCTGCAGCCCCCGAGGAGTCTCCCCTCAGTCTCCTCTGCTCCAGCTGAACGAGCCAAGTTCCCTCAGTCTCTCCTCAGACCCTTCCCCAGCTCCGTGTCCCTCCTTTGGACACTCTCCAACAGCTTTGGATCCTTCTTTATTTCTTTATTACATTGCATTTTTACAGCCATTGCAAATGGAGAATCTCATCCGTCACGTTCGTCCCAAATGCTGTGCAGGTGTCCTCAAACACACAAAGTCCATTCTCATTCCAGCCACCACAGCCTTCCCCTCTCCAACGGCTGCATTTCCAAGGACCAGCACTGTCCTACAGCCAGGAGCTTGTGTCAGTTCTCAGCTGCTGAGGGACCTCTCCAGAGAGCCCCCAGCAGGTCCCAGTTGCTCTGTGCTCTTACCCCAAGCAGGTCACAGCAACTGGGCTGCCTGAAACCTCCTGGGAAATGCTCTTGTACAGCCTGAGTTACTCAATAACCAGAGCAGTTAATGAGGAAAGGGCAGCAGCACCAACAAACCGATCTCTGTTAGGGATCTAAGTTAAAATTGTTTCAGGCTGAGAAAAGCCAAGGAGTTGATTTTCCCAGATTTTCCTTCCTTAGCTTGTTTCCTTCTGCTTTTTACCCTCTTTTCACAAAAGAGGTCTCAAACAGTACTGAAAATCACCAGTCAGTGGTTCTTTGTCAAGCTCTAATGGGTTTTACTTTCTGAAATAGTCTGGAAGAAGAGTTTATGGCAGCACAGAAATAGGTCAAAGCCAGATTGAAAACTGTTGTGAACCTATTAGAGCAAGAAATGGGTGTGGGATAAGGAACTGTCTTCCCTCTTCCCTGTGTTTTCAGGTGTGCAAGTGTTTGCGATCAGGAAACACAAGATCAGTGCTTAGAAAGATGTTCAGGAGCTGAAACGCTCATAAATCTCCTAAGGTTCTGAAATCCTGCACGTTGAAACCACAGCGCTGTAGCATCATTTATTCCAAGAAGGAAAGATAAACCCTTCTGTCATTTAGGTGATTAAAGCAGGATTAAATAACACAGCTGCAAAAACTGCTGCTTCTGCCTGGTTTTCTGCCACTGGTGGAGCTGAAGCCACTCCTGCATCCACGTTCTAGAGGGGCAACAAAGCTCCAGGGAAGGGGAATGGGACAAAAATCCTTTTTGACGTGGAGCAGAAAGCCGTGTGTGTTCTGTGCTTTGCTGCATCACGCTGTCAGGGCTCTCCTGGAATGTGGGAATGGATGTTTGTGGCATTCAGCAGCATCAGGGGAATTCATCCTTCTCCCATTTGCTGATGAGAGAAGAAAGACAGAGAGAAAAACACGAGCTCCCTTCCAAAGCATGTGCAGTCCATGCATAACGTTGCCCATTTAGTACCTCCCCAAAAATGGGAATAAAAAAATATTAATTAATTTATTTATTGAAGCAGGCTTTAAAATCAAGTGGATCTGATTGCCTTTTCTCTCTGTTTCCACTGCAGGAAGACTCTGCTTGTTCTTGCAGTTTTGAGAGGTGTCTAGAAATGCAGCCAAGCACCAAAACAGGACAGAAGCTGAGGCAGAGATGTCCATCAGGACGTGTTTTCACAGAAATCATTGTCTGTGATGACTTCACCCTGTAATTTAGCTGATTTTAGTAATGGAATAATTGAAATGTTCCTCTTGGTCAGCTCTGTGTGGAGACAAAGGACAGCAAAAGCTTGTGAGGCTTTATCAAAACACTGGACAGTGTTATTTTTAAACTTATCAGACCTACATTTTATAAGTCTTATAAAAAAATTACTTTTAAATCTACCCCTCTCCCTTTTTAGTACTTCTGGTTCATCTCCTCACAGGTAGCAGTTAAGTACCAGTTATCTAATTTTAAATACTCCCCCACTAAATCACTCTTTAGTGTGTCAGAATCTATTCTGATCTTTGTGGGACAAGTAATTAGAACACCTTTTCTAGCTGGAAAACTCTCCTCATTTTCATTGTCATCCCTGTGAGAATGATTTCATTTGAAGGTCAGGTTTTCTGCAGACCCACTTGTGCTGGAAGGAGACTCTGCCAAATGAAGCCAGAATTTTTACGTGTTTACCAGCACAGGGAAGAATTTATTTTTCCAAGATCTTTGTTAGATACTGAACTAGAAGAAAACAGTCATCAGGCCAACAAAAAAAAAAGTCTGTACTTTCACCAAAAAAAACTTTGAATCTCTGTTTTTCCACTTCGAAACAGCTGGCATGGAGAGGGATTGAATGCAGATGAGGTAATAGATGTTTTAAATGCTGTAAATTCTCATTTATCTGAATTAGGGGTGGAATCCAACATCACCTGGGCACCTGGGAAGGGCTGAATTGTTATTTTTGAGTTTGCAGGATCAAATTGAGCAGTTTCCACATAAAAATAATGCGGGAGTGAGGGGGGAGGTTGAAGTGGGAGCAGGAAATCAGCTGGAAAGGGGCTTGGCCAAGAGCAGGAGCCACAAGGAACACTCAGAGGGTGGCACCTTAGGATTTCTGGGAAGGAGGTGTGCTGGGATTGAAGGATAATATTCCACAACACTGATTCCTGTATTGATTTTTCTCTGGCTGTTGCTGCCAGCTATGAACAAATGGCCCTGAGGAATTCGGAGGTGGTTGCAACACAATCAAGTGAAAGACGTTGCAACAGCCTCCCTTCCCCAGCCCATTTTCTGTTTCATTTCTGCTGGGCCAGAGGCAGCTCAGCTCCATCCCCTCTCCCAGAGGTGACAGAGCTCTGGTTCTTGCTGAGGACTCACGGAGAGGGGTTAATTTGGAGAGGGGATGGAGCCCTGTGCCTCCTGTTTGCATGGAGAGGGCGTTGGGGTCCCTTGCAATCCCCTGCACAATCAATCCCATCCTGATCAGCGTTCCAGACCTCTGGAATTCCTCCATGAACATTTTCCTCCCCCTCCATTGCTTGCTGGAGCCTTTGTGTGGTGAATTTAGGAGTTTATTTTTTGCTTAGCTCCATTTTCCCTCCCAGAGCCCACCACCGACCGAGCTTTCCCTGCAGGACAATCCCCCTGCCCTGCCCGTGCTGGGAAGGGGAACGGGACAGCCTGGCTTGTTTCGCTCCCAGCCTCAGGGATGAGGAAGTGCACGGTGCAGCTCTGCTTTTGTAACCCCTAATTTCGTTTGGAAATGCTGTCCAAACAAACAGCTGCCAGCAGGATGAGCGTTAAGACCTGTGCAGAGGCTGCTCTGTCAGAAACCAGCTCCGAGTGAGCTTTGCCTGCTGAAACATTTCACCCAGCAGCTCATTAACATGGAGATAGTCGAAGGAGACTTCCCCCCCCCTCCCCCCTCCCCCGATTAGATCCTGCCCGTGATAAGAGCATTAACGAGCATATTTTCCCATAAATAAAATGAGCAGGCCTGGAGGGCAGGGAAGGTTATTTTGCCTGGAATCAGTTAAATCCCACGCTCACCCCTTGGAGAGTTGGGGCTGAGGGAACCAGTTCACCCTGAGAGCGAGCCAGAGACCAACAGGCAAAGGGGGATTTCTTGCAGCTCCGTGTGCTCCACGCTGCTTTATCTTGGGGATAATCCACATGGATTCTGTCACTGGCCAGAACTCCCTGTGCTCACAGCCAGGGCAGCCCTTGGGGCGCTGCAGGAGGGACGGGAAGGTCCAATTTTGGTAAAGTTGCTTTTGCCAGGCTGTTTTTTGAGCTCCAGGAGGGACAGGAAGGTGCAGCCTGGGGAAAGCTGCTTTGGCCACGCTGTTGATTTGAGCTCCAGGCTGGACAGGAAGATCCAACTTTGGTAAAGCTGCCTTTGCCAGGCTGTTGATTTGAGCTCCAGGAGGGACAGGAAGATCTAACTTTGGTAAAGCTGCCTTTGCCAGGCTGTTGATTTGAGCTCCAGGAGGGACAGGAAGGTGGAGCCCGGGGAAAGCTGCTTTGGCCAGGCTGTTTTTTGAGCTGCAGGCAGCCTCGTGCTCTCTGCATCCGTGTCTGAACTAATATTTACTCAGGGCTCTGTGTACTGGGATCGTCAGCAATCCCTGCAGTGAGAGCGGGGCTGGAGCCAGCATCAGCCCAGCTTAGCAGCTTCCCTTGTTTACATCTTTTTAAAAAATACTCCTGACTTCCAGGCTGGGGAGAGGTGGCAGCTTGACAGGTCTGGTGAGCACACCCCCTCCCTGCCCACCCCTGCCGCCAAAAATCCCCTCTGGAAGTGGGTGTGCAGCAGACCCCCAGCCTGGACAGGCCTTGGCATCTCCCCAGGAAGTGACAAACCTGCTCTGGAAGTGACAAACCA
This sequence comes from Eopsaltria australis, assembly GCA_034509425.1. Taxonomy (NCBI): domain Eukaryota; kingdom Metazoa; phylum Chordata; class Aves; order Passeriformes; family Petroicidae; genus Eopsaltria; species Eopsaltria australis. The sequence continues at coordinate 620,985 of JAVTVJ010000760.1, read as the reverse complement.
AAGTCCAAAGTCTTGGTGCTCCTTAAGGGACAGGCAGCAAACTGCCATCAAAGGAGCCCCTCAAAGCTGCCACCCCACTCGGGAGTGGAGGCTTTAAAATGAAGGCAGCTCTAGTTCAGTGCCAGAATTTTCCAGTTTTCCAGAAGGGTTTTATTTATGAAGCTGTTCTAGGTACAGATTAACTTCCCCTGCCTCCTGTTGGTCATTAACTCTGGGAGAAGCTGAGGTTGGAAGGGTTCATTGCTCGAGGAGAGCAGAGTTGCACTGCCACACTCCCGTGGTGCCTGGCCTGGTGTTTCCAGAGGAACCAGACTTTGGGGAGCTGTTTATTCCCGTGTGTCACACACAGACACCCTGACTCCTCTTTGAGAGGGCAAAACCCCACTTTCCACTGGGCTGAGCACGTGCCCCGAGCTCTTAACGAGACCAGCAGATTCCCTAAGGTGCCGGAAGATAAAGAGGTGGCATAAGGAAGGTAAAGACCCTTGAAATTACTGCTCAGGCTCGGAGCATCTCCCCCGCTCCTCCCGTCCCCCGCACCTCGGCACCGGCGGCTGGAGCAAGACACGACCGGTCCCTGCATGTGCATCGCCTTTGTGTGCCGGGGATGAGCCCGAACTGCTGCAGGGGAGCATTCTAACCAGAAAAACCATGCGGGGCTCGATTGTTCCCTGCATCCGTGGAAAATTACTCCTGTTCGCTCTCCCCTTTGCTCCAGCAGCTCCAAAACATGCGGAGAGGGGAGGGGGAGGAGGAGGAGGGAGGTGTCTGTGCCTTTAGGGTCGGAGCTGCTGCTTTTTTCTCTCCCTGCCTCTAAATTATTTACTCTGAAAGGCTCCTGCCTTGGTGTCACTGGGGCAAGTACAGCAATCAGAAAGCGTTTTGGGACCAGGCGGTGAAATGTCGCTGGGCAAAGAATGGGAAGGAATGAATCCCCGCCATCCCAGCGCTGCGGCTCCATCCCCCATCCCTCCCTCCCATCTGGCACAAGGAAAAGCAGATGGGAGAGGTGGCCGTGGTGGAGTGTGCTGGTCCCAGTCCCGCAGGGACTGTGCCCCATCCCTGAGCTCCTCTGGGGCATCGGGGGCGCTTCCCTGGGAAGGGACAGGGACCGAGAGAGGGACAGGGACACACTCCGGTTCTCAGTCGCCATCCTGCAGACTGTGGGTCCGTCCCTCTTCCCAGGACTCCCGTCCTCCAAGGCTGCTCGGGCTGTCTCTTCCCCAGGGATTTGCTTTGCTGGGCTGCTCTGTTCTATTTTCATTGCCTTTTTCAGACCCTGCTTTTTTAACCCGATTTTTTGGCTCGTTTGCTCGCCCACGTCCTTGATTCTTTCCCTTCTTCCTTTTACATTCCCTCCTCCCTCTGCTCCCAGTTCTGCCCAGCTTTCCTCTTTACCCCCTGCTCTTACTCTCGTATTTTCTTGGTGGTCCTGCCAACAATCTTCTGGGATGTAAGAAGAGACGTGGGGGCACAGAGGATTCCTGCGAACACAGGGTGATTTTTCCAAGCATCATCCCTGCACCACAGCAATTCCCTGGCAAGGCTTTTTGCTGCCTTAAGCCGCGAGCTGACATTTGCACAGTGACATCCTCTGAGGCCTCTGAGCAGCTTTGGCTCCTTTACAGCCCAGTTCTGCGGAAAAGTTATTACTTTTTAAAGAACCAAAGTGTTCTTGATTATAAATCGTGTCAAGACCTCACCCCTTCTTCTGATCACTAGAAACACCAGCAGGTAAACTGGAAGGAAGGATGGGTGATTTTCCCATAGGAGTGGAGAGGGGCCTGTGCCATTGGCAGCAAGGTCGTCCCTGCACCCCCCTTGTCCCACCCAGGGACATGGGAATGGGGGATAAAAATGGGGAAGGAAACTCCTCCAGTTCCCCTGGGCACAGCAGAAGTTGTCCCATGTGATGATGTTTTGAGCAACCCCAGATTTCCCCTCCTGTCCTGCTGCTGCTTTGTCCCAGCCACAGCATCCAGGGACAAATCCCACATTTCTGAGGCAGCTCCCAACAGGCACAAGATGCCCTCTGAGGAGTGCCCAAAAGTTGTGTTTTGATAAAACCCCAAAATGTTGAGAGGTGTAAAAGATGTGTTCTGCAGAGCCCCATGTCCAGTCACACCATGGGTGTCAGATCCTTCCCAGCCCTTTTCCACATCAAGTTTTTTCCCGTTATTCCCACTGCTCTGCCTTCTTCACCCTATTTATAGAGCGCCTTTCACTGGAGTCTCCAGGCTTTTAACCTTTATTCTTGGAATATTATTCACTTCTTGGACCTGCCATGGAGCAATTACTCACCCAGGCTCCTCCCCAGCCTGGGTTTAAAAGGAATTCCCATGGGGCAGCTCAGGGCATTGAGCTCCCCACGGCCAAAATTCCGGCTCTTCCTTGTGCCACAGCCTGTCCCAGCGTGTCCCGGGTTCCCAGCCTGGCTCTGCTGCTCATTCACCTGCACGGAGGCTTTGATGCTTCTCTGGTGAGATCATTCACCTCCCAGTGCAGGAGCAAAACACTCCCAGTGGGATTCTGGCGTTGCTTTCTTCAGGTTTCTTCCTCATTCTCCAGGTTTCTTCCTCATTCTCTCCTCCTCACCTGTTGGGACAACACAATGTCTGTCTGGGAGTGTTCCAAAAACACCTGGATGTGGCACCTAGGGACGTGGCTCAGTGGTGACCATGGTGGTGGGTTGATGGTTGGACTTGATCTTAAAAATCTTTTCCCACAATTCCATGGTTCTCTGGTCCTGGTCGCTGTAGGACAGAAGATCCCGATGGTGACGATCCCAGAGCAGATCCCAGAAATCTGGGGGGGTTTTGTCCCCCAGCTGGGGGTGGCAGCTGTGAGTCTGAAAAGGGGGAATTGTCCCTTCCCCCGCAGAATTCCTACAGCACCTTCCCGGCATTGTGGAGGGTGGGAATAACCCTGGCTTCGGTGGTGAGTGGGATCCACCAACACCACAAGGGGTTGGTGGGGAGGGGGAGATCTCGTGTCCCACTTCTCTGCAGGGCACAGGTGGTGGGAGGGGAGGTGACTTCTCCTCTCCTCACTTTTGCTGTTGAAATCCTTGGATATCTGGAACAGGGAAGCCATCTGCAGCACTGCAGGGACCCGAGGCTGGCTTAGGGACCGTGTCCTGCAGGACCTGGCTCCTCCCTGAGCCTGCCAGATGTGGTGTTTGGATTTGGGGGATGCTGGTGCCTGAGGCTCCTGCAGCATTTCCTGTGGAAAAACCCCCTCGTGGTTTTCAGTGTCCCATTTGGGGCCTGGCTTGGGACTCAAGGGGGGAATTCTTTCAGGTTCTGGTGGATATTTCAGTGAAATAGCAAAGGGACTCAGCTGGCTTTGGTTTGGTGCCCCCCAACTGAGGCAGGCTGGGCACAGGTGGGAGAGGAGGAGGGAACAGGGGAAGTGTGGGTTGTGATGCTTAAACACTGATCGTGGAGCTGTGGTGGAAACTTAATGTCCCTTAAAGAGCTTTATCAGAGCCCAGAGGCACCACTCGAGGGCAGCTGAGCCAAAGCGGGGCTGGAAGAGGACACAGAGCTCCTGCCACAGCCCTGTCAACCCCCTCCAACTGCTCTGCCTCCATGTCCTTCCCAGGATGGAACTGGATCCACGTCCTTGCTCCTCCCATTGGGATCTACAAAGTCATGGAATCTTCACTGGTCACTTGAGGAGTCTCAAGACAAGAGATCACAAGAACCAAAATGGTTTGGCCTGGAAGGCACCTTTCTGCTGGGAGAGGCCTGGGCAGCAGCTCCTCTTCTGCTCTTCTGCCCACTCCTCCACCCGTGTTGCCATGTTTTAGTAATTCCATCATCACTTTGAGGATTGTTACCACCAGAGCCTGCAGGCTCCTGCCTCAGCTCCTGGGCACACTGCCCTTCCCCTGCATGTCTCTGCACCTTCCTGCCCCATCCTGGGGCACATTTCATTCTTTTGTGCCTTTTTGCCAACAAATACCAGACTGGTGTCGTAGCTGATCATGGGAACCACTTCAGTCTGCGTTGAACTCTGTGATCCAAGGTGTGATCACAGCCCTGCCCAAAACACAGCATAGGCAGCTGAAAGTGGAGTGGGAATGAGGGCGTTTGGTCAGGAGGGAGAAGAGAAGGGTCAGTCCTCACATCACCACGTGGTGTTGGTGAGACCACGGCCTAAAAACCAGGGCAGTGATCCAGGCTGGATGATTCCTGAACTCCGGATCTGCCTGGGTAGAGGTGCTTGTCCAAACCCCTTGGATCACTTTCCCCAGGCAGGTGGGCAGAGCCACTCCAGGTTCATTCCTGAATCCTCTTCTCTGTCAGTCAGTGAAAGATTCCACCTGATTTTGTATTAATCACAAGTTGGTGGATGCAGCCTGGCTTTTGTAGGACATTTGCTTTCTGCTGGTGCTGGCAGGGAGATGAGGAGGAGGAACAGTCTAAAGCTGGGCCTTTTTGATGCCTGTGGGCTCTGTGATTTCCTTCTAAATCTCCTGTAACCCCATGGAGAGCTGAGGCTGTTCAGCTGGAGGAGAGGAGGCTCTGGGGAGACCTTGCAGGGCCTAAAGAGAATCAGCTCATGCAGAGGATGCTCCATCTCCTGCTGGCTCCCTCCAGCCCTGCTGCAACACCTGGGGATGTGCAGCCACAGGAACATCCAGCATCCAGACTGCTCCAGGCCTTCCATTATCCACACCTCTGCTCAGCTCAGCAGATCTGAAATCTCCATGCTGACAGATGGGATCTGACAGGAGCAGCACAGCTGGCAGAGAGGAGACATCCCTTCCCTTCCCTTCCCTTCCCTTCCCTTCCCTTCCCTTCCCTTCCCTTCCCTTCCCTTCCCTTCCCTTCCCTTCCCTTCCCTTCCCTTCCTCCCTTCCCTTCCCTTCCTCCCTTCCCTTCCTCCCTTCCCTTCCCTTCCCTTCCCTTCCCTTCCCTTCCCTTCCCTTCCCTTCCCCCTTCCCTTCCCTTCCCTTCCCTTCCCTTCCCTTCCCTTCCCTTCCCTTCCCTTCCCTTCCCTTCCTGAAACCTCCCAAGTGCTCCTCAAGAACCCTCACAAAGCTCGGAAAGCTCTGTGGTTCCCTCAGGAATCGTCTCCCAGGTGGATGTTTGGTTCCTCGGGGGAAGGACACAGCAGCCGTGAGTCAGCACAGCCATTGCACACCCCCCCGGGCTGGGAAGAGCTGATGGATGCAGCTGAAAGAGGAATTTTGGGTCAGTGGAATATTGCTGTCAGCACGGGGCTGTGGCCAGGTTGCCATGGAGACACCTGTACCTTTGGGGTTTGGGTCAAGGCGATCAAGGTGCTCTTTCGCCCCATTTCCTGGAGAATTTTGGTGTTTCTGTGATCCTCTCTTCTACCAACCCCGATCCAAACACCTCCCCAACCACATCTGAGGGAAGGGTGGAGGGCTGGGAGACACCAAGCACCTCCAACAAGCCCGTGCAGCACCTGGGTGAGCTCCACGTGCATCTCCAGCTCTTTGGTTCTGGCAGTGGGGGATCTGCCCTGTGCAGCCCCAGACCAGTGGCCTTCAAGGGACAATGCCTGTGTGGGGGTGACAGAACTGGAGCTGGGCATTGCTGTGCCCAGGGCACTTGGCTTACAAACAACATCCAAATTCCCATCTCTAAAACCAGGCCAAGAGCCCAAGCCTGCCCAGGTTGGAGGGTGAAGGCCCCAAAGGCTGGGATGTGTTTTGGAGTCCCAAGCCTTGGGGATATGGTCGGGCAGGTTCTGGTGGAGCCAAGGATGAAATCCAGGAGGAAAACCTGCAGCCAGCCTGGGGAGCAGGGGGAAAGCCACCTGAGCAGACAGCTCAAGCATCTGCCACCCCTCATACCTGCAGCAGGAGGAGATGGAGTCAGGCAGGGGCTGGGAGCTCTGGGGAGAGAGGGAACAGCACAGAGAGAAGGAAGATTCATCCCCAGAACCAACCCGTGCCCAAAATACACAGTGACTAATTTTATGCCTTTCTGATTGCCTTTTAACTGCGAGTTATTAAAAACGGGGAGAAGGGAGATGATGTCCTGGTGGGAGGATAAGTGAGCGTTGCCATGGCAGTGAGGGGATGCTGCAGCACAGCTCGGCCTGCCCGGACCACAGTTCGTGAGGGCAGAGGCGAGTGGCCAGCCCGGACAGCTGGGGAAGAGGGGCTGTGTCACCCAGCCGAATCCAGGGGCAGAATTTAGCCTGGACGCTGCCCCACTGCCCTCTCCTGCTCTCCCACCTGGCTCTCTCCTGCTCTCCCAGCCGGATCGGGTTTCCCCCCTCCCTGAGCTCGCCCCTTCCCCGAGACACTTTTATCAGGCTCAGGGCAAGGAAGAAGCCGGGATTTGGGGGGTTCAAGAGATTAGGAAAGAATTTGCCTCCGGGAATCTCTTTCCTGCATGTGCCCAGGATGAATTGCGTGATGGAGGTGGAGGCTTTGCAGCTCCACGGGGCTCCGAGCTGAACGTGTGGAGGCAAAAACGCTGCCGGTCCCTCCCCGCCGCGGGAACGGGGTGTTGAAAGGTCCTGGGAAGGGTGAGGAGAGCTCTCTGTCCCGTGGCTCCATGTAAGGATGAAGTGGGAGGGTGTTTTGTCGGAGCTCTGCGGGTGCAGACGGTGCCTGTTCAGCCCCTGGCATCTTTCCTGGAAGGACCAGCTCAGCCACGGGAGGCAGGAGCAAGGAACAAACCTGGGAGCAGCATGGGAAACGTGATTAGCTGGGAGGAGAAGGGATTTTATTTGGCCTGAGTATGATTTTCTGCTTTCAGCATCTCCCTGTAAAGCAAATGCCATGCCAGTGAGCAACCCTGACCCTGCTGGAGTGGGAATACAACGGGAAAACTGCCCTGGGAATATGGCCACTGCTCTGGCCTCTGTGGGGGCTGTGTGCAGCCCCATCCCCCCTCCATCCATCCATCCATCCATCCATCCATCCATCCATCCATCCCTCCCTCCCACAGCTGGCTGGGGCCAAACAGCCTTGTCCCCTCCCGGTGCTCTCCGGGGATGTCACAGAGGGACAAACCCCCTCGCAGGTGTCCCTGAGAGCCGCACCCCGTGCCCGGGGCAGCCCCTGCGCTCGGGGCCGGGGCTGAGCTGCCTTTTGTGGTGCTCGGGCCCCGGTGATTGGGCGCTATTTTGCTCCGGCTCCCTTCGGCAGCTGTTGCTGTTCTTTACCGGGAGAGCCGGGGCCGCCCGGGGGCTGCTGCCGAGGAGGAGGTGGCGGCCGACCCCAGGTACGAATTTCTGTGGCTTTTAAGCCGTGATGTGGGGCAGCCCCTGGGCAGCCCCTGGGCACAGCCCGGCTCCCCCTGGCCGCGAGGGACCGAGAGATACGGGGCTCATCCCCGGGCGAGGGTGACAGGGAGAGCGGGGCAGGCGAGGGGACTATTTTTGGAAGTTTCTTTGATGTGAGTCAGCGGTGAAGGCGACCTCGGCAGCCCGTGCAGGAGAAGTCCTGGTGGCAGCAGAGCGGAGCTGATTATTTGTTAAGTGCCTGCGATTTTGAGCGTTTACGGGCGGATCGGGCGTGCGGGGCGCGAGTGCCGCGGAGCGGGACGGGCAGGCAGGAGGGATGGATGGGCAGGGGCAGGGAGAGCCAAGGGCTACAGCTGGAACTGGGGGCTGTGGGTGACCAGCCCTGCCGTGGGCAAAGTGTCCCTGGCATTGGTGGCCATCCATGGCACTGTGGCCACCCCTGGCACTGTGGCCATCCCTGCCCTGCTTGGCCGGGCAGTGGCTGTGCTCAGATCACAAGCCCAGGAAGGCTCCTCCTGCAGGTGACACAGCCCATCCCGGCTGGGGACAAGGATCCTGCGTGGGCTGGAGACCCCCGGAGTGCATCCACCTCCTGCCGGGGCACGGAGCCCCATCTCCTGCTCCGAGGGGACACACCTGGGCATGGATCTGATCTAGTCTGGGACCGAGTTAACGCCTTTGGGGCACATGGCAGGGAAGGACATCTGCCTGCCCCCGAGTCTGGGGGCTGTTTGGGCTCCTCCATCAGGGTGAAGCCCAAGGGATGGAGATGTGGAAAGAGCCTGGCACCCTGTGACAGGGCACTGGGCTCAGCTGAGGACTGGGAGCCCAGTAGGGGCGTGCTGTGGGCACAGTGTTTGATCCCTCTCAGTTTAGTGAGGGTCCCCTGAGGTGATGTGGTCCCTGTGTGGTGTTGGAGAAAGATTTGGGGTGCCCTGAAGACACCAAAGGGCTGTGCAGGTGGGCAGGGAGAGCTCAGAGGTGGCCAAGGAAGGACAGGAGAAGAGGCTCCTTGTCCTCACCATGAGCCTGGCCACTGGTGAGGTGTGTGAGGCTCTGCAGGACACAGCTCAGCGTGGCAGAGTTGGTTCTTTGTGGTGGTGTCACTTCACAGGGTGACCTCGGGCATTGAGGGACACCCTGTGTGATAGCAGCTCCATGGGAACATGGATCGTGGCCAGGGAGAAGAGGAACAGGGACTTGTGCCCTTCTCCACCTTCCTGGTGCTCATCTGTGCCCAAACCAGGTTGAACGCCTGAGAAGCTCAAAAACCACTGTGAGCCCATGGGGGAAAACCTTTCAAGGAAAAGTTCTGCACCTTTGTGCTTTCCCTGGGTCTGGGCAGCCCCCGCATCCACCAGGAGAGTCCTGGGGCAGCTCCGTCCCTTCCCAGCAGGGAAAGGACCAGACTTACACCACTCAGACAAACCAAAGACTCATTTTATTTCATCTTGAAAGCAAGGGCCTTTCAGACCACGGCCTAAACGTTTCCTCTTTTTTATCTGTTCTACTTCCAACATCCTTCCCAGAGCTCCCATTGCACCTCCTCCATGTCTGGGGGGCCTTTTTGCTAGATTTGGGGGACACAAACACAACACCAACAGGGGAAACACAGCCAGATGTCACCTCTCTGGAGGCTGGGGGGTGTCACCGAGGGGTCCTGGTGATTCCCACCTCCCCAGATTTGTCACCTGAGGAGCCGTGCTGTGCTTATCTTTGACAGATGCCAACGCTCCGGTGAGCAGCGACAGCCACGGGAGAGCGGTGGAGCCCATGTGAGCGCTCAGGGGCAGGGTGGGGGGTGTCGGGGGGATCCCTGTACCGGGGCAGGGGTGTCAGGGATGGATCCCTGTGCCAGGGCAGCGTCAGGGGCCGAGCTGGGGCTGTCCCGCGGTGACATTCCGCCCGGCAGTGTTGCAGCACGTCCATCCCGGGGGAGCCCAAGGTCCCCCAGCTGTCGCTGTCACTGATCCGTGCCGGTGCGCAGCTCTCCCTGGTGGCACTGATCAACGCCCAGCCCAGCCACCAAAGCCCCGCTCAGCAGCGAGCCCGGAGCCCCGCGCGGCTCCCTCCGCTCCCGACACACCGAGCCTCCCTCAGTGGGTGCTGCAGCCCCAGTCCAACCCCGAGCGCTGCTCTGGGGGGATCCCAAGCTCAGCCGCCAGCTCCCCCCGTGTGTGCCGGGTCTAACTCGTGCCTAAATCCAGCTTAAATAACATAAAACACCCCGCAGTTTTAAGGCTGTGGAGGTGAATACACGCCCCAGGTGCTGCAGGAGCCGGGTTGCTGCCTCTCGCTGGGGCAGCGAGTCCCTGTCCCCCCCGGCCACGCTCTGTGCCCTCCCCGCAGGGAATAGAGGAGCAGAGTCTCCGGCGCGGTGACTCCGAGCAGGACCAGGACGAACTCGAGGCAGAGACAGGAGCCGGACATGCCAGAGCCAGCCCCGCTCGGCGGGGACAGGAAAGCGGCGGAGAAGAAGCGGGTGGAGAAGGTGGGAGCCAAGGGCAGCGCTGCCGGGCCGCCAGGTGGGTGTGTGGGAAAGCCCTTCCCTGCCCCAGAAAGGCCACCCTGGCCCCAGGGAGGCACCGTCTGGCCATGGAGCAGTGACAGGAGGAGCTGTGCTTTCCACAGTTCGCGGGGGAATCAGCGACACGGGGATGGAGATCGGGCTCCTCAACCGGCTGCCAGATCCTCCCCCTCCCCCTCCTCCTCCTCCTCCTCTCCACCCTGCCCAGATTTCCTGCTGGAGGGGGAGCACGGGCAGAGCTTGATCCCCAGGATGCTCTAATGCCGCCATGGCCCCTCGGTCTCAGCCCCCGGGACACTCTTGTCCCCACTCCTGCATGGCAAACACCTGGCAGGAGCAGCTCCTGCCCCTGTCTCTGCCCTGAGTGGGCCGTGCAGGAGGATGTTAAGAGCCCTTCCCACCCCCCATCTCAGAGCCCTTTGCCTCTTCCCAGTTCCCCCCAGTAACATTTTTCCGTGGGGGTCCCAGTCCCCAGGACCCTCCCCGTGCAGAGCAAGGCGGAGCCGCCCAGCCTGGACCCTGCGGAGGAGCCGCTGCTCTGGGAAGGGCTCACCCTCAACAAGTGCATTCTGGTGGCCTCCGTCGTCGCCCTGCTCAGCGTCACCTTCCAGGTGCTCCAAGGTGAGTCAGGAGCCGGACGGAGCGGGAAGGGGCGGCCAGAACGTGCTGTCACCTCCTGGCTCCTGTCCCCTCCTCTCTTCCAGCGCCATGCTCCAAGGAGGGAATCGCCCGCGGCAGGCAGGAACCTCCGCCCCCTCCCATTCCCGGTGGGTCCAAGGCTCCGTCCCTCCCCGATCCCCCGGATCCAGTCTGAGACAGCGCCACATCCCAGGGTGGGGTGGCCCTGGCAGCCCTGTCTGGGACATCCCACCCAACCTGCCTCATCCTCAGCTGACAGTGGCCTGTCCCTCTCCCCTCGCAGAGGTCGTCAGCCCCAAGGCGGAGGAGATCCCAGAGGCGGTGACTGCCCAGCCTGCGCCGCCACCGGAGAGCAGCGTGGTGGAGGATGATGGTGATGACGAGGATGGTGATGATGACGATGACAGCGAAGCTGACAGCAACCTGGTACTGGTCAGGGTGGCACCTCCCAGGGCAGGGAGCATCTTGTCCCCAGGGGTAGGGATGGAGAGGGGTCCCGGTCCCCTGGGCTGCATCATCAGCTCCTGCTCCCCTCTGTTCCCACAGGCAGAACCCTGGATCTTCAAGAAGTGGTTTGGTCGCACAACGCCAGAGGATGAGGACAAGGATGGGGACAAGGATGAGGACAAGGACGAAGACAAAGATGAGGACAAGGACGAGGATGAGGACAAGGATGAAGAACCTGAGGATGTCCCCGAGGTGCCAATGGCTGTGATGGAGGGGAAGAAGAACCAGGAGAAGCAGGAGAAGAAAGTGGAGAAGGAGGAGGAAGAAGAGGAGGAAAAAGAGGAAGAAAAAGAGGAGAAGGAGCAGGAAGAGGAGGAGGAGGAGGCGGAGGAGGAGGAGGAAGAAGAGGAGGAGGAGAAGGAGGAAAAGAAGAAGAAGGAGAAGAAGGGGAAGAAGGAGAAGGCCCGAGAAGGCCGTGCTGTCCATGCGGAGCGGAGCAACCGGAGGGAGGCACGAGCCAAGGACAGGACACCGGGGGACAAACCTGGCAGGGCCCCCAGAGCCCCCAGGGAACCGGAGCAGCAGCCCCAGAAGAAGTGGGACCGGGAGAGGAAGGAGAGGAAGGAGAGACGGCGGGAGCGGGATGAGTCCAGGAGGGAGGGGGGCAAGGGCCGTCCTGGCAGGGCTGACGGCGGCCGGGAGAGCCCGAGGCGGGACTGGAAGCAGCAGAAGGGCAGGAAGCCCTGGGAGCCGGCGCCGGGCAGGGACGGCAGGGCCAGGGAGGGCAAGAGGCGCGATTGAGGCCGGGGCGGGCACGGGGCTCGATGGCGCTGGATCCAGGGGGATCCAATCCCACCACTGCCCCCGGCAAGGGACCCCCGCCCCTGCCTGCCCTGAGAGACCCCCCCGGGCACGGGCAGCACCCCAGGACCCCCGAGCGGCAGCAGAGCAGCCCAGGAGCCTGGCACGAGCCTCCCCGGGGACTTTGGGTCCCCCTGGATCAAAGGTGACCTGAAAGGACTCATGGAAGGAGCTCCTTAGGGCCTCGTTAATTCTCCATCCTCACCCAAAATCCCTCTGTGGTTCATCTCCACTCGTGGATCCCAGTGAACAGAGTTGTGTCCAGACTGTGCAGCTCTTGGCTTAATGGTTTTATTGAAAGCAAATCAAGAGAGAAGAATATTCTGGGTTACGGAACCAGGCTGCAGCCGTCCTCAGAGGGACATCAGGGACAGAGCCCCGGCCCCACCGAGCCCAGTGCCATCGCTGCGGGGTGGCCCAGGACGTGCTGGCGACAAAGCAGGGCTGGAGCCCCTCCCCCGGGGATCCCTGCGGGCCTCGCCTTCTCCGAGTCGCTTTTAGGAAGGAAACACAAGAGCAATATCACACAGCCAGAGACGTTCACAGCCCCGATCCACGGCAGGTTTCAGTATTTGCTAAATCAACAGTGGTTAAAATAAACTATTTTCATTTTTAATAAGGTATTCAACTGGATGTTTTAAAAAAGTAGAAAAAGAAAAAGGGAAAACGAGAAAAGCCCTTGTCCCTGGGTATTCGTTTTGTCCCTGGGTGTGTGTTTTGTCCCTGGGTATGTGTGTGTGTATTTTCGGTGCCCCCCGAACCCAAGGGGCTCAGGGCTATCCCTGTAGGGCTGTGAGATGGAACTGCTGGGTACCAACCTCCGGCCGTGCCCCCCGTGGGGACACTGCAAACCCCAAGGAGATGGAGCCAGGACAAGCCCAGGAGCTGCTCCTCGAGGGTTTGCATCCCCGGCTGAGGGCTGGGCTCAGCTGGAAGATGATCTGGGGCAGGCGGGCAGTGCTGACGCCGGCGGGGACGCGGAGCAGGTGCTCTGGCAGCCGCTTGCTCCCGCTCCCATTAATGGTGTGAGCAGCCCAGGAGGTGAAATGGGATCGCTCCCTCCCTCCTCCCCTCGCCTCGGCAGCGGGGTCAGCGCGGGGTGACGCAGATGTGACCTGGCTGGGAGCCCCAAGCCGCGGCCAGGGGCTCCTCACGGCCCCGGCTCACACAGAGACGTGTCCCCAGGGCAGGGTTGGTCTCTGCGAGGGGATTTGGCCTCTCGGTCTGCTGTCAGAGGTGGAGCCGTGTGGCCAGAGGGGTTCCGCGATGGGCCTGGGCTGGGGAATGGCCAGAGGATGCTGCAAGATCTGGAGGAAGCAGCACCTGCCCTTCCCAGCCCTACAGGAGCAGAGAGTGAGGGATAAATAAGAATGGTCTGCCTGGATCTGCCAAGCTTTGCCCCGCCGTTCCCGTACCCAGCCCAAACTGCCCGCGGGCACCTCGGGTATCCTCGGCATCGGGAGCGGGGACGTCCCCAGCGGGACGCGGAGCAGCCCCAGGGACAGGCATGGATGAATCCAGAACCAGAGCGACGCTAAGGAGCCAAACCGTGGGGAAAGGACACAGAGGAGCTCCAGTCTCGGCGCCAGACCCCGAGCCGGGAGGGCAAATCGGGAGAGGAGCCGGGGTGGGGCGGGCGGAGAGGCCGGCGGGAGCCTCACCGGCAGCCGCACTCCTCTGCCACCATGTTGGGGAACTTGCGGATCTCCAGCCCGTCCGAGGAGAGGCTGATGATGAGCTGGTCCGAGTAACGCACGGGCACGCAGCACGGAGCCCTGCGCAGCGGCGAGCCCCGCTCCTGCATGCCCAGCAGCAGCACCGTGTGCGAGAAGTAGCTGGGGACGCGCGTGGACAGCGGCAGCCGGCACGGCCCCTCGCAGTTGTTGGCCGCGTACACGGTGGGCATGACGATGAAGTGGCGGTCGCGCAGGTCGATGGTGAGCTCCTGCAGCCGGCAGTGCGCCTGGTGCCGAGCGCTGCGGTTCTGCCGCTGCACCTTCCTGCGCTCCTGCCAGCGCGCCCGCACCGACTGCAGCGCCTTCAGCAGCAGCAGCGTGCGCAGCTTCCGCGAGCCCGGGTCCCGCTCGGCCGCCTCGGCCTGCCCCGGCTCCGCGGGGTAGTAGCAGAACGTCAGGAGGTGCTGGAAAAGCGCCGCGTTGGCCTGGAAAGCCGGGATGTCCCTGAGCTCCTGGATGACCACCTGCAGTTTGTCCACCAGCAGCTGCAGCACGGTGCCCTCCGGCTGCCAGTTCCCCAGGTGCTGCTCCAGCACGGCCCCGCTGTCCTGGGGCAGCAGCAGCACCGAGGGCTCCTCCGACTGCACCAGCCGCTCCAGCGCCGCCTCCTCCGACAGGTTGAGCAGCTGGTGAGGAAGGGTCTCCATCACCTCGAAGTCCAGCCAGTGGTGAGCACTGGGCTGGGGAGGCGGCTCGCTGGAGGAGCTCAGGAGCTGCCGGATGAAGCGGGTCAGGATCGCCAGGAACTGGGCGCTGCCCCCGGGCGCTGGGGACGAAGTGTTGGCTTGGCTCGGGGCAGTGGGGGGCGGCAGCTCCTCGGTCCCGACATGGAGTGGGCTGCAAGGAGAACACAGGGAGTCACGAGGGTCCCACCAGGCCGTGCCCCACCACCATCCACTGTCCCACAGCTGGGGCTAGCCCTGTCCCACCCCATCTCCCAGCCCCTGTGTTTCCCCGTGCCTGCAGAGACCGTCACGGACCTGAGCTGTGGGTACGGAGCCGTGTCCACCAACCCCTCAGCAGAGAGGTAGGAGGATGGGGCTAAAGCCTCCTCTTCTTCCTCCTGCCGCCGTGACTTGGCCAGCAGCAGCAGCACCGGGGTCATCCGGGTGAAACATTTGTCATCGGAGCCGAAGAGGAGCTGCTGCACCTCTGTGCGGGGCAGGGGGGCACCTGCTGGGGCGACGAGAGGCGACGACGTTGGTCTGGGATCTCTTGCATGTCCCCACCGCCCCTCGTGAGCCTGAGAGGACCCCAAACACCCAAGCGAGGACACGGGGGCAGGGATGCTGCTGTCTCCAGGGTGTCCCCCCGTCCCTACCTCCCGCGCCGCCGTGGATGCTCAGGGAAGCCGAGAAGCGGAGCCGCTCCGCGCTGCGGGTGACCGAGGCTGCGGCGGCTGCCAGGGCCAGGTACTGCGTGTCCCTGGAGAGGCAGAGCCTCTGCACCGAGGCAAAGACACAGAAGCCCCGAGGGCGTGGGTGAGACATCACGGGGGACACACTCACTGTGGTCCCTACGGGCTCCGAGTCACCCAGTCCGCGGCGGCCCAGGGAGCAGCGACGGAGAGGGTGGGGACAACTGGAACTTCGTCCCCAGCCCCAGAGCTGCTCCGGGGGCCGCGGGGTGCAAGGGAACCCCATGAGCCCCGGGATGGGCAGGCAGGGGACCAGGACCCCCAGACCGGGCTGGGTACCCCGGGCAGCCCCTGTGGCCCTGAGGGAGCTGGGGACAGGGTAAGAGCTCCATCTTCAGGCACGGCGGGAGCGGGAAACGGGGCGGAGATGCTGGGAGGGGATGGCAAAGGGACTGGGAGGGGATGGCAAAGGGACTGGGAGGGGATGGCAAAGGGACTGGGAGGGGTGACAAAGGGGCTGGGAGGGGACTGTGAATAGACTGGGAGGGGAAAGCAAAGCGGCCGCGGGGAACGATGAATGGATTGGGAGGGGACAGCAAAGGGACCGGGCGGGGTTGGTGAATGGACTGGGAGGGGATGACAAAGGCACTGAGCAGCAGAGCCGGGACACCTCTCCCACCCCCCTGCTCCCACCCAGGCCCGGCCCCCGGACCCACCTGATCCCTCGCCAGCCCCGGGCCGGTGGCCAGCAGCTCCTGCGGGTGCCCGGAGCCCTCCCGGCGGCCCAGGTAGAAGAGCATCACGGCCGCCTGCAGCTCTCCCAGCGCCCGGCCCACCTCCGCCTGGAAAACCAGCTGGAACCGCAGCTTGGCCTGCGCTTCCCACTGCACTGGAACGGGGGAGACACGGCCGTGAATCCCCCCCGGCGCCGCGGGGCTCCGGGGGCTGAGAGGAAGGGGCTTCGGTCCCATGCAGGGACCAGAGCACCTGGGGGCCGCCAGGGTGAAGGGACGCAGTAAATCCCGTCCCCGGCTCCAGGGAGATGGAGAGTGGGAAAAACCCTGCACCCCAGAGCAGCGCTGCCAAATTCCCACGGGCAGATCCCATGGGAATCTGTTCTCCAGTGGCTCGGGGACATTGTGGCCACTGCCTGGGGAGGAGCCGCTTCCCCACTGCCCGGCACTGGTGAGTTCCGCTGAAAATCCAAATCCCAGGAGAGGAGGATTTCCGGAAGAAACAAACAATCATTGCCCTCTTGTTACGGATTAGGTTGGAGTGTGTTACTCCCTCTCCAGCACTGGGATCACCCCCGGGATGCGACAGGGGAATGTGTGTTAGGTTTTCCCACAAGGCTGAAGCTACAGGACAGCCCAGGACCCCGGACTGCTCTGCAGCCCCCAGAGTGAGATCAGCAGGTGCCGGGCTCACGGCACAGCGGGAGCAGCTGGATCTGAGCCTCGCCAGAGCTGGGATGGGATCCAAACTCGCCGTGTTAAGGCAGAAACTGAGAAACACTCATGAGAGTGGAGCAGAAGTCACAGAATCACAGAATGTCCTGAGCTGAAAGGGACACTCAAGGATCACCAGTCCCACCCCTGGTCCTGCGCAGACACCCAGCAATCCCACCCTGAGCATCCTTGAGAGCGTTGCTCCAACGCTGCTGGAATGTGGCACCTGGGTGTTGGTCTGAGGCAGGGACAGGTAGTAGAGCCACAGTGCCATCCTCACTGCTAAACCTCCTCAAAAATGATCTCACTGAGATTTCACTCCACCACTTTACTGATTTCAAAGGGAACCCAACCACACAAATTTAATTCTCTGTTTAAATCCCTGGCTTCAGGCCAGCAAACAGCATCAGCCCCCCAAGCCCTGCATCCTCCCGTCCCTGCTCCACCCTGGAGCTTGCAGGGTTCTCCCACCAACCTTCCTCCAGGTGCAGGACAAGGAATCTCTCCAGCCCGGGCTCCAGGACGTGCTCGTGGATCCTCTGCAGGGGATGGAGTTCAGCCGCCGCCTCCCCGGCCCGGCACAGCCCGAAGGTTCCTGGGAAGTTCCTGTCCCAGCTCCGGCGCCGTCTCAGCAGTTTGATGAAGCTGCTCTCGTAGTGGCTGAGCACACCCACCACCTCCAGGTGCCTCGGGGTGGCCCCGTCCTGCTCCATCCTCACCCTGCACACGGGCCCTTCCAGCCCCCCGAGGGGCCAGGGCTGCAGGCTGGAGCGGGACCAGTCCAGGCCCCCCTCCTCAGCCACTCCCTGCAGGCATTTGGCCGCCGGCTCAGCCTTGGAGAAGAGGCGAGTGGCAGCAGCCCTCCTGAACCTGGGTGTCTCCTGGAAACTTCCATTTCCCACATTTCTCCCTTCTGCTTCCAGCCCCGACTCCTCCAGCAGGCTCAGCTCTGTCAGGGAATCCCTCTCCCCTTTCCTGGGCAGGGCTGCAGAGCGGAGCAGCAGCACCAGGCACAGCAGCAGCCCCCTGAGAGTGCTCATGGTCCCACCTCAGCTCTTCCCTGGAGCAGCTCACACATCCCAAGCCCTCGGCAGGAGGAGGGAGGATGGTGTCTCCCTTTTAACCACAGGTGGCCTTGAGTGGCCGAGGCACAACAACCTCCCCTGAGCCGCCCCGGGGCTGTCGCGCTGCAGAGGAGTGAGGGAGGTGGCAAAGAAACTTTTTTTTTTGTTCTATTTTTGGGTCTGCAGCTCGTTTTGGAAACGTGCAAAAATCGAAGCTGTTGCGCTCGCTTTGTAGGGATGCACGGCCTTGACTTTGGATGTTTTCTAAAGGAGGATGAGAGTCTGGAATGGGATCTTCATGGGGACTGGCACGTACAGCCCCATCAGCACTGCAACACCGGGATGGGAGAGCGAGCCAGAGCAGGAGGAGGGGGACGGGGCAGACAATGGGCTGAAAGAAGTAAATATATGGAAAGCATTCTCTCTCCTGGCTGAAAACCTTCCCTTCACACCCTGCAGCTCAGACAGGCTGCCCTGTGCCTCTGTGGCCCCTCAAACAACCAGGACTGGTCAGGAACCCCAGCCCTGGCGATGCCCTCACCCACTGAGCCCCCCCAGTATCCCCCACTGAACCCCCCAGTTCAGGGACAGGAACCTGGGAGAGGCCAGAGAAATGGCAGAGCTGCTGCTGCTTTTTTATGGGTGCCAAGCGATGGTTGGAAGGAAAAATCCAGGATAAATAAACCCACAGAGAACTAAAAACTTGCCCAAACAGAGCTGTCAGTGGGAGGAGGACACACAATAAAACCATGTGACAGCAGGTGCTACACCATGGTACAGACACTTAATGAATTATAACAATGAACTAAGAGTTAATATCAGCAACAGGAACCTTTCCATGATGAAGGAGTTGGGTTGAATCACAACTGATTAATGAGGGGTAATTAATGGGAGACTCATCAGGCAGCCTGAGGGGGGGACAGCTGATGGAGATATCCAGTGAGGATGAGGGGTACCTTGAGATTCCCAATCCTTTGCCTCCTCTTTTGAGAATTTCCAAAATATAACCAGCCTGGGAATGTTTCCTGTATCTAAGGGGTGAAAAAAGTGAACCCACAGCAGCACAGCAAGCCAGAGGGAAAGGATAATCAAAACGCTTTTAATGAACCTACAGAATTCAGTCAGGCTTCGAGACATACAAAAAGGAACTGTTCCCTGAATCAGGGGTGAGCTGCAGTTAAAAAGACACAAATCCCATGGGATGGAGGCCAGGGGGAGCTTCAGTTGGAGGGAGGGGGAGGGGGGATGGTGCCCGGCCCCTCCGTGGGGAGCGGCGGCCGCATCATGGGGGGCAGGGGAGCAGGGGGGGGCACCCCGGGCGCTGGGGGCAGCTGGGGGGGCACTGGTGGGGGTGGCACCGGCCCGGAGGGGGGCATGGGGGGCAGGGCCATGCCCCCGGGGGGAGGGGGGGGCATGGAGTCGGGCAGAGGGGGCCGTGGGGGCAGCCCGTTCATCAGGGGAGGGGGCGGCGGCCGCTTCACAGTCGGGGGCCCCGGGGGAAGGTTTGGGGGGGCCGGGGGCTTCTCCATCTTGAAGTGGAATTGAAGGAAGAACTGGGAAAGGGAGGAAAGCAGAGATAAGGGAACAATTAATCAGAGATTCACAGAATCCTGGAGTATCCTGAGCTGGAAGGGACTCTCAGGGATTGTGAGTCCAGGCCCCGGCCCTGCACAGACACCCCAACAACCCCCGTGTTCCCAGACAGACACAAGTTTTTGAACACTTCAGGGGTGGTGACTCCACTGCTGCCCTGGGCAGTCTGTTCCAATGCCTGACAATGCTTTCAGTGAAGGAATTTTCCCAATATCCACCCTGAACCTCTCCCAGCACAGCTTGAGGCCATTCCCCCTGTGGTGTCCTGTTCCCTGGGAGCAGAGCCTGACCCCACCTGGCTGCACCCTCCTGTCAGAGAGTTGTAAGAGCAAGAAAGTCCCCCCTGAGCCCCCTCCGGCTGCTGCCCGAAATTTAATCCTCACAAAGGTCCCACACAGGAGGATCTGTCAGGAGCTCTGACTGCACAGGTGCATTGAGGGAATGGAGATCTGAACATCAGAGGCAGCAGGACAGAACTGAGGTCACTGTCTCAAGTTCTTCTGCTCTCTTTAAGGACTGACATTACAGAACCTCAGTTACCTGCTTGGTTTCCCTGTTCCAGTGAGTCCAAAACTTTCCCTCTGCTTTATCAATTTCTCTGCTTGGCACCTGCACCAAAAGAGAACACAGAGCTATTCTTAGCAGCACCAGATTAGCTCAAAGGCTCTTTTTAGCCCCAGAGCCTGTGAGATAAGCACATTTATTCCAGGCCTTGCAGGGTTGTTATTAGACAGAGGTGGGGGCAGGAAAGAATTAAGTTACTTCCCTATCGGTCAAGGACAAGCAGCAAAAATCCCTCCCTGAACATCTGCACAGAGGCTGAGGAGCAAAGCCCAGGAAGCTCCTGTCTGTGCCAGACACTGGGAATTCACAGCTCCCCAGAGCTCTGCACAGTCTGGTTTTCTTGCCAGAGTCCTCCACCAAACCTCAGTGGGTTTAATGACTTCCAGCCATGTCTTCCTGAACCCCCTTCCCACTCCATTAACCCCTGAGGGTTAGAACAGACATCAGTTCAGTGGGGATTAATTACAGAATATCCTGAGCTGGAAAGGATCCACAAGGATCATTGATCCAAACCCCTGGTCCTGCACAGACACCCCAACAATCCCACCCTGAGCATCCCTGGCAGCGCTGTCCAAACGCTCCTGGAGCTCTGGCAGCCTCGGGGCCGGGACCATTCCCTGGGGAGCCTGGGCAGTGCCCCAGCAGCCTCGGGGGGAAGAACCTTTCCCTGAGATCCATGCCAAGCCCTGACACAGCTCCAGCCCTTCCTGGGCTCCTGTCCCTGTCCCAGAGCAGAGCTCAGCCCCTGCCCCTCCGCCTCTCCTTGGGAGGAGCTGCAGCCCCCGAGGAGTCTCCCCTCAGCCCGTTCCCCACCTTCCTTGCCCTCCTTTGGCACTCTTTAATGGCTCAGTATCTTTCACATACAACACTGATGAGGCTGCCCCAGTGCAGAGCTGGAAAAGGCAGGAAGGGAACTCTGCCAGGTTTCCTCTCCCAGGTGTCTGCCAGGTCTCACCTTGAAGGCGATGGTCTCGTAGGGCTCTGCTGCCATCAGCAGGTACTGCCAGCGCCGGTCTGGGGGCTCGATGCGCTGCTCGTAGGCCGACATGAAGCGGTGCCGGGGCATGATGCTCTCAGCTATCTCGGGGTAATCGATCTGAGGGGGTAGGGCAGCACCAACAACCACCCCCTGCACCCCCACCTCTGCTCCAAACACATTCCCCAGCATGGAGCACACCCAGAGCAATCCCCAACACAAAGAGAACAAACATGGGAGGAGAGGGCTGAGAATCCCACAGTGGTTTGCATTGGGAAGGACCTTAAAGAGCCCAAACTGAAAGAGGTGAAATTTAGGAGAGATATTGGGAAGGAATTCATCCCCTCGAGGGTGGGGAGGCCCTGGCACAGGATGCCCAGAGCAGCTGTGGCTGCCCCTGGATCCCTGGAAGTTTCCAAAGCCAGGTTAGAGCACCCTGGTCTCATGGAAGGTGTCCCTGCCCATCACAGGGGGTTGGAAATAGATAATTTTTAACGTCCCTTTCAGCCCAAACTATCCTTTGATTCTGGGATCATCTCATTCCACCTCACACTACACACTCCTCTCCCACCACACAGCCTGACAGCTGAGCTCAGGGGTTTGATCAACACCATCAGCTGCAGAAACTAGGAAGATAAGGCCTCTTTATTATTATTGATTTCATGGATCCTGCAAGGAACTGCTCATTTAGCAGGAGTTTTACCTGGAAAACTCCAACAAGGAGAGCTCTAACTAGCACTTACCTGGAAGAGAAGGCTCTGCTGGCCTGTTTCTGGATCTCTCTGTTTGGTCACTGTTAAAAAAAAAAAAAGAAAGCTGAGAACATCCCCCCAGCAGGATGAGAGCAGCATTAATCTGTCCTGGGAAACACACAAGATTTCCAAAAATTAAATATTACCAGATTTTTCTCCCATTTATCAAACAAAATCTGACACTGTCATTAACCAAAGCTACTTCTGTAAGGTGGAGAGGCCCTGAAATGGATTTCCCAGAGCAGCTGTGGCTGCCCCTGGATCCCTGGAAATGTCCTAAATTATTCCATGATTCTCCTCTACTGAAGTTCAGCTGCTGTGAGGCAAAGCACTGGTGAGATTAAAAAGCCACATTTTATACTGAAGGTCAAAATGAGGGGATTTCAGGAAAAAAACATGAGTTCTGCATGGAGTGAGTGATTTACAGCATTAATGAAAGGTGCTGCAGTACAAGAGAAGGAGCAGAGATGAAATGCCATCATCTCCCTGGCAGCCTGAGACACACCCATCCATTATTAAAGTGGTTCTCCCCTGCCTGTCAGCAATAAAGAAATGTTCCATGAGCAATTGAAACAATAAAAGGACTCCAGGAAGAGCCCATATCTTATTCATGGGCAGAGCTGCTACAAAGACTAATGAATAATTCACACCCCAGCCGGGCACTGCCCCTCAGGGACCTCCTGGTCACCCCTGACTCACCTTTGTAGCCCGGGCGCCCAATTTTCACAAATTTCTTCACTTCCACTTTGACCTTCTCTGGGGCAGGCTGGGCAGGGGCTTCCTTGGCTTCCTTGGCAGCTCGTCGGGCCCTGGGGATTCATTGCAGAATTTAAGGGTTACCTGCCCTTGTTTCTGAAGAATACCCAGGAGCAGTCTGAACCCCTCAGCACAGCATTCCACAGAAATCATGCCTTGAAATCCTATTTCCCTTCCCCAGCTGTGTCCATCATTCCCCCCTGGCTAAAGGCTGTCACTCAATCATCTGATCCACCCCCACCCTGACCTTGAGGCAAGGCTCCACAAATGGATTTGAGAAGACTTTAATTCTTGAAATCAAGACAACAAAAAAGACCCCAACCCAAACCCACAGATAAAGCAAAGTGAACTAGATTCCTTAAAATAAAACTTACAAACTTCTCCCAGCCTGTATTAACAAATACAGATCACAAAATTTTGGAATCTCTTGAGTTGGAAGGACCCTCAAGGATCATCAAATACAACCCCTGGCCCTGCACAGACACCCCAACAATCCCACCCTGTGCATCCCTAAGACCTGTGTCCAAACACTCCTGGAGCTCTGGCAGGCAGAGTTCCTTTTAACCAGATTCAGGTAACTTGACTTTAAAACTCTTTCTCCCTCTTCCTTCAGGAATTCCACAACTGGATTTGACCTTTAGCTTAAAATGGAGATTTTCAGCAGCATTTTTGGAGCAGGTCCAGGCTGTGCCTCTTGGCTGCATGAGGAACCACACTCAAGCAGAGTGCAGTGCAATTAAAGGGTTACAGATTCCCAACATCATAATATTAAAGTGCTTCAGTAGTGGAGAATAAAGTTATGGTAGAGGATGACTTACAAATTGGTCTGATGCTTCTTCCCCTGGGTATGAGCTAAGTAACTCCCCTGAAAGAAAAACCAAGGTAGAAGAAAGTTAAATGAAGCCAGGACTGAAAGATTGCTGTCACAGGGAGATTGTATCATACTCTGCCAAGGGTGTTTTAATCCTCAGCACAGAGAAATCTCACTCCAAAGGTGCAGATTGCTCTCAGCTGCTGAGCTGTCACACACTGTCAGGTTTAACAACCCCTCATGTCTCAGCAGTCACTGCCCAGATGTTGAAGCTACTGTTATTCCCAAATTCCTACTGCTGGGACCAGGACAGGCAGGTGTTCCCCTCACCTCGTTGTTGTGGAGCGTCAGGCAAAGCTTGCACTCGTAGGAGCCCAGATGATTTTTCATAAAATAGGGGTCCTGGGAAAAGAATGAATGACAAGTTATGATCAAAATCCATTGGCAAAGCAACAGAATAACCAAAATACTGGGAAGTTTTCCTGCACTGGAGGTGGCTCCTTCCCCAGATGGTGCTGGGGCACTGCCCAGGCTTCCCATCCTTGGAAGTGCCCAAGGGCAGGTTGAACAGGGCTTGGAGTGACCTGGCATAGCAGAAGGTATCCCTGCATGAGCTTCAACACTCCTTTCAACCCAAACCGTTCCACGATCCCATGACTCAGACCCTCCACTCCATCCCCCGGGCTGCGGGAGGGCCCGGGCCCGTCCCCACCTTGTTGATGTCGATGGTTTCCAGGGCGAGCTGCCGCAGCCGCTCCCGCCGGTCCCGGTTGCTCTCGGAGGCCGAGGCCACGCCTCCGCTGCCCGTTTTGCCCCCGGGGCGGTGCTGGAAATCCATGGTGGGGACTTGCGGGCTTCAGCTCCTCCTGGAGAAACACAGTCTGGGAAAAGAGGGAAAGGAGTGTGAGTGATAGCTGAACCACGGGACTGCTCAGCCCCATCAGCCAGGATGGGGATGATGCCCCAGGCATCCCCTGGGCACACGCCATGGGATGCAATCCCACGTGGAGCAGGTCTGGCACCACCAACTCCTCCCCAGCCCCTCTCCTCTGACTCTAGTCTTGATTCTCCTGTTGGGACCTCTCAAACACCCACAGTTCTGCTTTTCCTGATCCTCCCAGTCCTACTCCCATTTTCCCATTCGTAATTCTCCAGTATCCCCAGTCCTCCCACCCGGGTAACCCAGTTCTCCCAGTCACCCTCCATCAACTCCAGTTCCAACTCTGCAGTCAGAGGGCTCTCAATCCTCCCAGGCCTGCCCAAGCCCTACCCCAGTTTCCCACGTGTGATTCTCCAGACCCACCACCCCAGTTCTCCCAGTTCCTCCTTTTCCAGCCCCCTCAATTTTCCAGCCCAGACTCTCCAGTTCCCCCAGTGCCTCACCCCCAGTACTTTTCCAATAACTCAATCCCAGTTCTGCACTCAGGGCCCCCCAGGTACCCGAGTCCTGCCCTCCCCATCCTCCCAGTAGCCCAAATCTTGCCCTGGTCCTATTCCCAGTTTCCCACTCCTGATTCTCCAGCTCCCCCAGTCCCATCACCCAGGTCGCCCAGTATTCCTAGTCTACTTTTACCCAGTTTTTACAGTCCTTTCTTATCGAGTACTCCCAGTTTTCCAGCTTGGATTTTGCAGCTCCCCCAGCCCCACCACGCCAGGTCGTCCAGTTCTCCCAGTCCCTTTTTACCCATTTCTCCCAGTCCCTCCTCCCGGGTTCCCCCTCCCTGCCCCTCCCTCCTTCCCCTCAGCCCCAGGCTGCCCAGTTCTCCCACTCCTGTCCTGTTCCCCCCTCTCCCCTCAGCCCCAGGCTGCCCAGTTCCCCCAGTCCCCTGCCCCGTTCCCCCCTGCTCCCCTCAGCCCCAGGCTGCCCAGTTCCCCCAGTCCTGCCCCGTTCCCCCCTCTCCCCTCAGCCCCAGGCTGCCCAGTTCTCCCAGTCCTGTCCTGTTCCCCCCGTTCCCCTCAGGGTCCCCTCAGGGCCCCTCACGCCGCCCCCTCCCCCCGGTCCGTACCTGCGCGCGGCCCCGCCGCTGTCCCCGCGCATGCGCGCTCCCGCCGCGCCCCGCGAGCGCTTCCGGGGCCGCGCGGCGCTTCCGGCGGAGCGGGCGGGGCTGAGGCGGGAGCGGGGCCGGGGCCGAGGCGGGAGCGGGGCCGGGGCCGGGGCCCGCCATGCGCTACAACGAGCGGGAGCTGCTGTCCCTGGCCCGCCAGCCCGCCGAAAAAGCGGCCGAGATCCGCATGAGCGTCCCCAAGAAGGGCAGCGGTGAGGGGGAGCCCGCGGAGGGGCGGGAGCGGCCGGGCCTGAGGGGCTCCGTGTGGGGGATCAGGGCCGGGGTTGGTGGGGTGGGACCAGGGCAGGAGTGGGAGGATCGGCGGGGCAGGACCGCGGTACCTGAGGGGTCCCGAGTGGGGAATCAGGGCTGGGGTTACTGGAGAGGGGCTGGGAGAACTGGAGAATCAGGGCTGGCAAAATGGGAGTACTGGGTGAGGAGGGACTGGGAGAACTGGGGTGGTGGGGCTGGGGGAGCTGGGGAATCACGAGTGGGGAACTGGGGGTAGGACCAGAGAAGGACTGGGGGTGCCTGAGGTAGAATCAGAACTGGAGTTACTGGGGGACAAGGCTGGAGAGGGACTGGGGAAGCTGGGTAGGAGAACTGAGGGTGCTGGAGAATCCAGGCTGGGAAACCGGGTCAGGACTGGGAGCACTGGGCAGAGGGGGTGGGCAGGACTGGGGACAGGCAGAGTGGGAGGGCTGGATTGTGGGAGTGGGGAGCACGAGTGGTGGGATCCAGTATGGGCACGGAGGGAGGTTCTAGGGCTGGGCTGGGGCCAGGAAGAGCCCACGAGGGAGCAGGGGATGTGGGCAAGAAGCTCTTCCCTGAAACCTCCCAGGAAACTCGCTTGCAAACCAGCACTGGAGTGTTGCACTCACCCCCTTGTCCTGGGCCTTTCCTTCCCTGAGGACCTGGTGGACTTTGTCCCTTGGAGGTGACATCTGTGCTGACAGCTCCAGGCAGGGCTCCCGGATCTGGAGCTTTTCCTGGAGTGCCTGAGGCCCTGCTGGTGTGAGGTGTGGCTGCCTGGGAGCTGCTGGAGAAGCTGCTCAGGGGCTTTGTCACCCCGAGGCCACTCAGACACTTTGTCACCCCGAGGCAGCAGTTTGGGTGGGCGCAGGGGGTGCTCTGGTGGGGTCAGTGCCGTGCTGGGCCCTGGCAGGGCTGGCAGGGGTTTGCTCTGCTCCCCGTGCCCACTGCCCCAGCCCTGCCCTGAGCCCTCCTGTCCCTGCAGTGCTGAAAAAGCGCCTGGTGAAGCTTGTGGTGAACTTTCTCTTCTACTTCCGCACCGATGAGGCCGAGGTAGGGGATGGCCTTCGTGGGTGGGGTTTGTTCCCCTCCTTCTGCCTTCTTTTTCTGTGCATGGATTGTGTGGGCTGGGAAAATGGTGCAGGGACAGAACTGGAGCAGTGTCCACCTTTCCTCTTCCATCAGCTCAGCATCAGGAGAGCTGGAGAGGGACTGGGGACAAGGGATGGAGGGACAGGACACAGGGAATGGCTTCCACTGCCAGAGGGCAAGGATGGATGGGATATTGGGAAGGAATTGTTGGCTGTGAGGGTGGGGAGGCCCTGGCACAGGGTGCCCAGAGCAGCTGTGGCTGCCCCTGGATCCCTGGCAGTATCCAAGGCCAGGCTGGACGGGGCTTGGAGCAGCCTGGGACAGTGGGAGGTGTCCCTGCCATGGCAGGGGTGGCACTGGATGGGCTTTGAGGTCCTTTCGAACCCAAGGAGTTCCATGAAATACAAGATAAATCAAGTTTTCAATCCATTACCTGCTGCCTGATTTGCTTCTGGCACTTTGTGTCACTTGGACAAGGATTTCCTGTGGTTGGTGTTGTTCATGGCCTGTGTCACCTGCTGTCCCATGTCCCTGAGTGGTTTTTTGTTCATCCTGAGCTGTTCCAGCTCCCCTCACACTGTGTAACCTCTTGCAAGGCTCCAGGACAGCCCTTACACAGCTATGTGTCATGCTAAATGTTTCATCTTTGATTTAAAATGAAAAGTTCTTCCGTGCCATCCCAGAGTGGTGAAGGCCAGGCTGAACCTGAGCCAGGAGAGGTGATTAACACCTAATTAACAAATGCAGAGTGAGACTTGCACGAAAAGGTCGATTAAAGGAACACAAAATATGGTGCAATCAGACTGAATTATTTAAAGCAACACCAGGTTGAGCAACTTGCTTGAAAGGCTCCAGGGAAGCTCTGTGGGTTCAGCTCCCGTGGTGTTGGGGTTAAATCCTCTCTCCCTGTGTTTTGCAGCCCATTGGAGCTCTGCTGCTGGAGCACTGCAGGATCACCAAAGAGGAGGAGAACATCTTCTCCATCAGTGAGTGCTGCCGTGCACCCCTTTGCCTTCCCCTCGTGGCACATGGGAAAGGAAATGTTTTACTGCCCAGTTCCTGCTTTTCTCTGTTTCTCTGGTGACAGTGGGGTCAGCTCAGCCCTTCCCCTCCTCAGTGGGGTCAGCTCAGCCCTTCCCCTCCTCAGTGGGGTCAGCTCAGCCCTTCCCCTCCTCAGTGGGGTCAGCTCAGCCCTTCTCTCTCCCTCAGTGGGGTCAGGGCCCCTCAGGTGGGGATCAGGTTCTGCTCTCAAGGAACAAGGGGCAGGGCAAGAGGAAATTACTTCAAGGTATGCCCAGGGCAGGTTTAGGTTGGATATTGGGGAAAATCTCCTCACCAAAAAGGTTTGGAAGCACTGGCACAGGCTGCCCAGGGCAGTGGTGGTAGTGTCACCATCCCTGGGAGTGTTCAGAAGATGTGTGCGTGTGGCTCTTGGGTCAGGGGTTGGTGGTGAATGTGGTGATGCTGGGCTGATGGTTGGACTTGAGGATCTTAAAGGCCATTCCAACTTTAGCAATTCCTCAGCTGCCAGCTGTTCCTCACTGTGCCCATGGCCCATCCCAAGGAACTCTCAGGGATATTCCATGCTCCAGCCTGTGGGATTTGCACAGCTGCACGTGCAGAGCAGCACTAACAGCAGCCAGACCCTGGGGGGGGTGGTTATTGACAGATCTGTGCTGTGCTGCTGCATTCTATCCAAAAAAAGCCCTGTAGAGGCTCAGATAAAGCTGCTCCAGCCCCGTCCTCCCCTCTGTTTGTCCTTGTGGCGGCTCCAGCTGGGCTGGCTCCCCTGGGAGCAGCCTTTCATCCCCAGCCCTTCCCAGTGCCAGAGGTATGTGGCCACAATAACAGGATGTTTCTCCAAGGCCATCCCCGTATCTTTTGGCCTGGCTGCCAGGCACAGCTGTGGCTTTGCTCTGTGCTTCCAAAGGACCCTCAAACAGCCTGAGCACACCGAGCCCAGAGCACCATGGGCTGGATTTTGGGGCTTTAGGGATGTTGGGAGCTCTGGGGGTGAGGATTCCTGAGCAGGGTTAAACCCAGCATTAGCTGGTGTTGGGATGTGTCCACAGCACATCCCGAGGTTCTGGTGCAGCCTGATGCAGGTGTTTGGCAGCAGCAGCCCAAGGGTCTGCACAGAGCAGAGCTCTGGGGAGAGGAATTGGTGGCATGTCCTGGCTCTGTCCTGGTCAGGAGCTGGCGTGGCACCAGGACGTGTCCATGGTGGGAGTGCCCACCGTGGTGAGTGCCACGTTCCCAAAAGCCTCCAGCAAAGGCAGCTCAGGGCCTTCTCCCAGGGCAGTTTAACTCCTCGGTTGGCTGCTCCCTGCAGGTTTCCCTGTTCCTCTCTCAGGGCTGTTTCCCACTTGGATTTAAATCCCTGGTGTCTTTGCAAGGAGCCTCAGGGAGTCAGTCCTGGATCTGGCCATGCTGGTCCGGGTCAGTTCACCCTCAGTCTGGGGAGTTGCTCTTCCCAAGGTCTTTGGGTGCTGCAAGCTGGGAAATGCCCTGGGCAGCTGCTCCAGGCACCCAGAGCCACCCAGGGAATGGGAGAGGGGCTGGAGTTTGGGATTACAGGCACATTCCTAACTCATCTGAGTTAACAGAGCTGCTAAATGTGGCCTGGCAGAATCTGGGGAGGGAGGCAGGAGAGCATCAGCAGCTCTGCCAGGACCTGCCTGGAGCCTTTTCTTTGTCCCTGGCAGGTTTCTTCGAGGAGCCAGAGAGGAAATACTGCTTCGAGTGTGCCACAGAGGAGCAGTGCCAGGAGTGGGTGGAGGCACTCAAGAGAGCCAGGTGGGCTGAGCCCTCAGAGCCAGGGCAGTGCTGGGGGCTCTGGGATCAGGAACTGGGAGGGCAGTGGTTGTCTCCTCCCAGACAAGCTTCCCTCCAGCTCTAAATAGCATCTGAAACTTCCCCACATCCTTCCCTGCTCAGCTCTCCCCGTGCTCTGCTTCTGTCTTGCAGCTACGAGTTCCTGAGGAGGAGCCTGATTTTCTACCGGAACGAGATCCAGAAGATGACAGGGAAGGTGAGAGTCCCTGCAGGGCACTGCTCAGGTGGTGACTGATGGCTTTGGGGTCCTGCCCACGCCGTGTGTGGGAAGGACATCCCAGATCCCATAAGGAGCCATAGTCTCCACAGCCAGACCTGAGCACCTTCCCCTGGGTGCTCACCTCACCCTGGTGCACACATTCCAGAGCTGGAGTGGCCCAAGGTTTGGAGCTGGATGGGTTCAGAGCTGGCCAAGCCTCCCAGGGGGTCTCTGGAACAGATCCATGGCTGGAGATGCTGCTCACCCCCTGCCAGGTGCTGGGAGCATCCCTGCTCCAGGGAGGGAGGTGGCTGTCACTCACCTGGACCTTGGGTCCCTGCTGTGTCCTGTGTGTCCCAAGGGCTGCTGGGCTTTCTGCATCTCACTGGTGCCTCCCTGTGCTCCCTCCCCTGCAGGACCCCCTGGAGCAATATGGAATCTCGGAGGAAGCTCGTTTCCAGCTGGGAGCACACAGACTGTAACCCCCTCACCTGGCTGGACCTGGCTCCTGGCTCCAGCCCAGCCCTCTGGGAAGGACAGCAGCTCCCCACAGTGACCACTTGACTTTTTTATTTATTACCCAAACTGTTTTATAGGATTTTTTTTAAAGGGAATTCGTTGCACATTCCCAGTTCCCCAGCTGGGGAGGCTGAGCTGCTCTGTGGATGCTGCAGTGGGAGCAGAACCCCCCAGCTCTGGCGTGAGGAGAGGCAGGGACTGACAGAGCTCCCAGCACCTGCTGGGGCCACCCTGAGCCAGCTCCAGCTCTTCCCTGTCCCTGTCCCTGTCCTGAGGGGCTGCTCAGCCTCCCTGGCTCAGGATCCTCCCAGGAGCCATCCCTGACTGTAAGAGGATGTTGGGACTGATGCATTTCTGAGCTCCAGGGCTAAACCCCTCCTGCCTGTCCCGCTCATGCTGAGCAGGGAGGAGTGGGAATTCCTCCACAGTTCCAGCTGATGGAGAGGGGCATCTGCTCCCCTGTGCCGAGGCAGCAGCCCTGTGCAGCCACAGCCTTTTGGGGTCTTCTTTTTCCTCCCCTGGGCAGGTGCTGACATTCCTGGGGGCTGGATGAGCCCATCCAAAAGAACAAAGCTGCAGAACACAAGGGAACAAAGACAGGGAGAGATCCCTGTGTGCTGCTGCCTGTCTGCAGAGCTCTGCAGTGCTCCAGCTTCCCGGGGAGGAGAGCCAGATGGAGAGGCTGGCAAAGGCAGGAGCTGCTCCCTTTGGCTGGAGCTTGGAGCTGCAGGACATGCACCAGCTCAGCCGGGCATTAACCCTTCATTCCCTGAGCCACTGCTGCAGCTTCTCTCCCCTCTGTGTGTCCCCTTTGTCCAAAGGGAGAGAACAAAAAGCCGTGCCAAGGTCACAGTGAGCTGCCAGGGAGCCAGGGTTGCCTGTCCTGGAGCTCCTGCAGGGAACAGATAAGGATTAGGGAACAACATCTCCATAGGATCAGCCCTGGCTCCGGCTGCACCAAGGAAAACTGGCCAGAAATGAGGGTTGGAGGGTACTCCCCACACCCAGGGCTGCAGCAGACCCAGATTCCCGACTGCCAGAGCAACTTCCCTGGAACCAGCCCAGCAAAACCCGCAGGAAAGGCCCCTGTGCAGGTCCCAGGGCAGAGGTTGCTGGCAGCAGGAACAGGGCAAGGGCTGGGGCAGGTCTTTGGGAGGGCTGTTGTTCCCCTCCCACTGCCCAGTCTGGGGAGGGGCTGGAGCAGCCTCTGAGCTGGGATTGAAGGGAATTTTGGGGTCTTTTCCTCCTTGACTGCAAATTATTGCCCAAACTGGAGCCTACAGTGCAGTCTTTGGTATCCTGGTGTTCCCTCTTTACCTCATGCAGCTCAGTACCAGGAGAGTGACACCTGTCACTGATGCTTTAGTTTTAATCTCAAAGCTGAGATTTTCCCCTTTTCCCTCCCCAGATACTCCCTTTCCCTTGAATCATTCCAGGTGCTTGCTCCAGAAATTACCAAAATCAGCAGCTGCCCTGGGGATCAGCCGGGGGCAGCAGGGAGGGAGCAGAAGCCGGGGGGAGTTGCAGACAGATGGCAGCTCCGGGGGAAGCAGCAGCAAGGGATTAAAAGCAGGAGCACACAGGAGCTGTGCTTTAGGGAATCTGTCCTTGGATGACTCCAAAGTGCATTTTAATCCTGCCCAGCCTGCGTTTTTACCGAGCAGAGCTGAGTTCTCAGCTGGGTCTGCCACCACTGTAGCAAATGTGTCACCTGTGCCTTGCAGGACTTGGTGGCCTCCTCGCTGGACATCTTTCCCCAGGTGGAGCTGCCACCCCTCAGTGTCACTGTGCAGAAAATGGGTGTTTTATTTGCTGTTCCAGGGAGCAGTTGGGTGAGCAGGAGCAAAGCCCAACGCTGATTTAAATGTTCATCACCAATGACATTTCTTGACTGAATGTACAACAAAAGCTGTGAAGAGTTGCC
This sequence comes from Eopsaltria australis, assembly GCA_034509425.1. Lineage (NCBI taxonomy): Eukaryota > Metazoa > Chordata > Aves > Passeriformes > Petroicidae > Eopsaltria > Eopsaltria australis. Next base: position 589,352 of record JAVTVJ010000760.1, on the reverse strand, counting down.
AGGGCCAGGCCAAGCCCAGGGACTCAGATCCATTGTGGGGCAGGGCTGGGACTTGGGGTGGGGTTTAGGGAGGGAGGATGGTACTTTGCAGACACTTTGAAATCTGCATCGACTGCTGGTGATTTACAATTGCTCATTTTTCATACTCTGATGACATTCGCTTGTATTTCAGTGAGAGCTGGGTCCAGGCTCCCTGAGAGCCAACTGAAGCCATTTCTCTGTTGTACAGTGAACATTCCCAATAAATCCTGTTTTAATCTTTGTGATTGTCAGAGCTGTTCTACAACACAAAAGCCTTCCTGGGAGGGGTGGCTGGAGCCAGCTCAGGGACCTGCCCAGGGCCACCAGGTGTGGTTCCTGCTCAAGAGCCAGCTGGGGATGGCTGAGGGGCTTTGGAGAGGCTTTTTCATACAACCAGAGAATAGTTTGGGATGAAAGGGACCTTTAAAGGTCATCTGGTTTTGGTACTGGAGCCAGGGCAGTGGCAGGAGCTGGGTCAGGCCAGGGGCTGGGGGCTCTGGGTGAAGCTGGGGCTGTGTCTCATTTCCAGTCCTGCAGGGAATGAGCTCAGGAAGTGTTCGTGGCCTCCAGCTCCGAGGTTTGAACACGTCCCTGGCTGCCTGGGGGTTTGTGGCACTGGTGCCACTGCTGGCTGAAAGGGAACAAAGCTTGGATGGGTTGGGAATCATGGAAGTGTTTAGGTTGGAAAAGACCTCTAAAAATTCATCGAGTCCAAACATGCACTGCAAAGGCCACCACTAAGCTGTGTCCCCAAGTGCCACATCCACACTTTGTTCCAATGCTCCTGGGGCTGGTGACTCCACTCCTGCCCCGGGCACTCTGTTCCAATGCTTCACAACCTTTTCAGTGAAGTTTCCCCAATATCCACCCTGAGCCTCCCCGGCCCAGCCTGAGGCCGTTCCCTCTCCTCCTGTCCCTGTTCCCTGGGAGCAGAGCCTGACCCCCCCCCAGCTGCCCCCTCCTGTCAGGGAGTTGTGCAGAGCCACAAGGTCCCTCCTGAGCCTCCTTCTCTCCAGGCTGAGCCCCTTTTCAGCTCCCTCAGCCTCTCCTGGTGCTCCAGCCCCTTCTCCATCTCCATTCCCTTCCCTGGACACTCCAGTCCTTCAATGTCCCTTGATGGGCACAGAGCTGTCCCCAGGCCCTGCTGTCCCTCCACAGTGCCCCAAACCCTCAGAACCGGAAGTGCCACCTGGTTCAGGGGTCCCTGTCCCTCAGTGCCCCCACAAAACCCCCAAACCCCCTTTCCCTCCTGATTCCAGCCCGTGCTGCTGAGGCAGTGAAAGTCCACAAGAGCTCGGTGTATTAAAATACAGACACTTTAATATAAAGACAAAACTTCAAAGCATCGTTTCAATTACAAATCAAGGGAGACACGAGAAATTAAGTGGAGGGAGGGGAGCAAAAACTAACTCTTACATTGTGGAGAATTAGAAAGGCCAGGTGGAAATATATATATTATACATACATATATACACACCAGAATTCACACTACTGCTATGCAGGAATGAAAGGAATGACAGGACAACTTACCAGTATAAAAAAAAATAAAGAAAACAAAAAAAAATAACAACCAAAAAAAAAAGATAAATTAGGGGAAGTTTGAATTTTAAATAATTCAGTTTAATAGGCTAAATTATATAAACTAATTCCTATTCACTAGGAAACATCCCATATCACTGTCCTAAGAAAATGGGTTTTTCAAAAAATCCATTGAAAAATGGATTTTTATTAGTAGTTAAAAGTTTACTAATCAATTCCTGAGCAACAGCAACCTCATCATCTACTGCTTTCCCCATCCAAGTCCCACTCAGCGAGGGCAGGCTCTCACTCCTAAAAAGTTTAAGTAGAACAGAGACCTAAAAAGTTGGGTTTAAATTGGAAATCGATCACTTCAAAGATTAATAGGTTAAAAAAGCCAAGCAGGATGGATCAACCCATTCCACCTTTTCCTCAATAACTCCAGAGACAAAACCTTTTAAAAAAAAATTATTTGACTGCACCAGAAAAGCAACCAGATGTACCTCGAGAAAACCAAAGGATCACAAACCTGAGAACTTCAGGGTTAACATTGTCAAACTTCAAATTTTTGGATGTGCTTTTGTTTTTACACCATAAAGAACTCAAGGAGCCTCTTCAGGAAGAAGGTCCCAAAAAGCAAAAGTACTGGAGAATTATTTCCCAATTTTTTTGTCTCGGGTTTAAACCCTGAAGTTCCCAATAACAGCATCTTTCAATGCAATATTCAGTCTAAATAGATATTTATATATTTATAATGTATAAGGATAAATAAAATATGGCACAACAACATTTTGAAACTGGAACTCCAGCTTTTAGTGAAAACCTGATCCGCAAACAGAGCGGAAAATGGAAATGGAGCAAAAAAAAGAAAAAAAAAGGAAGGAAAAAACCCTTTAAAACCAGTAAGACTTCAAATATTCACACACTGACTGCACATCTGTGCTCCCAAAACTCCAATTCCTGTGATTTTTCCTCAGTGCTGCAAAGATAGTTCACAAAAACACTGGGTAGTTTGTGCTCCCCAAAATAGGATTTTGGGTTCACAGCCCTGTCCAAGGCCCTCCCCTGCTCCCAGTCCTTAATCCTCTCTGTGCTTTTGGCTCAGGCAAAACAACAAGAAAAGCAGAATTTTCCATGACAGCCACCCCTGGGAACTGGGACAACTCCCATGGAGAACCCTCAGGTTTCCAGACCCTGGATCAGAGGGTGAATTCCAGCACCAAAAGCAGAAGGGTCACCCAGTGACCAACCAAAGCCACCTCGGCATCAGCACCAGGAGAAACCACAGAACCCTCGGGAATGGCCCAGGAGCAGCTCCCTGGGGACAGTGACCCTGAGCGGGCAATGCAGGTGTCCCCAAGGCTCAGGGGGGCTCCAGACCCTGCTGAGGAGGGAGGGAAGGGCCCTGGGAAGGCTGGGCAGGGAGGGGAATCAGCATCAGCAGCCTGAGAGCAGCTCCCAGCACTGGGAGTCTCCTCTGGCAGCAATCAGCAGGAGCTGGAGCGGGGCAGGGGAGCAGGAGCACCCCGAGGGCACAGGTGGCACAGGTGGCACAGGTCCCCAGTGCCAGGGTGGGCCCTGCAGGGACTCAGAGGAGCTGGAAGCACTGGGGTCCCCCCTGTCCCCAGCAGCTCTGCACCCCTGGGACTGTCCCTGCCACCACTCCCTCGGCCTCTCCTCTGCCTGGACTCTCTTCCAAGTGGAAAATAACGAGTGGGGGGAGCAGATGCTGCTTTCTGAACACAATCCCTGCAAAGAACCAAACCCCATGGCCACAAGCAAAGACCTTCTCCTGGCAGGGGCAGCCCAGCAGAACAGGGAGATCCAGGGTTTTCCAAGGGAAGGCTGGGATGAGATGGAACCAATGACCACGAGCAGTAAATCCTCTGTGGTGGGGAGCACCTGAGCTGCCTCTCACCCACCTCCTCCCAGATGTGTCTGTACAGGGAATCAGAACAGTTTGGAAAGATTGGGAAGCACCTTTAAAGATCATTTATTCCAACCCCAAAGGAGGTTGAAGAAGTGGCCCCAGCACACGTCTCAGAAGGAAACCTGTCCCCAGCAGGGTGAGGGCAGGGACACAGCCCCGAGCAGCCCTGGAGCAATGCTCCAGCTGGAGATGTTTCCAGGTGGGGTGGAAGAGCTGATCAGGCTGGAAACCTTTTCACTCCAAGGCTGCAATTGTTTAAGTGACTTTCTCAAGGACTAAGTCTGACTAAAGAAAGAAGAGACTCAGAGCTTGAACTGAGCGTGACCCAGAGCTGAGCAAGTTTCACACTAAGGAGTGACAAGTCCTGGGGATTTGGAATCTCTGGATTCAAAAAGAGATGAGTAAATCCATTCATGACCAAGTGATGTCACCTTCCTGCCTGGGGGACTTCAGGGACTGTGGGTGTGATCCCAGACTCAGACTGTCCAAGCTCAGCTCAATCCCACCAATGAGTCCTGGCACAGGGGGAGCCCAGTGCCAAACCGCAGCCAAGAGCAGGGGCAGCACCAAGCCTGCACTGGAATATAAAGTGCTGTCCCCACCAGGAAGGAAGGAAAAGAGATGGAAGCACAAGAATTTCTAATTGCCTGCTGGAGGAGACACAAATTCCTGCTGATAGAAGGAGCTGGGGATGATGCTCGGCCCCGGAATGCCAGGGACAGTGAGGATGTGCTGCACTCCCTCTGCTGCCCTAAAATGCTGCTTCTCCTTCTCCTCTCTCCCACTGCATCCACAACTGAACTGAGGTGAAGATGTTGCCTGGCTGTCCAGATTGATCCACACCTTCCTGCAGGGAACAGCCTCGTTTGCACCGAGCCCAGAGATGATGGAGGGACAGCTCCACATCCCCACTGTCCCTCACCAGCTCAGATCCAGCCTCCACACCCTCAGCAATGCTTTCCCACTCTGTCCCTCAGCACTCCAACTGCTGGGTGCCCCCACACCCCTGGCTGGTGGAAGAAGAATTGCTGCTGAATGACTCATCTGCAGCAAATCCCAAATTCAGGTCCAGTGCCTTTGGAACCTTCCCAGCACCGTGCCTCCCAGGGGACTGGGCCTGGCGAGCCAGAGGTGGCAAATCCCCAAAAAAGGAAGAGCCCACGCAAGTCTTGTTCCTCAAGGCTGACATTTAGCAGCAGGGACAGGTTTTCCTCAGCACAGCACTCAGGAAGTTCCATTTTTTTGGCAGCAGATGTGCTCCAAAATGTGTTGTGGAGCAGGGGGAATTGTGTGACAGCCCCGGAACGACCGGACCCGGCACCGGCAGGATGTGGTAAGGCAGGAGAAATTCTTTTTTTTTGGAACTGTTTGACTTTGATTGCTCCAGAGGATCTTCAATTATTGCAAACAGGTTTCAGCTTCTGGCTCGGTGTTCCGGCAGTGGGGTCACAGCTGTGGCCACATGGATCAGATCCCACCAGCTCCAAGGGCTGCCTTCAGCCAGGTGAAAGCTGTTCCCAGCGTGCAGACAGAGCAGGCAGACACTGGCCAGGAGTTGGACTCCATGAGCCTCCAGGTCCCTTCCAAATCAGGATGTTCTGTGATTCCACAATTTAAAGTTGAGCTTTCCCCAGATTGTGGCAAAGCAATAAAAGGTCAGGGAGAGGGAAGACAAAACCAGGAATCTCTTGGCAAAAACATCTCCCAGACTGCACCCTTGGTTCCCATCTCAGTGCTGAGCAGGCCCCCCATGGAAGCACCATTTGGGAATTGCTGCCAGGAGCAGGGACAGTGACAGGGCCTGGGCTGGGGGGAAGACACCTGGAGTGCTGAGCTCCAGGGCTTGTGCTGCCCATTCCCAGGGCTGCTCCTGAGCCAGCCCTGCCTTGGACACTGGCTGGCCACCAAAGCAGTGACCAAAGGTGACTCTGAGTTTTCCTCAACACCCACTAAAGAGCAGGTGACGAACTCCTCACCAAGGCCTTTGCTCCAAAGGGTCCTGGAATCATAGAATTGTTCAGGTTGGAAAAGATCTTCCAGATCAGTGAGTCCAACTGTGATGTGACAGTGCCCAGGTCACCTCTGACCCCTCTGCCAGCTCAGTCTGGCTCCCCAGACACAACTCCTGAACTGCTGCACGGATGCAGAGCACATCATTCCCACCAGGATCTGTCCCTCCTCATCATCCAGCAGGGTGACACAGGCCTCGAGCAGTGCTGGGGAGCACAGAGGGTTCCATGGAATCTGTGGGTTGGTTCCTTCTCCAGCACAAATCCTCTGAGTGCCTTGGGCACCAAGCAAACCAGGACAAGGGATGGCAGCTGAGTTTTCTTCCTGGACCTCTGTGGCTGGAGGTGAAGGGAGGCACAAGAGCTAAAGGGGCACCAAATCCTGGTCCCTCTGCAGGAAAGGATCTGATAAAATCAGGGGGATGAAAAGCTTCTACTTGTATTTCCTTCTCTCTCTCTCTCACCAGAGATATAAACGATGGGGGAGAGGTAATTAGGAAATTAATTAAGGCTGCTGCCCCTCCAGCAATCAGTCATTTACAGTCTCCAGAGGCCCCAGCACTGTGCTGTGTGCTGGGGAAGAAGCTGGAGCTGCCCAACTCCCAGCTGCAAAACATCTGGGTTACATTGTGCTCCTGGATTCCAGGACGTTCACTGTGTTTGGCTCCTACGAGAAGCTACTGGATGTTCCTCAGCTCTCACCCTCCAACCAAGCATTCCTGCCCCTTTCCAGGTTTTCCTCATGCTGCCAGTCCCTCAGCAGGACACACCCTGAGCACACACAAAGCAGAAAACATCCCAAAATGCCCCCAGTTCCCAGGGCTTTCAATCCCTTCCCTTTGCAGTGGGCAAGGAGGCAAAGCCAGACCCTGCACAGAGGCTCCTGTGGAAGACACACTCAGGAATGAACAAAAGAACTGCACTTGGTCCTAAATCTCTCCTAAGACTGCCCAGGATGAGACACAGAGAGCTGAACCCTGCAGAGGGTGGGAGCTGCTGCAGCCCCTCACCCCCTCTCCAAACAACCCCAACCCTCCTGGATCCAGGCAGCAGGAGGGCACAGGGACCTCACTGACTCCAAAGCCAGAGGCAGGAGCAGCTCAGCTGTTTGTGACCCCAGGATGCTCCATGGAGATCCTGCCAGTGCCTCATTGCTGCAGTGGGAGACTCAGCAGGGAGCAGTAGAAGGGATTTAAGGACACAGTGTTGCCCCTCTGAGCACCAGGGCCAGCAGGGAGGTGTTTCCCAAAGCCAGAATGTGATTTTTTTTCCAGTCATTTTGCTTCTGCAATCCCCTTTCTACTGTAGTTTCCTTTATAGGTGCTTGGCCTGGCCTGAACTCAGACCAGCCTGACTTCTACTTAAATGGATCCTCCTCCTCCTCAACTTTGTGCACTTGAATAAATAAGTTTTTACAAGTTCATTGTGCATTGTACAACCTAAAACAAAAGGAAATAAAGTATAGGAAACCTAGAAGTTTTCATCAGAGCTCAATGAAATGGGCCCTTCCTGCACGCACGACACCGAGTCACAGCACAAGTCCCTGCCCCAGGGGACAGTGGCAGCACAGGCAGCCAGGTCAGGGGTGTTTTTGTGAACTACCATTCAAGAACCTGCCCAAAAAGCAAAGGAACACAAAAGCAAAATGCACCTTTGTCAATCCATGAACGCGGCCAAGCCGGGTCGGAGTCAAGTATCAAAACCCTACCGAGGAAACGCGTCGTGCTTGGAAAGAAAAAACAACTGAGCTGAGCAAACTCTGCCCTGCAGCAGGACAGAAGCACAAGGTTCAGCCTTCCCAAGGCTGGGGAAAGGGCTGCACCAACACCAGTGAGCACACACCCTGTTCATGGCCAGGGCCAGCCCCAAGAAAAGAGTTACCAGACCAGCTACCAAAATTCACAGTGACCCAAGCGCCACCAGCAGCTGCAAATGGCCCAGGGAAGTAGCTTGGATGGGGCACGACTTGGATTTCTGCTGTTCCAGCTGTGCCTGCATGGGCTGTGCCTGCCCAGGCTGCTCCAGAGGGGAGCACGGAGCCCTCGTTAGTCACAAACTCAATTAAAACCCACCCAGTTTAACAGCACCCGGCTCAGTCCGAATCCAACCCCCAGGGAGGAGAATTCCTTCCTCTGTCAGCCCTGGCTGCCAACCAAGCAGATTTTGGGATATGAACAGTCAGGAGAATAAATAATCTGCAGACCCTTAAGAGCTGGGTTTGGCATTGGTCAACCCCCAAAATCAGCACCAAGGATTCAAACCAGAGGCACAGTTCTGACGGACAAAATAGCACCGAGGAGGCTCTTTTACATCTCTGCTGGTGTGCCAGTCCTTTAGTATTCAGAGAATTTAATAATAACAACTTGTATTTATGAGTCTAGGTGGAATAAAATAAGTCAAAATTGTTTTCACTTTAAAAAAAAGATAAATACTTTATCTAAACTATCAACAATACAAACTGGAGCTTTAAGCATTTCTTTTGCCTTTTCTTTTTGTTTTTTTTTTTTTCCTTTTTTTCCTTTTTTTTAAACTCAGATTCACAGTAAATATTTGTTTTGTTGTTTAGGTCTTTTTTTTTTATGGTTTTTTATTTTGTCCAGTAGTAAGAGAGTAGAAACCCCTGCACAGGCCAGGTGAGCACCTTTCAGTGGAAGCCGAGTGAAGTTGGTCCACGTTGTCCTTGCATAGGTCACATTGGGCTGAGGTAGAAATCCTAGTTACCTGCACAACAGGAGGAGAGGAAGAGACTCATCTAAATAAAAGGCAAAAATCTGCTGTGTTGTCAGATGTGTCAATCATTCCTACATTGCTCCATGACCTCCTGAGATGAAGCAAATCTTGACCCAATCCCAGTTAGAGGAAAGGATGGATGTTCCAAGGGACTCGTGGCCCCTCCAAAGGCTGCAGTTTTTCAGGCAGTGACTGTGTTGAACTTTGTCCTATGGGAGTGGCATCAAGTGGGGGGGAAAGAATAAAAAAAAAAAGGTATTTCCCCCCTCTGTATTTCACCTTTTTATAGCACAAGTTAATCTGCTTTGAGTTTTGTTACTGTTGTGGGGGAGGGACATTATGAGAGAGGTTTGGGTTGGGAGGGACCTTAAAGCTCATCCCATTCCACCCCCTGCCATGGCAGGGACACCTTCCACTATCCCAGGGTGCTCCAAGCCCCATCCAGCCTGGCCTTGGGCACTGCCAGGGATCCAGGGGCAGCCACAGCTGCTCTGGGCACCCTGTGCCTGCCCACCCTCCCAGGGATCAATTCCTTCCCAATATCCCATCCATCCCTGCCCTGTGGCAGTGGAAGCCATTCCCTGTGTCCTGTCCCTCCATCCCTTGTCCCCTTGTCTCCCCAGCTCTCCTGGAGCTCCTTCAGGCCCTGCAAGAGGCTCTGAGCTCTCCCTGGATCCTTCTCTTCTCCAGGTGAGCATCCCCAGCTCTCCCAGCCTGGCTCCACAGAAGAGAAGCACAGCAGGTTATTTTAGTCCCAGTTCCTGGTTCCAGCCCTGCTTCCTCAAGGACTGAACACATTTATTCTCATCAAGTCAAGGACACTGCTCAAATACCTGACCTGGCTTCAAGTGCCAGGGCTTGGGATCACAACCACCTCTGGTACCACCAGTTCTACTCCTGTGCTCCACAACCCAGCTTTGGCACCCAGCTACTCTTCTGCGAGTCCCTTTTGTGCCTTGCCCCTGTTCTCAGTATTTTCCAGTGCCAGGGACTGTCATACCTGATGGATCCTAGCCCAGCATGGCCTCAGCCCAGGTAGTTCCAGGAGAGACTCTCACACAGAGCCCCAAACTGACCCTCCTCCCCATGCCCATCCTGTCTCTATTTGGGATTTTCCACACCCTCTGCAGGCACACAAAGCCCTGCCTCAGCCTCCCTTTCCTGCAGGGAAGGACCTGGCAATACTTACGTGCCTCCCAAAAAGCCTAACCAGGGGTTTTGGGGTGTCTGAGGAGGGATTTGATGAGGAAGACACTATACACAATGCACAGAGGCTCTCTCAGGTAGGTTGTAATTGAGTTTTATAAGCAGCAAAGTGTGTTCAACCACGTTTGTAGCTTTGGTACCAGTGGACAGCAACAACATCAAAGACCTCCAAGGAAAGCACAGAGCCAGCTCAGGGCTGGACACACTGGATGCACTTGGCAAGCACGAGTTGGTACAGCAGGATTGCCACAGAGTGTTTGCATGAACCACAGTACCCAGCTCTGTGGTGGTACAGTTTATTCTCTAGAGACAGTTCAGGAAATACCTGCTGCAGGAGAAATGCACACAGCCTCCAGAACCCTCCTCTCCTACAGCCCCAGCTGCTGTGGGGTGGAGCCCACTGCCCCCTGCACATTCCCGTGCTCCCAGGGCTTGTGAGCATCAACAAAACATCTGCTGAGGCTGTTCCTGCCAGCCCTGGCAGCAAGTCCAGCATAGGGAAGTGACAGGGGAGTCACAGCCCTTCTCTGCTACCTGTGGTTGTTTTTCCAGGGATGCAGGGGACACTGACTGCACTGCAGGGAATTTGCTCTCCAAGCAAAGCTGAAGTTTATAACCTAGAGATTTTTAACTTTATGACTATTTAGAGCAGCTGCTGTTGACTGGCAGGTTTCACTGACCACCACGTTATCACACAGTCACAAAAAGGCACCTCTGGGCACCTCAGTGCTACGGACAAGGACTGGTTTGGGATAAACAGGCAGTGCAGGAGGGGAGGGGGATCAGATGGGCAACACCCACTTCCAACAACTGTATAAAATCACATAAAAAATAGACATTTCCTCCTGCTACTGCCTCCAGAAAGAATACTCTCTCTTTCTACGAAGAGATCTCAGCCTGAACATAACCCTGAGCCAGAGCAGAGTTACCCCTGTGAGCACTCCTTGTCGAGAAATCCTGACTCCCAGAACAGAGCACCAACACTTTCCATCCTCTGCCACCATGTGATTTGATCCCCAGATTTTAGAGATTTCTCTCCCCATTTTGGAGGTTCCTCTCCCCCATTTTAGAGGTCACTTTCCCCATTTTAGAGGTTTCTGTTTGGCGGAGCCCGGCCCCGACCTCTCTGCAAAGGAAGAAGCATCATGAGCATCTCGCACGCAAACTCCTCTGGTTTTGAGTCTGGCCTTACCTTACAAAACAAGAACTGTTAGCTAAGCAAGCTCTTTATCGTGGCTTAACCCCCGAAAGGTGCGAAGCATAAGGAGGCTGCATGCCAAGGGTCACCCACATAGCGGCCGTGCCAGCGGCGTTGGGCTGCGGGAGCACGCGGGGCAGGGGCGGGTGATGCACTGTAAAGGAGGGGCGGGAGGGTTTGTGCTGGAGAGAAGCCAGTTTAAGAGACAAAGAAGAGTTAGACTGGACAGCAGCAGAGGAGGAGGAGGAGGAGGAGGAGGAGGAGGGCAGGAACGTCTCGCCAGGGGGGATGGAGGGCAGGTTCTGCAGGAGAGCAGGCTCGGAGTTAGAAGCGAGTAAAGGAGGAGGGGGAGGCAAGGACACGTTAGGAGGGGGATGGAAGACAGATTGCACTGGAGCTCTGTTGAGGTGCTGAGCAGGTCTAGTCTCACTAGATGTTACTAAATTAGAGGAAGAGGGTGGGAAGGATGAGGATGAGGTGCTGGCAACAGCCTGCAGAGGGTTTAAGCTTAGCACGGTGCTGCTAGAGACAGCACTGCTGCTCAAACTGGCTCCAAATTGATGAGGAGAGGAGGCAGAAGGCACCGCATGGTTAAAAATACCTGCAAACAGGAGAGAAAAACTCAGCTTCAACAGATGGGCTTTGTACAGTCTCAAGTGACAAGAGAAATAAAACAAATTAAAAAAAATAAACAAACAAAAAAAAAAGCAAAATTATAATGGTAACAGCCCCATACAAAAATATGCAGCGTGAGAAGGCAGCAAGCAATGAGGAGATAATGGTGCAGGCCAGGAGGTACAAAAGGTTCCACTTACCTTTCCTACTGCCAACCTCTAAATGCCACGAGGACAAATGGTCAGACCCAAGAACTGTCAGTTCTATACCACACGGGCAGAGTTTTGATGAGATTAGAAGTGGTCTTTAGAGCTGGTTATCTGAAGACTCAAAGTGCTGCTCTTCCCTCCCCACCCTCCTGCTCCCCCACTTACAGGGCAGCAGAGGGGAGTTGTAATTCCAGCAAATCTACGTGCTGAGAGATGTGAGAGTTAGGATTTCCCGACATGGTGCCTGAATGATTATGGACAGGTAAGAAAAACTGCCCTGGACACTTAGAAATGGCAGGTTCAGCCTATCTTCTAGTCCTGCCAGCTTGTCCCCGCTGTGGGCCACAGAAGCCAAGCCTGTGCAGAATCCCAGAAGTGCAAGGTGCATATGGCATTGCCCTTCCTGGCCAGGAAATGCTCTTTGTGTCCATTCAAAAGCCAGAACGCTACAGAACTCCCAACACCAGCTCCTCTGATGTTCTGCTCCTCCTGGATCATGCTAGATCCATTCAAGGCCTAATCTCAACCTTTACTCAGGTTGACAAGTTAGAGATCCTTAACATGGTACCAGGACAAGTGAAATCTGTTACCTGCAGGCAGACCTAAGTTGGTTCCAACACAGCAACATCTGAACAAGCAAACATTACCAATCACAAAGTCTGGGTGTATTGTTTCATTAAGGTGGTACAACAAGCTCATCTAGCAGACAAAGCTCATGAGATTTCACTGTGGGGAACTGAACTCATCCTAGCAATTCCAAGAGAGAGAGAGAGAGAGAGAGAGAGAGAGAGAGAGGAGACTGGTTATGTGGGACAGATCTGCTTCACATCCTGCAGAAATGAAAGGGTTTCACCCCTGGAGAGGCAGTGTCAGACTTTCCTTTAGGCCCTGTCTTATACCAGAGAAAGAGTTCTGCCTACCTCCAACTGTTCCACCTGTAACCCCAGGAGAGAAGTTCCCCATAGTGTGAGAATTAGTCAGTCTGGTTGCAGCCGATGACACGTGGACCAGACTGGCAGCAGCTGGCATTGAGTTAAATAAGGACTGCAATACTGAGGAATTTGTCACCGAGTTGAGGTTTGCTTGCAAGGCCATGGGGCCGAGGGGGAACTGCGATCCAGTGGTCAGAGTGTTGAGGAAAGGATGGTGCGTCGGGACAGACGGTGCTGGGTTCCCTGCTGAGGACACAGCAGTAGAAAGGCTTTTACCATTCAGAAGGCCACCAGACGAAACAGCAGCAGAAATGAAAAGGTTGTGGCCATTTTTAAACTCCACGTCTCGGTCCCTTGCCTTGCCGACCTTCCCGTTGTGCTGCACAGAGTTTTTCTCCGCAGACCCCCCTGCTCGGGCGCTCAGCTCGCCGAGCTCTTTGCCCTTTGCCCCTGGCCGGCTCAGCTCTTCTCCCTTGGTGCCCAGACCTTCCAGCTGCCTCTTGTTCAGGAACAGGTTGGTGTCGGACACGCCCAGGTCCTTGCCTCGCTGCGAGGGGAAGCCCAGGGAGCAGTTGGGAGCCGTCCCATCCGGAGCCTTGTGTGGAAGAGCAGCGCTGTCGATGAAGCCGTGCAGCCCCAGCTCGGAGGAGAGGCCCCCGTTGTAGCTGAAGCCATTAGGGGGGTTTGTGCCAGGGCTCAGCCCATCCAGGCTCTTCCTGGGGTGTCCTGGAACCTTGGTGTCCATGGGCAGCCCGTCCTCAGAGGGCGGCCTGAAGGCAAACAGGGAGTTCTGGCTCAGAGCTGGCACGGCCTGCAAGGGGCTGTCTGTGGTTTTGGTCAGGTTGATGTCGGATATCGGTGAAAAAGTCGATTTCCATTTGCTGCTGTTCATGTTCTCGTTGCTTTGTGCTTGTTTCCTCCCCGATAAGCTGCCACCTGGTTGTGGGGGAAGGTTTACAAATGTCAATAAACAGCATTTACTAAATCTGCCCCTTGAGAACAAGGTTTTATAGAATCACAGAATCCTTAGGGTCGGAAAAGACTTCTAAGATCATCACATCCAATCATCAACCAGCACCACTAAACCATGCCCTCAAGTGCCACATCCACATGTTTTTTGAACATTTCCAGGGATGGGGACTCCACCACTGCCCTGGGCAGCCCCTTCCAATGCCTGACAATCCTTTCAGTGAAGAAATTCTCACAATATCCAATCTAAACCTCCCCTGGCCCAGCCTGAGGCCGTTCCCTCTCCTCCTGTCCCTGTTCCCTGGGAGCAGAGCCCGACCCCCCACAGGCTGCACAACTCCCTCCTGTCAGGGACTGTGCAGAGCCACAAGGTCCCTCCTGAGCCTCCTTTTCTCCAGCCTGAGTCCCATTCCCAGCTCCCTCAGTCTCTCCTGGTGCTCCAGCCCCTTCCCTGGACAGCACCCACATTTTTTATCCTTCAACACCCACCTTTCATCAGTCTGTAATTCTATTTCTCATCCAAAGGCAGAAATATTTGTGAAGTCACCTAAAAGTCTTTAAAATTCAGTTTAACACTCTGGAAAAGTCTGAAAACACTGCTCTGCTTTTTCCCCCCTTCTTTGTACTATAGATCCCTCCTCAAACCCCAAGTCAGTGAAAAAACTGGCCAGATTTTTGGTGACCTGTGACTACAGAAAGAAGTGACCCAAAATCTGTGATTAGCAGCCACCTTGGCTTAATGATGATTAAGAATGGCACTTTGTGTAGCAGCAGAGAGAAACCTCCTACTGACTGAGAGCTTCCCCCATCCCCAGGCCCAGCCATTACCACAAACAATTCCCATTCCTCACACGTACCATTTTCAACAGTCTTCTGTGGAGATTTGCTTTCCAATGATATTGTTGCAATTTTCCTCTCAATTCTAGTGGGAAAAAAGAAAGGTTATAGCACCGACAGCAACCTTTCTGTAGTACATTTACCCTCACAATTTCTACTTTTCATGATCAGGTCTTATATCAGATGGGAGAGTATAAAAACCAAGTCAGCCCCAGTTTTGTGTCACTAAAGGAATTTATAAGCATCAAAAAACCCACCACAAACTTTAAGCAGGAGTTATTACAGAATTACTGCTCTTTGACAGGATTAGTGCATGTTCAGAGAATTTGTTGTCTTTTTTCTTTCAAAACAAGAAATAGAACCAAATTTCTACACTGGTTATTTTTCACACAACCATAGGATGATTTGGGTTGGGAGGGACCTCAAAGCCCATCTCATCCCACCCCCTGCCATGGCAGGGACACCTTCCACTGTCCCAGGCTGCTCCAAGCCCCATCCAGCCTGGCCTTGGACACTGCCAGGGATCCAGGGGCAGCCACAGCTGCTCTGGGCACCCTGTGCCAGGGCCTCCCCACCCTCACAGCCAACAATTCCTGCCCAATGTCCCATCTACCCCTGTCCTTGGACAATATTCCAGCATCTTAAACAAGAAAAAAATTGCACCCCATAGGCAGGCAATGGGTGGCAAGTAATCCATTTCCAGGGTAACACATCAATAGTTTGGGCAGGAATTGAAAAGCTTTTAAACAAAGTTTCAAACTGGGAATGAGCAGGAGACAGATCCTTAGTTAGAGATCACACACAACCCCAGTGCTCCTACAAAGCAACACAGTAAGAGAATTACAGAATCCTGGAATATACCAGGATTAAGTTGGAAGGGACCCACAGGGATCATCCTGTCCCAGCCCTGTCCCTGCCCAGACACCCCAACAATCCCACCCTGAGCATCCCTGGCAGCGCTGTCCAAACGCTCCTGGAGCTCTGGCAGCCTCGGGGCCGGGACCATTCCCTGGGGAACCTGGCCAGTGCCAGAACCTTTCCCTGAGATCCATCCCAAGCCCTGACACAGCTCCAGCCCTTCCTGGGCTCCTGCCCCTGTCCCAGAGCAGAGCTCAGACCCTGCCCCTCCCCTCGGGAGGAGCTGCAGCCCCCGAGGAGCCTCCCCTCAGTCTCCTGCATTTCTCAGTCATTTCTCCACCAGTTCTCTCTGAGGCCAGACCCTGCCAGCCTTGCAAACACAGCAGCAGCAGCAGCTTCCCACATTCTGAATACCTTCCCTGTTCACAGCTTCAGCCATGTAAGAGGTTTGGGATAATGGGATGGGCCTCCAAGCGAGGGGAACAAAGAGGCTGAAACACTCCCCTCCTGCTGAGAGCAGTGTTATGAACCATGAGAAAAACCTCATCCTGAAACTGTGCCTGTGCATTCACCTGCTGCTATTGTGCTCATCCTCAGAGCCCTGCTCGTCATCCGATGTCAGGGGGGAGTAATGGACACCGTTG
The DNA here is from genome assembly GCA_034509425.1 of Eopsaltria australis. Taxonomy (NCBI): domain Eukaryota; kingdom Metazoa; phylum Chordata; class Aves; order Passeriformes; family Petroicidae; genus Eopsaltria; species Eopsaltria australis. The sequence goes on along the minus strand of JAVTVJ010000760.1, from coordinate 573,676 downwards.
GTCTGAACGAGGGGCTTCTCCTTTTTCAGCACTGGGGGCTGGTCATTGTCCTGGTAAGGAACAGGAGAGTTCTTCAGGGAGTTTTCAGGAGAGGAAATGGCTGTTATTTCTAAGGGCTGGTTAATGTTATTGACCTGGGTGAGAAGGAAAGAAAGCAGTTACAGATGAGAGTATCCCTGGAAAGGCATCTTGTTAAGGATTTTAATGCAGATTTAACTTGCTCTGGGACATCCAAGAGCTGCTTGTTTAGCGCTGCTCCTGCTCTATTCCACCTCCTCCATTAGAACCTGGGCTGAAAGTTTAAATGTGACTTGGAAAAATAACTAATTTTCATTCTTTGATTTTGTGTTTGAAGGCAGAAATGACGACCTGGGATAAACCTTTTCTTCTCAAACTCCACTGTAAGATCACATGCACACAACTCTCTAGCTGGCTTCATTAGCAAGAATGCCATATGCTTCTGGCACTCCTCTGCTGTTTAGTCAATCTTAGCTTAAACTATTTTCAAAATATTGAATCTACAGCCTCAAAAATCGACTTCACTGCAGAAACAAGCTCTTTGTCATGAGGAAAGAGATTATTTTTAATTTTTAACGCCGACAGCAAAGAGCTCTTTGAAGATGTCTGCTCATACACAAATTCACCAAACGAGTGAAAACGAGGGGCTGGAGAATCGCTGCAATCCCAGCTCTGGGAGCCTGGAGCTGCAGCTTATCCGAGAGCTCTCCCAAAGCACAGCCCCTCCCGTGGGGCCCTTACCATGGAGCTGATATTGAGAGGAGACCCCGAGGGCTGCGTGAAGAGCCCGGGCACCGAGGGCAGGGGTTTGCGTTTCGGGGAGACGGCGGCGCTCCCGCTGGGGTTCCCAGTGCAGGATCTCTTCCGCCGGCCCCGCTTCTTCCCGTCCTGCGCGTGGGCCTGGCCGCCGGCGGGCGCAGGGCTGTGCTTGCTGCAAGGGGATTGTTTTACATGTCCTGTATTAGGAGAGATTGTAAAGATGATTCTCCTCTTGGCCTCGTTCTCAGGGTCTGGAAACGCTGCATCAGACTGCAGGTCCCCCTTTGTTCCTTCGGCAAAGATCTTCTGAGCCTCTGCACTCTGCAGTCCCCCTGCCAGGCTCTGGGCCGGGCCACTTAAGCGGGGGCTCGAGTGCTGCTGAGCAGGGGAGTTCTGCCCAGAGTTCCTCATCATTAGCAAAGGATGTTGTGGAGTGGAACTCCGAGACCCTACAGAGTTAAAGAGACTCCCAGAGTCGTCCAGAGCTGCCTGATCAACACTATGGTTAAGATGGGCTGGGCTGTTTGTAAGATTTCCATTGACTGCCACGGAGCCAGAAGAGTAAGAAAAACCTGTTGAGAGGGAAAGTATAGATCATTGCTGGGGCTGAGCAAGAGAGAGGTCATGGAGTACAGGGCTGGGAGGGCCGAGAGGGATTCCAGCTCTGCCTGGAGAACAGCCAGTGGCCCTGGATTACATGGGAAACACGGCTGCTTTTCCATAGGGCAGGGAGAATGTGGCTCTGGGTGCTGTGCTGCCAGTGGGGGGTTAGGGGCTTGCACTGCTCTCTTGCCAGTTCAGGAAAATATGGATTTATCCCTTATAACAAGTGCCCTTCCCAGTTTTACATGGAATTCAAGTTTCAGCTTTGTTTGAATTATTACCCTTTTCAAAATCAGGGCTCCTCTACTCTCAGCTTCTTTTTTTCATCACAGAAATGGATGGCCAGACCAAGTCCTTCCCTTCCCCCAAAAAAAGGACTTTGCCATCTACACAGCCCACTTCCTCCAAATTAAACAAAAGGCTGTGACTTAGGAAGTGACACGGGATCTTAAAGACATCGTGGCAGAAAAATGCCACAAAGAAGGAATCTTGGGAAGGGAATTCAGTGTTTATCATGGGGTATCATAAATGGCTTTAGGGCTCTAGGATGGCCTGGGCTCTCTAAATGAAAAGGGCAGAAGGGAACATGGTAATGGTTTACAGCGAAGGTTTTTTTAAAATACTTCATTGGCTTTATAGAAAAATGCAGCCAAGCCCTTGGCAAAACAGATCCTGAAACAACCCAAGCCCCTCGGGGTGGTAAACACTGAGAACAAAAGCACTGTCTGGTGAGGGATCAGCTGTAGAACCTACTTTTCCTGGCCCACAACATTCCCAGAATAGCTAAAGACCATGATTTCCACAGATGAGTGAGTTCAGCAGCAAGGTCTGCACCTAAAGGGATCCCCATCCTCTCCCATCTGAGCTTTTCCCACCCAGATCCTTGTGCCTTTACAGCTGCTCATGAGACACCTCTGTAACCTGCCCCAAAAAATTCATTCTGCTATTTATAGACCCCACCACCCAGTAAAATAAAACTCTTAGAGCCAGATCACCAGCTCAGGACACAGCTGTGCAACACTCTGCAGGTTTGCCACACTCTAAATCTGTGGCAGTCTCTTGATCCCCACAGAATTTACATAAGCAATTGTTTATTTACAGGTAAAGGCACATCAATCCAACCCTTTGTGCCAGATGCACCCAAGCTGGAGGCACATCAGAGCATCACCCATGCATTTCTGGTCTCACCCACAGCTCTCCAGCACTCCAGTGCCTGCAGGACCTGGCAGGAAGTGCTTGGGAAACTCAGCTGTGTGTGTTTGGGTGCTGCCCCTGCACAGGAGCACCTGAGCACAGGTGAGGCTGTTACCTGAGGTAGCCAAAGCCAGAGGCTTGTTTCCAGCAGCATTGCTTATGCCATTATGAGAACTAGCACCAATCTGCTTTTCAAGTGTCGATGAGTCTCTGCTCTGGTGAACTGGGCTGGGTGTGCTTCTCTGGGGAGAGAAACACGAGTTTCAGGACAGGAAACAGCATCAGAAATCCACACTTTAAACCAAATTCACATGCATTAGTACATCTGCCTAGGGAAGTGGCTCTTCTTCCCATGTGCCCTAGATTCAGCTTGTTTTGAGAAAAGCATGGATCAGCAGGTTATGGGCCAAAAATGTTGTGATTAATTATACTGCAGTGGTATCTCACACACAGCAGGCACCCTGCAGGGAGGGAGGCTCATCATCACAGCATATTCAGGCTCAGGACAGCTCTGCCAGGAGCAGCAGTGCCTGAGCCCACTGCTGCAGCAGGGAGGAGACTCATGGTTGTACCAGCTCCCCAGGCCTGTGCTCACAAAGCTCCCCAAAACAACCCCAAAGGGACCATGAAGTGCATCAGGCAGTGTTCTCTGGGACATTCTCTGAGGATGTTCTCCTAAACATGGAAAACACCTGTGAAATGGCAGTCTGAACAAACAGCAAGGTGCCACCCAGGGCTGGCACTGCCCTGGGGACACCCAGCCTCTGCTCAGAGCTGGGCACACTCTGGTTCTGCTAAACCAGAAGTCTTCAGCTGGAAAAATGCAATGGATTCAATACTGTGAGCCAATTCCAGCTTTCCCTATATGGGGTTGAAAGACAAGCCATGGATGGATTCTAAACTCACAGCTCTCAGGAAAAGCAGCAAATGCTTCTCAGTTCTCTGCTGCAGCACTTCTGAGACAAACTGGTATGAGAAGCTGGCCCAGGCTTTTCTGAACTCCTCCACTCAGAGGCAGGGATTTGTCACATCTCAAAAAGAGATGGCCCCAGAAGCTCTCTACAGAGCAGCCACTCACATGTGAGGTATCACAGCCCCAAGGGGCTGTTCAAGCCCACCCTGCACACGTGTGAGGAGAGCAGACAGCGTTGAGGTGACTGAGCCAGAAGGATTCTCTCCCAGGTTCCTGCAGTCAGCAGGGCTAAGAACAAACTGACACGTGCAATTCTCTGCCTCCACTGCCACAAACTCTCAGGCTTTTCACCCAGACACACATTCCAGGCTCAGCTCTCCTGGGAAATTTACTTTACTCTCCTTCCTGGCTGAACCCCCCTCCACCCCACAGAGAAAGGAGAGGAAAAAATCGACAGGATCCAAGAGCCAAGAGGATGCATCCCCCAGCAGCCTCCCCCAAGGATCAGCAGCCCCTGGAGGATCCTGGGGCACAGCACCCCGTTCCTGCCCGCTGGGATTTTAATTAGGGATGGAAAGTGTTGACAATCCCTTACTCACCACCTTCTCAACACGGCTAGGTAGGACTACGCTGGCCAGAGGGATACTAACAGGGAGTTTATTGGGCTGCACTGTGCTCAGAGGAATACTGATAGGGAGGCTGGTGATAGTTTCTCCATTACTCACAGAGGTTCTCTCTCTCAAAACCTGTAAAATCAAAAGAGAAAGCAAAGTTCTTACACAGGATATTGAAAAGGTTTTTAAGGTAATGATAACCTGCTCATTTTTATGTTTGTGTCATTTCCCCACTTCTTTTTTTAAAGGAATTACAGGAGTAGGGCAATGACTGCACATCAGACACATGGAGCTCCTTGGTTACCAGCACCAGGCTCCTGGGACAGCAACATCCCACAGCACACAAATGTGTAAATTAAAGCCACTGCTGGCCCCAAGCATCAGGAAAAGAAAGCCTTAGGCAAGCTCATTTCCCTGTGTTTTGGTTAGAGCTCTGTGAAAAGCACTCAGATGTCAGAATTTGTATCTTGAGGCCCTCTGCAGCAGCCAGATGCATTTCCATGGCAACCTGCTACTGGAGGGCACCTGCTGCTCTGTGAGCCCCAATATGCTCCATGGCTGCACCAATTACATGGACCACATTTTCAATTCCTTATTTTTATAACTATGAAAGAGCCTTGTTTCCCAGCTCAAGCAGACACGTGCCAGATCAAACAGCAGTCCCAGAGCATCGCTGGTGCTCAGAGCAGAGCACATCTTTCTGCCCCTCCGACCAGCTCTGATTTGTTGCATCACACCCACTGTATTTTGTGTCATTTCCAATGCCAAGCTGGCCACAGAATGCAGCATTCCTGCATGCCCCAGTCAGACCAAGCTTCCCTTTGCAGTCCCAGGGGCAGCAGCTGAGCAGCAGCAGATCCTTTACCTTCTCTCCTGCACTGGGTAAGGCCGCGGGGGAGGAGGGCCGAGTTTCCTGAGGACTCAGCTTTATGCCATTTGCAATTCCAGGGCTTGGATAGGTAAGGCCATTCTCTTTGACATGCTCAGCTCTGGAAGGGAGATGTACAATTGTTGGGATACAAAAGCCAGTGACAAGGAATTCCTGTACCACACTCAAGGCACTGTCCCACCTTATTTACCCCGTCAGCTCTCACTGCTCGTTTTCTTGAAACAAAACTTTTTAAAACAGATAAACCTTCATTTTGACAAATACCTTTCCACAATCCAAATTAACAGTGTTATTAACACCAGCCATTTCCCTCCTTCCAATCTCTCTCACCTCTGTATCTCATTAGCTGTTGCTTTTCCATTGACTCCGTGGTCCTGGTTCAAGTGTCTCCGCAGGGCGATTTTAGCTGGGGAAAACCTGGTGTAGTCAGGGAGGGCCAGGCTGGTCACCTTGTCTGCCTTCTGCCTGCTGCTGTGGTTGGGGGTGCAGGGCACGATGTCCTGCTCCAGGTGGGAGTTGGGGTACTGGGGGGTGTTCTGCTTGGACGAGGGCCGGCTGAAGGCATGCTGCAGCTCGTAGGGGGTGGCGTGGCCGTTCATGGACAGCTCGGGGCTCATGCCATTGATGTGGGGCATGGGGAACTTGGAGCACTCCAGCTCCAGCTGGAACCTGCCCTGCTCAGCCTCAGGGTCACGGCTCAGGTGGCTTTTGCTGTGCAGCTGCACTGGCAGGGGCTCCTCTGAGGGCGTGTAGGACTTGAGCTGCAGCAGCTCCTGCTGCCGCTGACTCTTCTCAAGTTCCACGATGCTGATCTTTAAATGAAGAGGAAAACAAAAGTAAAAGGCTACTCTTAACAATTCTATCACATTATGGAGTTTTGCTTCCAAATTCTTCTAAGAGTTCCTACTTCTGGGAACCATGCAGAACGAAGAACACAAAGTTGGAGAAATAATTTCTGCTCTGAGCTTAAAACCAAAAGGCTCAGGTGAGGGGAATGGCTCAGAGACTCTGAGAAAGAACATTCCAGATCTTAAAACCAAAAGGAAGGTATCTCCAGCTTATAGACAGAGTGAGGAGCAACTCAGTACTCCCAGCCATGGAAGGGAACAGTCCCTCCAGGCCAAGGCATCCAGCTCTAGAGCCAACCTCACAGGGAAAGAAAAGCTCTTCACACAAAGGAATTTAATTTCTTGTCACTATGAGATATGTCACTGTGGGGGAAATGATTCCCACCCTATCCCTGGAAGTGTCCAAGGCCAGGTTGGACAGGGCTTGGAGCAAGCTGGGATGATGGAAGGTGTCCCTACCCATGGTAGGGGTGGCACTGGATAAGCTTTAAGGTCCATTCCAACCCAAACCAGTCTGGGATTCTGTGAATCCTGAATTGAGACATCAGAGCACACATGAAAATCATCAGCTTGTGATTTTTAATTACATGTCATGATAAACCATGATTCCTCCTTCCACAGCATCACCAAGGAATCAGGTCATGGTATCTACTGCCTTTAAAAGTCATCCACATCCTTATTCACTAAAATCCTCTAATAGAAAGCTCAACCTCTGGGGGAATAAAAAAAGAAGAAACAAAAAAGCAGCACCTGGTTCATCCTTTCCCATCATATTTAGTGTAACACCCATAACTGGCCCTTTGCCCAAGAGCCACCCCAAACTGGTGACTGCCTTTGTTTCTTGCTCTCTACCTGCAGTTCTAAACAGTGCTTTTGCTTCTCAGAAATCTGATTCTTCAAGGCCTGCTTCTCTTTCAGCAAATTCTCCAGTGACAGCGTTGACCAATCCAGCTTCAGTTCTTCACATCGAGCCTTCAGCTGTGGGGACACACAGGGACAGGGACAAACAGGTCAAAACACAGCTCTCACCTCTGCACACCACCTGGGCTCCCAGCTGAAAGCAGGAACTGTGCACTGAATGTGCAAGAACCTCCTTAGCCCATTGAAGAGTCCTCCCAGCTTAGTGCTGCGGAGTGTGGCAGGAGGTGGCCTGGCTCTTTCTAAAATTGAGTTATCAACCACCCTCACTGCTTCTAGAGCCAGATATCCCCCTTATCTCCTCCTGAGGGGGCTCAGCCTGGAGAAAAGGAGGCTCAGGGGGACCTTCTGCTCTGCACTACTCCCTGACAGGATGGGACAGCCTCAAGTTGTGCCAGGGGAAGTTTAAGTAGGATATTGGTAAAATTTCTTCACTGAAAGGGTTTGTCAGGCACTGGAAGGGGCTGCCAGGGCAGTGGTGGAGTCCCCACCTCAGAAATGTTCAAACAACAAGTGTCTGTGACACCTGAGGACGTGGTGTTTTGGTGACCATGATAGTGGTTGATAGTTGGACTTGGTGATCTTAAAAGTCTTTTCCCACATTAAGAGTTCCATGATTCTCTAAGTCTGAGTTACCAGGGTGAGCACCACAGGATTTATGGCCCTGCACAAACTCCCTGTCCAGCCTCAGCCAGACCCAGGGACACCCAGAGCTGTTTGGGGACAGAGCTGAGGCCAGAGACCACTGCCACCTCAGGATTTGCCATGGAGTAAATAAAAGGTAAAAAAAGGACTCCCTGCAGGTTTCCCTCCTCTGTTTCAAAGGACCCTGAGCAGCTGGATGATGTTTCAGCCTCCAGCTTGTGCCCTGTCCTCACCCAAAGGGCAGCACCCCCTGTTCCTAGCCCAGGGCTTGGACCCACCAGCTGCAAGCTCTGGTTCCTGAGTTCACTGTTGTCCTTCTCCAGCTGTTTTGTCTGTTCTTTCAGCTGCTGGTTGTGAGCAGAGATTTCCTTCTGAGCCTGGATCAGGTCGTTGTATGTCAGAGCTTTAACTCCCAGCTAAAAGGTGAAGGATGAGATGAGATCAGTCAATAAGGTCCTGACACCCTCACTCCCAGTGATTTTCCCTTTCCCAAGTGACACTGAGGATCTGCAGAACTCTGCAGCTCTCAGAACCTCCCCAAACTTTCTCCAAGGCACTTTGTGGCTGCTGGGGGATAACAAGGAAGGACACAAGGACCTTGGAGCTGCTGTTTCACCCTTTCACCTGTAAAACTGAAATTGAGGCTTTAACAGCCAATAGAACTGTCTGTGGAGAGCCCCCACACTTCCTCCTGAGCTCCTGAGTTTGTTTGAGCAGCAGAGGATGAATCCTTCACCAAACACCACATGGCTGTGGTTTGTCCCCTTCCTTGGGCACAGGGCACACAGCAATTCCAACAACAAGCACAAAACACAACCAAAGAGTGACACAAATTCCACCCTTCTGAGCCTGATCTGCTGCAAAGCAGAGGCTGAAGACCTGAGGCTGCACTGCTCTTACTCAGCTTGACCAAAAATGTTTGCATGCAGCTGAGTCAGAAAGATCCCCCCGGCACAGAGGTACCTCATCGAGCTTCTGCTGGAACAGGCGTTTGATTTCCTCTTTCTGGGCCTGGCAGTGGGTGAATAACTGCTGGGCTGTCCCCAGCAGCTGAGCATTCTTCTCCTGGAACAGGGAACAGTGAGGAAACACACTTTAGCACCAGCTGCAGCTTGAGCCATCTCAAGGAAACGTTTGTAGAGCACTTTGGGAATGAACCTGAGCTTAGGGGAAGATGCAGGAGCTGACCCAAGCCCTGCCCCAGAGAGCCCGGATTTGTTGGGGTGTGATTTTAAGTCAGCTGAAAAGAGCTTTCAAGTAGGTTTTTCCTCCTGTATGGTAAAATGCAATCAAGGCAGTCTTAAAAACTCATTTTTATCCTCTGAGTGCATTGTGGAGCAGAAGCAGCAGTAATCACATCCCACAGAGCAGAAATAGTACTGGGAAAGATTATCTGCATGAAATCTGCTCCTGAACTGGGAACTGGCTCTAAATCCCCAGAGCCCCAGCTCAGAGTTTCCCTGTCCAATACTCATGGAAGAGATGCATTAAATGAAAATACACTGAGGGGGAGGCAGGGAGAAAGTCCTAAATGAGCCAAACCAGTTTTCCTGCTTGTGCCATCATTATTCCACCAGGTCACCTGAGCCACTCTTGGCACATTCCTTAACCAGATCCCTGCTCCCTCAATCCCTGCACAGCAAAGGGCAGGACAGGACTGGCTGAGGAGCCTCATTTATCCAGCCCCAAATGCAGGATTAGTGCAGCAAGGACAGGCAGTTTTGGGATTATCCTCTTCTCCACCTTGTGCAGCTGAGGCCAAGCAGGGATTGCACAGACTGAGCCATTGCTCCAGGAAAAGTGGGGAACAAGGGCAAAAAGCACCTTGATCTTTTCCAACTGTAGTAATTCCATGACTCCATGATTGACCTTCCAAGCAGTGCTGGAAATTCCCCACGTGCAGGAACACACAGAGCTGGCTGGGAAAGCAGTGCCTGCAATGCTAAAGGGGCTGCTCTGGGGGATGCTGAAAAATCATTTTTGTTTTCAACACGAGGCATTTCCTGCAGCCTTCCCAGGCACTGCAGGGGCTGACAGCTCCATCTAAGGGCACTCTGGGAACCAGCAGCTGATTTCAAATCATTATTACAGAGAGACTGTTATTGTACTTGAAAACCTTCCTGTACGAGGGAGATACTGAATAGACCATACCCAGCCAAGTTCTGCCTCTGCGAGGTTTCATTTGCCATGTAACACTCCAAAAACATATATATTCATACTGAATTCCTCATTTTAACATTTAAGTGTGGAGCAGCTGTTGGACACCACCACCAGGTGATGACTTTTCCACACTCCTGATTCATCCTACGTGCAGGGCACATCCCTTGCACACCATCATTTCACTTGTGCAGGAGACACGTTCACTTCATGCTGACTTTCCTGACAAGCGCAGAACAAGCAGAAAAATCTGCTGCTTATGGAAAAAGATGAAAATTCAAAGTGCTGATTGACTGTGAAAGCAAATGGAAATAACCACAGAAAAAGAGGTTTCCATGAACACCACACCAGCAACAACCACTTCTCAGTAAGGAATGGGGTGGAACAAGTTAATCTCTCTCCTCTGGAGAGTTCCCAATATGGAAAACACCATAAAAAAGCCCTGTGCCTTTATTCTGACACTCTCACAAAGGCTCCAGAGTGAAGGAAAGCTTCCACAGGGGATGCCAAAAGCTGGACCTGGACAGAATTCCAGACTGGTTTGGGTTGGAAGGACCTTAAAATTCATCCCATTCAACCCCCTGCCATGGCAGGGACACCTCCCACTGTCCCAGGCTGCTCCAAGCCCCATCCAGCCTGGCCTTGGACACTGCCAGGGATCCAGGGGCAGCCACAGCTGCTCTGGGCACCCTGTGCCAGGGCCTCCCCACCCTCACAGCCAACAATTCCTTCCCAATATCCCATCCATCCCTGCCCTCTGGCAGTGGAAGCCATTCCCTGTGTCCTGTCTCTCCATCCCTTGTCCCCAGTCCCTCTCCAGCTCTCCTGGAGCCCCTTTAGGCCCTGCGAGGTTTTAACTGGAAGTTTCAGTTTATTGCTGGGAAATACAGGAAAAGGCCCCTCCACAGAAGTAGCAGGAACAGACTCTCATCAGGGCTAATTGATAGAGCAATTAAATAATTCATAACTGAGACAAAGCAAGACAGGAAGGTGTTCAGGCAGGAGATCTTCTCCCTCTGCTGGTGGCTCCATGGCAGAGAAACACCCCCAGTGCACAGCTCCAGGACTCTCCTCACCTTTCCAGGTGTTCCAGTCCATGATTTGGGACATTTCCATTTTGCCCATTGGTGCAATCCAACACATTCTGATTATCATAACCAAGGATGCTGTGCTAAGTCCCCTAAACCAGTGATGACAGTTTGGGTTTCTTAAACCCTATGAACTGTGGTTTGTAGAACCCTGGAATTGGTTTGGGTTGGGAGGGCTCCATCCCTGGAAGTGCTCAAGGCTGGGTTGGACAGGGCTTGGAGCAGCCCGGGACAGTGGGAGGTGTCCCTGCCCATGGCAGGGGTGGCACTGGATGGGCTGTAAGGTCCCTTCCAAGCCAAATCATCCTGGGATTCTGTGATTCCAAGTCAGCATTGTCAGGTGGGGGCACAGAGGGAGCAGGGGAGGTGTAAATGCACACAATTCCCATCTCCAGCACTCTTCCCCACATCCAGGGAACTTCAGAGTCTGGTAATTTTGTTTGGAAATGTTAAAAAGTGAGACTCACCTTTTCCTGCTCCAGTAACTGTTGCAGACTTGCTTTGTACTGAGGAGTTTTCATGTATGCCATGAACTGCATGTACTGGATCTTGAATGAGTCTGCAAAATGAATCAGATGAGCAATTTCAGCAGGGAGCAAATGCAATGCCCCTGTTCATCCCTATTTGCTTCCTGCACCTCTCCTCCCTTGTCTCTCTTTTGCTTTTGATTTGGATTTTAAGTCAGACCAAGCCATTGAGGATGGATTTAAGAACATGTTGAAAATCCATCTCCTGGCACAAAAGGAACTCTTGGATCCATCAGCTCCAATGGAAGCCATGACAACACACCCAAAGAGGCAGGGGAAGGTGCTGGGGGTGAGGCTGTGTTTGCATGAGCAAAGAGGAGCTGAATGGTTTTAGTGCTCTGCAAGCAGAAATAATAAAAGAAATGAGCTGCAGGAGCTCAAACCAGCCCTGAGCTCAGAGCACTCACCCAGCACCAACACAGGGCCTGTTCCTGCTGCCTCCACGCAAATGAGGAGCTCTACACCCAGTTTACTCTCCCCTCCAAGGAGCACTTGGCTTCTCATCACCCTTTATCTCCAGCAATGACCCTTCCTCCTCCCCAGCCCTCCCATCATTAAAGGCAACCAGGATTAAGCTCAATCTGCTGCACAAAACGGGTGTATTGGGTCTGACTGGGGTAAAGCTCACAGGCCTTACAGTGCTGGGCTTTGCTTTGGTAGCTGGTGTTGATAACAGAGCAGTGTTTTGGCTACTGCCAAGCTGTGCTGTCCCTCTGACATTCCTTCCCCCACTGAAGGGGATGGGGGGGGCAAGATCCTGGGAGGGGACACCAGCAGGCCAGCTGAGCCCAGTCAGCCAAAGGGATATTCCATACCATATGACATCAGCTCAGATATAGAAGGGAAGGAAGAGAGGAGGATAGGGAGGCACTCAGGACTTGTCCATGTTTGCCTCCTCGAACAACCACCACGCGTGCTGGAGCCCTGCTTCCCAGGAAGTGTCCGGACATCACAACTGATGGGAAGTAGAGATTGATTGTTTTCCCTTCTTGCTCTTGCGTGCGCAACTTTCAACTTGCTTGTTCTATTTTTTTTTCCCACTGTAATAAAACTGCCTTTACTCACCCTGATAGTCTTTTTCAATATTATCCTCTCCCCTCTCCCAGCGGGAGGGGGAGTGATCGAGTGACTGAGTGGGCACCTGGCCCCTGGCCGGGGTCAACCCACGACAACGGGCACCACGTGGTGTGAGGAAACCTGCAGGAGGCTCAGCCCAGACAAGGGTCACTGCCCCCATCCACCCTGCCTCAAAATGTTCTTCAAAATCACTCTTTGCCACAAAATATCCCTCAAGATCACTTTTTCTCTCTTTCCCTTCAACAAGGAATCAGCCATAACTGACACAAGTTAAAGACATCACCAATGCCCTTGGTCCCCACACAGCCAGGACCATTCTGCCACATTCCCAGAGGCTCCTGGACTGGCTCATGCCCAATGCCAAAAGCCAGAAACAGCTGAGAGGGGGGAGACAGCAGAAGATAAATCACCTCTTGCACATGAAGTGCATTTTCCAACCACACCTTTGTGACCTCAAGCTCTCAGACAGCACCTCATTTATTGTCTGTGTTCAGCAGAGAAAATGGAGTGGTGTTCCCCAGGATTAAGAGAATGGTTTCATTTCAAATAAAGCTATTTCTGACTATCCCTGCTAGATCCAGGCTCACTGCCCTTTGTGCCAAATGAGAGCTGAAACAACATCAGAGGAAAAATGCAGAGCATAAAAACACCAACTTCAGCAGGAGGAGAGACCTTAGTGGTGATGCCAAAGGATGTGGGGCAGGCAGGGGAAGGTGGGGAGGAGATAATCCCCCTCCTGCCCCATGGCAAAGCCCACAGGGGAGGTGGGCAGGCCAAGGGCAGCCTTACCTAGCAGCTTCTGTAGTGCAGGGGGGGTGGGAGTCACCAGGAGCTGGTTGGACGAATGCCGTTGCACTTTAGGAGGTAGTTGGTAATATGGGCTATGAGGTGACTTGTAGGCATCTGCAGGGACACAAACACAACCTCAGGTCAGCACTCAGCCCGTGGGACAAGGACAGGAGCTCCACCACTGAAAATATGGCATCTGCAATGAGATCCAGCAGCTCAGTCCATCAACACACGGCTCCAGACACATCCACAGCCTGCTCCAAGCTGTGTGGAAGGGTATCTGTGAGCCATCCTGAGAGAAGGCAGCAGCCACAGCTCAGCTTCTGGCTGAGCACCCCCAGACAGATCCCACCCCCAGCACCATCAATGCATTAATGCCATCACCATTAACACATTCATCACCATCAATAAATTAATCCCACCCACAGCACCATTACCACATCCATCACCATTAATCAATCCCATGACCATCACCACCAGCTTGGCTCTGATGGCAACAAGGAAGTTTTGACACAAAACCAAACTCGACCTGGCAATAAAGGAAAACCTTCCAGAGTTTCAGACACTTACTCAGGCTCTTCCAGCACCCCTGCACTCACCCTGAGGAGAGGATGAAGATGTCTGGGAGACAGTCTGGGCATGCAGAAGGTCTAGTGCAGTTTGGTTCTTCTTGGTCTTGCGTTCAGTACTCGCCGTGTTCATTTTCTTGGGGCGCCCTCGTTTCCTCCCTGCCATTTTCCTGCCTTTCTTACTCAGCTTTTTCTTCCGTGCCTTGGAGGGAGATGGCTTTTTAACAGAATTTGCTGCAGCTTTTTCTTCTTCAGCACCAGAATCCTGAGAGATTTTGAAAAACTTTGGTCATTTCTACCTCCATGTGCAGCATTCCTTTCCAGCAAACATTAATAATGGTGTTTAACTTTCTGAAAGGAAACTGATACATTGTGGTTCAATAGCCTGCCAGGGAAGGGGACTGCCTTGGGATAAGAGCTGCTCCCAAGGAGTTGTGCTCATTCTCTTGTGGACTTATCCATTACAGAAAAGAAAATGCTGAGGGAGGGGACCTTCAGGCAGGATTAGGTGGGATATTGGGAAGGAGTTGATCCCTGGGAGGGTGGGGAGGCCCTGGCACAGGGTGCCCAGAGCAGCTGTGGCTGCCCCTGGATCCCTGGCAGTGCCCAAGGCCAGGCTGGACATTGGGGCTTGGAGCAGCCTGGGACAGTGGGAGGTGTCCCTGCCATGGCAGGGGGTGGCACTGGATGGGCTTTGAGGTCCTTCCAGCCAAACTGTTCTGTGATTCTGTTAAATCTGAACCTGGTGTCCAACAAAAGCTGAATATTCACCCTTCCCTGACAATATTCTTCAACTGAATTTCAGTCAAAACTCAGAGTACAATCAATACTTTGTACTTATGGGCATGAACAGGCCCTGCATTTCTCATAGCAATACCCAAGAAAGGAAATGAGTCCTTGCAGAAGAGACTCAGCACACCCTGAGCTCCATTCAGTGGGCTGTGACTCAGGGACAGCTCTGCAAACTCCTGCTGGATGCAAGCGAGGGTGGACAGCCAACTATTCATCCTGCAACACCTTTTTTTTTTCTCCCCCAGAATTAGTGGTGCAACTCCCAAGTGCAGCTTTTATTAACTCACTCCATCATATTTTTGGGCACAGCAACAGCTCCAGCAGTTTGTGTGCTCAGAGTAAAACCCAGCAGCCTTCCCACAGAGCCAGGCTCCTCCTGACTCAGAGCATGAGCTCACACACAGCCACAGGAAGCACACTCAGGGCACAGAAATGCAGGATGTTCACCTTGTTTTCTTGGACCTTGGTTGGAGTCGTTGTGTTGCTCTTGTTTTCTCTTTGTTGACGACGTCTAGCTGCCTCTTGTTCCTCCTGGGAAAAAGGGATGGGAGATTTCATCATTTCCTCATGTATTTAGCACTTGTTAATTAATACAGATCACTTTGTTTCCCAGCTTAGTTTTCCACAAGAAAAGGGAACAAACTTCCCTTGGCTCAGGCCACACTCAGGTGAGAACAAACCCTTTTCCAGTGCATTTCCCAACCTCTTCCCATATTCTCCCCTCCCAACCCCACACTGCTGCATCAGGTTTCATTTGGAAATATTATTATTATTATAATCATCATCATTATTATTATTAACATCATCATCAACAATAACTATTCTTATTATTACTATTATTGCTATTATTACTATTACTATTAATATTATTTTTCATTTCAATAGCTTCCCCCCATCCCCAACATTTTATGGTGCCACTTTCAAAATCTTCCACAACTGGAAATGGCAAAGCCATTAATCATCATCTCATTCAGCTTTAGCCAAGTTTATTGAGGTGATTAATAAAAAATAAAAGCAGCAAGTTGATTTTCTCCCAGGCTGACAGGAAATTGTTCAGAGAAAATCTCTTTTGCTCTCAGAAAAAAAACCTCTTTCAGACAGGAAATTTCCAAGAGCTCAGTCAAAGTCTTTCCTGCACCTTCCAGGTGAGGTTTAATCTGCAAAAGAATTCTGGCAAGTCAAACACTCCTTTGATTTAAGCATATTATCAACCAAACCAGTGGCAGGTTTAAGAGTGAAAAGCAGGGAAGGCCAGAACTACCCTGACTTTTTTTTTTTTTTTTTCTTTAAGAAATCTTTTTTTGTCCCAAATCTGAGTGCAGCAATCTGAAATAATTCCATTTCAGAGCCCCCATGAGTCTATTCCTACTGAGCCAGCCAGCCTGAGAATGAACATTCACCTGAAGTTTTAAATTAAGTGGCCTCACTTAATTCTCTTCCTGGGAATCCATTGATTATTTCAGGTTAACACAGCCCCAAAAATCCTCTGGCATTTGAATTCCACGGGTAACAGCCCAGACTGCAGCAAATGACAACTCACTCTGTGCCTCCAATAGCACATCCCAAAAGGAACATTTCAGAGCACTGCTCAGCTTCATTTCAGAAGCTGAGCACTGAGACAGATTCAAACCATCATCCCCTTCTTTAATTCCAGTTCTTTAATGAAGAAATAGCTCATTATAGACCTCCAGTGCAAGGTAAAAGCACCTTGGGGCTGCCCCATTAATTCTCTATTAGAAATCCCTTGGACATGATTGAATTAGTGCTTGATGGCATCTGAGGCTTCCCTTCAATTAGCTCCATGTTCTTTCCTACCAAGAAAATCTGATTTCCTATCAACTCTGTCCACCTGTGATTAAATTCCTCACAGTGGCTGTTCCCTTACTTTGAGTCTTCTACAGAAAATGATTGAAACTTACCCTGAGTTTTGGATTTTTGAGACTAGAAAAATAGTTTTCAAGCTGAAAATAGAAAGAGAAGAGTTACCCTCAAAGCCATGACAGATGAACACAGAAGAATTAAATATTAGCTTAAAACAAGTGCAGAGCTGCAGCAATTCTGACTGCTTTGCTTCTGATAAGCCACATCAAGAAGCCATTTACATTCATTCATTTCAGCCACCCAGCCTGTTGTGTAACAGGGCATAATCCAACCTCTACAAGGTTTTATCATCCCCACCACTGCCTGGCCTTGTTTTAAAGCTTTGTGTCACATCTCTCCCCTCAGCACAGGCTGATTTTCAATGAAGTTACTCCACCATTTAGCTGCACTCTGGCACATTCCTGAACAAAGGCATTATTGGACTACAACAGAGTAAGGAAAAGTGCCTGGCTACCACACTGAAAAAAAAAAAAAAAGAGAAACTTGGGGTGGGATAAAGAATTTGTCCACAAAAGTTTTCATTTCCACAGGGTTTGTTGGGTTTTATGGGGGGCTTGGGTGTTTTTGGTTTTTTTTTGGTGGGGGTGTTAATTGGGTTTTTTATTGTTTGTTGGTTGGTTTTTGGTTGTTTTTATTGTTTTTCTTTTTTGTTGGTTGGTTTTTGGTTGGGGTTATTTTTTGGGGTTTTTTTGTGTGTGTGTGTTTTTTATTTTGTTATGTTTTGTTTCCTTTAATTAAAAAAAAACAGTGAACGCATCACCATTATAACTGAGCTTCTAGAGCAACTGAGAATTTCACTAAAATTGAGATTTACTGGTTGAATATGACTGAATGAAACTGTCTGTGCACCACAGAGGAATCCAAGCCCCACTGAGTCTCTCCTCAGTGAGGAAGTTACAGCAGGAGACCGCAATTCTGAGGAATTTTATCAGTGAATTTCTGCAGCATTGCCCTTAACCCCAGGGAGTGTGGAACAGCCAGAGTCAGTGTGCATACTCAGGTGTGTAAATCCACAAAGGGACACGAACACAAGCCCCAGGCACAAGGATGTGGAACTGGAAAATGCTGCCCTGGAGCAGGGCAGAGGCTCCTGGCCCCAGGGCAGCCCTGGTACTCACTATGGTTCTGTCAATGGTGTGCAGGTAGTAGGAGACTGGTTTCCCCGTCCAGGACACAGAGCCCTTCAGTGGTGACAGCTCCACAACCCTCATGATAGTGCCAATATCTGTGGGAGGAAAAGCTCAGCTGAGACCAACACAGAGAAATCTGGTTTGCAGATCCCACAAGAAAACACTGCTGGGAGTTTGAAAGGAATTTCTGCCTCTCGTGCTACATGCAGCCCACAGGAAACCAACATGTGGGGGATGTACCTTTAACCAGCCACCCCAGAGTGAGCTGCTCACTTTTGGCCAACAGAACTGTGTCCCACACAATTTTCCAAGGAACAACATGTGTGTGACAGGATTGGATTCAACAGTCCCAGAATGTCACCAGCCCAGCCCCTGTCAGCTGCAGCTGCCCCATATTTGGACTGGGCACAAACATGTTTTGGGTTTGCTTTCTTGTCTGTATTTGTTTTGTTCTCCAGCATTAATAGCTGTGGGATGTGCCTTAAACACTCCCACAACCACTGAGAGAGTGGCAGGGCTGCAGGAGAAATTATGGCACGTTTCTAATTAAACACAAATGACCCAGCAGAGGCCAAAAGCAAGGTTTGGGATTCAGCAACCTCAACCGCTATTTTAACCACATTTTAATACTTGTTTGCATTTGTCCCAACTCTTTCCACATTTCTACTTCTTTCTACAGATGGAAATACTAAGGACAAAAGTGGCATTGAGGGAACTGGTGCCTCTTTCGTAAAAGCTTGATCTTTTCCAGTGTTTTGTATAAATTATTTAAGTGTTCACACTCAAGATCAGAGTATTTGATAGACAGGTGAGACGTGACTCAAGTCATGCTCAGGCACCAAAAAAAGCCATGATGAATAAAAGTACTTTGAAGAACCTTGTGAGGCAGCACAAAGGCAGCAGAGCAGTGACATTCCCTGTCCCAAGTGCAGGACACTGGCCATGGCTGGGGATGGCATTGCCCTGGACGTGTCACTTGGAACAAACCCCAGGCCCAGCACATCCCACACAAGCTTATTTGATATTGGTATTTCCCAGACATAATATGGGCTCAGAAAGGGATTAAACCCTACAATTTATTCACACAATTCTCCCTGTTTGTAGCACACGTGTTTTACTTATTGAAACAACTCTAAAAAGCAACAATACCCCCCAGATATGTTCAGATCATGAATATCCACAACTGTAATGAACAATAAAAAGGGCAATCATACCACTCAAGTTTCGACTGTTAATTCTAAAATTTAGAGGTGCAAAAGGTTTTGAGGACACAATTCTCCCACCTGGAAAAAGAAGAGAAAAAACAAAGTACAGTCAGTTCCATTATTTGTTCTAGAAATAACTGCTTATTAAATATAACCCAGTACAGAGCCCTAAAGAGCAGCCCTATAAAACTGCCCCTTGTATAGCATTAAAAAAGAAATAAATCCCTTAATTCTCATTCTGACAGCCCCAAGAAAGGCAATCTGTGATTCCTGCCAGGTGACACCTCAAGGATCACTTTAAAATGACAGATTTGAAACTCTTGGAGAAAAAAAGAGCACGTTAATTCTCAGTGGCAATCGAAAGAAATTTCAATTATCTTCTTCCTCCTTGGGATCCTTTATACACAAGCCCCCAAAGCCCTTTTATTTAGAGGCCACTAATCTCCATTTCATGGGTATTTGGGGTCTTTCAGCCCAAGGCAGAGCCTGAGCACACTCTGGGAAGAGAAATCAGGTTTTGTCATTGTAAAGGGTTCTTGAACCATCCCCACCTTCCCCCTGCTCTCAAGCCACCATTAAACAAGTTTGAAAGCTAAAAAAATAATCCAGTTAAATTAAAGCAAACAGCTTAGGTTTGGGGGTTTTATGGTTTGCAGCAGAGCCCAAGTGTCACATTATTTATTTCAGCACAAGGCTCGGCCATGGGAAGCCACAGCTGCTTTGCTCACACCACATATTTTTCTTCTCAGAAATTGTTATTTCTGTCATTTCTGCCACAACCAAGTAAATTGTTACTTATCCCAGTGGTTAAGAACAAAGAAAAGACACCCAGGGCAACGAGAGGCCATGGCGGGGTTAGTGGGTGCCCCCAGCCTGCAGTGAGGCTTCTCAGGAGCATCCAGTGACAGTGTCCCTGTTTTTATGGAACTGTGGAACCATTAAGGTTGGAAAAGACCTTCAGGATCATCAAGTCCAACCATCAACCAGCAGCACCACGATGGTCACCACTAAACCCTGTCCCCAAGTGCCACATCCACATGATTTTGGGCACTTCCAGGGATGGAGACTCCAGTATTTCAATATTCAGAATTAAACACCCAGTGCTAATATGATAACTCTGAACAGGAGAACCCAGGAGGTGAATTCTGTATGGAATTACAGACTGGCCTTCCAAAGCTGGGCCTCTGCAGCCAAGAATCATGGAATGGGTTGGGCTGGAAGGACTTCAAAGCTCATCCAGTGCCACCCCTTGCCACCTTCCAACATCCCAGGTTGCTCCAAATCCCATCCAGCCTGGCCTTGGATACTTCCAGGGATTCAGGAAGTTTGGCCTTGGCTCCTGTGTGTTTTGTGGGCTCCCAAAAGAGGGGAGGACAGACCAGCAGCTCCTCCCACCCCAGCCCTGCTCCAGAGTCTGCCCAGCAGAAGGGATGCTCCAAGGAGCCAGGCAGGTCTGGGCAGGTGGGAAGTAGAAATCCCAGTGTGGTGCAGACATTTGGCCCCAAGGCACAGAACAAAGCCCCCAGCCTGGCTCTGCCAGCTGGAATTGAACCCCCCTCCCACCCCAGCTCCCACAGGAATTAGGAAACCAAGGGAAAAACATTTCCAGTTGGATTTACCTTCCTTCATGTTGGCAAAGCGCTCCTTCAGCTGGTGATCCACCTCAGGCCCAAAGGCAAAATTATTCACAAAAATGACACTGCAAAACAAGGATCCAGGGAAAGGTCAGGGAGCCAGGAACACCCCCCAGAGACCCCAAACCACCCTATGGCCACTTGGAGCCTTCACAGCCACTCCTGCCATGGACAAATCTGTCCCCAACTCTACGGCTCCTGCCACCCAACACATGGAGAGCAATGCTCAGCACAACAAACAGCTGCTGCTACTTCTTGGTGGGGACTTAAAATATTACAGCAAAATATCAAAATGTATTTTAGAATCATAAAATGGTTTGGGTTGGAAGAGACCTAAAAGCTCATCCAGTGCCACCCCATGCCATGGCAAGGACACCTCCCACTGTCCCAGGCTGCTCCAAGCCCCGTCCAGCCTGGCCTTGGGCACTGCCAGGGATCCAGGGGCAGCCCAGCTGCTCTGGGCACCTGTTTCTCTTCCAGCTCTGAATTCCCTGTAATTCCATCAGACAGTGAAATCTCAGCACATTTTCCCTGTCCTAAACCCAGCACTTCAGGCCCGACCCACAACAGAGGAGTTGCATCTTTCTTTCTGGGTTTGGAAATTCAAAGCTGGGGGGGTTGTTTGTGGAGAAACAAAAAAATCATATGGAAACAAAGAAATCTGCACAGAGTTCCACAAATGATAAAAGGGTTGGGGAAAGAAACAGAACATGTCACAGATTTAAAAAGAAACACCCCTTTAATCTAACCAGCCTGGTCTAATTGTGCCTGGTGCCCATTTACTACCAGGCTGCAACAAGAGTCTTCAACACTTCTTGGAAGTGGTTGAGCTCCCTGCTGAATGAACTTCTCAGGGGAAGTTTGGGATGGATCTCAGGGAAAGGTTCTTCCCCCTGAGGCTGCTGGGGCACTGCCCAGGCTCCCCAGGGAATGGTCCCGGCCCCGAGGCTGCCAGAGCTCCAGGAGCGTTTGGACAGCGCTGCCAGGGATGCTCAGGGTGGGATTGTTGGGGTGTCAGGGCAGGGATAGGGGTTGGATCAATGATCCTGGTGGAATCCTTCCAGCTCAGGATATTCCAGGATTCTATGAAGTGTAAAAGCCATCCTGGCCTTTTGTTCCCACATGAACAAGTGAGTTCTTTGCTGGAAAACTCCCTTCCCAGTGCCTCCACACATGAAACGTGTTCAACAAGGACACAGAGTTTAAGAGCAGCAGTCAAAGCTATTAAAAACCACGAATGAAAAAAATGTTTATGCACCAAGGGGAAAAAAAAGTTATTCTTGCTACGCCTTGCTCTTGGAAATTTGGGAAACCCTGCCTGGCAAGTAAAGCTAGCAGGGGTTTCTTCCTCCTCCTTCCCATGTGCCAATAAAAAAAAAAGGGCCTTGCAAAAGAGCCAAACATATTAATGGGACTAGAAAACATCCAGGAGAGGAAGGGAAAAAGCCAGAGGTTGCAGATGTGTGTTTTTATGATGTTCACTCTGGCACTCTCGCGCTGTGAGCGCGTGCAGGGCACAGGAACCCTGAACCCCCCTTGGGCCCAGCCCTCGTTCCAGGAGGTTTTGCCAAGCCACAGGCACAGGGATCCCCTGGAATACACAGGGAGCCATGTCCTGGCACCAGCCCCATCCCTGGCAGTGTCCAAGGTCAGGCTGGACAGGGCTTGGAGCAGACTGGGATAGTGGAAGGTGTCCCTGCCCATGGCAGGGGTGGCACTGGATAAAATTTAAGCTCCCTTCCAACCCAAACCATTCCAAAATTCCTTGATCTTGCACCAGAGTGAGGTGGAGCAGCACTGAGACACGCAATGAGTGCCATGCCACACAAACCAAACATCTCCCAGCACTTCTGGGTGCAGTCAGAGCTCCTGCAGCCAAATATTTCTGTAAAAATTTTAATTAATTCCGAGGAAAGCTGCCCGGGCAGCAGAGGAGTTTGCACTTGGAATAACAAGCACCGAAGGCAAACCCGAGTGTGCTGCAAGGCTGGGACCAGTCTGTCCACAAAGGAAAAGGCACCTCCAGAAGAAAGTGAGGGACAGAATCCTGCAGGAGTCACCAGCCTGGCAGATGCCTCCTCCAGGCTCTCAAAACCAGAACTTTGGGAGCAATCCAGAAATTGCCACAACTCTGAAGGCTTTCAGAGCCCTCTTTGACAACTGCCTTCCATTCCCCCACATAACAGGGTGGCCCAGAAAGTCATATAAAAATAAAGAGGTTTTTTTTCTACCCATAAGGCTGAAAGAATGCAAAGCTTTAAAAATACAGACGACTTTTACGGCTTTTAACAAATTTACTCCCTTTCTGCTCCCTCAGAAAGGAGCCCAACCCTCTGTGCAGTTCTCCACATAAATCTTCAAGACAATTAGTTTAAATGAACTTTCAATTCAAGTTGAAACAAACTCACTCGGGTCTTTTCCTTTTTATTAGAGGGAAAGTGAGCCTGTGTGCCCCAATAGCCAAGAGAATGAGTGTTTTGCCAGAATCTTTGACATGAACTATAGGGATATGCAAAACAAATGGAGGTTTGTGCTCCTCTCATAAGCACAATTTATCTTGGATACACCCTTGTATGGAATATCATGGGACGTGCACTCAGAGCCATTCTAGTCAGAAAACAGGATCCAAAGAGGCCAGGGTAAGAGTTGCCAGATAGACTTTGGGTATTTGCTATGGAAATTCTATATAAAAAGCTGGCCAGCCTCCCAATTTCCATTATACAAACTCCCAAATCTCCAGCTCAGAAAGCAGCATTCAATTGCTGTACTGTACCTTGTGTTTGCAATCCTCTCTCTCCATTCTTCTGAGAGGAAGTCACCTCTTTCCAGCTTGAAACGAGACAAAGAACACAGAAACACAGAGGAGTTAACAGGGTTCCCTCCTGCTCCCTTCAGAGAGGGACAAACAGGCTGCACCAGCTCCCTGACCCCACAACCAGGGACAAATGAAGCCTTATGGAAAGGAAGATGTGGAGCAGGGAGAGCTGACCCTGCTCATTCCTCACATCCCAGAGCTTTCTCCCTCCCTGCTCCCACCCTTGGCTGCTCTCCTGCGTGGGAAGGACAGGGAAGGGGCTATGGCTGCTCCATGGAGAAGCCGAAAGTGCTGGCACTCACTCCAAAACTGATCAGCAAGTGCCTCCTGAAGCCCCTCAAGGCTGGTGATCCCCCCTGAGCAGAGGGAGCTGAGCATGGATTGGGAACAGCTCCTGCAAAGAGCCCTCCCAATGCAGGCTCTTGCTGCACTGCACAAACAAGAATCTTGATTTTTGTGGTGCTAAATATAAACCTTGAGCACTTGTAACACTCCCAAGTTGAAAATGAAGTAAAACAAAGTCCTTGTTTGAAAATAAATACAGTGGCTTGTGGGGCACCTTTCTGATGACACCACATCAAGTCCCAGGTGAACACAGAGCTCTTGCACAGATTGATGTTTCCTCAGTTGTGTTTTGGAAATGAGAGGAGTCCATGGGCCACACTCTTCTGCTGTGCCACAAGTCAGGCAGGAGGAGGGTTGGGGGAGGAAGATAAGAGGAGGAGAGAAAAAATAAGGTGCAACTCTATAATTAATGCTGATGACACCCTTTGAAGACGATGCTTTGTGCCAGAACCTCAGGAACATCAAAGCAAAGGCGGCGAGTGCTGAGGATCCTTTTCCTGCACTGATTTCTCCGTATGGGAAGGAGTGAGGATATCACAGGGCAGCACTAATTCTCATTAGTGACATCTCCAAAGTGCCAGCACTGCAGTGCAGGCACTGGAACAGCCTCCACCCCTCAGGGCTGGCTCAACCAAAGGGCACCAGGGCCTGGTGCCACTCAGGGACACAGAGTGGGTGACAAAGCTGCCTGAGCCACTGTGAAGGACAAAGCCACAGGTGCCAACAGGAATGGGGCTGCTTCCAGGAGGAAAGGAAGGGGGGAAACCATCAAAATGTCCAGAGGGTTGAGAAAAGGGGACATTCAGGGCTCTCAAGAACTTTGTCAAGACCTTTAAGAGCTAGAAACTGAACAAAGCAGGTGAGATTAGCTCAAGATATTCAGAAATACCTGTTCCACCAGCTGGGCTGAAATCAGAGTCAAACCAGAATTACTACCTGTGATCTCCCACCTGCTGGAAGGGGTAGCACCTTTGACATCCCTGATGTAATAAAAACAAAGGATAAGCTGGAAGCTGAACTCAAAGACCCAACCCAAGGACATCTTGCTGGGTACTGTCAGAATCTAAACCAGAGACTCAACATCCAAAAAGTTCTAAGAAGAGTTTTTCTCACCTCATATAAGGAAAGATTTTTTCTGGATGTCTATAAGTGGGCACCATTTCTAGATTGATTTTAAGAGCTAATTTTGTCTCATTCTTAGCTATTCTTGTAGTGAACAGTTCCATGGCTGAGTAACCAAGGCAAAGTCAAAGAAAACCCACATCACAGGCACTGTATTTATTTTATAACAATTTCTGCAAGTCAGCTTCTCTGTGGCATCCTCTACACCACTGGTTTTTAACCTCTCCACAGGGTTTTTATACACTACCAGGGAAAGAAAAACATTGGGAAAACCAGGAAGGACAATCCTAATACCACAGTCTGTAAGGGAACAAAGATCCAGTGTAACATGAAACGATTCTGAAATGCTGAACTTCATATAAAGGTCTTGAAATCCAACCTAAGTGGCTGTTAGGCTTCACTTGGGTCCAGTTTCACTGTGTGTTTGCCCTGTCTGTGTGGTTAGAAGAGCACTTACAACCAAAACCTCCAGGTTTTAACCTGATATCACCCATGGAGAATGAACACTTTGCCAGCCAAAGCCATTTAACAATTCAAATGAACCACAGCCCAGCTTAAACACTTCTATTTTTGTGTAGCACTGCTTCCCCAGCTCATGCTTAGCCAAGAGTCAAGGGAAAAACTTCACCAGGAAAAACACCGGAGTACAGAAATAAACAGATGATCAACTGTGGCTGGGAGAAAATGGGTTATTTTTTCCCTCTGGAAGCAAGGCAGTGATTCCTGGATGCTTCCCTCTAGGAGGGACTGAGCTGCCTGACTCCTTAAACTCCTTACCTGGGGCAGGGATCAATAAATGATGCCCTGAAAGAAGGAAAGGAGCTCCTCACCCATCAACTGACACAGAGAATCCAAAAAAATTCCCCCAGAATCCCACTCAGCTCGGGGGTTTGCAATAATTTTGAGAGTGAAACAAGAACTGGAAAGGAAAGTCCATCTGATTAATCCCAGCCCCGGGGCAGCAGCAGCAGCTGAACCAGCAGAACGTGGTCCATGCTGGTCACTCAGGGAGAAGGGGACACATCCACACGGTGACAGCCACAGGGCCACACTCAATCTCTTCCTCCACTGTCCCCTCCCTCATCCTGTTCCTCCTCTCTCTCAGAAACTTAATCTCCTTAGTGAATAATGAATGGAAGGGACCATCTGTAACACAGATATTTTCATCTGATTAGACAATGCAGGAGATGCTTTATCTAACAGGATAATTAGCTCAGCAAAATCGCCTCCAGAGCTGCTGCCTGCATTGCTTCTAAATTTAGAAGCCAGACTAGGTTTTTATTCAGGTTTTTCAAACAGACACTGCAGGAATACACTCAGCAGCATCTGATTCCTGTAACTCTTCCTGCAACTGGCTGGAAAGCAGCAAGGAGAGGCAGCCAGGGGTGCACAGAGGGTGTGAGTTCATCGTGGAGCAGAGCAGGAATTTGGGAAGGTCAGGCCCCTGTGCTGTGGAGGAGGGCTGGGTTCTCACCCCAGTGCTGGACAGGGAAGCTCTCTGGTGAGGCTCCACAGAGCCATAAATTCCCAGGCAGGATGCCTTGTTCCAGCCACCTCCGTGCAAACACTTGGCTCCCAAAAACCCAGCATTTCTGCCTGGAAAAGTACACACGGTTATTTTTAGGTCCCTGTTCTTTTCAAAAATAACCAGAGGCACGAATCCAAACCTCCAAAATGTGGCATCATTTCAAAGCCACAGGGGACGTTTGGAGGGCTTTTCAAATGCCACAACAGCAAATTTCCTGCTGGAATGGGGTGGACAAAATTATCGGGAGTAAAGGGCTGGCTCATCCTTGCCTAAGAGCAGCAGGGAGGTTTGGAGGGACAGGTAATGTACCACAAACCAGGTCCTGGGCACTGGAACTGCCACACAAATCTCTGCTTCTGCTCAGAACAGGAAAAGCAGGCAGACAGGCACCCCAAACTTAGGGGGAGAGACCTGCGAGCCACAGAGCCAGGCTTGCACTAAGCCATGCCCAAAACCCTGATCCCCAGGCCTGAACCATCTCCAGTCACCAGAAGCTCCTGGGGTTTCCTGGGAGCAGACAGAGGTGTCCATCCAGCCCAAATCCCACGTTAGGGAATGCTGACCAGCTTCCTGCTCCTGCTCTGATAATCACTGCCACCTCCTGCTAAAAGAAGCTTTTATGGAGCAGGGCAGGAATTCTGTTATAACAACCCTGAGTAAATAAACACAAAACTAATCCTGGTTCTCAGCAGAGTCCAACGTGGGACTGTGCCGACTCCCAACTGCTCTGAGCTCAGCCTGGGATCCTTCAATTTGTGCTTTTTTTGTCTCCAACATTTGAAATTTTGGGACCTCATGAAGCATTTTGCAGGGACAAGTTTCCAGAAGGACAAAGATGCCGGGTTTTCCATTCCATGTCTTCCTGTGCCCTCCAGGTACATCACAAGTAAGTCTGCTCTGTGATCTCTTCTCCCAGGAAAAGAGAACAACAGGTCACAGGCACTGAGAACTCAACAAAAACCAAAAACACCAGAAACTTTCTCCAAGGG
Source organism: Eopsaltria australis (assembly GCA_034509425.1). Lineage (NCBI taxonomy): Eukaryota > Metazoa > Chordata > Aves > Passeriformes > Petroicidae > Eopsaltria > Eopsaltria australis. The sequence goes on along the minus strand of JAVTVJ010000760.1, from coordinate 546,627 downwards.
GAGCCCAGGAAGAGAAGCACTTTGTGCTACTCAGCAAGCTCAGCCTCCTGCCCCAGATACCTGAGATGGCTCTGATTCTGAGGCCACATGAGGATATTTACAGTTAGAAACCATGAAAACCCATCTGCCTCTTAATTGCCATGCAGGTTTTAATTTGATGGCTGCACATATGTAGGAATTCCCCAAGAAAGACTCTCTAATTAGCCAGGCCTAATAATGACCTTCCAAAAGTCTCCTGCTTCCTTCAGACAAGTTTACTTGGAAAGACTGGGGTAAAGTTAAATCTTGGAAACTTCTCAGTTCCATGGGAAGAGAAAGGAGAAGATAAAAGGAGTTGGAACAGAGGAAGGTGTGTTGGAAGTGGGACATTCTAGTCCAAAAAGCTGAAGCAGATGATGATGATGAAAAGCTCTAGAGAAGGAGGACCCTTCCCTTGGAATGCAGGAGAGAAGAGCAGCAAAGAACCTGATTTTCCCTAAATGAGCAGGAATTGCACATTCACTGAGCAGAGCAGGGGATGTAAATACTCATTTAAGAGGATTATGAGACTCAAGTGACCAACAACAGCTGGAGATCAGGAGCCTCCCAAGCCAATGCACAAGGAGCAAATTCCTCCCCCTCCTCTGATGCCCCACATGGGTCTTGCCCCTGTCCAGCTGCAGGGATGATCCAGCTGTGGCTCTGCAGAGCCCTGGGCATCCAACACCCCCAGGACACTTTGGCAGCTGGGGAACTTTAATGTGCTTTTTATCACTGAGTGACTACAGAACAACTGAGGCTGCAATTTGTGTGGAACCATTGCTCAAGAGGGATTTTTCTTTTTAATATAAATAACTGTGGACAAGATAGGGTAGGAATACACCTGGACAATCAGGGTTTATTTTAAATGTTGTCACTGGGCCTTGCTGTCCAGAATTCATGTCCAAGCTCAGAACTTCCAGCAGTAACAACAGTAATCCAGTGGGGAAGGCTGGGAGGTGAATTTGAAGACTGCAGAACAATTTGGTGAGGGAACAGTGACTGCCCTCCTCTCTAAGGCTTTTCAAACACAAGTTGATTGTTTGGAGCATTTTGGGGGTCATGGTTTTTTCTTTGTTTACATTCTCAGCAACTTTCTTTTAATGGTAATCTGAAAAAAATCCTGTGGGGAGGATTTGGGCCAGGTTACAAAAACATTTCTGAGTCTCCTGGACTGCTGCAACAGGCAAAAAGGACAGAAAATATTTCTCAGAAAAATTGTACCAGGTGGGAAGGCTGGAGATGGTGAAAAGCTACAGAGATCATAATTTCCCAAGTTAGAAGGAATTGTTGAGATGCACAAACCCAAACAACACTCTGCTAAAGTCAACTTTTCAGCAGAGCCCTATTCGGGGAGAACCCAAAATCCATTTGAAATGGAAATCTCTAACTGTGCTGGGATCTTGGCTGTTAAAACAACCTAAAAACCCAGCACAACCCTGCAGGCCCAGCTCCAGGATTTATTGCTGCCCTATACACCACAGTTTTTACTTTTCCAGCAAGAGAGAACCACCATCCACAAAGTTCAGCCAGAGCTGCAGGTGGGATCTGAGATTCTTCCCACTGAATTTCTGCCAAGCCCTCCCCTCCTCCAGCACTTGATTCTTCTCAAAACACTGATTTTTCACATGACTGTCTGCAACACTGGAGTGGAATTCACGAGTTGAGCTCTGCTGATGACAGATTATTTCAATTTGTGCTTATTTTGTCTCCAACATTTGGAATTTTGGGACCTCACAAAGCATTTTGCAGGGCCAAAGCTCTTTTCAGAAAGAAAAAGATGCTGGGGTTTCAATTCCACATCTTCCTGTGTCCTCCAGCTGCATCATGAGTAGGTTTGCTCTGTGTTTAACAGTCACCTACAGCAGATGCTGCTAAGGAGTTCCTAAAGAAAAGAAACTGCCTGGCAAAAGTCTATTTGATGAATAAAAACTAAATAAAATCTGCCCTCTGTGCTAGCCCAAAATCTGTGTTCAAGCATCACTCCAAGGTGACAGGAAACCAACTTGCTTTCAGACAAGAAGTGCTGCAAGTTTAACTCTTCCCAAAAAAACCCCTAGATTGCATATTCAGGGAAATTTTACTCTAAACACTGCAGAAAAACAGAGTTATAAAAGCCAAAGAACCTGGCAAAAATAAGTAGCTTTGTTTCAATATAGCACCAGACTCTGTCACTTGGAATGCTCAATATGGAAATGCTGCCTAAGGCAAGCAATATGCTTCCAATATTTTAGTCCAAGTTCCTCTCCTATTCCTTAAATTACCCAGCTCAGAAGCAGAGCATCCTCAGGAACAATTCCTTTCATGTTGTGCCAGCTGGGTGACACAATGGAAAAATGCCATATGGCCACTTCAGGAAAAGCACAGCATTCCCAGTGCTTCCACAGCAGGAAGGAATTATCAATCCTGCTGCAGAGCAGTCCCCCAGAATCCCCTGGAAGGGAATCCCATTATCCAGAACAGGAGGGAAGTGCCCAGGAGGGCAGGTGGGACCATCACCTTTCCCAGCCTGCTTCCCAAAGGGAGAGCTGGGGCAGCTTCACTGCAAGATGGGAGCACCAAGGATCCCAGCAGATAGAAAATTGGGAAATAAAGGCTGGTCAGCTCCAGCCTGCCATTGACCCCACAGTGCTGGGATGCTGCAGCCACGGGGATCACACCTTGCCAGGAACATGGCAGAGATGGCTCTGCACTGAAGGGAAGGGAAGGAGCAGTTCCCAATCCTTGCTCACACCTGGATGCAGGACATGTGGCCAGCTGCAACCTCTGAGCCGGGCCCCAGCTTTCCTGGGATTTTAGGCAATATCCCTGATCCACCCAGCCTCTTCCCTGACCATGGAAAAGTGGCAGAAACACAAATAGATGTGTTTTCAAAACTCCCAGTGGGTTCCTACTGCACATCCATTTCCTGACTGGAAAGTGATTAAGCAGGGAGCAGATTTTCTTAATGACAATTACAAAGGGGAAGAAAGGGAAAAGGGAAGGAATGGCTCAGGACAGTGCATGGATCTGCACATGCCTCACACCATCCTTGGAGTGACAAACATCCTCAGAGATAAGGGAGGAAGATAAAGGAATTCCAACACAACCCTTGCCACAGGCAGGAGGATTCCCCATGATGACACATTTACTCCTCCTGCTCCAGCTCCACCTTCAGAGCACCCAATTCCAAACCCTTCCAAATCAGAACTAACCACCCACCACCCTCCCCTGAGAACCATCCAGCCTTTTCACTGCTCCTGGAGCTTCCTGCTCCAACCTCTATCCATCCAGAACCTCCACCGTGCTCCCCCATCCCCTCCAGAAATGGGCCCAGGTGGCCACACCTTCCCCTGCCTGCAGAACCAAAGCTTCAGCTTTTATTTCCAGCAGGAGAGTTCAGAACCCCAAGGAAGAGCTGCCATACCTGACAAAAACTCCAATCCATGGAGATGGGGAGGGAAAAAGGAAAACGGGGTTTAACACAAACAGAAGACTTATGGCAGCCCCAGTCAGAATAAGATTTTAGAAGAATAAATCTTCCAAGAGGTTCTGGAAAGACCTGGAAGTGCTCCCAGTAACACCATGTCCCACATCAGGCAAGACAAAGAGAGGGGTCTGCGAGGATATATTGGAAACACCATGGCCAGGATCAAGATAAGAGCCAGGAAGCAGCTGTGGTTTAACTGCTGGTGGCTGAGGAAAGGCTGGAGGGGACTTTACAAACTCTGCAAGGGAGTGTGGATCCGGACCTGCAGCTGAGTTTCACTCACTGTGTATTCTGCATGTTTCTTCCCATACCATTTCATCCATTTTCTGAACTCTCTGTCCATCGTCTGCAAGAGGGAGGAAAAGCAAAAGCAGCTATTAGGACATCTCATGTTTCCAATTTCATCAAAGCAGTGGAGACACAGCTCTGAAGCACTCACTGACCCCCAAGAATTCTGTCTGGTTGGAGGTTTTGTGCCATTAACATTCCAAGGACAGGCAGACACAGAGCTCCTGCTGTTCAGTTTCCTTAAAAAACCAAACCCTCACTTCTTTAGGGCCAAGGCAAAGCTGGCATCTTCACCCTCCCTTCCCATGGAAGTTCCATGTTCTAAGAAAAGCCCTTACACTGCCCAGCACTAAAAATGGCCCAGCCTTAAGTTGTGGTGCATAATCCCACAGGGAGGAGGCCCAGCCTAAGCCCAGGGAGCAAAGGGACAGCCAGGACAAAGCCAGGTCTGCTGGGGTCACTGAGGAGGCAGAAGGCAGCAGGCAAAGCATCCCGAAGGAGAATCCTGCTTCCCACAGCAACTGGGAGTGCTTCAAACTGCACCCAAACACAGCAGGGCTGCAGAGGAGGGAGGGCTGCTGCTGTTTTTCACTGTCCAAAGAGGGGAGAAAGGAACAAAATCCCATCTCCAGACAGCTCAGTGCCTCACACATCCCCATTACCACATTTAAAGCAGCCTGGCCCCAGCTGATCTTTAGGATTTGGCTCAAATTTGAAGGTGTCTCCCTCCCTGGAAACATTCCAAACCCACCTGGACACATTCCTGTGTCACCTGCTCCAGGTGACCCTGCCTAGGACTGGATGATCTCCAGGGGTCCCTTCCAACTCTGACTATTCTGTGATTTAGTGAGAGAAGCCCAGCAGGAATTCTGATCCCACTGAATAAGGAACTCAGAGATGGTGGAAACCTGCACCAGCAGCTCAACCAGACACGGAATGGCTGCAGGAATTTGGGTGAGGCTTATACTGCACTCCCTTGTGAACAGGCCCTGGCATTATTGTTAAAGAGCTTTGGGGCCTGAAATCACTCTAGAAAGATGTCAGTGCTCCTTCTGAGCACTCCACACTGGACACACTTCTTTCCTCAAACACAGCCTTGCATTGCAGGCTGATATTCCACTGCTCCAGGACTGAGAAGCAAAAACGCAGCAGGGCTGAAATTCTGCTTTTCCTGCAGCCCAGCTCCTGCCAGCCTGGAGCACTGAGTGCCTGCAGCCACCCCCAGCAGCCCCCAGGCTCACTCACCTCGGCGTACTTGGCTGGAATATCGGCTTTCTCCACTCCGTAGTGATGTTTGCAGTTTGTGGCTGCAGCCACTTGAAGCACCACCTGCCCCACACCTGCAGGGAACAAAAACCCCAGAGCTGAGAGGGCTTTCACTGCCAAGGGAGAGAAACTTTCAGAGCAAAGTGCACACAAAAACAGCAGATGAGCTGTGGGACTGGGCTGGGGACAGTTTCAGCACCCAGGGTCTGACATTCCCAGCTGGGATGGACACTGGAGGCACTGGGCATTCCCAAAGTCATCCCCTCTCCCCTGGTGCTGCTCAGCCCCAAGGCCAGAGCAAGAAACACCTGATTTATATCTGGGGAGAGCAGATCAAAGTATCTGCCACGGGCCTGTGACCCAAGCAACAGCACTCCAGGGCCCCAGATATGATCTTCTTTAACCTTCCTGGACAAACAATTGTGAGAATCTATGGAGATCTTCTTTCCCTCCAGATGGAAAAGAGTTTCTCAGCTCTGATGTCTTTCTAAAGGTTTCATCTGACCATCAGTCCCTGACAGGAAATTTCAGCCAGTCTCACTGAGAGAGGAAGCAGGGGTAAGAAAATCACTGAAGAGCCCATAAGTGTATATATATTTTTTTTAAATATATAATATGTATTTCTATACATGTTTATAGTTAATATAATTTTATATCTATATAATATATAGATATACTATAAATATGTTAATACATGTATATATCTATATACAATTTTACTATTGTACTATTTAATATTTAGTCATTCTACAATCTATTATTTTATTATGTATAACATATAAATATTGAATGTTTATATATAACTGTTTAATATTTAAAATAGACTTTAAAATTCAAAATACCTTTTTTAAATATATTTTTCCCCAGAGGTCCTGTATCACACACTTGTTTGGGTTTAAATGTGTTAGAACTTCAGAACACATAAAGCAAGAGGGGAAATTCTTATTACTCCTTTCCTGTTCTGAACCAGATTTTACCAAGAAAAAGAACATCATCTTCTTACTCAGTATCTCTCTTGCACATGTGCTTGAGTCATACCTGGCTTCCTCACCAATAGACACAGCTATTTCCTTTTAAAACTCAACTCTGTTGCAGTTGTGGGTTAGATTTTTTGGGGTTTCACAGCTCTTCAAGTGAACTGTAAAAGCTTTTTTGAAACACTGACAAATCAGAGGCAAAAAAACCCCTTCATTTTCAGATTCCCCACCAAGTGTTTCACATGGCAAGGGTCAAGAAAACCCATTTCCAGATATGAAGGGCATAAAGTAAATCCAGTGAAAACAGATGAATCCTTAGGAATGCAACTTCATGGGTCAAACATCATTTTTAACATTGCTTCTTCTTCACAAGTGTATCCAACAACACCAACACAAACAAAGGGTTTATTGCACTGCAGGCAGATATTTCACTGCCACCAGAAAAGAGGTCTGGGGCATTTCTTTGCTCCATTTAATCATGGCATAAAAAGCAGGAGCATCTTTGGGGATTATCTAGAAAAGATGCTTATCCTGTAACACAATCCCCAGTCCTGGTTTACTTCCAAAATAGAGCTTTTTTTTAAAGTACTAACAGCAAAGAAAAAGAGAGAAAGGAGTTATTGGTCACTCACCACTGCCCAAGTCAACGAACAAATCATCCTCCGTCATTTTAATCTCATCGATCATTTGGGCCACCAAGTCAAAGGAGGTTTCTCCGTAGACCTCGGGGGAGAAGGGCTCGTAGTTGTTGAGTTTCTCGGGGTCAGTGACAGAGTGGTTGTAGACCTGCTGCAGGATGTGCCTCAGGAGCCCGTTGGAGGGACGCGTGTTCAGCTTCATGGGCTGCGTCGTCCCCTTCCACTGCAGGGGACAGCAGGGACAGCACTGAGCCCACCGTGGGGACAAGGAGATGGCACCAAACCCAGCTGAGCAATGAGGGACAGTCCCCTCCCAGCCCCTCTCCCTCAGCTCGGGCTGCAGGTGCTCCTTAAAGATAAAAACAGTGAACAGAACTGGAGCCAGGCTGGGAGAGCTGGGGGTGTTCACCTGGACAAGAGAAGGCTCCAGAGAGACCTCAGAGCCCCTTGAAGGGCCTGAAGGGGCTCCAGGAGAACTGGAGAGGGACTGGGGACAAGGGGGAATGGCTTCCCACTGAATAAGTAAAATTTAGATGGGATATTGGGAAGAAATTGTTGGCTGTGAGGGTGGGGAGGCCCTGGCACAGGGTGCCCAGAGCAGCTGTGGCTGCCCCTGGATCCCTGGCAGTGCCCAAGGCCAGGCTGGATGGGGCTTGGAGCAGCCTGGGACAGTGGAAGGTGTCCCTGCCCATGGCACTGAATGGGCTTCAAGGTCCCTCCCAACCCAAACCATTCTGTGACACTGCAGAAATTGCACCCCAGCAGTTGCTCTGCACTTTGTCACACCTCAATTAACAGGTGATTTCACAGGTGATAAAGGGGAACTTAAAGAGATACAAAAGAACAATTGGCAAAGTAAAGCTCAGCACTGAATAGAGTTGGGGTGGGCGTAAAGGTTTGTTCACTCATTTTGTTTGCTATCCCCTCTGAACTGATGTTGACTGTCAACACAAGAACAGGTTAATTTTGCTCCAGGAGCTGTCACATGGGAGGGATCAGATGCACTCAAGCAGGGAGTGGCAGGAAAGAGATGGAAATCAAGCTTCCTTTCTTCTTCAGAAAAAAAACCCTACCCTAAGCATAAAAGCTAAGTTTTAAAAATGCCTACATCTCCCTTTGATAAAAGCAAACAAAAAAGGGCAACTCCAGGACCCCTCCTAAACATTCCTATGAGGTTCAGATGGGAAGGAAAAAATTTAACCCATCAGGTTTGCCAGTTCAGACAGCAACTGCAAATGCTGAACAGCTGCTAATATTTAGCTATTAACCAACATCCAATTGAAGGTCCCTGAATCCAAATAAGCACAAATTTTCAAGGCCCAAAATATTAAGAAAATCCCAGCAAAGAAGGCTTGTTGCCATAATATTGCATCCTTCAAACAATTCCCATAAGCACAGCAGAGAAAAAAGTCCATCTCTGCTTTCAAATTAAGCAGAATAGTAACATTATTCATTGTTCATATTTTACTTCCTCCAGTTCAACCGTTTTTGGGGGTAAGATAACCAAAAAGCTCATTAAATTGGCCTGAAAAGAGATTACATTCTACTTAGCCAGTGATCCCACAGGCCAGAGCAGCTGAACTGTGGCAAGGAAATTCCTAAGCCATGGATCACTTCCACAACACACAGGAGAGTTCATATGGATTATTTAAGTACCCATAAGTCACATATTTCCCTGTGCAAAAGTCAATCTATATGAGAAATCCCTGTGTTAAATGCAGATAAACCTTTCCTTCCCCCTAAAGGTAACTCAGCTGTTTCCAAGTGCCAAAATAACAGTGCCAGAAGGCACAAGGAAGAGCAACAGCTCTGAATTTGGCAGCAAAAATTGTTCAATTCCCTTTCTTTCTGTAAGAATGTCCCTCCAATACTAACCCCTTGACTGCCCAGGTGTGATCAAGCAAATAAGTTTAATTCCAAGCTCAAGCCCCCCAAAAAATGGAAGTGCTGCATGCTGGTGATGCAGCAGGAACAGGTAAAATGCAGCACTGAGTCAGTCACAGCTTTCTGCTGTTCTTCACTACCTGAATTCCAACCTGGCACACAAAAACCATGGCAGGGCCCAAGTTCAGTCCTTACCAACTGGTGGATGCTGTCGATGGCTCGGTTGTATTTGTCACACAGTCTCTGCATGCTCTCAAAGCTGGGGGGAGAACACAGGGGCAGCTCAAAACAAGGCAGGTTTGAAGGTAAAACCTTGGGCTTTTCCATCCTCTTGCTTAGTAGGTATTTAGGGCTTGTTTCTCTCAGGATATGTAATTACATACACAGATTTAAGACATTGTTTCCTTTAAATAAAATCCCCAGTAGACCAGGAGTACATAACAAATAATTTTAGTTCCTTTATTGTAAGTCATATTTTGAGTACAGCCCTTTTTCCCGTAGAGTTCTGTATTCTCAGAACCTCTTCATATTTTCAGCTGCACAGAAATTGAAGAGGTCTGTTCATTTTTCTCCTTTTTGCTGTCATCTCTCCACAATAATCAGTCCTGAGACAAGCAGATGCTTTTGCAGAAATTCACTCTGGGACTGAAAATGCAGCCAGAGCCAGAACACAGCCTAAAGCATCACCCATCAGGAAAGCCTGGGGATTGCTCCATGAGCCAGTTGGGATTAGGTCAGCCCAGGCAGATGCCCTAATGACACAAGCTGAGAGGATTAAATCAATTCATCTCAGGCCAGGAGAGTAAGTACATTCCTGGGAACATCAATCCTTACGTAATCGCACCCACAAAGCAGCAGCAAAAACAACGCAAGGAGTTACAGGAGTGATATCAAACACAGGCATTCCCAAAGCTGGGAAGGTATGGGGGGACCAGGGGACATCAGAAGGGACATTTCAGTGTCTTGTGATCCTTCATGTCGCTACACTGGCCAGGACACCTCTCCCATGAGTTCTGCCTATTCCATTCCATTCCATTCCATTCCATTCCATTCCATTCCATTCCATTCCAACTGCCTGTGCTTGTTTCCACGCTGGGAAAAGCAAGAGGCTGCAGTGGGGTTTGTCTGCATTTCCATAACCTGCTGCTTCTCCTTCACATCCCTGGCTCAGCCCATGTGTTGCCAGGGACTTTTCTGACAAATTTTTTCAAAGGAAGAAAAAAGACTGAAACCATTACCAGAATTCCAGTTCATTACTTCCTTGAAAAGCTGCAGAAAGGTAGTGGAGGATGATTCCAGGGAACAGAGGGGTTTCACTTCTGTTCAGCATTGCTGCCAACCACACTGATGGTCCCCAGTGAAACACACCCAGTGAGGATGCCAGAACCAGCAAATTACAGTAATGCAGCTGCTGTGAGTAATCCACAAATCCAAATTAATGGATTTTAATGACAAGGGATGTTTGACCCTGATTGTTCCTTTTGAATTTTCCAAGAGCAAGAGGGGGACTAACAAGTCTTCCAATGAAACAATTGAAAACTGAGAGAAGAGGAAGCAATATCCTCAGCAGATCATGACAGAAGTATCTGGTGCTGGGGAGGTTTAGGTTGGGAAAAGTTCTTCCCCCCGAGGGTGCTGGGGCACTGCCCAGGCTCCCCAGGGAATGGTCCCAGCCACGAGGCTGCCAGAGCTCCAGGAGCGTTTGGACAGCGCTGCCAGGGTGGGATTGTTGGGGTGTCAGGGCAGGGCCAGGGGTTAAACTCAATGATCCCTGTGGGATTCAACTCAGGATATTCTGGGATTCTACTCAGAGCACCTGTAAACTTTGTTCTAACAGTTCAGTAATTCTGTGGACTCTGATAAATTCAGTCTTTCCCATGAAGGCAGCTTGAGCATCCTCCCTTTTCCCAGTCTCAGTAGAGCCAAGTCCATGCACAGAACCTCAGAACCCTCCACAGACACACCACAGGTCAGGATCTGCCTCCCCCAGCCTGGAGGGGAATGTCCCATAACAGACATTCATTTTGAACTGCTCGTGGGTGTGAATTCCCATGTAACTGAGGCACCTCAGAACCCCTCCAACACTCCTGGGAATTTCACCTTTTAATTCAGCCCCCACCCAGCAGGAAGGGGAGGGAGGGGAAGGTGCAGCTCCCACTGACAGCCAGCTCTGCCATGCCCTGCTGTGAACAGGAATTCCTGGTTACTACAAGAGCAGGAACCTCTCTGCCATTGAGATTCCCAGCCTGGCTGCACTCCAAGGGCGCAGATACCGATCATTGTTTCACAGTGAGTAACTCAACGTACAGCAGAGCTGCACTGGAGCTCTGTGGAGTTTCCAATTATGTCCTTAATCCAACTGCCTTTGCCAATGTTGCTGTTACACATTTCCTACCAAAATAACTCCGGCAGAGCCTGAAGCCAGTTCTGAGAGAAAACTTCACTTGGTAGTGTCTAAGAATAACCAGTTACACACTGGTTCACTACACCCTGTGCTGGCCTGAACTCCTGCTGGGAACAAAAACATTCCTCTCACCTTTTTGTATCATAGTCAATTAAAACATAATTTTCCATGGCAAGCTTGAGATCTGGGATTTCTTCACAGACCCACCTGGAAGGAGAGAAGAAATAATGAACAGAGGTATTGACAATTAAAGTCATTTATCTCAATTCTGGACTGCTTTACATGAAGAGAAGATACTGCAGCAGCCCAGGGAGCTCACAGGATTGTTGGGAATAAGGCAGACATAATGGAAAACTGCAACAGATCACATTTGTACTGAATAAACAGCAAGATGCCTGTAGGCACTGGCAGGAGCATAAAGCTTCAAAATGAGGTGATAAATGTGTTCCACGTGTCTAAAAATACTCAAAGTCATGGTTGATTTTAATCTAACATAAAATGCAGAAGTTCAGCGTTTCCAAAGAATTCTGATGCTGCAGGAAGCTTTGACAAAGCAGAATGTGGAAAAGACATTTCCCACAGCAGCCCAAAAATCCTGTCACCAACCACTCAGTGCCAGGATATTCACCTCTGGGCAGTATCTAAACTGCTCTTACACCCAACCAAACCAGATTTTTAGAAACTATTTTGATAAAAGACCCCTTTGATACTCTGAATTAACACAGCCTTGTGTGTTGTGACCATCAGAAAGGGAAAGCACTTGCAGTGCATCCAACAATGGCAGCTCACAGGAGAGAGTTTCACTTGTGGAATGGAGGAAGATTAATTCCCTTCAAAGGCAATTTAAAAGCCACAGAAGCTTTGCACACACTTTCCTCCACAAATATCAATTGGAAAGCACTGTCAGCATCAAAAAACCCCACATCACAGGAAGAACTCCAGTAGGAATCGCAGAATTTCTTCCTCATGAACTTTGCTCCATTCTTCATTATTAAAACGATGAATAAAAAGTAATAATGATTAAAGATCCAACAGTTCTGTTCCTTCTGTCTGGTTCCCACGTGGTAAATAACTACACAGGCAAGTGAAAACCAGAGCTTGGACATGTATGGCTGACTCTCTTCTGGTATCTCCCATCTCCCCTAAAAGCATCAGGGCTCTCCCTGCAAACTTCCTACCCTTAAATCACAGGAACAAGCAGCCAACAGCTGCCTGCCAGCAGGTTGATCCTTGTGTCCCTCCCAGCTTGGGATATTCCATGAATCCCTGATCCCACTGTCTGATGAGATAAAGGTTTCCTTGCATTCTCCCACCCACCACTTTCACTATAACACTGTGGGTACTTTGAGCTTCTGACACGGAGTTCACTCCAAACTTGCTTAAAACAAAGTTGTGAAACATTATTTGACCCAACTGCCTCCTGAGACAGCTTCCCTTTGCCTCCAGCACAGAAAGCACCAACAGCTCCCTCTGAGCCCCTTGGAAAGGGCCTTCTCCACAACTCCCCTCCCAAATGATGCCACAGGATCCCAAGGCACAGGATCTTATCCCCACCAGTCCGAGCAAACTGGCAGCAGCAGTGGCAGTGTTTTGTTTTGTAGGAAAAGAAACTCCTTTAGGAGAAAAATTTTCAGCTCCAGCCCTGTTGCACATCCTCTGCCACCCCAGCCCATGGGAAATGCTCTGTGAGTGATGTCATCCAGCACTTGGCTCTCTCACACTCACACCGGGAGCACACAAGGCTCACTGCCACCTTTTCCTTTGCCATATGTGACCAAATTCCAAGCTCAGGTGGTCCTGCAGGTAAAACACCTCCTACTTCACCTGTATCTGCACCACCCAAGCATTAAAACCTGCTGCAGACACAGCCCTGAGCTGAGCCAAGGGCAGCATGTAAGGATCTAAAACAGTTAACAAGAACAGCTTTGTAATGGGGATAACTCATCCTCATCCCTCAGGTGTTTGGGGAATTCGTGTAGCATTTATTAAAAGTTGTTCTTTGGCAAGTCCCCTCCTAATCCTGCTGAAATAACCACAAGTCGCGTCCTGAGAGCCCGTGTTGGGAAATCCTCTGACTTCCTGCTCCTCACAGTTGTCTTTCACCTTTATCCTCCCATTTTCCCCACGCTGTTCCAACTCTATCAGCAGGATTAAGAGAAATGCTACAGGGAGATCCCTGCCAAACAACCCAAATGCTGCAAGATCACAGCAACAGGGGAAGCAGAGAGGGAGGGCAGAGGCAAGACCAGGACATAACACATAAAGGCAAGGATAATTCCTTAACCCTGTCTGTCCACAGCTCAAACACAAACTGCCACAAGTATTAAAGCTGAACACCACCACTCATTCTTAACTCTGTTCAGAACAGAATGGAATATGGAAAGATAAAACAAAATCTATCTGGCAGGGAGCTCTGCACTGAGACAAATTCAGCTCAGGAAATAACTCAGAGCTGCTAAATGGTAACTGCTGCCCTCCTGATGTCCTGACTCCAGACACCCCTTCTCAGAGTTGCAGTGAGGCACAGCAAGGGTCCCAGCCAGGCACCCAGCACTTACCGAATTGTCTCGATAATTTCATGAGCAGCATCGTGGTGTTTGTCCTGAAATTAAAAAAAAAAGACACATCAGGTGCTGTTTGTCAGGAGTTTACAGGAATCACACTGTTTTTAAGAATACAGGTGCCAAGCATACTGGGAAAGGAGTCTTTGAGTTCCACCCATTAAAGTCCTCAAAATGAGCCCTCTAAGAAAAAATAAGGGTTAAGGAAATCAATTTTTCAAGTGTCTCTGATTGACATGAAGCAACTGTCATTCTACTCATTTCTTTGTCATTCCCTGCAGTCAGGGTCTGTGTGGCTGGGGATTATGTGACTGAAGCCTGTGGGGATTATTGGGATGCAGCAGGTACTTGACTGCAAGTTCCCAATGAACAGCTGATTCCCTCGGCCCAGCATCTGGCACAGGCTCCCAGCTCCAGATGGGCAGAGAGATTCTAGCACAGGGAATGGCTTTCCAAAATAAAGCATCCAATAAACAGTGGGAGCGGATGTCAGTGCAGGGGAAACACCCTCAGAGCACACAGAAAAAGGCCTGGATATGTAGCCCTGCTCATCAACTGAAACCCAGAACACATCACACATCCACACCAGGGTGAGATACAGGGGGTTGTTGATTTCATTTGGGAGTTTATTCAGGAGCAACAGAAGCACAAGTGGGTTTAACAAATTATTACAAATTCATGCTAAAAAAAGCCCTTGGAGCTGAATTTGTATGCACCATTCTACTAAAAAATTCTATCTTAGGAAAGCCACAGGAGTTCCTTACACACATTGTTGTATCCAGATTGTGCAGCCTTAGTTACCAGAGTCCATCTGCACAAAGCTGGGGTTATATTTAGACATTTGTTTCTGCAAGTGGCTTTGACCTTTTAATTAGGAGTCTTGTATCTACAGCCCTTCCAGAGTTACTACTGCAAAGGCTCCCTCAAATCATTTCCCTTGTGCTGCAGAAATGTCATTTCTGTAGAGTTACCAGGGGAAATTCTGTAGCAAAGGGCAGGGACAGGTAACAAAGCAGAGCACTGGGGGCAGGGGAAGGAAGGGAAGGGAAGAAGAAAACCACTGATGGTTGATGACAGAAAATGGTTGAATTATCTCATTTTCAAGACATGGAAGGACATAATCTGAGTCAAATGGGAGCATTTTCCATCAGTATCTCAGCTTTCCTGTTTTCAGGAGGAAACACATTTTCCCTTGTATAACCAGTTCATGCACTTAGGATCAGCAAGGGCTGCAGAAGTTCTCATTCCAAGAAATTTGTACACAGCCCTTTAGATGCCTGATTAAAAATCTCAGGACAGATGAACAGACAGGTTCCAGTGCCTTAAAGGGGATCATAAACAAGAGGGAGAGGAAACTTTAATATGGAGAGTTAGTGCCAGGACAAGGGGGAATGGCTTCCACTGCCAGAGGGCAGGGCTAGATGGGATAGTGGGAAGGAATTCCATTTACATGGAGAAGGAAAAACAGCCAACAACAGTAGCCAGGACACTGGGGATGGAACACACACAGCCTGGAGCTGAGCACTGCCTTGGCTACATTTAACAACACCACAGAACAGATCTGGGGCTGTGTTTCCTCCAGGCTCCTAAGCCCAAACCCTACAGAAAACAGCAGCATCCATAAACAGCCTCCCAGGAATGTCAGGTAATTCTTTTGATAAATCTTGGCCTAGAAACCAGGGAAGCAACCGAACTAAAACCTGTTCCTGCCTCCCAGTGCATAAATAAAAGAGAGTGTGTTCTCTCCTCTTTTCTCTGAGCACTGAAAGGAGGGCACAAGGAGGGAGGAGAACTTCCCTTTCTTCTCATTTCTTATCTGCCAAGGTGTAAGAATAAGCCAGGACAGCAGCTCATCCATAAACATCCCCCAGAAACGTTCACATTTCACTCCATGCAGAATTATCCCAGCAGAGCCCCCGTGGGCTGATCCAGCTCTCCCAGTAAACTGTGTTCCTGCAGAGTCAGAGTTTGCTTTATCAACATAAGCACATTATACCGGAAAAGTGAATTCAGGCTTATTCTGGCATAACCATTTCCTGGAGGAAGTTCTATTCCCCCCTGCTGGGGTTGGACACTGGCAGTGTGAGCAGAGCACATGAGAGACCCCTTGTCCTACAGCTCTTCATGAAAACGCCCCTATAAGTGACAAAAATTGTCTGATTAACAGATTCTTTGTCTTGGGTTAAAAAGTAAAAGAATCAATCTAAAAATAATACTAACAAATCATAGTTCACATCTACAACTACTATCAGCCAATTTAGGTGACTTTGCACAACCTCAGGTGGAAACTCCAGGCAGAAGGGGCCTTTGAACTTAGTTTGTGACATTATCTAGGAATAATGAAATCCAAACCAGTTCCACATCTCCTGCTGCTGAACTTTTCATGCTGAAACACTTTGCTCTCTAACAGACTCTGGCTAAGCAGAGAAGCTCCCAGGGTCTCAATCAAATCTCGCAAACAAAATCCAGTAGGATCTCCTACATTTCTACAAAGCAGAGCTTGCTGTGGAAAATGGAGGGAAGGGGGGAAACAGATCCGAAGGGAATACACAGCACCTTCCTTTTTCTTAGGGAAACTTCCAGCCCCATTTCATCATTATGGTAATATAATTTAATCAGAAAAGACATTGAACAGCAACAGGCATCACATCTGTGTTCAGGCAACTGGTTATGGCACTGATAGGGAGCCTGAATGCTAAATGGAATAGAAACCCCCTAAGTCCTTACCCTGCTCCAGCCTCTGCCATGGGCCTTCCAAACTCCCCAAATCCCTGATCCTGCTCCAGCCTGTGCCATCAGCATCCCAAGCAGATGCCCTGGTCCAGGTCAGACACACGCCAGAGCTCAGAGCAGCAGCTTTAGCCCGGATCTTTCAGAGCCTCAGGGGATGACACTGAATCCAGCAGCCTGGGAGGATGGATGGTGATTCCTGATGGCTCTGCTGCAGCACCAGCAGCATGACCAGCCTCACCCTGCACCCCCAAGAGGCGGCCTGAAGCTTCTCCAATTCAGCCGTGGGTCTGAGTTTGGGTTTTTTGGCTCAGTTCAGGTGTTGTACATTCTTTTTCCCAGCTGCAGTGCCCATGACTCAGGTTGTAGGCAGGTTGTGCTCGTGTGTCGTGCTGGACTCTGACACCCACAGGGCTTTGGCAGAGGAAGCTCCTGGGGAAGAGCCTCCCACAGATTTCATCAGTCCTGAAATCCCGCGTGCAGAAGCCTTTTGGCTGAGGCTCAAGCAGCCTCTGTGTTCTGTTCCCAGTCACGAGATGATGCCACACGGTGCTCCCTGTCACAAAGAGCAGCTCCATTCACCCTCCTCCTGCTCCAGGCTGCTCTCCCTCCCTCCTCCCTGCACTGGAGGGGATGGAGCACACTACGTGCTGCTCCTGGCCTGGATGTACTTTCCAATGTTCCTGTATTTATGTCGACTGAGAGGCCCTTGGAATCCTCTGAGCCACATAAATGGAAGCTTTTCACAATCACCCTTATCTCTTTAATGTGGAAAGTATTTAAAAGTAAAGAGATGAAGTCTGCAGTAATTATTGAGACTGCCCAAACCTCTTCACAACAAGTTTTAAACAAACCAAACCTAAACACACATTGAGCTGTTGCAGACAACCCTCTCCAGCTGAACTTTTCACAGAGTTCTGGTGTTCAACCTAAATGCTGAGTTTCAAATTGAAACGTGAGTTCCCAGGAAAAGTTCAATACTTTTTGCCAAGATATTTCATTGGAAAAAATAACAGAAAGAAAGCAGACACTTTCTCAAAAGTCACTTCAAAGAGCATTCAACATTCTATGGAAAACAGTGGAGGAGCACAGTTCCAGCCATGAACAGCTTCACGCTTCCCTTTCTTACAACAGGTTTCTCCATCCACATGTTCCTACAACTCTGAGCACAGGAGTTTGGAGCCAGGAACGCCCCAATGGCAGGGGGTGGGAATTCCAACCCAAATCTGGGATTCCATGATTCTATGAAAGTGGGATCTCAGTGAGCTCTGTTCATCTACACAGTACAGACAGCGAAAAGTTAGCCCAAAAAGCCTGCAGACCTGAGCAGCAAACGAACAGTTTGAAAACCTGAAAAAGTTCTTGAAAAAAAAAAAAAAAAAAAAAAATACAGCTCAGGCCCCTTCAATATTTCACTCTCCCAGCACCACACACAGACCTTTATAACCCCTTATCTCCTCTTCATAGTCAGGAACATTTCTGGGCATGGCTTTGGCTGCCCAGACTAAACTGTCCCACACCAAAGCAACCCTTGCCCTTGCAGAGCCAGGTCTGACTCACCAGACCACACTTCCTCCCCAAAAACAGGCCAGGTGACCAAAGCAGCTCTTCAGAAATGTGAAAAGCAGCTGTGCTCAAACAGGGGCAGAGCAGGAGCAACAGATCTCCCACAGCTTTCCCCTGTCCACCAGATGCGTGAAAACCAAAGCTGAAACAAGCCAGTTACAAATAAATCAATGGCAACATTTGTGTACCTTTTAATGACCCTGTCTGGATACACTTCCAGCACTCCAATGTAACACCAGCTCCTCCCAAGTCCCGAACACTGACCCCTCTCATGGATTTACAGAAGTCATTGGGATTTGCCAAATTCTGATCTCCACACGACCCATTTAACTCGCAAAACAAAAAGAGGTCAGTCCCACCAGCCCCTGGGTTTAAACAACAGCTTGGTTGCCTGCAGTGGCAGCTCTCTCTCCCCAGGCAGCAGTCCATAAATCCAAAGGAGAGGATGTTACAGCTGCAGACAAGATGGTTAGCAGAGATCAAAAAGATGGATTAGGAAAAGCCAATCAATCTTGCAGAAGGCTGGTGGGACAAGTGCCTCTTTCAAGCCCCTCTCTCCCCTCCGTCGGGGGAGGATGATAAGGGTTTCTCTGGACACCAAGAAAGGCAACATGAGCCACTGCAGCAGCAGCTTCCCAGCAGCCAGGAAAGATCCAGCATTCTGCCTGGCACACAGATGCCCTCACAAACCAGGCATTTCAGCCTGCCAGAGGTTTGTGTTCCTCCTCTCACAGGGTTTAATTTTACTTAACCCACCTAGAGAGACCCAATAGCACAGTCCCCCTGCCCAGAGCACATGCAGAGCCAACACACCTGAACACAGGTCACAAGAGTCTGTGAAAAGCCCCAAAGCCAAAGCATTTCCAGCTGCTGCAGCAGCCTGGAGCTGCTCAGTAAAGGGAGGATCTCGGGCTCCATGTCCTGCCAGCTCTGCCTTCCATCACTTTGCATTTTAAGATGTTTGCCTTGTGCTCAAATGCCAGTTAAACCTTGAGTAAGGGAAAGGGAAAGCCTGCTCCATGTGGTATTCCATATTGGATAGCAAGACTCAGTTCAATATTACCAGATTTTATCCCAAATCAAGATTGTGCCATTTTAGCTGCCATAGCAACAACCAAAGCACAAGTTTTCCTACCAAGAGAGACAAGGACCAAAAGTCTCCTCTAAACCACCCAATTACTGTCATTCCCTTAACCGAGAAAGCACAAGGACATTCACAAGAATACATTTCTATTAGAATGTATAAAAAGAGAGCTCCTGCAGGGAACACCTTGTATCCATGCTTTTCCTCCCAGTTTCAGGGAAGAAAAGACAAGGGAATGAAGAGCTCCCAAGACTGCATTTGCAAGCTCATCTCCCACACAGCAGGAGGCAGACAAGCCTCAGGTAGTTTCAGTAGTTTCTAAGTTACTGTTGATGCCTTTTTCTGGTCTTAGGAAATAAAGGCTCAGACACGGTTAGAGGGTTGGGGGTCCTTTACCTCGGTATTTTAACAGGATCCCATTCCATGGCTTCTGCTGTCCAGGTAGAACGCGTCGCAAAAGCCCCGTCCCCCCAGTCTACACATTAGCATAACTAACAGGAGGACCCATTAAGGGGCCTGGGTGGGCTCACTTCTAGTTTACAAAATCTGTCCTACTAGGAGACCTTGAGGGCCCACGAAAACAGGGTGTTTGGTCTTCTAACTCTACGTAGTTTCAGGGGTGTTTGGTCTACTGGCCTGCTAAACACCATGAAACCGGGCTGAGCTATCACCTAAAGCATCACAAGTGTGCATGCTGATACTTGTGAATATAGGGAACAGTGTAGGAAGTATTCAGAAGAAAAGCAGAAAAATCCTTCAGGCGTCACTGTCACACAAACTCAAATGGAAACCACGGTGGTCACTATGGCCTCCTTAACGGCTACATAATTACAGTTAAATAAAAGGTTGGCCCAAGATCCAAAATAAACTAACAAAGGAAATAGGCATTGGAAAAGAACCTCCAAATTGCTCTGGATAATCACTTAGCACGGTTGTGACAGGGATTGCACTTTCACTGCCACTACTTCAAGCACAGTAACACAGTTTCGCCTTTGCACACAGCAATCCCAACTGTTGCTACGGCCACTGCACAGATGCAGGAGGGAATGGTTCCCCTGGTACGTGCAGGAGGGGCTGTGTCAGATCATTAACATGCAATCAGCCTGCAGGAGAGTTGGAGGCACACAGGACAGCCACAGCAGGATGAGCTCCCCCAGCTCGAGCCCGACAAAAGAAGTAACTCCACTATGCAAAAAAAAACCCAGTTAAAATTATGTTTATGTTAGAATACATAGGGGAATGCAATTATTTTGGTAAAACAGCAATTCACTGGTGTGTCCTACTGCCCTCCCAGGTGAGTTTTAGGCAGTCACACACCCTGCCCACACCAGGACAGTCAAAGGCAGTGGGCAGATGCTGTGGTGATCCCATGTGCACCTGCACAAGAACCCAGCACTGCTTACTCTGGGGCAGAGGGAACTGCAGGGCTTTCACTCCCTGGAACAGAGGAAGGCAGCCCTGCCACCATCTCACAGACAGTTTAACCCCAACCAGACACCTGCCCTGCCACCACTTCCCCAGAAGTCACCTCTTGCTCTGGGCCAGCAGTGCCTGTGCTCACACACAGCAAAGGCAGGGGAGGCCTAAACTAAAACTAAACTTTAGTGGGGTTTTGGCTCAGTTCCCTTTCAACCAGAGCAGTTCACAAACACTGTTCCAAGGGTGAGAGCAGCTCAGGCACCAGTGGACAGAGACCACAAGAATCATTTCTACCTGCAGATGTCCCAGCTGCAAACCTGCACCTCCCCAGGAACCACAGCCTGTGCAGGTACAGGGGAGCACAAAACATCTCTGATCATCCACACTGCCAGAAAGAAACCTTCACACTGAACCTCCAAGGGAAGAAATGAATATGCAGTCCCCAAATTGTTGGTGGTGAAAGCAGCCACCATCTCCTCAAGCCCAGGTGGGTGCTGGAAAGAAGCTCATGGCACAGCCTGAGCCCCGTCTCCTGCAGAGCAAACTGGTGAGACAACAACAGCTTAAATAACCACTTTATATTCTGTGAAGATAACTCAGCTTGGGACAGCTCAGAAATTCTGCTCCTACTTAACACGCATAAATATTCCACATAACAGAAATTAGCAATAAAACCTGTTATGCTTTCTGAAGCCCACTGGGCATGGTGTGTTTTGTTAGGTACAAAATAATAATAATAATAATATTGCTCAAAGAAGCAAATGACACATTAATGCCAAAACCTCAGGAAAATGCCCTTCACAGTACACAGAAAATAACAAAGAAACAGTATTCAAACCCATTCATTTTTTACTAAGAAACTTATTCAGAACTTTCTGTAGTGTTTGGTTTGGTTAAATTTTCCAATGCTTCATTTATCTGTTTTCAGTAGTTTCTTAGATTTTTCATCCAACACTACGAAGTCCTTTCAGCATAAATTTTTAGAAAACTCTCATTCACTCGTGAAATGAAACAAACCAAAATACTCTGAACAGGAACTTTTTCGTTATTCACAGACCTGCTCTGATCTATGAAACCATCATTTCCTGCTGTAAAATATACTCACCCTCTTCCTATGCTCTAAAAATAGTCCCTACTTGATTTGATAGCTCTAGCAGCATGTGGCCAACTTTCTTATTCAGTTTTATTTCTTGTTCCTCCTCAGAGTTATTTTGTCTTTAATAATTACCAAGAAAGTAAATATATTCACAATTCCTAACATGAACTTTTCCTCCTTCTGCGGGGAAGGAGAAAATAATTAAAGCAAAAACATGTTGAGACACTTTATGATTATCAATCTGCGATGAAAGACACTGCAAGGGACAAATAAATTCACCCCACCCCTGGTCCTTGTGTTGATCATTACAGTACAAAACTTTAATCAGACAGTTAAAGGTTAACTCAGAGCAGGAAGAAAAAAGAGCAAGTCAATGTGAAAGGGGGAAAAGAAAGAAGGAAGAGTACAAAAGTAGACATATGGATGTCTGGGGAGAAGGGTGATTAAATCCCCCATAAATCCCACATACCAAGAGGTAAGATATTTTGCCTAAATTCCCAGAGGCAACACAATTCAGTGCTGTATCTGAGACTTGAAAGGATAATCATCTCCATATATAATAAGGCTGCCACGAAGGA
Organism: Eopsaltria australis; assembly: GCA_034509425.1. Classification (NCBI taxonomy): domain Eukaryota; kingdom Metazoa; phylum Chordata; class Aves; order Passeriformes; family Petroicidae; genus Eopsaltria; species Eopsaltria australis. Next base: position 524,649 of record JAVTVJ010000760.1, on the reverse strand, counting down.
CAAGAGCTGGAGCTGCGTGTGGGGGCATGGATTTCCCTTGGCACACTGAAAGCTTTCAGTGCTGTGTCCGACTGGAGCTGATGGGTGAATTTTTAGGTAGATAAATTTGAATTGCCTGAGCTGGAACTTTGGCCGGGACAGGAACATTAATCCTCACTCATCTGCTGATGAATGAAAGGAGGAAAACAAGCAATCTTGGACAGCTACTCTGTCTTTCAACAGCTCCCTTTCAGATAAATCAGTTATATAAAAAAATAAATACTAGTGTGGTCTTAAGATGCAAGACAAGAAACCAACTTTCACTTCTCAAACTGGGGGAAAAAATGTCTGTTAGCTGAACTCATGATTTATCTTGTATCCAACGGGTCAGAGCTTGGAACAAAAGGAGTTTGAGAACTGAACAAGCACCGATTGTCACTCAGGGCAAGTTCTACTTCAAAGGGTAAAGCCCAGAAGGAAACTGCTCTTCTGTGCTGCCCACGTGCTGCACAATTAATGCTGTAGGGCTCGTCTGCCCCCCAAGAGAACATCCCTGAGTCCCTCTGGCACTGGGGAAAAGGGCAGAAAAAACCAATGTAACTGTGCCAGCTCTGTGATCTGCTGGGCAGCAGAGAAACCCAAGTGCTTTTGAAATGACTGAGTCAATATTTCCCAGTTTTATGCTGCTCACTCTCCCCACTCCAGGTGTTTTTACAACTGGGGAGAGCAGGCACAGAGAGGTACTGAGAAATCGGAACTGTGCTCAAGTTTTCAAACCTTTCCTTCACTAGAGAAGCTTCTCTAAGTGATTAGTCATCCCCACAAGCATTTCCCAACAAGCTGCATCAACAGCAGCGGGGGGAAAACCCCCGGACTGAGCCACGGCTGCCGAATTTCTGGGCGATTACTCAGGGGGTGAGGAGGTTTTTGCCTGGCAAAGGCAGAGCAACTGTTTCCTCCTCTGCCTCCTTTGTAGGGCCGGCTGCCCCGGGCAGGCCCTGACTCACATTTCACACAGCAGGGCGGGGGGGCCGCCTCTCAAAACACTGCAACATTTTTTTCCAGCCCAGATATTTCCAGCGATGCCGTTCCCAGAGCCGCCCCACACGCAGCTCCACAAGGCACCGACACTCCCAGCCGCAGGGAGGATCAGGGGGGCTTCCCCTTCCCCCTCCAGCACAGGCTGATCACAGGGAAAAGCCAGGAGCACGTGCAAAACGTGTTTTCCATCAGCTCATCCCTCAGGAGTGCAGTGGGGTATGGAATAAGGACGGGATGGATGCACAGGACCACCCTCAGCAGCAGGGCAGCTCCAACCCCGAGGGAACCATTTAGCTCCTCCTTAGGTCCTTCCCAAATTCATCTACAGCACCATTCTACGGCATTCAGTGCTCCCACACCTGCCTCACTGCCTGGGAAGTCAAAGCCAGGAGTCACAGAAACTCTTCCCAGGAAAGCTGAGTGACATGGAAAAAATAAAAAAAGGGATTAAACTCTCAGAAAAGGTTTGTTATTCATCTCCACCGTTGATCTTTCATTTCAAAGGTGACAATCCCCACTGGGCTGTGATTTTCATTAACACTCCCTGCCCTTGAGGTCTCCCTGCACAGCACATTCCTTTGGTGACAGAATGGTATCGGCTGGATCACGACAGTAGAGGGGGAAAGAAAAAACCAAAACCCACATTCTGCACCCTCCCACCTGTACAAAATCCAGTGGTAAGAAGCTTGTATCCCATTACTCCCAGTAGCAGCCACACACACACCTCCAGGTGCAGGGTGATGCTCTGACAACACTCAATTAGAAAATGAGAATTTTCTTGCCATCACAGCTTAGTGGAAAGTCAGCAGCAATGAGGAGAAACACAGACAAATAAATTAATTATTCAAGCCAGACTTCTCATCACAGGTGCTAATTTGGAGGTTTAAGCTCCAGCAGCTCAGGGCAGAGGCACCTCACCCTGGGGCACAACCACAACCGTCCCCTCCTGGGACAGAATCAAAGACTGGAAGAAGGGAATAAAAATGGTACATGACAAAAAATGGTATTACCATATGGTAAATAGGTAAATTCTTGGCTGTGAGGGTGGGGAGGCCCTGGCACAGGGTGCCCAGAGCAGCTGTGACTGCCCCTGGATCTCTGGAAGTGTCCATGGCCAAGTTGGATGGGGCTTGGAGCAACTTGGGATGGTGGAAGGGGGTGGGACTGGATGGGTTTTGAGGTCCCTTGCAAGCCAAACCATTCCATGATTCCATGATCCTATAATCAGAGCTCTGGGATGCCCAGGGGCTGCAGGAGGAGTTCCCAGGTGCTGTCACAACTCAACCCCTTGGCCCTTGCAAGTCAAACAGGGAGGGGAAAACAAAACCCTTCCATGGAAATGCCAGCCAGGAGGGAACAGAGCAGGACAGGCAGATGTCTCATTCTGAAACTGGAAAGGACTGGCACCCTATTGAACATGACAGGCTGAGAGCCACTTGCCGCCAGCGGGGCGAAGGACACGGTGCCACAAGAGCCCAGCACAAGGAGCCCCTCCCTCAGCACCTGGCTGTGCCTCCTGTCCCCGCTCAGCACTGACTCTGATCACTCTGCCCACCCCAGCAGAGCAGGCCTGAGGGAGAGCAGATGAATGGAGCAGTGTCCTCTCTCTGACAGACTGCAAACAGGCTTTTCCACATTCACCAACTCCGTGCTGCAATAGGGTGCAGTCCAGCAGACATCGATTTTGGGGACGATTATCAGCTTCAGCAGCTCTGAAACTCCTGTTGCTCAGCTCTCTGTGCAAGCAATCCCTCTCTGGTGGCACAGATATATCAGCAGAACCCTGCCAGACCAGACTGTAGAGCTGATCCACCCTACAACACCCCCACACCTTTCTCCCTCCTGCACACACAGCCTGCGAATCTGAGCAGGAACTTGTCAGGAGTTCAAAGTACAACCCGAGACACCTCACAGATCAGGCACAGCTTATTGTGGTACAAAATGTAAAACCTCCACATTTAAACCTAATCCATATTCAAATTTAGCTATAGTAAAAGTCTGAGATGAGAGAATGAACCATTTTAAGAAAAATTCTCAGGGAAAAAAAAATTAAGTATCTGTAAGTCTTAAAACTACACAAGGGAACTCTACCCCTTGTACCCTTCAGATCTAAATAATGAGTAGCTTGAAGTATGACTGAAAATGCCATTCACCACCAGCAGTAGCCTGTTTAAGACCAGTTAGATCCACTAACTCTGGACTCTCACCCAAATACTTTCTTTATCCAGGCCTGTGTATCTTCCCTAGTATCAAAATTAAAATTTTAACACCGTATCTCTGGTCTCTTGACAACCTGGCACGGGCAAAAAGTGGGGCAGGTACGTGGGAGCCGAGGAGTTAACCAGCACACAAAAGAGTACACTCACTTGAGCGCTGATTAAGCGGGGCAGTCACAAAAACAGAGGTCAACATCAGAAAATATTTTGTGAGTCATGAGGAGAGATTACTCACCATGCACTATTCAACTTACTCATCACAGTGTGGCACGGCCAGCACGGCTCACCACGGCTTCATTAGGGCACCGTGGCCTTTCCTTTGAGGCGGCAGAAGGCGGGGGAAGGAGCCGCACTTTCAGTTTTGTGTGGAAGCCAGTGGGAGGCTGGAGCTGCACCACCGCCGCCGCTCTCTCTCCTCCCACGGCCCTAATTAGACTCGAAGGGAAATACATGTTTCACATCAGCCTCCCCGGCTCTTTTAGCATCCCAACAAGCGCCGGGTTGTCAGCCCGGCTATTATCCGGACTCAGCAGTCTGGAGAGACCCCACTTTTCCTATTATACACGAAATAAGCAGCAGCCCAGCAATAAAGAGCCACGGTATTTAATCCAGGCATACATTAATAGGAGAGACCAGCCTTCTACGCAGTAACACAGACACTGCTAATTTAAGATGTAGTAAGAGTATAAAAATAGCCAAGTTACTCAAGGCAGGGTTACATCACACCACGAAGCCTGGGCACGCAGCAGGTTCACACTACAGAGCCTCGGATGTTGGGAAAGATGACTCCCTGCCACTGCTGCTGCTCTCACCAAAAATAACCAGCCAGGATCGTGAGCTTCCCTTCCCCTTTCCCTGCAGCTCTCCTCGGACAGCACACCTCACAGCGTACAACAGGCAACAACCTGAAAGCTGCTAAACAAAACTCCTTGAAGAGTGGTGTGTTTTTTTCCCTCCCCTCAGCTATCCCACCTTGCTTCCTCGGAACCACGAGTGGTGAAACTAAGAAATGTTCTGCTTACGTCAAAGCGAGCCGAGCTCTCCCGGCAGCTCGGGGCCGCGCCAGCGCGGGGAAAGCGCGGCTGCAGTTCAGCAGAGCACGATGTCAGCAGGCCAAGCGCTGCCACGGACACAGGGATTTGTTTGCAGAGCCCCAGGGTTCAGCCGGAGCCGCGGCCAGAGCCGGGCCGTGCGTGTGTGCGAGCACGGCGCTGCCGCTCCGCTCCCCGGGGCTGCGGGGCGCGATGCTGCTCGGCTCCGGGTGAAACATCCACCCGGGAATTACTGTGGACAAGCTGGCAATGCCAAGAGGACGGTTTGATGGCAGGAAGTTTGGGGTTTGTGGTGTTTCTCAGCACACGGGGATGACACCCCCACCACCACCCCCATCCGCCGCATTTCTGATTAACTGAGAAGAAATTCTATTTATTCTGCCATCCTCAAAACCAGCTGCTCAAGTTTTTCCCAAAGCAACTAAATCCTTATTTCCCATGCTGCAAAGCACACGTTTCAGGCTTAAAATAAAGGGCGGGGGGGGGGGGGGGTCGGTTTTTCGGTTTTTAAGCCCGCAGGAATCTTTGTGAACAGACATAAAACCATCCTTCCCTCCCAGAACAATCCCTGTCCCGCGTAATCTTTAACCTTCGCTTCACACAACCCGCGCGGGGAAGGAGGGAAGCGGGGGGGGGGCACGAGTTAATATTTGGCGAGGAAAACCGAACCCGGTCACTGCTCGTACTTTCAGTTTCTGACAATTTGAGCGGAGCGCGCGCCCGCCAACACTGACAGAGCTGCCCAAACAGGAAAGGCTGCGTTTAACCAGTGTGTGCTGGGAGACACGCTGGGAACAGCACAGCACGCCAGCCTGCATGGAGGATGTTTTGGAAAAGCACGACTACGGCAAGCAGCCCCGAAAGGCAGGCGGCAGATAGGAGCAGGCAGCAGTCTCCCCCCCTGCCACGAGCGATATATTCCTAATCACTCACACCCAAGCGATTGCCAAAGCGAGCAACAACATCAGCAGTAATCAGCTGCCCCAGCCTGTACGTCCCAGCGTGTTCTCGCCGGGAAGCGGCTCACGTACAACAGCACAGCCTGGAACGCAGGGATAATCAACAGTGCCTGCGCCAAGCGAACGTATAGAGAGAGGTTTTGCCTTTGCAAACTGTGCTCCGAGGGGCTACACGCAGTTGGGGAGAGAAATTGCTTAAGGGTTGGTAGGAAGCTTACACACATCCAAAAATACCCTCCCCGGAGCCTTTCGCCTCTCGTGGGATTGTCACTAATTTGAACATGGACATTGTTATCAAGGTCACACATCGCTCGCCCGGGCTCCGGAGAAAGTCAGGCAAGTTAGGGGGAAACGGCGCTCAGTAGCTAAGCAAGGACAAGTGACATTTTATTTAGGAGCACGAGGATTGCGGCTGGCTTGAATTCTGCTCGGGATAAATAAAAGGGGAGCTCCAAGGGCACGGCTGGAGGGGAACTGGCGGCAGCCCCAGACACCAGCGCTGCCTCCAGCCCCACAAGCGCCGCTGGCTGCTGTTTATTCCCACTCTGCGACAGGTCCTGGGGGTCCCCACGACCACCCGAGCCCATCCATAATTTAGAGCGTTATTCTCCCATCCAGAATCCCTGGATTTCACCCCGCTCGCAGCAGCACCGGTTATTAACCAGTTACACGAGCCCAGCGCGAGGAAAACACGAAAACTTTTCATTAACCAGTCCTCCTCCTCCCCGCCCTTCGGTTTAGTCAACCAATTATAAAATGAAATTGGGGATTTGACTTCCAGGCGAGCAGCGGCGGCACCCGGGGCCGGGGCTCCGGGGGGGTTCCCGATCGGAACCGGGGGCGATCATCCCGATGGATCCCGGGAAGGGCCGGCGCTGAGGGATCGCCCGGCGGGTGCCAGGGCCGGGGCAGGGCCGGGGGCGCTGACAGGGCGCGGGGCAGGTGCGGGGCCGGGCCATACTCACGTAGACGGGCAGCGGCCAGGGGTACACGGCGGGCTCGGCTCCCACGGGCGACTTCAGCCGCAGCTCCAGCCTCTCGCCCATGTCGGCAGCCGGAGGACGAGGCGGCGGCGGCCCCGCACCATGCTAGAGGGGCCGGCCGGGGCGGGGTGCGGCGGCCGGGCCGGGCCGGGGGCGTGGGCGCGGTGCGGCGGGCGGGGGGCGGTGGGAGCGGCGGGAAGGGGCGGCCGGTGCCGGGGGGGCGGCGGGTCCCGTCCCTCCCTCTATTGTCGTTGGCGGCTCGCGGGGCTCTCGGGCGCCGCCGCCATCTTGGGCCGGCGTGAGGCGAAGCACAATGAGGCGCCGGGGCCGGGCCGGGCCGGGCCCGAGCGACGCGACAGACGCGGGGAGGGGGCGGGCGGGGAGAGGGGCGGGCGCGGCCCCGCGGTCCCTCCCCCCCTTCCCTTCCCTCCCCTCCCCTCCCTCCCCCCTGTCCTCAGCTGCCCCCGCACTGCGCGCGCTCCCGCGGTCCCCTCGCGCGCCCGCAGCCCCCCCCCCCCGGCGGCGCGCGCGGGATGCGGGCGGGGGTCACGCGCGGAGCGGGGGGAGAGAGCGAGCGGCGCGCGCGGGGCGGGGACCCCCGGCCAGGGCGGTGTGACACGCGGGTGGCACCGGGCACACGGGAACAGGACGGGCTGCGGTGTGACATAGGTGACAGAGTGAGGGTGACACATGGCACATGGGAGCAGAATGGGTTGCACTGTGACACATGTGACAAGGCCAAGGGTGGCACACCGGAGCAAGATGAGCCATACAGTCACACACGTGGTAGGGCAAGAGTGGGACCCTCTATGGCATGGGACATTCATGTGGCCTTGCAGGGCTGGGACAGCCGTGTGATGGTGCAGGGCTGTCACACATATGATGGCATAGGGCTGTCACACATGTGATGGTGCAAGGCTGGCACACTCCTGTGAGGCCAGGGTGTGCTCACAGGTCACTGGACCAAGCCCCCGAGCCCATGTGGCTCCTGGTGCAAAGTCTGCACACAAGTGACGTGTGACTTGCCCGGGCCACACGGTCACAGTCACGGTCACTGGGGGTGTGTGGCACCCCCACAGCCGGGGCATCCTCTTGCACACGGCTGAGTGTGCCAGGCCGTGCAAGGGGCTTCACACCGCTCCAAGGAGACAGGGACAGGGAACAGAGCCGGGAAGTGTCCCGGGTGGGGGCTGGGTGCGGTGACAACGTCCTGCATCTCTATAGTGGCCGGTGATAGGCTCAGTGACAACATTTTGCATGTCTATAGGTGTCCGCAGGGCAGAGTGACACTGTTTGCATGTCTATAGGTGCCCAGCTGGGTGATAAAATCAGGCCGGAGCTTCCTACTTCACAGCCTTTTGGGTGATAATTTCCCTCTTCTGGGGACATGCGCATGTCCTGGGGTGCAGGGACATCTGGGGGCCCTGCCACCCTGTCCTGAGGCATGGGGATATCTGAATGTCTTGTGATCCAGCCCTGCCACCCTGCCCTCGGTTACAGAGATATTTTGCGGGCCCTGACACCCTGTCCTGGGGCGTAGGGGTGTCTGTGTGTCCTGCCCTGGGTTTTGGGAATATTTGAGGGCCCTGCCACCCTGCCCTGGGGTGCAGGGACATCTGGGGACCCTGACACCCTGCTCTGCACTCCGAGGGAAGAGCACCCAGAGCCACCACAGCCCCCACACCCTCCCCGTCACACCCACTCACACCGCACTGCTGGATGGGGCCAGGGGACAGTCACACCGTGCCAGTCACACCAGAGGGCACCTGGAAAAAAAATCAGTCCTCTGCCATCAAACTGGTGGTGGAAGCTGTGCTGGGAGCTGGTGCCAGTGTGGGCTGGGAACTTTTCTCCCTGTGGTTCCTCACTTTCTCAGCCAAAGACAAGTAAACACGGCTCAGGGCAGGGTGGCATCTGGCTCTCCTGGGTGTTGTCCCCAGTTTATTAATCCCATCATTCTTTTATCCTGCTGGAGAGGATGTGGGTCAGCCATGCTGGGGAGGTTGGGGGCCGTGGAGCTGAGCTGTGGTGCCCCTGTGTCGGTGCCATCACATCCACTCCGCTCCTGCACTGAGATGTGGCTCCAGGGCCAGGCAAAGCCTCCTGCATCCAGTGAACCTCTGCAAATCCTTTGGGATGGAGAGATGGCATGGAGACATCCTGTGTTTCGGCTGAAAACTGGCATTGTGACTGGGGTCACTGCCTGTGGCCCTATGCTCCACAGGAAGGCAGGGAATGCACCATGCCTGAAATGCATCCAGAGCTGGCAAGTGCCAGAGCAGGATATTCCCTGCAGAGGGATTATGTACATTATTTAACACCTGTATTTCCTGACAGTTCTGTGCCTTCAGCAGAGACAGGAGCTGTTTATTGGGGCAGCTGCACAGCTCTGTGATGGGGGCTGGGATGTGGCCCTGCTCCTGTCCCCATGGCTGCTCCCTTATCCAGAAACCGCTCCAAGGCCGACTCCAAACTCATCCACTCTCCTCTTTGTATCCTTTCTCCCCATTAAATGTCCGTACGTGCAGAAAGCTCCATAGCTAGGAACGCTTTTCTAAGGAAAACACTAAAATCATCAAGTCAGCAGTGCTTAAACTGCTCTGACTGCCTCTTAAATAATCAATTCATTTTTAATTAGCCTACCACAAAAATTCCATTAAATTTAAATAAATAGACATGGCAGGAGTTCTCCAAGGCACAGCGGGCTCCATTTAAAGAATTCTCTTTGAGTTCGTTAGGTTGGTCTTTAATCAGTTTGTCGTCCAAGTCCTTGTGTGGCCCAAGCAGGCTCCTGAGCTGCTAATAAAGAGTAATGGAAGCTTCCAGGATTTCCCAGATGAATCCCAACCATCTGGCCACCATGCAGGGGTTCAGTGCTGGAGCTGATGTCTCCTGGCAGGTAGTGGGGAGTGGGTCATTTTTGAAGCACCTGTCTGAATCGGGACATCTTTTCACTGATTTCTCTGAGTTTTCCATCTGGAAGAAGAGAGTGAATCAAGGAAGAGATTGCAATGCCCTGTTTTCTGCTGGTTCAGTGTGCTGAACCGGCCCCTGAGAGACGTGAGAACCCTCGAGAGCTGGGAGCCACTCTGTCCCCTTGGACAGCTCTGGAATTTTGCTTTCTTGGTGTGGAATTTGTGAACACGAGGCGGTTGTTTAACCCTCAGGCTCCATCCCCGCTCCAGGACAGCTCCATCCCCGCTGCGTCCAACCCTGCGCCCCTATTTCAGCAGGGAATGTGGGGAGACAAAGGCTCTGGCTGGGTGGGGGCGAGCGGACCGTGCCAGCTGCACGTGCAGCGGTGCCAGACCCGAGTCACCCGCCTGGGACCCGGAGCGCCCGAAGGCAACCGCGGCACACGGAGCCTCCTGAATGAGTCCCTTGTCCCCGCAGCGCCGGCTGGCCACGTGTCCCACCCCGTGCCTGGCCCGCGGGGACACCGGCTGCCCCCGCGCCCCACCCCACGGCTCACCCGTCACTCACGCCCTAATGCGGGGGTGGGACCATATTTGGGTCACCCATTGTCCAAATGTGAGCACCCATTACCCCATCACCCAAATGTGGGGCACCCACCACCGCCAACCAGACATCACAGACCCATCACCCCATCACCCAAACCCAGGGCACCCATCACCCAAACACGGGCTGCCCATTGTCCAAACACAAGCACCCATTACCCCCACCCAAATGTGGGGCACCCATCACCCCCAACCGGACACTACAGACCCATCACGCCAGCACCACACATGGGGCACCCGTGACCCAAACACAGCGAACCCATCGCCCCCACCCAGCCACAGTTCACCCATCACCTAAACACGGGGCATCCATCGCGCCCCCACCCAAAGGCGGGGCGCTCCCTGTCCCCGACGCGGGTGTCCCCCGCCCCGGCAGGTCCCGCCGCGTCCCCCCCGTTCTCCTGGGCCGCAGGCGCCACCTCGCGGGAACCTAGCGGGGATGAGCAGGGACAGGCGGACCGGGACTGTGCCGGAGCACCGCGGACATCCCGACACCGGCACCCCGGGCATGGGCACCCCAGTAAGGGCACCCTACCACGGGCATCCCGACAAAGACATTCGAGCACAGGCACCCCAACATGGGTACCCAGGCATGGGGCACCTCAAAATGAGCACTCCAAGATGGACATCCTGTCATGGGAACCCTGGCTGGACCCTTGGAGGCTGAACAGCCCCAATTTCATGTTTTTTTCCTTCAGATCAATTTACACAAAAATCACAATTAATGTGACCAAGAACAACTCCGTTAATCCTCCTCGGGATGTGAAACCCATGGAGTGCTCCGAGTGCCAGGAATGGGGAGAAAGCTCTTGGAATCACTGCCATCGGGGAAAACCAAAAAGCAGCTCAGAGCCAGCTCCATCAGGGATGTGGTGGCCGGGATTATGTTTTCCCACTGACACTGGGACTCAGCAGCTCTCCCAAGCATCACAGAGCTCTCCCAAGGCACAGCATTCTTCGGGATGCTCGTTGTCAGCGGCTGGAGATGCAGCTGGAGTGGGAAAATTCCTTCCCTGGGAATGCTGCCCGCGTAAGTGCAACACGAAAAACAGGAGGTGGCGTAATTTATTTAAAAAAAAAAAACCCAAAACAACTGAACTGCAAAAGCCAGAAAAGACAAAATCTGGGAATTTTAAGATTTAGATATCACCGATTGCAGCAATTAGGTTTAGAGCAATGCTTTTAATTAAAGGCGATCATAAGGGGATTCCAAACCCTTCAGCATTTGCAGGAAGAAAAGTGAAAAAGCCAATCCTGTCCCAAATTCAGTTTTTAAGGCTGAACCAAGTCAGGCTGTCCCAGGAGGAGAAATCCTTGGAAACTCGGGAGGGATCAAGTCTTGAGTCCAAATCCATTTGAAGGAGATGTTCCCCACACCTCGGGGTGCTGCATTTCCCAGCCTGGGCTGCCCTGCCTGGCCCTCTTCTGGGGGTGTGAAGGTATGACAGTGTGACAAAGTGACAGTGTGACAATGTGAAAAAGTGACAGTGTGACTGTGGGACAAAGTGACAGTGTGACAGCGGCTGAGCTCCACCGCAAAAGGCTGGGTTAACACAAGGGATTGTCACAAGGTTTTTGGGGATCCCCTCAGAGAGCAGCGCAGGCAGAGGCAGGGGGACAGTGCAGGGGACAGTGACAGCACAGGTGGGCACAGCCAGCCCTTCCCAATCCATGGCCTCATCCTGGTACCTGAATGTTCTCCATACCATGAGGACTCCGGCAAATATAACTCCTCCCTTTGACTTTTTCCCTTAAAAAGGGAAACCTCCTGCACAGGGGCTGATGTGTGCAGCTATTTCTGAATAAAACCAACACAATCCCCCGGGCTCCTCTCTCTGCCCCGGGGCCAACACAAACAGGCTGCAAAGCCCAGGCTGAAGGCAAAGAACAAAGGGGAAAACACTGGAAGCAACAGAAATCCTTTTCCTTCCCCTGTCGTGCCGCGGCTCAGAATCCCAGGCGAATCTTGGCAAGGTCATGTCTCCTTTTTTTTTTTGCAAGCTCCTTTCTCTTTATTTCCCTCCTTTCCCCGATGCTGGAATCCTGCTCTGGAGATGAAGGTGGAGTGGGAAAGCAGCTCCTGTACATTTTGTTTCCCTGTCAGCACTCACCCGCAGTGGGGACACGTCACCCACGTCACGGTAGGAGCTCATCCAGGGGTGTTGGGCACATGGGTAGAGGACAAGCTGCGGTCACAGGGACACCGAACCACTGCCCACTCTGTGCCCACACGTGTGGGGACATCCACGAGGCTCCATGTCCGCCTGGCCATCACCCATCGCGTCACCTGTCACAGCTCTTCCACACTGACACTACTCACCTGGGCCAGTGGGTGACGGTGTTCAGTGGGTGCCCAGGTGTGGCAGCCTGTGGAGCTGCATCCCCAATAAAGACACGGCCCAAAATTTGGCTCTATTGGCTGTGGAGCTCTGCCAGCCTCACCCTGTGGGACATCTACCCCATGGAGGGATCTGCAGCCGCATGGGAGAATCCCCATCCCCAAGGATGGCCCCAGTTCCCACGGAGGGATCCCAGCCCCACGGGCGGACCCCCATTCCCAGGGAAGAGCCCCCAGCCCCACGGAGGGAGTCCCATCCCCACGGGAGGCCCCTGTCCCCATGGAGGGGCCCCCATTTCCACGGGAGACCACAGTGGGTCATCAGCTCCCACCTTCCTGCTGAGGCAGGGCCATCCCAGAGCACAGGGCACAGGATCGTGTCCAGACGGTTCTGAAGTAACCCCAGTGAGGGAGACACCACAGCTTCCCCGGTCGGTGTTTGTTGTTTCCATCGCATCCGCCTGAGGGGGCGAGTGGGCGGAGCTCGCTGAGGGGTGGGCGTGGCTCCGCTGCAGGGGCGGGCTCGGGGCGTGGCCCTGGCTCGGGGGCGTGGTCTGGGCGTGGTGGGCGGGGCTGGCGGGCGCCACGGCGGACGGCGCTGCTCGGTGGAGGCGTGGCCATGGCGGGGGCGTGGCCGAGCCCTCAGCTGACCGGCCGCCATTTTGTCGGTGTGGGATCCCCAGCGCCGCCCGGAGCTGTGCCCGCGGCCGGGGTCTCCCGTGCCCGCTCCTCCGCCAGGGCAGCTCCGCCCGTGCCCCCCCCGCTCCCCTCGGCATGTGAGCGCCCCGGCACCGCTGCTCTCACCCGGCTCGAGCGGCAGCAGCACCGCGGCGGCCCCCCCGGCCGGGCCCGGCCCCTCAGCCCGGCGCAGGCCCCGCCGCCGCCGCCGCCATGGCGCTGAAGATGGTGAAGGGCAGCATCGACCGCATGTTTGACAAGAACCTGCAGGACCTGGTGCGCGGCATCCGCAACCACAAGGAGGATGAGGTGAGGGGACCCTTCCCCGCACTCCGGCCTGGGGATGTCACCGCTGTCCGCTAGTGGGGCTGTGTCTGGGAAGGGGATGTTGGTTTGGGAAGGGGGAAGCGGGAGTCAGAACGAGGAAGGTGACGCTGGGGTGTGGGGCAGGAGGGACAGGCTTGGGGGAGAGCACGAGTGTTATAAGGGAGGGTCGTGCTTGGTGCTCACCTTCCCATTCAGTGTGGTTTCGTGGTGTTGAGATCCCTGATACACATACGGATATATATATACATACACATGCACATACACACATGAATATTATAGAGGAATAATATAGAGGCATTCCTTCCTCTCCAGTCCTACAGTCACGTGCTGTAGTCAGCTATGTATTCTTCACCCTGAAGCTGTTATACAGGAGAACTGAGCTCCTAATTCAGCTTTCAGATCTTTCATGCTGTGCATCTCCTGTCTGAAATGTCCTTCTCTCAGAGCTTTTCTAGGCAGCAATCAGTTCTCTGTGTTGGCCTGTTATCCACTCTTGTGTGAGAAGCACGTGATCAGGAAATTAGTATAGGTGAAATAATTAGTCATCAAGAATGTGTTATGTGAGACTCCACAGTGAAGTGTCACATGGCAATTGAGAAGTAACGGGCACCAATGTCATTTGTGTTCATCTTCATGAAGCCTGAGAAGCTTTCTTATGTATGGACTAACAGCTGGGCTTTGCTGGTGTGTTGGGAGATTGCTGTGGAGTCAGTATCAGCTGTCAAAAGCATCTGGAAAAGTTGTAAACGTGTAATTAAATGAAGAACTTTACTAAGAAAACTGATCTTCATTGCTGGTGCTGTTGAACTGAAACACAAAATACAACTTCCAGAGTCTCTGTGAAGCCCCTTGCGCACAGGACATGGGTGTGTTTGGTCGTGAGGATACCTGGGAAAGTTCTGTTTTTCACAGAATGTCAGAATATGCTGAGTTGGAAGGGACCCATCAGGATCATCAAATCCAATACATTTCAGCATATGTTAAATTTATGGTATTGGTTTGGTGGCAGAGGAAGGCAGGGCTGCTGTGCAGTGCCCTGCAAAATGTGGGGAACAGCATGAAGTGGCAACAGCAAATTCGTATGGAATTTATGAGTCTGATATGTTCTGCCAGAGCTGGACCTGATGAGCAGTATCCTTATAGAGCACTCCCCCAATGTGTTGTGCTGCTTTTAGTAAATCTGCTTTATTCCTTTGTGCACAGGACAGAAAATGTTTCATCAGCTGTCAAACCCCTGAGGGTCCTCCTGGTGAAGGTTCAGGCCTTTGTGGCACCAGTTCTTTGGGAAGAATTGAATGTGCTTTCTAGAGCACGGTGACAGTTTCATTAAGAGAGTTGTGAGCTGCGCCGAGCTTGTTCTCAGTCTGTGCCAATAAATGGTTAAAATATACTGGCTTTGGTGCCCTTTGGAGTTAGGAAAAAACGCTCCTTGGACAATTTTTTAGGGCTCCGTGTATTTGTAGGAAGCTGTTCCTTGGGTACCTGCGCACTCTGGGGTTCAGTGAGGTCAAAGCAATCTGTTGTCTCTTACAGCAGCTGGGCTGCAGCAGGATGGGATTTGAAACTCTTCAGTTTGGAGTAAAAATGGTGAGATTTTAAAATAGGTATCTATAGGGATAATTCCTTTTTATATCCTCATGAGCACAGCAAAAATTAAAACCCAAACCAGGATGTGTTCAGCTGATTAAGACATTGCACTGGTATAGAATGTGTGTGTTTGGGAATCCTGCAAACATTTCTCTTAATTCAGAGAGTGGCTGCAAACAGCTCAGAACTGTTTTTTACTGTGCTTTTTTACTGGCTCGACTGGAGAGAGCTGTAAACCTGCTGTTGAGCTTTTGGGTGTGGATTCGGTGCTTCCCAGGCAGTGGCCAGGGACATTGGCTAATTTTCAGGTGATGTTACAAAATCAGAATGCTGTTTTCGAGGAAGTAGCAGCAGAAATTCTTCCTCTTTTCCCTACAGTGCTTCCATTGTTCATTGTATCTGTTAAATGTTGCTCCAGTACTGTAGTTCAACATTTGTGTGTCTCAAGATAAATGTCTAAGCCTGAGACAGGCACTCTTTCCTATTCAGGAAAGCAAATTTGCTTAAAACAAACAGTGTGCTTTAGTGGGGAGGATATTGGCTGTTGGTCTCGTCTCAACAGGAGTTTTTCCAGGAAGAGTTGTCTCTGGAAAGGAGCTACTGTGGTTGTTAAGTAGCAATGACATGAAAAGAAATGAAGGCAAGATTGTTACTTTGATTTCTGATTTACTTGTGCTTTTTGCAGAAGGTTAGTTTATTTCTATGTCTTGGGTTTTGTGTTTTTGAATTTAATCACATGGAAAAATCTGCTGTCACTTATTCCCTCATCTCCCTGGACAGTCTCTCCTGATAGATCTGAGATGGAAAGGTTCATTCCTTTTCACACCTCATCGAGGCTGTACCTGTGCTTGGCACCCCAGTTCACAGTGGGTTTCTCAATGCAGCTCTTTGGCAGCTCCACTGTGTTCTTGCTTGATGGGTTTGTGTTCTTGTGTTGCTGTGACCCTAAACCCCAAGGTGTGTCCTGAAGTCAGAGGAGGCAACATCTCTTTATTGATAAGTTTTGTGTACTCCTCAGCTTGTTAGAGGAGCTGAGAGTGCTGGAGGCTGCCTGGCCCTTGAGCTCCCAGCCTCTGCAGCATGTTAGTTCCCTGTCAGAGGCATTTCCATTGTCCTTCCTGCTCTGTATCCAAAGCTGACCCTTTTAATTTGAGTTTAAAACACTGAAACTGAAGGGATGGACTTCCCTGAGGGTGCGAGGTGTTTAACAGTCACTGCTCTGGGCAGACTTACCCTGTCCATTTTCCAGTGTTCTGGGGAATGCTGGAGCTGCATCGCCCTCCTGCAGGGTGAGCGCTGTGTGCAGGGAATGAGGTGGCAGAGCAGCGTTAGCTCCTTCCCAGCTCTGACACGTTGTGTTTACTTTCCAACAGATGCTTTAGTCCCTGTGGTGTTTCCCAGTGCCAGTTCAAAGCCTAACCTGCAAGAACAACTTGATCCTACTGCGTTTTCCCAACTTTTCACTTCCAATACCTCATTCTCTCCCTTTCATTTGGAAAAGGAATGTTTTTGCTGATGAACGTGGTGTTTTTCAGCAGTTATTAGGTGGTTTTGTATTCCATGGAGTAACTTCTCCCACTTTGTGCCTACTGCTTTGGGATCTACTCCACAGCATGAAGGAGGAATGGCTTGTACTGTAGGCTGTTAAAAGTATACTGGATTGTTGCCAAGACAGTCCAAACTGATAAATTATATCTGTTCTCCTAAATGTGTAGTAAGGGACAAAATAATTATTCCATGCTGTTTGGCCCTTGCACAGTGTTTTTCATTCATGGTTTGTTTTTCCCAACAAGGAAACTCCTGTCAGATGCTGATGTGGGATGTTCCTTTATAAAACTGAAATTATAAAGTAACAGAAACAGATGTAAACGAGTGTGCTTAGTCTCATTCAGACAGTAGCCCTCTGTTTCAGGTGTCTTTGATTTACTGCCGGACACTTAAGGAGAGAGGAGGGATTACAAAAAGTCCTGTACAAAATATCAGTGCACTTCACTTACGACGTGAGAAAATTGTCCCACTCTTTTCTCAGAGACTCTTGTGTATGTGCCAGGATTAGCCCTTTGTGGTTTTGATAATCGATACTTTCAGGAAAAAGCATATTGCAAAATTCACAATTTCTTGTCTGTGGTGTTGGATGATAAGTATCTCATTGCTGGTTTACACTTAAACTGTTTTGGAAGAGTGAAAGGAGCAGTCAGTGCTGCTGGTTGGGAAAAAAAATTAACTTCTGTTACTAATATAATGCTAAATGGGAGGAGCATTGTGTGCTGTGAAATGTGTATTTTACTGTCAGCCTGGGCTTTCCAACCTGGCAGTGGCTTCTTGCTGCTTAGTGTTACCTGAGGACAGACGACTTGTATTGTTAAAAAAGCTTTCTCCCCTAAATAAAGGGCTGCCGTGTTCCACTGCTGATTTCCATCTTCTTATCTGACACATTTTCAGATGAAGCAGTCGTGTGGGGAGTTTTGAGGAATCTTTTCACATCACAAAACTCTTCTGGGCTCAGCCTGTCCTCAGTGAGGCTGAAGGCCCTCTAATGCTATGGCTTCTGACATCCTGGCCTCAGCCACTGGAGCAGTATTAGTATTTGATGGTAAAGGATGTGGGATGGAACATAATCGAGGAATTTTGAGGAGTGCTAAACAGCTTGTTGGTGCCTGAAAGAACAGACCAACTGCTGGGCAGTGCAGTTCATTGATGACAGACAGCTCTTTCAGGCACTGCTGCTCGATCAGAGTTACTGTGTGTCATATACGTGTTGATATCTTTGAAGGCAGCTCATTATTCCACCCACTTCCAAGTGGATCTAGAGTTGCTATTGTTAATTCTTTGCATGTGTGAATCACTGGAAAAGACAAAGTCGGAAATAGAAACAATACACAAAGAGGGTTGGATAAGGACCTCACACCACTTGGTGAGAACCCAGTCTGGGACTGGCCTGCAAGGCCCAGTGTGAGCATCCTGCCTTGCTGTGTCACGGAGACAAAGGGCCTGGAGCGTGGAACACGAGCCAAGATGTGGGCTTGTTCTCCTGTGATTACAGGCAGGAGCAGCTGAGGCTTTGCATTAGTGCTGCCTTTCATTAGCTTCTTGCTTTCTCCTGTATTAAATATTACTTAATTGACTGTGGCATAAGTGGGGATAATAGCTTTGCTCCCAGTCCTGATCATTTTATAGCCGTCCGTGCTGAGGGTTTGAAACACTCCAGGCAGATCTGCACTGGCACATGTAGAAGTAAATATTGTGCCCAGGCAAGTCCAGGGGAGAGCAAGAGCTGTCTGGTACCTCAAAAATGGAGTGACCATACACTATGCCTTTAGTGAGGCCAGGGGAAAGCAGCCAGAAAAATCAAAGTAAAATTTAGATACAAATTACATTTCAGCACTGTGATGGACTGCAGAGAGTTGTTTATTTGATGCTTTTTGGTGCGCATCTTTGTCATGGTGCTGAGTGCAGAAGATGGGGCTTTTTGTGATTTCTTGCCATCAATGTCCATGAAAGTGGCTGAAAACATCTTCTTCCACAGTGTGGGTTAGTGAATACATTTGTGTACAGACATCACCTTTGGGTTTTTCACTTGGAAGTGTTCTTGGGAGTACATCCCTGGTGCCCTGTGAAGGGCAGCAAGGGCAGCATTACATGACAGGCACCAGAAAGAACCGAGTCATGGGACCAGTTACAAGGAAGCGTTTGTGTTCATTAGGTTACTAAAAACTGCTGATCGTTCACGCTGAGAAATTGAAATGCTTCATCATCTAAGGGGCAGTCTGCTAAAATTCAGGTGTCAGGAAGCATAAAGATATTTGAGTAGGGTAAAAGTTGCAGAAAATAACATGGTTAGTGCTAGTGTCAGTGGCTCAGAAAGGTGGTTGAGTGTTTTTTTTTTTTAAATAAGAAGCAAATATTCAGAGTAACTGAAATAAGTGAGCCCTGTTGAATCCTGAGTGTAAGCCGGTATTAGGAATGTTTGGTTCCTACCAGCTCCCCCTCAGTCACTGCCCAGCAGGCTGAGCAGTTTGTAAACCCCATAGCTGAGTGCTGGTTTTTTTATTAGCTATTTTTTTTACTGTTATTTCCATGATGACCTAGATGTTCAAACCTGACAGCTTCTGCTGAGAAATTCCCGTGTTGAAAGGTGTATAAATGGAGAGAGGTGTTGACATGGGAATGTTGAAACTTTCTTCTGGTTGGCTCAATCTTCATGGCAAAGCTGTATGAAATATATAACATCACAGTGTTAGCCAGCTTCAGCCTTGAGAGTGGATGTTTGTTTAGTGAGTGGTGTGATTGTACAGCAGGGAGGAGGTGAACAAACTTACTTTAATTACACAAATATTTGTGCTGAATTTAAGAAGTCATGAATGGCCATGAACCATCTTTTTCTTCATTGTCCTCCTTACCTTTCCATAACTGCAAAGTACTCCCAGCTGTGCATGGATCAGTGTTAGAGGTTTGTAGTATTTGCAGTGTAACATTTTTATATGGCATTAATACGTCATTAAGCATCTTTTTTTGGTTTCCCTTTGAACTACTTCCAGTCATCTGAGTCTCAGCAACAATAGCTACTTCAGTTCCTTAGGAGGAAGTGACTGTTTCCTATGCATCCAACAAAGCACGTGCTTTAATGAAGCCTGCCTTTATCAGAGCCTGAAACTGCGCAGAGATGTCTGGAACAAGCAGGTTGAAAAATCTACTGTAAAAACACTCGCAGAGCTTTCTGCATAGTAATGTAAAAATAAAACTTTGGGTACATCTTGTATTTGCAAGGATGAGCACTTTCATCTGACACATCTCTCCAGGCTTAAAAGTTGTCTGCTCAGATATGGTTTAGACAGCAGAGACCCCTGAGGATTGTTTAATTGCTGTGCAATTAAATTAACAAATACTGTGATCAGACTGGAGATGTGCTTATATTAAGGGACTGATCAGACTGGAGATAATTAAGGGACATCTCTAGACCCTTGCTGCTGGTGCCTGCTTACTGATTTACCAGCACTTGGGGCTTGCTGATTGCCAGTTTCCTGATTGCTAAGGTGCCAGCAGTGATCTTGGCCTTGCCCACCTGGGAGGGGGCCAGGATGGCTCGTGTAGCTCCAGCTTCCTGCATCAGTGCATCTGAGTGAAATCCTGAATAGTCTTGGGGTAAACCACCAAAGAGAAGCTGTCCATGGGAGACTGGCAGAGCACCCCAGTGCTTGGAGGGGTGCTGCAGGTGCTTGGAGTTGCTTTGGGCAAGCAGCTGCAGCTCTCCAGCTGTTTCTTTCCTGAAACCCAACCCTTGTGTTACAAATCTGTTCAGAAGATCCTGTGTATTTTTCTGCGATGCCTTAAGGGGCTGTACTGGTTGGTCTGGGGTTAGGTATGTGCCCTGAAATCAGTGCACACTACTTGCATAGCATTTCTCTGAATTTTTAGAATAAGGTTCAAAGGTTTTAATTGGCTTATGAGTCACTTGAGGATGGATGTGTGCATGCGTCATGCCAGATTTCAGTTGGTGTGTATAACTTCAGAAAACATTAACAAAAGAAAAAACTGAACCAACTTTTGCATTCCTTCCTTGGTGGTGTTTGGCCAAGGAGTCTTGTGATCTCGCTGTGCTTGTACCAGACAAGGGGGCAGTGGGTAATGCATCATGTTTCTAATAAATAATACAGAAGTCTGCTGCAAATGAACCAGCAGAACATTGTGCCTCCAGTGTTGCCACTTGGAACAGTTCATTGGGCTTGGATCTTAAGCCTACCTCAGGATGAGCCAGTAAATCCCTGGAAAGCTGGGTAGCAAGGGCAAAGTAAGGCATGTTAAAACATGTACAGCAATGCTGTTTATCAACAGCTGGGTGAAAGATAAGCTTGGCTTTATGAAAATGCCTTTCAGGTTTGTAACCTGTTTCCTGAACTCTTTCGTGCAGCTGAGTGCCCACTTGCTGCTGATCCTCTGTTCTGTGGTCAGCTGCTTTGCCTGTGTATGGTTTTGGTGAAGTTACTTGCGAGGAGCATGTGTGGGACCATGTGCCTTGGAATTCTTTCTATCCAGCCATGGAGCAGCCTTAAGAAAATACCCTGCTATTTGTGTCAAATAGCATTTTCTATAGTAGTTCAATAAGACAGTATTTTTATGGAAGTTAACATGTAATATGTTGATCTCTTATGCTGTGTCCAGGTCAGTAGATAGCAGCACATTTTGCTTTTTAATGCCCTTGTCTGTTACTTCAGTTGATTTATTCTGTACTGTTGTGGTACAGCACATCCAGATACTGCAAACACTAGAGGTGTGTGTGTTCTCTGTGTCTGGTTCAGTGGTGTTTGACATCGAGTGCTGCTTTTGGGGGTTTGAGAGAAGCCTGGCTAGTGATGCATCTTTCTTCCCGAGTCAGGAGCCAGCAGCTGATCTGTGCTGTGCTGGGAATGGGATCTGCTGCCTGAAGCATGAACAGATCTGAAAGTTCCTTCACCTCCACAAGGTGTCTGTGGTGTGACTGCCTTTGGTGCTGAGCATCCTGGTCGTGTTACAAAGCTGTAGCAGGGGGCATCTTCCTCTCATGTGAGAGCATCATGTGCTTGTGCTCAGCATGATCTCACAGAGTTCATCTCAAAGTCCTACCAAAACTGATAAATCCTATAGTGCTTAAAAGAAATGTTACTTTTTGTGCATATTTATCTTTATGTTCTAATTATTCCAGACTTTTATGTTTTACCATGGTGTTGTTACAGACTTATATCAGAAAATACCTTGCTCCCTGTGGCATCCACTGTTAATTATTCTTTCATTAAAACACTGTGTTTAACCCTGGAAGCACACATATTTTCTAGGTGAGATCTTTGAATTCTTGAGGAATTTGGGCTTGTTTTGAAAAACAACTTGAGTATTTTGTTAATGAATATATAATTTACAGCATCTTGTTGGTGACATATATTGAGAAATGCAGTTGTGACTGTGCTATTCTAACAGCTCTGTGTTCCCTCCCAGTTTCTGGGGGTGTGAAATGTGGCTGCAGATCCAGCTGGGTGTGGTGCTTGGCTTTCAGATTTAAGAGGAAGACTGAATAGATCAGTTTTCCTCATATTGCTCATTCATGGCTGTGCTGCTTCACAGGATTAACAAAAAGTTAATACCTGCTGATCCTGTAAAGCTTTCTATATATAGTGCCTGTCATTCCTTGGAGTGTTTTGGAATTTGAAGTACAGCTGTTTTGGAAAGACTTTTCTGCTCTCTCTAATCCCTTTTTCTCAGTTTCAGATCTGATTCTGAGTTCTGTAATTTGCTTTTCCAGAAGTTGGGCTAACTGGTAGGCAGGGATTTGCCTGTGGGATGTTGGTGACTGGAGCCTGTGCTCAGTTGTTCTGGTCTGGGCACTACTGAACTTCCCTGTACTCTATTTTTTCCCCCTCTCCTGTTCACACAGTGGGTTGTGTTCAACTCTGAAGAGGTTGCCAGGAAGCTTAAGCTAATGTTTGAATAGTGTGGGGATAGATGCAGTGGGAAATAAGTGAGGCTTTTGGTTATGGATGTAAAGGCTGAGAATCTGCGTGTCAGTGTTTTGCCTTGAGAACCAGCTCTGGCCTCGCTGCCCGGGATGTGGCAACAAGATACACACATGAGGGATTCTGTGACACTGTTCCAGCCTGCTCTTCTGTGGGCATAAAATATTCAAGGCGAACTACAATATATTTGTAGATCAGTTGCATGTTGTGTAAGTCACTCTTCCAGCATCTTTGATGAAGTATTTATTTTCTACTCTCAGAAGGTTTTTTCAGTTTACACTCAAGAGTTTAAACTTCCCATGTGAGGTGGAGCTGAATCACTCTCAGGTGAAGGGTTTAGAATCCCAAATCTGCTTCTAGGTAAAGTCACCTGGACACTGTGTTGTTTAGTGTTTGGCAGTGCCACCATCTCCAGTTCTGGCAGATGTGATCCCCTCACCCGTATCCAGGAGAACAGAAGGGATCTGTGTAGAGGAAGGGGTTGTTTGGTGTTTACAGTGCCCTCTCTTAACATGGACATTCCCACTGTAAGGATGCTATTTCTATCCCAAACACAGGCATTTAGGAATACCTTAAATTCTTTCAAGTTCATTCATTTGCCTGCTAAACACCCCCAGCTCTCCCAGTTTGGCTCCAGAGTAGAGGGGCACCAGCAATGGTGAATTCTGGCTTTTTTCAGACCTCTGCCTACTCAGTCTCCATTGAACAACTTCATGTTTGCAGATTTTTGGATCTAGAACTCTGGAGTAAGTGATGTAATTGTGAGGGAGAGGCAGAAGGGAGAACCACCAAAGAAACATCTCACTCTTTTGGTTTTGTAACAGAATTGTGGTTGTTCTTTTTAATAAGTAATTTTGTGAGAATTAAGTGCTTATTAAATTGTGTGTGTGAGAGAGAGAGATTGGTGCTTGCAAAGGCTGAGTTTTGCTGCTTCTCCCCACCAACATGCTGGAAACTTGAGAAACTGGTAAAGGAGTTCAAAATTTTGTTTGTTTGTTTTCCTCAGGCAAAATACATCTCACAGTGCATCGATGAGATCAAGCAGGAGCTGAAGCAGGACAACATCGCAGTGAAGGCAAACGCAGTCTGCAAACTGACCTATGTAAGTGCCTTGCTCGGATCCCATGGAATTGCTGCTGGATTTTGTTCTTCCCTGCTGATTTGGAGGCAGCCTTGGCTCTGGGTGCCTGCTCTCCATAGACTGCTCTGTGCAGGCTGTGGGGACAGCACTCCCCCAGCACTGGCGTCAGAGGCTGCACGTTCCTGCTCTGTTCGGTACAATTGGATTTTATTGTGATGTGTCAGGAAGTGAATCTCATTTAAAACAAATCATTTAAAAGAAGTTGTTTTCAACTGGATTGGTTCTTATGACATAGTGGCATGAGCACTTGGTACTGGGTTTGTTTCTCCTTGCTCAGTCCTTGGTTAACAAGAAGATAGAAATATTGGTAAAGAATTCTTTCTGTGGTTCTCTTATAGTTTTTATTTTTAAAAAAATTAGGAAGAAAACCCTTCACACCAATGCTTATATAACTGCATATCATAGAATCCATAGGTTTGGATTTGAAGGGACCTTAAAGCTCATCCAGTGCCACCCCCTGCCATCGACAGGGACACCTTCTACTATACCAGGTTGCTCCAAGCCCCATCCAGCCTGGCCTTGGACACTTCAGGGATCCAGGGGCAGCCACAGCTGCTCTGGGCAACCTGGAACTAATGCAAACTGTTTAAAATTTGTGATGTCTTTCGCTTCCTGTGAGTGGTGCAGAATGTAACATTATTCATAAACCTGTGATGTCTTATAGTATTCAGACTCCTGTTGCATCTTCAGTATTTGGAGGTGTCTTGACCTATTTTCTTGAGTCTCTTATTTCAGAAGTTTATCTTGGCTTCTCTGCTCACAGTTACAGATGCTGGGCTACGACATCAGTTGGGCTGCTTTCAACATTATTGAAGTCATGAGTGCTTCCAAGTTTACATTCAAGGTGAGTTCTGTGTGAATGCAGCTGTCCTGGCCAAGCTGTCAGATACCTTTTGTGAAAACCCAGGGTATTTTTATGTGAAGACCACTTGAGATCCCTAGTACCAGACATTTTTTATTTTGTAATAGCTTTATATTTTTTCTTGAAAGACTTGTTTCATGTTCTGTTGCAGGTTTTTTTCACCGAACAGGGGAATGTTACTTCTTAGGGAATGGTTTCCAAATGGGGTTTTATACCTGAATCTCACAAGTCAACACAGACAGAATTAATGTAGTAGACAATCATACCTTATTCTGCAGCTTCGTGGTCACTGAATTGTGTTGTAACAAAATAGAGAAGGTGAAGGTGGTTTTATTATCCCTAAGACAGATGAATTGTCAGTAGAACATTACTTGTCTGAAATTATTCTTTCCTGATATATACCCTGTTTTCTAGAGAGCTCTGTCATGCCTCTTCTGTTGTACAAACCTAATCGTTCATCTTTTTAATATTGCTTGTAAAGCCACCACTTGTTTTCCACCTAAACATTGTCCAAATTGACTTTAAAAGCAGACCTTGTTTTCCTCCTTGCCTTTCCCAGCGCATTGGATACCTGGCTGCCTCCCAGTGCTTTCATGAAGGGACTGATGTCATTATGCTGACAACTAATCAGATCCGAAAGGTAAATGTCCATTTCTTTGTTTTTTTCTTGTACTCTCTCCCTACTTGTACTTTTACATCTGTATCAAGTATTTCTCTTTTAGGAATATAGAGGTGTTTAAGTAGAATTCTTGATTTTGCAATCTCCTGTCATTCCAGAAGCTGAGGGATTAATGAAACACTCAGGGACTGTGCACAACCCTCCCTGGTGCTGTCTCATACCAGCTCTGTTTGTTCAGCACAGAGAATGGTGACAGAAATAACTTTGCTGGTCTCTAGGCAGTGCTTATAAGAATGTAACAGGCAGGAAAAATGTCCCCATTCCTGAAGTAGAATGAGCAGTCACATGGCTCCACAACTTTTCTACTTGTGAGGGCTCTTTTTGTCTGTAATTCAGGATCAGACTTTGACTTCTCTGGTAAAATTGAGTGTAAAAGTGGTGAAGGAGTGTATGGAAAGTTTTGTTCTGTATTCACGTACCCATGTGTTTATTCATTTTTATAGCACTTGATCACTTAGAGTTACTGGTTTGCAGCATAGTTTTCCCATTCTTGAAGTTACAGGTATTTTTTAAAGCTCTTAACTTCCATTTTGAAAGTATCACTTTAAAACTTGACTGATCCAGTACAAGATGTGCCTACATTTTTATCGTCCGAGGAACCAAAATGTCTTTTACTTGCTTACAAAAGACCAGTGGGATGTTACCCAGTTTCTTCCCTAAAGAAGTAGTGCTTTTCTGTCTATCTTTTGAGCTATTCTGTGCTGAATATGAATATTTATTGTCTTCATTGTGAACACTACATTTTACTGAATTTCAGTCACTTACTGGCTACTTGTACTTTGTGCCTAAGTTTTTACTTAAAAGCATTTTTCTTTATGCCTTTTCATGTTTCATTGATCCAGCAACTTGAGATTTTTAAGGATTTATCAGTTCTCAAAATACATTAAAGCCAGGATGAATTGCAGTTTTTTGCTCCTTAAGAAGTAGATTTCATTATTCTTAAAGTAGACTCTTAATTTCCCACCACCTGCAGCAGGTTTTTAAATGAGATGCAAATGGCACAGAACCCTGAAGGCCTGGCTATGTTTAGCTCTCCTGGAGCAGCTTCAGTGTCCATGTGAATCTGGACTCTTAATTCAGCAGTTCGTGTGGGAATGCTCTCTGCAGCTTCTTCATAGTTTTGTTTCCTGATAACTGCAGTTTATAGTCTATACTTGAATACACTCAGAGATTATTTTACTGTGGTGAAGTGTCTTGAGCTTAGAAAGACCTGAAAGACAATGGAGGGCTGGGTAGGATGCTGACTACAAATAGATCCAAGGAAACATGACCAATAAATGCGTCCCACACACATAACTCGTGTCCTGTCTTTGTGGACTGGAAGTTGTGGTGCTGCCAGCAGCCTGGATGAAAAATAATTTCATTTCTCTACTAGATAAGGTGGAACACCACTCACGCAGAGTGCTTGTTCCCAGTCAAGTTGATGGCACGTGGAATTGGACTTAGCAGGGTTAGTGTTTAATACCAGTTTTTTAGAACTTTAAATATGTTTGTGATCCTGTAATGAGTATTTAAAAACTATTTCTATTCCCGAAACACCACCAAGGTCCAATCTCTCTGATTGCTTTTATGTTGCAGTCATCCATCTCTTGTTTAATTATGGTTCCTCATGGCCATTATTAAACCCCAGGCTGGCTGTACTTTAGCAGGTGTTAGTAGTCGATACATAAATATTCCCATGAAGCAGAAGCTCTGCTTTATTTATGTCGAATGAATAAAATTAGTCTGAGGAAGTTGTTTCTTGACATCCTATGTGACCTTAAATTTTTGAGCCTGTTTCTCTTTTTTCAGGATCTGAGTAGCCCTAACCAGTATGATACTGGAGTTGCACTGACTGGCTTGTCCTGTTTTGTTACTCCAGATCTTGCCAGGGACTTGGCAAATGACATCATGACATTGGTGAGTTGATATGGTTGAAATAACTTTACCCTGTAATTATAGAATGTGAAGTTATTCAGATGTGGTAAAGATCTTAAGTTTAGAACTGTTACATGTGAAAACTGCTGCTTCATTCTGTGAGGGTTCTGGGGAGCTTTTCCAGACCTTAGTTAGATCGAGAGGATAACTTTGAAATATATCCATTAGTTTTGGTGATCAACAACAGTATTCTGCTCCCACCTCAAAGCTGAGTTTTCAAAAAGGAGTTGAATCTCCCAGGAGGAGCTTTGGAGACAGGAGTGTGAGCATAGGAGCTCTGAAAACACAGATGTGCTCCAAGCCTGACTGCCATTGTTTCATTAACAGATGTCTCACACAAAGCCTTACATCAGGAAGAAGGCAGTGTTAATCATGTATAAAGTTTTTTTGAAGTACCCTGAGTCCCTCCGTCCTGCATTTCCTCGCCTTAAAGAGAAACTTGAAGATCCAGATCCCGGTGAGTGGATTTTAGTGAATTCCTTCTGCTCCCACACATGGAGGTCTATGTGCTTGTAGAGAAAAGAACACATGAAAAATGCTGTAATCATCTTTTGGATAATGACTCATCTGTTTCAGGGTAGGTGAGCACAGGAGAGTTTTGAGAGGTGTTGCCATATTAAAAATATATTCTTTAAAATGTCCATTTCTTCAAACCCAAAGCTACAGAAAACGTATCAGTGGGTTAAACTTCAATGGACAAAGCAGCTTAAAGTTTCCTGACTTGTTGCTTACTAACCTTGGCTATTGGAAATATTTCAGTTGATTTCAGGGTTTGGGGTTCTGTTTTTGTGACTTCCTGTGCTTTTTCAGCTATATTAGAAAATAGCCAGAATTAAATAAAACCCTTTCTCAGCTTACTTTTGCATCCTTGTATTTACTTTACTGCCTCAGGGTTGGGAATGAGGCCAAACCATTGAACACACAGATCTGAAGCTTCAGCAGCTTTTGCTGTGGGGGTTCTGCACCAGAAACTTCAATTACAATGAAGGCATTGATGGGATTTGTGCTTTTCCCCCTTATTTTCCCCAGGTGTGCAGTCTGCTGCAGTAAATGTTATTTGTGAGCTGGCTCGACGTAATCCCAAAAATTACCTTTCCCTTGCTCCGCTCTTCTTCAAGTTGATGACGTCATCAACCAATAATTGGGTTCTCATTAAAATTATAAAACTGGCAAGTATTCTGCTTTTTGTTTACAGGATTAGGGTTCTCAGTAAATTACCTTGGGTGTGAAAATGGATTTCTTGCTGGGAGGCATAGTTACCATTCAATCTGAATAAAAAGAAACCAGGAATATCTTATAATGTTTGTGAATGTAACCAAAGAGAAGAAGATGTTAATATAGCTTGGTTTAAATACAGTGAGCTGTAATTTACATAGTGTTTTGAAGCTGTTGAAAAGCCACTATTAACTCACTTTTCTTCTCTTTTAATAGTTTGGTGCTCTTACTCCTTTAGAACCAAGACTGGGAAAGAAACTGATTGAGCCCCTGACCAACCTCATCCACAGGTATGTGTGACAGATCCTGCCTTGTTCAGTCAGGACTGGGGAAGGATCTGGTGGTGGGGTCAGTAGTTGGGGTGGGGATGCATTTTGTAATTTTTTTCTTGACTTTTGGTATATTGGCTTCAAGTATCAAAAGATAATCTCACATCAGGATTGTTTCTGAAAAACCTGAGTGAGGTAAAATATCTTAAAGTCTCTGGGTGTGTGATTGTCAGCATGAATTCCTCCAAAGGATGTATGAAAATGGGAGCAATTTGCTTTCCTTTCACTGCATTTCAAGCAAGAGATGACTGTTGAGGATGTATAAAAACTCAGACATTGGAAATGGGTTGCTGGCTTCCAGGGATGTGAAGTGTGTTCCTGCATCCCAAGCCTCGACTGCTGGGGTGTGATTCACTCGCTTGGAGAGAGACTTGAGCTTCTCCATCTGCCTTGTCATGAATTTTTGACCTTGGGCAGAGGATTTAATTTGATTTTTAGACAAGATTGCTTTGGTATTCTGTGACTGGTGCTGGAGTTTGAGTAACCACTTCCTTCCTTATTCCGTGTCACAGTGCTCTTACTTGCTGCTTTTCCAGGAAGATTTTTGGGTTTTTAAACATTTGTTTAAAAACTCCTCCCCCCAAACTGCTTTTAAGTGAGAATCATTTAATCTGTTTGACGGGATATGGAGCAGAATACTGACAATTTCTTGTGAAGTTCAAGGTGCTAACTAGCTCTAAGACAGTGCTGACAACTCTTCAAAACGTGCTGGTTCATTCCTTATTTAATATACTCGATTTCTGTTTCAGCACCTCAGCCATGTCTCTCTTATACGAATGTGTGAACACAGTAATAGCAGGTGAGAACTGAAACTTGGAACCTAGGAAAAAAGACGTGATGAACTTTGTCATCAACTAACACCATCTGTAAACCTTTTTTCTTTAACTGAATGTAGTTTATAATGCAGTGAGTCTCCTGGCAAACTTTGGGTTGCTGTGGGGCTGAAATCCTTTGTTGTCAGTGGGTGAGGCACAGTTACTGCAGCTGTGTTGTGTTTGCTGAGGACTGACAGACAATGGGATTATTTATATGCCAGATCCTAAATGTTGCTACAACTACAAAATATACCAGCAGCAATAGAATTAAAACAAGAGTGATGTCTCTTTGCCAAGTTTTCTTATGTGATGATGGATCAAACTTTTTTTTTTTTTTTTAATTTTGCGACTTTGTGGTTAAAAATGGGGTGTAATTCCTTAGAGAAGGCAACTGGAATTACTGATTGGCAGTTTCAGTTTCTGGGGAAGGGATATCAACTCCATAACTGGGAGGGTGAGAGAAAACAAAGGCAAAAAGGGATAACACAGTATTGCAGCTCAAGCTTGGCACCTTTCCTATCATAGTGTGGAGCAGAGGATTATTGGCATTCACAGTTGGTCTGTCTGTCTCCTGTGGATACTTTGGATAATGGTGCAGAACTGGCTGTGCTAGGTCAGTTCAGAGAGGGAAGAGAGATCTGTCACTCTCTGTGTATTCCTTCGTTCCTTCAGGGAAATGAGGTGACGTGATGGGAGGGAAAATAACACAGAGTAATTCCACTGTGGGTGAGAGTGGCCTTCACTGAGATCCAGTGGGGTCATGCTGTGGGTAGGGGGGAATTCACCCACCCAGGACACCTCAGGGACTGAGATGTCAGACTCAGAGCCAGCAAACGAGCCCTGAAACACCAGAGGAGCACTGGGCACCTGCCAGCCCTGGAGGTGACAGTGTCCAGCACAGCTGCCCTGCAGGGACAGAGGGCAGCACGTGGCACCTGCTCAGGCACAACTGGGCTTGGCTTGGCTGTGCTGTGCCAGCAGCAGTTACCAAGGTGAGCCCACCTTTCCTGCAGTGGGGCTGTGTGCTGCCAGAGCTTTCAAATGTCCCAATAATCAACAATGGCTGGCTTGATTAAAGCTCCAATCTAGTCACATTAAACTCCAGTGTCCATTGCTGCATCCCATTGTATTAGGAAAGTGCACAGTTAAAAATTCAGCTACAGAGGAGCTGCTGACATATTTACAGCCTTGACTGCTATGTGATGTCAGTGAAATAAACCTCAGTGAGTGCAAAGAAGAGCAGCTTTGACCTGGCTGTTGCAGCTGTTTCCACCTTTACACTTTTCTCCTGCCCTCTTATTATTACTGTTATGGTATTGAAACTAAGTTCATGTCACAACCTCCTCTCCTCCCTCCAGGCCCCCAAAAGTCCAAGCAAATAGACAAACAACAATCTGGCACCTTTCCCTGAGAGCTGAGCTAGGTGTGGGCTGTCAGGTGTTGTTGTTGCAGCCACTCACAGCACAGAAATACTGACTGGAGTTTGTGCTTCTGTTTCAGTTCTGATCTCTCTGTCCTCGGGGATGCCCAACCACAGCGCCAGCATCCAGGTTGGACCTGGGTTTGGGGGGCTGTTTGTTCTGCTCTGCAGTGGGATCCCAGGGGAAAATGGGATTGTGTTTCTCTGCCAGAAGTTACAGCAGGAGCACCCTGTAGTGTTCTCACTGTGCAATCCTGCAGACTGAAGCGTTTCCTGTATAAATTCTCCTACTTAATTCACTTCTTATAAAGAGTTTCCCCAACTCTTTATTAATCTCCTGCCAATACAGTCATACTGAGGTTCCTTTTATTTGGAACTCTGTTAATGCAACAAAATCATCTCACCTGGAGACCTCAGGTCTTGGTCAGATACTTCTTGTGTATTGAGTAAATTTCATGAAGACTTATTTTAATTAAGACCTGTAATAAACATGATGTGGTTTTTTTTTCCAGCTTTGTGTTCAGAAGTTGAGGATATTGATAGAAGATTCTGACCAGAACTGTAAGTATGGTGCTTGTCTTCATGGAGCGCTGGGGAGATGCTGCAGCAGCCTCAGAGGGGTTGTAGTGCCTGCTGTGCTGTAAACAATTGCTGGGGGGTTTCATATGGAAATCATTTTTGATGGTGAGCACTTCTTTATAATAATATTTTTAAAAACAAATGACAGCAATTATTACTGCTCTTTGTGGTCTTGTAAATGTAAAACAGTTCTTTCCATGCTCCGGGATTCCCTTTTTATAGACTGGCTGCTTGGAAAGCAGTGTTGGTTATTTTCAGCAGAGTGAGCATAATAGTAAAATGCAAGAGTGTTGATTTATTTTAGTGACTGCAAAGAATACTGGGAAATTTCTCTTTTGTGCAGCTCTTTTTCCTGCCATCTGAATTTTTCCCTATGAGAACAGGACTGTTACACACCAATCTTCGGTGCTTTTAAAGCTGTGTTCACCTCAGGATGCCTGTTCTCAAACCCTAGGATTCCTGTTTATTAAATACATATTTTTGAATCAGTGATAAAACTTGAGGTGCAGGAAGACCCTGACAAGGGTTATGTATGTAATTGTCTGTCTATGGGATTATGAAACTAAAGACTTCAGTCAGTGATGCACCATTCTCAAAAATGTTTTTCTTCATCACAGATTTTTATTCAAGTGTTTCAATACCAAGTGCTTCTACTGAAACCAGCTTTAAGATTTCATGCTCAGCACAAAACAGTGTTTCTATATTTGGAAAGAAGTTTTATTTTGTCTTTCACAGTGAAGTACCTGGGACTGTTAGCTATGTCCAAAATCCTGAAAACGCACCCCAAGTCAGTTCAGTCTCACAAGGATCTCATTCTCCAATGTTTGGATGACAAAGATGAGTCCATCCGACTCAGAGCTTTAGATCTCCTCTATGGCATGGTATGTTCCTACATTTATTTCCTCTCCAGCCCCCCTGACCCTTTAGGAAGATTATGTTTAAGGAAAACATGCAGCTTTTTCTGCCCACTCCACAGCAGACTTTTGATAACAACTCCCATATCTTTTCTGGCACTTAGGACAAGTAAAACATCTGACTCAGAATGAGGGCTTTAACAGTTGTGATTCAGACTGGATGGAGTTTCTCAGTTCAGGCCCTGTTGGAAATCACCCATTTTGAAATCCATTCCATTGGATGTTAATGACTCAAATTTTATTTCCTCTGTAAGCAAAAATGTTTTAAACCCTTAAACTTTCTGATCTGGCAGTAGAAGATTCACCTTCTCTTGGATTTCTGTGTTGCTAATAGTAGTTCTTGATCCTCACCTCTCCCACAGCAAGGTCTTCACAGAATCAACTGCATTGGAAAAAACCTTGGAGATCATCACATCCAACCTATGACCTAACACCATTTATCAACCAGGCACGGCCCTAAGTGCCACATCTTTCCTTAATCACCTTGTAACCGGTTCTGACTCTTTTTTTAACAAAAACATTGAATAGTAATAAACAGGTTCATTTTTGGCTTGGGGCCTACAGAGGTGGTTCTGGTTTCTCGTTAACATGCTATGGGTCCAGCAAAGAGCCAGCAGCTGCTTTACTGGACCTGGAAGGTCTTGGCTGTGTAGGAAAGTGGTTGAAGCCTTCACCACTTCTTTAACAGGTCTCCAAGAAGAACTTAATGGAGATTGTGAAGAAACTGATGATTCACGTGGATAAAGCTGAAGGGACGACGTACCGAGATGAGCTGCTGACCAAAATCATTGACATCTGCAGCCAGTCCAATTATCAATACATCACAAACTTTGAATGGTCAGTGCTTTCAGCTGCCAGCTTGCAGCTCATCACAAAGGTAATGCTGGGTTGTCCTCTGATGCCCATCCATCCCTTCCCATAGGTACATCAGCATCCTGGTGGAGCTGACCCGGCTGGAGGGCACGAGGCACGGGCACCTGATCGCAGCGCAGATGCTGGACGTGGCCATCAGGGTGAAGGCCATCCGCAAGTTTGCGGTGTCGCAGATGGCCATGCTGCTGGACAACGCCCACCTCATCGCCAGCAACACCCAGAGGAACGGCATCTGCGAGGTGCTCTATGCTGCTGCCTGGATCTGCGGGGAGTTCTCCGAGTAAGTGCAGGCACAGCCTGCTGTGCTCTGAGGGGCAACTTTTGGGCAAAGCTTTTGGTCACTGAAGTTTTTGAGAGAAGGGTGGTTCAGAGTTAGTACCTTAATGCCACCAAAGTGATTGTTTTTCTCTTGCTCCCTCACACCATTGACTCGTCAGCTCTTTCTAGCCAAGACATTTTTAACTATCTGGTCATTTTCCTGTTTCTCAGCCTTGCCCACTCATGCAGGAAGCCATAGCAGTGAATCATAGAATCCCAGAATATTCTGAGTCAGAAGGGACCCTCAGGGATCATTGAGTTTAACTCCTGTCTGTGCACAGACACCCCAACAATCCCACCCTGAGCATCCCTGGCAGCGCTGTCCAAACGCTCCTGGAGCTCTGGCAGCCTCGGGGCCGGGACCATTCCCTGGGGAGCCTGGGCAGTGCCCCAGCAGCCTCGGGGGGAAGAACCTTTCCCTGAGATCCATCCCAAGCCCTGACACAGCTCCAGCCCTTCCTGGGCTCCTATCCCTGTCCCTCTGCTCCAGCTGAACAAGCCAAGTGCCTTCAGCCTCTCCTCAGACCCTTCCCCAACTCTGTGTCCCTCATTTGGACACTCTGCAACAGGTACAAGCTGTTAGATCTTAAGACATTGAAGGAATTCCTTAATCATTAAGGTCTACCCCCATTTATATTATAGGTAGCATGTCCAATCACCATGTTTGAATTAGCTCTTTCTCTCCTCCCTGTTTTGCCCTTGTTAAAAGTTTTTTGCAGGGCCCCATCTTCCTAGGAATTAAAAGTTGTCATCTTTTTGCTCTAAATTTTTTGGTACCTACAGCAGCACAGTTTTCAGTGTTCTTATAGCAGCACAGTGTTTTAGCTTCAACAGATGCTTTTGTCTCTTGGTTGTGCAGATACAGCTGTTACCCAGCTTTTATTCTGGTAGGTTGGACAGGTGTGGTGCTGTAATGTCCTCTTACCAGCTGGTTTGGTGTCTTCTTATAATTGCCCTCTGCACACTGGCTCCAGTTTAAATTCACACTATAGTGTGATATTGAGGGAATGCTGATACAGCTCAGATCTTCATTTTCCTAAAGTTGTACAAAGAAAACTGCAGATGAAGAAGAGAATATACTCTTCTTTTCCAGTGTGATCACATTTTGACTTAGAAATAACTTTAGCTTTTAGCTTATAACAGTCCAGTAACATTTTTGGGCATCTTCCATTTAGTTGTGAGCAGAAAATTTTAAGTAAGGGCATGAGATTTGTTAAAACAAAGTGCTGTGATCTGCATTCCTTTGTGTATTAAGCACTGCCTGCTGGATTTTATTTTTGCTTGCCTTTCATCTGTGCCCCCTGTCCTTACAGACACCTTGAGGAAGCAAACCAAACCCTAGAAGCAATGCTGAGGCCTAAAGTTACAACCCTGCCAGGCCACATCCAGGCTGTTTATGTGCAGAACATGGTGAAGCTCTACGCGTCCATCCTGCAGCAGAAGGAGCAGGCTGGGGAGAAGGATGCAGCTCAGGAAATTACACAGCTGATGATCGAGCGCCTGCCTCAGTTTGTGCAGAGTGCAGATCTGGAGGTTCAGGAGAGGGTGAGAGAACAAAATGACTTTGGGATTTATCATGGGAAGTCTTGGTCTGTGCTTCTCTGTGGCCGTGCACGTTTTCTATGAGCTGTTATCAGTGACAAAGCCCAGACCTTATTGCAGTTTGATGCCATCTCTGAAAGCTGCCAGCAAAAGCCTCACTCAAAACAATTTAATTTTAAAATTATTCAGGCACATAAGGGCACTAAAAGGACCTAGCAAAAAGAGAGGCTTAATATGGACTTTTTACATTTGCTCCAAACATGCAGTTTATGCTGCTTCTCTTAATTCCCTTAATGGAGTAAAACATTTACCTTCTGCTGACTTCAGTTGATTTGTTTGGTTCAGCTTGTTAAATATTACTCTGAAACTACTTCTGCATTTGTTTTTAGGCTTCTTGCATCTTGCAGCTAATAAAATACATTCAGAAGCTACAAGTAAAAGAAGTTCCTGTAGCTGAGGAAGTGATAGCCCTGTTTGCTGGTGAGCTGAACCCTGTGGCTCCTAAAGCACAGAAGAAAGTCCCTGTTCCAGAGGGGTAAAGTTTCTTCTCTCTCCCAAACCCTTATTTAAACTTTAAATAATAAAACAAAGTTAATGATGAGACACTGAAATACTCAGGGGTACTGAGTCAAGCTGTTTGTTTGCTGCAATTCTTCCCAGCCTGGACCTCGATGCCTGGATCAATGAGCCTCCATCAGACAGTGAGTCTGAAGATGAAAAGCCCAAAACAATATTTCATGAGGAGGAACAAAGGCATTCCAGACACAGACAGCCAGAAATAGATGAAGAGGAACTGGCCAGAGTGAGTGAATATTAAAATACTTCTCCCTACATAATTCAGTAGTAATCTAAGTGGTACCAAAGCACTTGGGGCTGTTGTGGGTTCTCCACATAGCCTGGGAGCCATTCTGTTCTCCATAGCTCAGGAAATCTGATCACTGATTTGAGCTGATGCTCCTGGACTTCAGCAGCGTCTGTGAATGAATGTAACATGGCTGTGCTCAGCAGTGATCCCACCTTTCCTGCCTCTGACCTCTTTGGTTTCACAGAGAGAACTTCTTGTTATGTGGATCTTCACTTCTTCCTCTCCTTGCAGAAATGAAAACATTCCAATTGCCATCAAATGTGATGTTTGGGAAATTATCTCTTGTCTGTAATTAAAAAGCAAAGAAGGGTGTTCTAAGGAATATTAGTTACAGTATCATATAAAATGGCTTGGGTTGGAAGGGACATTCAAGCTCATCTTGTTCCACCCTCTGCCATGAGCAGGGACACCTTCCACTGTCCCAGGGTGCTCCAAGCCCTGTCCAGCCTGGCCATCTCGGGGCTGGAAATTAGTGATGGTACTTGCAGTTCTATCCTGGTGTGTCTGGTAACTCAGAGCTGCTTTGGCACACACAAGCTGCTCTGCTCTAGTCTATTCACAGTAGTTATGTATTGTTCCAAAAATGCAGGGAGGTTTTGTTTTGCTCTTTGGTGTCTTTTACCTCTGCTTACAAACAAACATTGTAACTGCAAATCCTCATTTGCTTTTAGCGTCGAGAAGCCCGGAAACAAGAACAGGCAAACAATCCATTTTATATCAAAAGCTCTCCTTCCCCTCAGAAGGTGAGTGTGAATTGCAGTATCTCACTGGCCTCTGCTGTCGCTGAGCTGCAGCCTCCTCTGGGACATTCTGATATTTCCCCTGCAGTTCTGACCATTCTATGTGTGGACTGGAGTGGCTGCCTACAACTGTTCTTAAAACTCCTGTTTGTGCTGAGACTCCTGAGTGACCAGTGCTCTGTGAGAGTCTGTGCAGTTTGTCCCCCCCCGGGTGATGGCAGCATTCACATCCCCAGGCACCTCACTCCGCCCTGCAGAGGGTGACTCTGGAACACACTCTGTGTTTTGTGGGTCAGAACGTTGTGGTCTCCTTTTTCAGGGGAAGAACTTCCTTTATTCCCTCTATGTCCTAAGGACTGCCCCATTTTCCTCAACTCCAATCTCCAAATTTATCTTCTGAAGTGGCAAGTTATTAGGAATAAAACACAAACCAAAAATTCTTCAGAGAGCTGCAGTAATTCTTCAGAGCAGTAGGGGGGTTAAAAAACTGTAGCTAAGAGTAGGGTCCTTTATATTGGTTATCAACTGGCTTTAAAACACTTTGCTACTGCACAGGTTTAGTAATGAGCTTTTCCAATCCTGTCCTTTAAGATGTTCCCTTAAAGGATTGAGCTGCTTGATGTTTTCTAATGTGTTTATTTACAGAAATTTGTGCTGGCAGTACTCAGAATGTAACAAATCTTTCTTTTCCCAGCGATACCAAGACACTCCAGGGGTGGAACACATTCCTGTGGTCCAGATCGACCTTTCTGTCCCATTAAAAGTTCCAGGTAAGCACAGCTAATCTTTAAAATTAATTAAAGAAATTCAGTTAAGCAAAAGTCGTAATTCCTTCTTAGGAATTCCACCTGAGGTTTTGAAGGGCTGGGAACACACTTTCATTACTGTCTTAAATAAATCTCCTTAATTTACATTTGAAAACAGTACTTTGCAGTCTGAGTTCCTTTCCAGATAACATTAGAAATAATTCTGTGATTAGGACTACTGTGCAGCCAAGTCTGCAACATGTAGAGTAACCACTGTTCTGTGTGGGAGCAGTCACCTTGAAAATATCTTAGAGGGCTGATGGAGGTGATCAGGAGACATGAAACAGAATCTACTGGTACAGATACTATTTGAATATCTTGTTTCAGTTATCAAAAGGTAGTTTGTGTATCTAAGGAGTGGTTGGATACAGCACTGAAAAGCTGTTGATAAAGTGCCTTTCAGTGCAAGGGGGTGAGTTTGAAGTGCAAATATTTAAGGTTTTTTTCCAAAAGTAGTCAGTACAGCAGCAATGTCACCCATTCTCCTTAAAATCTCAATGTTTGGATGATCTTTGAGTACAATTAATGCTGTCAGGAATCAGGGAGTGGGATTGAACTCTGTCCTGTTTCTGGAGAGGTGGCGTGGACAGCAAAGCTGGTGCTTGGGGGGGCTGTGTGTGAGGTGATGGGAAGCACAGGGAGCTGTGGATCCAGCTGGCTCTGGGTGCTGGAAGCAGGAGCAGGGCCCACTCCTGGCTTGGTGTTCCTGTGCTCTGTACCTGAGAGCAGCTTGGCTTTCCCCCAGGAATGCCCATGTCAGACCAGTACGTGAAACTGGAAGAAGAGCGAAGGCATAAACAGAAACTGGAGAAAGACAAGAAAAAGAAAAAGCAGAAAAAGGAGAAGAGAGGGAAACACCATCGCCACAACTCCCTGCACACGGAGAGTGAGGAGGACATTGCTCCAGCTCATCATGTGGACATCATCACAGAGGAGATGCCAGAGGTCAGCTCCTGTGCTTGGGATCTGGCATTTACCTGTGTGCAGCTCTTGAGAGATTCTTGCCCTCACAACTGCAGGCAGTCTGTAGTGTGGCAGTTCCAGAGCTGTGCTGTCTTGCAGAGCTGCTTCAGAAATGACTGAGATGATCCCAGGCTGTTCTTTGCAGGGGAAGAAATTACTGCCTTTTTTTTTTTTTTTTTCCACAAAAAGACAAAAGTTGCCACTGAAGCTGTTAAAAAAATCAAAACCAACAAAACAGTGTTCATCCCTGCTGTAAAAATAATGCTGTCCAAATAGCATTTATTATGCTCTGCTGCTTCACTTTGACAGTAACTTGCTGTCTAGTCAGCAGCTTTGCAGCTGATGATAATTAATTGCAGATGCTAATGATGTCATCTGTATTTGTTTCTAAAATTTCCTTTAATCTAAACCGAACAGCAGCAATTCAAATCCTGCAGTTGATGAAGAAGGGGTTTCTGTTCTAAATTAATCTTGTAACTGGATGCTGCATTGAAGTGCATTGTTCTGTAACTTACTGTGCCTGACTGCAGCTGGCCTGGTCCAGGGTTCACAAGCTCAAAAACATTTCATTTGGGTGGTGTTAAGCTTGAGTTTGAAAACTGCCAGTGGTTTGCTTCTTCAGTGGATGGTCTCTTTATCTCTCCTGCAGAATGCTTTGCCCAGTGATGAAGATGACAAAGATCCCAATGATCCCTATAAGGCACTTGACATAGATCTGGATA
This sequence comes from Eopsaltria australis, assembly GCA_034509425.1. NCBI lineage: Eukaryota > Metazoa > Chordata > Aves > Passeriformes > Petroicidae > Eopsaltria > Eopsaltria australis. The sequence continues at coordinate 485,790 of JAVTVJ010000760.1, read as the reverse complement.
AGTAAGTGGCAGTTTTGTGTGTGAGTTCACTGAGTTGCCTCAGGAATGCCTGAGGACAGGGCTGGGGCTGAGCAGGCAAAGGCACTACAAACCACGAGGGGAAAAGGCTGAAGTCTCTCCCCATGGCTTTGATGGAACCTCAGGTGCTCATCCAGCTTGGACTTCCACTGCAGCTTGGATGATAAAATCTCAACTCCTGAGTGTGGGAGAGGTTTGGGAGGGGCAGGGGAGTCACTAAATGTGGTGTGAGTGTGACTGAAGGAGTCTGCAAGCACAGGCAATGTCACTGGCTCAGGTGTGAGTTACTCTGAGGTTTGGATGTCCCACTGTCTCTCTGCTGTGACCTGTGTCCATCTGTCCCCCTCAGAAGCTGTGTCCCTGGCCAGCCTGTGTTGCCATCACTGTCCAGTAACACCCAGGCTGTCCCACCCCATTGCCCTGTGGCCCTTCAGTGTGGTCCCCCTGTTCTGCTGTGACTGAGGGAGCTGCGTGTCACACCTGTCACCAGGCTGGTCCCCACCCAGCTGCTGGGCTGTGCCAGTGCCAGCCTCCAGCCTCTGCATCCACATGACCATGAGCACTGGGCTCTTCAGTGTTGCACATGGAGGCTGGTTTGGATTTTTTTTAGTTGCTGTTGGACAAAATCACCATGCTAAAAATAATTACTAATTTATGGTCCAGGGATGCCTCCTGTAAAGTTTGGAAGACTCTGCAGGCCCATGTGGCTGTGTGTAGGATCTCTCCCTGCCTCTGATACTGAGAGTCTGTGCCTTTCTTTGCAGTTTCAAATTTATAGAGCTTTGGCCTCTCAGTACCTTATGAAAAAGTCTTGGAGCATTTTTAAAAAGTGAATAAAACAGTTCCTGAAAACTTCCTTTTTTCATGAGCCAGTCAAAGTCTGCAGGGACAAATGTATAAAAGGAAATTCATTTCTGGCTGTAGCCCCTGTATTTGCATGGTGATCCTCTGCAGAGCTGGGCACAGCCAGCAGAGCAGGCCCTGGGTGCTGTGCTGCAGGAGGCATCCAGAGCTGCTGGATTGTTCATCCATTGCGTTCCCTGTGCCATGAGTGCTGTGCTCTCCTGTCGTGGTTTCTCATATCTGTGTCCTCTCTCTTTCTTCCTGTGCTTGCACTGCTCTGTCTGTCACGCTCACACGCAGTCTGGTTTCAGGGAAGCCTTCCAGGTAAGAATATCTCCTCAGAGTTGACCTTTGTCAGGCTGGTTGATTTTGGACAGGGTCAGTCCTTGAAGGGTGGTGGAACTGGTAAATCAGTGACCCTCACGTTTATGTGAGTCTGTTTTGTCGCTGGCTTTCAGCACCAGTGCTGTTCCTGTACAGGTGTATCTGAAGTAGGAAAAGATGAGGCCTCTTTGCTATTCAGTCCTCCCTCAGTATCTGAAAGTGAATAATTTATTGGTTCTGGTTCTTAATGCTATGTAAGCAAAAAATTGAGGCAGTTGAGGCCATTAGAAATCTTCCTGAACTGGTGTTTGCTGTGCAAACGTGAGAATTAGAATTAAATAAAAGCTAAGAAGTAGAAAAATGTGCAGTTGGTGAAATTCTTACTGCTTTCTGGAAATGTTTGACAAGAATGAGAGAATTTTTTGTGGGTTTTTTCCCAAGTAGTGGATTTAGGATACACTAAATACAAACTGCTGTTGGTGCTTTTTGGAAACGGGTGCCTGAAGTTACATTTAACTTCTAAAATGTGGTCATAGAGTAGAAATTCGTAGTGCAAACTTCCAAAATAAAAGTGACTTAGAATAATTCCTAATTGGAGTGACCTATTCATGGAGAACAAACCCCACACCCTTCAAGGGCTGTTGGAGCCGTGCTGGCATTCCACTGCTCGAGTTTCCACTCCGTTGGAAATGCTGTTCCACATCCTTGCTTTTTCTTGGAGAGGGATTCCATGGAAACGCAGCATAGCCCTGCATGGAGCTGTTCTGGGGGTGTTCAAGCCTCCAGCTGGCACCTCTGAGGGTTAAACAGCAACACCTTGGCTCTCAGTCACCTTCCAATTGTTCCCTCTGACTCCTGACCCACAAGGGCGATGTCTGCAGTCGCATAAATACACTCCAGATACAGAAGTATGTGCTGCTTTCAGGTTTGGGGGCCCAGCTCCCTAAAAACAAAGCACACCTTGTCTTGGACAGGTGATCTGGCTGAGGGAGCCTGTTTGCAGCAGGTAATGGGCTATTTCTTTTCAAGACCCTTAGCAGACAGTGAGAAGCTGCCAGTGCAGAGACACAGGAATGTTGAGACCCTGAAGTCACCAGACTCAGAAGTTCCCCTAGTAGAGAAGAGCAAGAAACCCAAAAAGAAGGAAAAGAAACATAAAGAAAAAGAGAGAGATAAAGGAAAGAAGAAAGAGAAAGAGAAAAAGGTGATAGAGGAGGAAGAAGAAGAAAAAAAGGTAATTCTCAAATATTTGCATTATTTTAGCTCCTGCTGTTATTTATTGCTGAGTTTGGTTTGTTGGGGAGTGTTTGATTTTTGTTTTTCTTTTTTTTTTTTAAATTTGATTTTTAAGATATAAAAACAATAATAATAGGGTTTTTTTCTCCTGAAAATCAGGGGGAAGACTTGGATTTCTGGCTCTCCACTGCTCCACCAGCTGCTCCTACACCCCAGCCACAGGTAGGAATGTTCCTCCATCAGAGGAAGCTTCTGTGGTTATTTCTTACCCGTGAGCTGGGCAGGAGTGCTGTGTCATGCTGCAGCACAGAGGGGAACATCAGCTTCATCTCCTCACCTTGCTGCTGGGGAGCAGGGATATTGTGTCTGCCCAGTTCAGAGAAAGTGTAATGGGAGACTTTAGGCTCATTCTGTGCAGATCAAGGAATGGAAATAGAATTACAGATGCAGCTCCAGGCTTGGTTGATTTTGTTATTGATGGGTATAATGTTATACAGTTGTATGGTTTTATTTCCCAGTATGAGACAGACTCTAGCAACATTAATAGACATGAGAGACAGAGTGTGAAAGAAAAATTCTCATGAATTTTGATGGGTAATTCTAGAGGAAGAGACAAGGAATAGAAGGGGATGGATTCCTTGGAGGAAATCTTTTGAATTGTGTCCTCAGGTGATCATATTTGCTGGGTTTCAGAGGCATAAAATCAAAGACTTGATACCATGTTAGCCTAATGTCATTTCTGAAATAACAGTTGTGAAGAGTTGTCACTGTTGAGTTTCTTTTGGTGTGGGATTGGGTTGTTCCAGCTGCTTTCCATTAGTGTCAGAATCCTTCTGCTCATCTCCTCAGAGTGAGCCTGGAGTGGGCACTGCTGTGGTGGCTGAACCTCAAGAGGTAAAAAAAGAAGAAAGGGAAGAGCAAGATGAGGAGGAGGAGGATGAAGGAAAGGTAGGTGGTTGGATTAAGAGGAAATTACCTCAAGTTACACCAGGGGAGGTTTAGATGAGATATTAGGAAAGATTTTTTTTTTTTTTTTAATGGAAAGGACTGTCAGGCATTGGAACAGGCTGCCCAGGGCAGTGGTGGACTCAGTGTCCCTGGAGGTGTTCAGAAAACCTGTGCATGTGGAACTTGAGGACATGGTTTAGTGGTGGATGTGATGGTGCTGGGCTGATGATTGGACCTGATGATCTTAAAGATATTTTCCAACCTTCACAATTCTCTGGCTCTATGAAGTTGCTGTCACCCTTCAGCCATATTCTCCTGCTGTCTCAAATTCCTTATAAAGCAGCACACAGGAATTCCCAATAGCATCTGTTCAGTGCAGTGACCACCTGCAAATGTTGCATCCTTGAGGAGCTCTGAACTTCTTGTGGGGAGAGGTTTGGTTGTTCCCTCAGCCAAAGACAGGTCCCACTTCAAGCTGAGCTTCCAAACAGTTGGAGAGATTCTGCCCTGTGCTGTTCCCAGGCTGCTTTGGGATAAGGTGTGAGCAGATGGGTGGGGAGCAGGATTTACTGGGACTCTGCATGGAATTACTTTTGGGATTTAAGGAATGGGAGCTCTGATTTGGGTTCTGCAGTGAAGGGAAACTTTGCTTAGTCCAGGAAAGGCAGAGAGCGAGAGTCTGGAGTTTGAAGCATGGTAGAGGGGTCATGGCTAGAAATTGAGGGTTTCTTTAAGGGTTTGTTGTAGTTCCTTGTTCTTCTTGGTAGAAATCCTCCAAGCATAAGAAGAAAAAGCACAAGAAAGAGAAAGAAGAGAAGTCAAAGGATAAAAAGAAATCCAAAAAGAAGAGTCATCACAGCGAGGAGGAGCCCCCGGAGTCGGTGCAGAACGGGACATTAGAGGATGAGCCACTACCAGTGAGTAGCTGTGCCCAGGCCTGGGGACAAGGAGAGCTCAGCTGGTTGGGAAGGAGGACAGTGACAGCCCTTTTCAGAGCCATCAGTTCTGGTGTGACTGTGATTTCATTTCTCTCTCGTTTTTCAGCCCATGTCCAGTTACCGTCTTCTTGCTGAAAACCCGTACGTTAAAATGGTGAGTTTGGGGTGTTCCCTTCTGACTCCTCTGACTGTTCTCTGTATTCCCTGGGAGAGAGGTACCCTGGGAATGGTGTAGTGACTTTATGTAGCCATCACATAACTGAGGAACTGTTTCAATCCCAGGAGGCAGAACTATAACCACGCTCCATTTCCTTTCCTTTGCATGTCCCACTTTAATTTCTAAGTTGATATTTTCCCAATCCTTAGCTGATCACCAGTGTGTTTGCATAATCTTTTAGCTACACCACATTGCCTCCCTTTTGAACCTGCTTTCATCCCCATGCTGTGTTCTGTTCCTTGAAGTTTCTTCCTGTGACATTTTTCCCTTCATTTGCAGACCTATGATATTCAAGGAAACCTCCAGAATGACAGCCAAGTTACTGTGTCTGTTATCTTTGAGAACAAAAGCACGAGCTTCCTTAAGAGCATGGAACTGAATGTCCTGGACTCTCTCAACACTAAAATGCTCCGACCAGAAGGATCATCAGTACATGATGGGATACCTGTGCCCTTCCAGCTCCCCCCTGGTATGCAGAGCTTTGCCCAGGGCTCTTGGAGTGTGGCTGGCCCTGCACTGCCCTCCTGTGGGAAGAGCTGCTTGAACTTCTTGCTGTTTTCCAGGAAGGCATCTCTGCCTGGGTATTCCCACAGTTCCCTGGAGAGGATAAGCCTTCTCCCAGTATGGCTGTAGTGCAGGTGGTTCTGCACAGCAAGAGCAAAGCCTTAATCTAGGGCTGGGAGTCCAAATGTCTGAGTTCATTTTCCAAGTGCCTGCAGGCTGGCACACCTTTGACTACACGAATCCAAATTCATGAGGTGTTTGCTGTGAGATTTAAAATGAAACAAGGTGATAGGTTTGTGAAGTGTTAGAACCCACTCTGGATTTATTCTGGAGCTCTTGTCCAGCTGTTGGAATGGCAAAGGCCTTATGCAGTAAAGGTTTGTGATGAGGTTTGTGATGTAAGGAGGGGAGCTGAGCCCTCCAGGAGTATTAAGCACAGAAGTGAAGGATAATGGTTTTGTACAGAGCACAGTAGTACAGTCAAATCAGTGAACTTCCCTGAATTTCCCTTCATCAAGGATTAATTTAATCCTGAAACAGCTCACAGAGGGCTGGAGTGGCCTCAGGGTGCATTTCAGCCCCCCATGAAAAGCAGTGGGGTATCTGAGATGGTTTTAAATCTGTATGAGGCAGTTCTTGACACAGACCTGTATATTAAAAGGAAAATATAGAAACATTAGAATTCAAATTAGCTCTGAAATCTACTCTGAAATGTTTATAATATGATTTCCAATTATGCAAATAGTTTAAATATGTGACTCTGTGACAGTTTGCCCAGGCACTTTCCCCAATAACCTCCACCAAATGCCAGCTCCTGTTGCTGCTTCTGAGAGACCCAAGTGCTGTAACACTGTTGATTCACCACAGCAGTTGTGTGTAGAGCTCTCTTCCAACTCAAAGATTTTCAAACTTGGTTCAGAAATAGTCTGCACATAAATCAGTTTATTCTAACCATGACTTAGATATGGAAACTATGTTCTGACCTGACTTTTCCCTCTCCTCTCTTCACACTAGGAATCTCTAATGAAGCCCAGTTTGTGTTTACACTTCAGAGTATTGTTATGGCTCAGAAGTTAAAAGGAACCCTGTCCTTTATAGTCAAAGTAAGTGCAGCTCTCAACTGCCTCTGCTTCCTCTGGAACTGCCTCAGGGAGCTCGACTCGGGTGGGAAGCTCTGCTCTTGAGCTTTTTTTAGGCATCATTTCATCCCTGCTGCACCAGCCCATTCTGTGAGGAACATTTTCACATGACATCTTGTGCAAAGAGTGCCCCCAATCCTGCGTCAGCACATCCCAGATTGTCATTCCTGGCAGTGTGTGAGCAAGGCAGCCTGGAACATGTGCCACATTGTCAGCTAGAAAATCACTCTGATCTGCTGGGGAGGGGAGAGAGGCAACCAGGCTCTGCTCCTTCTGATCTCAGTTGGACACTGGTATGAGGCTGGAAAACAAAAATAAGAATTAGATGCAGTTATTAAGAGTGGAAACCTAGACCAAGAAGTGAGGTCAGCGGAAGGCATTGTTTAATAAGTATTGAGCTGGATAAGACTGTGTGGGTCTCTGATGTTATTTCAGTACAGTTATTAATGAAAGAGCTGCGTGAACAGCTCGAAGGAAATGAGTGGAGACAGTTGTGGCTACTCCTGAGTCAGCCATTATCTCTATTTTAAGGGTTTCTTAAAAATAGCATGCTGGTCCTATTTTAGTACCTGAGAATCTGGGAGATATTAATTTATTATTTTGCTCAGGAAATAATGAGCTGTGAAACCACATCTTCAAGTGTTAGTTTCAACTCAATCTGCTCAGTTTATTCCAGCAGAGTGCAGACAGAACTGCAGCCTGTTGTGTCCCTTACCTGTTGTAGGTGTGTGTATCAGCCCAGCTGCCCAAATCTGTGAGTGGGCTGATGTTGTGGGATGGTTCTCAGACTGATCCTTCAGGCCCAGTTGGGCTGTTCCAGAAGGAACTGAGCCCTCAGCTCCTCGTTGGTGCCTGGGTGGGGGTGGCACCTCCTCTTGCTGCCTCAGGGCTCCCACTCACCTGCTCTCCTTTGCCCTGTTGCAGAATGATGAAGGCTCAACCCATGAAAAACTAGATTTCAAATTGCACTTCAGTTGTGCTTCATACTTGATCACGACGCCTTGCTACAGGTGAGTGCCTGTGCTGGCCCTGGCAGGCTGAGCTCTGCCTGCTCCTGAGGCCTTGGGCAGTGTCTCTGTGAGGGCTGACTGTTCAAATATGTCCAGTGACCTATTTCAAGTGGCTCTGCAGAGGGAGCTCTGGTTGAGGGCACAAGCTGCTCCATGGACTCTGGAGTGTGGTTTCCATATTTGTTGTAAACTCATTTTCCTAGAGCTTGGTTGCACTTCAGCTTCTGTATCCTGGCATGTTTGATGGGGCTGATGGGACAGATTTCACTTGCATTTCTAATAGAACATTTACTTTTATTTCTGTTCTGCAGTGATGCTTTTGCCAAGCTCCTGGAGTCTGGAGATCTGCACATGAGTTCTATTAAAGTAGATGGAATTAGCATTTCTTTCCAACATCTACTGGCAAAGATCTGTTTTCATCATCATTTTTCAGGTGAGTCTTCCTTGCAGAAGCTTCTGCAGAATTCCATATTCCAAAATCTCTGCTGTCCTTGGTGAGCACAACACTCCATGGGCTTAGCAATCACAGGAGCAGGTGATGGCCAGATTGAATACATTTGGGAGAGTTCTCTCCAGTTTTGCAACACTCAAAGCATGCAGTGTTCTTCAAAAAGAATTCTTCTTGTGTCCCTGTGGAATTCCTGCAGCCCAGTGAGGCATGTGACAGGTATCATGGGAGCAGCTGGTGTGGAGTTCAGGCTATGACTGTTCTCTGGAGGGTGGGTTTGATATGCAGGGCTTCACCTCCCTTCCCCAGTGCTTCATTTTAGTGAGGGAGAGCCCCAGCTATTCAGGTTTGGGCTTATTATTTTAAACACAAGCACTGGCTGAAGCAAAACAACTGGCTGTTTCATCATTCTCTGGTATTTGCATTAGACATTGCCTCACTGGAAGTATTTCTGGGGAAGAAATCTGCATTCTGAGCAGTGTTTTTGCCACAGAACATCTGTGTCTTAGGAGACAAATGACTCACCTCGTTATTGTGAAATGTCCCAGAGAGAAGGCAGGAAGAGTCAGGCACTTCTTAAGCCTGACTTCCTCCTCCCCTCTGTAGAAGCCTCTGTTCCTCGAGGCCGGGCAGAGCAGTGGTTGCTCTCCAGGGGAAGCAGGGCTTGAGTTCAAATCGAATTGAATGAACTGAAATTGCTGTTTCTGTGCAGTTGTGGAACGCGTTGATTCGTGTGCATCCATGTACAGCCGTTCTATCCAAGGCCATCACGTCTGCCTACTGGTAAAAAAGGTGAGAGCATTGTAACCCCTGAGAGAAGCTAAACCTGGAACCTTCTCTGCCTCTTTCCAGTCCGTGAGCTTGGCTGGGAGCAGATTTATTCCCCCTTGGAAGAGGAGCTAATGGATTTCTTCTTTTTTTTTTTTTTTTTGCCTTTCCAAGGGAGAGAACTCTGTATCCATAGACGGGAAATGTAATGATTCTACCCTGCTTAGCAACTTGTTGGATGAGATGAAAGAGACATTGTGCTGAATATTCCTTATCAAATATTCCAACGACAAGAAACACACCCAACGTGTAAAGACGAGCAGACCCAAGTGTTAAGTTTCTCCCTCGTACGCATGTACTACCCTGGGGCACGTGCTTTCAGTTAACTCCACCATTGGTTGCAGTTTAGACATTTTAAGGCTGTATGTTACCTTTTTATTTCCAGAACTTTTTACAAACTGTGGTGTTAACCCTTTCTAGCCCAAAGAGATCCTGGTGACATGACTGGAGGCGGGAGGGGAGGAGGGAGGGAGGGAGGGGTGGGCACTATTTATTCAGCAGCTCATGATGATCCCATGACCTTCATCTGCATGGGACGGGGACTGAGCAGGACTTTATCAACAGTAGCACAGTTTGTTGCTTGTGCTTAAGCCAGGGAAGGTTGACATAATCCTTAGCCATGAAATACGTCTTCAGGGCTGCTGTAGTTGATGTATATTTCTAGCAGAGGCTGGTGCTGGACCAGAAGGCCTCTTTTTGGTTTTTTTTTATATATATATATATGATTTATTATTATTATTATCTTGAGATCTATTGTGATCAGCATATAAACATCCTCCATCTCCTTGAGCTAATCCAAAGGAGCCCTGTGAGAACTGGGATGTTTGAGTTTCTGTTTATAGTAGTTGCCTTGAGCCTTAACCTTCTTTTAGTGACAGCTGGAAGAGTCGAGTGTGGAAGTGTGAAATGGGCTAAAAGTGTTACTGTTTGGGTCTGTGCTCCCCTCGACTGCCCCACACTATGGAGTCTGTCAGGCCTCTCCCTTTGAGCTGTCTCTGCTGATGTGTTTTATGAGTCCACTTCAATTTCACATTCCTGAACAGTTAAGCTGTAGCAAGAAACTGGAAATCCAGAGGGGTTTGTTCCTGCTTTTTTATCCTTTTGCTCACCAGCTGAGGTTGACCATTACCAGGTTAGAGAAGCAGCCATGGGTACAGCCCCTTGTGTGCAGGTACATGCCCTCCCTCTGGGCTCTGAAACCAGCAGGGTGATTCTGTCTCAGTGTCCCCTCAGTGTCCCTCAGCCCTGCCCTTGCAGCAGTGAGAGCAGATTTGGCAGCACAAGTGTCCCTGGGTCCCTGTGGCAGAGCCCTCCCTGCCAGGGTGTAGGAGAGAGGGAGGGACTGGGAGCCCCTCTCCCTGCCAGGGTGCAGGAGAGAGGGAGGACTGGGAGCCCCTCTCCCTGCCAGGGTGCAGGAGAGAGGGAGGGATTGGGAGCCCCTCTCCCTGCCAGGGTGCAGGAGAGAGGGAGGACTGGGAGCCCCTCTCCCTGCCAGGGTGCAGGAGAGAGGGAGGACTGGGAGCCCCTCTCCCTGCCAGGGTGCAGGAGAGAGGGGTCATCCGGAGCTGCTCTCCCTGCCAGGCTGCAGGATGGGGAGGGGGCTGAGGAGCTGCAGATTTGGGACTGTAGCAGTTGCTTTGGAAGGAGAAAGGGAGAGTCTGAGAAGTGAAGCCCATTCTGTGCTATTGGAGTCTTGTGGAGTCACCAACAGGAGAGAATGTCACGGTGTCCTGCAGAGATGCTCAACTGATGTCCTTCTCCATCATCCCTTGCTTTCAACTTATTTTCTAGTCCTCTGCTCCATTTCTTTCCTTGCTGTTCTACACCCAGTGAGCCAAACTCAGTGGAACGGTTTTGCTTTGAGGCACAGGTCAGGAGCAGTTGGTTGCTCCAAAAAGGTGCCCAGGGAGGAGCTGGCTGGGTCTGCACGTCTCCAGCACCACCACCACTCCTGAAACACCGAACTCCTACGCAGGGAGCAGGGTGAAGTGTTGGTCTTATCCCTTGGGTGATGTCCTGTACTTTACGCGTGTCTTGTGCTCTTTACACTCTTCCCACAGGAGGTATTTTGGCAAAGGCTCTGCTCTGGTGCTCTGGGTTCCTTGCCAGGCCCAGCTCCGTGTCTGATTGTGCTGCCAGTACGTGGAGGGTTTGGTTTTGGTCAGCCTCCCTTGGTTAGCCAGTTGTGTATTAGAAACTGAACATATTAAAATTGTCTTAAAGGATAATGTTCCTCAATTAGTGTTTGGGTTTTTTAATTCATGGATGAAAACTGTCACTTTAGCATGTAGAGTCTCTTACAGAATCCTGTGCAGTGATTCTAGAATTTTGAAACTGTATGATGTGTTACATTCACAAATTTATTTGCTATCAACATTCCCTGGAAAAAAAAAAAAAAAAGAGAACAACATACCACAAGCTGCTGTAATGATTTTGTGTCAAGATGATCCAATAAACTTTCAAAACAAAGTTAAATTTTTGGCTTTGTAAATGGTCCTTTCATGAGACCCTTCCAGTTTGGATGGACCCAAAACCAAGGCTTGGATATACCCCAAGGCTGAACAATGTATCTTCAGTGCAGGCAAGAGGAATCTCCTTCCAAAAAGAGGTAGGGAATTCCAGACACCACCCCTTTGCAAGGCAGCTCTGCAGCAGGAGCTGTCACTAACACTGAAATTACAGGAAACAGTAACTCAGATTATCTCAGTTAAATATCCATTGTTTTATTTTCTGGATCGTGATTGCAGCTAAAATCCAGCACTTGGAAAAATGGGAGGCCAGAATCAGCCCCTGCTCTTGCTTCCTCTTGGCTTCCAGTGAAATCTGTGACTGACAAATGTGGTGACACAGATGAGGATTAAGGCCCTGTCCTGCCACAGCAGGAATGAGGCCTTGGCTTGGCTGATGCTCCAGTGGTCTCCCCTGGAGCAGAGAGGGAGCTCCTGGAGTGGGGCCTGTGCAGGGCTTTGAGGATGATGAGGGGATGGAGCATCTCCTGTGAGGAAAGGCTGTGGGAGCTGAGGCTATAGCAGAGATGGATATAAATAACATAGGGGATATATCCATATCTATATCTATCAAGTGCCTGAAGGGAGATACCAGAGGCTGGAGCCAAGCAGCAGGACCAGAGGCAATGGGAAGAAAGTGGAACCCAGGAACTTCACCTGAGCAGGGGAAGAACTTTGCCCTGTACGTGACCAAGCACTGGCACAGGCTGCCCGGAGCAGTGGTGGAGTCGCCTTCCCTGGAGATCCTCAAAAGCCATCTGGCCACAATCCTGACGTGCTCGGGGGCCCTACTGTGCCAGGTGAGCTCCAGCGGTGCCTCCCAACCTCCATTCCGTGAGTCTGAGCGGGAGCTGCCCCTGAACCTGGCACCGGCTCCTGCCCCGGGGCACAGCATCATCTGCTCCACGCAGGAACCCGGCCAGGGAGGCCCCGCGGCTGCTGGAGCCGGCCCCCGACTCTTCCCGGGAGCAGAGCGGGCTCAGCTGCTCTGCAGGAGCGTCCAAGCTGCCGGCATGAGCCGCTGCCAGCGCCAGCAGCAGCACATCCCCAGGAGCTGGAGCTTCACCCCAGGTTCTGTGCGGGAGCTGGGCTGGGGAGGGGCTGCGAGCACCTGCAGGGGGAATTGGGGTCTGGGCTGGGGAGCGGCTGTGAGCACCTGCAGGGGGAGTTGGGGTCTGCAAAGGCCGTGGGGCACCTGGGATGGAGAGCTCCGGGCTGCGTTGGAGAAGCCCTCGCGGTGCCGGCCCCTGGGGCGAGGAGCGGGAGCTCTGCGGGGTCCGGTTCAGCTTTGGGCACCTTTTGGTTTTGGGCTTCCCAGGGATTTCCCAGCGGGGTTTGATTTTCCCCATCCTGACGTTTGTGAGAAGTTCCCTTTGAACCGGGAGGTGGCTCCGGCCACTTCTCCTTTCGGTGACCTTTGAGTTCAGGTCTGGGCAGGTCCCTCCGGCTGCAGCCCCCGAGCATCCCCGCGCTGCCCCTGCTCCCCAAAAACACCAACACCGAATAAAGGAAAACAAACGGAACAGAATAAAATGAAAAAAAAATTAATTTAAAAGAAGAAAATAAATAAAACATAGTAGAACAAAATTAATAAAATAGAAGAGAGAGAAATAACTCGAATGGAATAAAAGGAAAAAAATAAAATTAGGAAAATAAATAGAATTAAAGAAAATAAATAATAAGCCAGAAGAAAATAGATAAAAATATAAGAGAATTGAAAGCAAAGAAAAGCGAGTAGAAAGTTAAAATAGAATAAAAGATAAACAAAACTAGAAAAGAAAATAAAATAGGAAATAAAAATAAGATGAAATAGAAAATAAAATAAAGATAAAAGAGAAAATAAAATAAGGATAAAACAGAGAAAATAAAGTAGAAAGTAAAATTAAAAGAAAATAGAAAATGAAAGAAAATAAAAGAAAATAGAATAAAAGGAATTCAGATAAGTAGAATAAAATAGAATATTGAAATAGAATGAAAGAACATAGAGCAAAATAAACTAGAATAAAATTTAAAATATACGATAAAACACGAACTGTCCCCCCCCCCCCAACATCCGCCGTGCCTTTCCCCTCCCCCGGCCCTTCCCTCCCGTGGGCGGGGCCGGCGCGGGCGGGGGCGGCCCCTTTAAGAGGAAGTAGCGCCGGCCGCGCGCGGGAGCGGCGGGAGCGTGGCGGGCGCGCGGGGCGTGCTGCGGCCCGCGCTGAGGGAGTGCTGCGGCCCGGGAGCTGTGCGCGTCCGCCGCCGAGGGAGCGCGGCCCGGCAGGTGCGGGGACACGGGGACACGGCGCGGTGTGCGGGGCCCGGGAGAGGCCGGGAGGGAGGAGGGCCCTGCGGGACGGGCTCGGAGGGGCCTCCGGGGAAGGGGGACCTGGAGGGGGCCGCGTGTCCCTAGCCCTGCCCACGTGTCCCCCCAGCCCCGGTGGCCGCGTTCCCCGGCGGGGCCGGGCCCTCCCCGGCCTTGGCGGGACCGGACGGGACGGGACGGGACCTGTTGAGCCGCGGCCGCCGCATCCCCGCTCTGGGCGTTGATTGTTTGTGTTTGCTTGCGCGGGGGGCGATGGAGGCCGCGGCCCGGCCGAGCCCCCTCAGGAGGGCCCGGAGTCCCCCGGGGTGGGCAGGGCGGGGATCGGATGGGTCAGGGTATGGATCATGGCATGGATCTGCCCGTGCTGGCCCGGCCCGGAGGAGAAACCCCCTGCATGGGACATCCCCGAGCAGCTGGGTACAGCCCCCTCCCTGCAGAGGGGTCGGGAAGGGGACGGACCTGCCGCAGGATTCGTGAACGACCCAAAAATCCATAACGAGGAAAAAAAAACATCGCAGAGAGCAAGGGGGTTGGTGGCACAACTCTGGAGTTACAGTCTGCAACTTCCCTATTTTATCGCACCTCTCCCTCCCGACTTTCTCCAGCTCAGCTGCCGTAGGTGAAGGCATAGCCCTGAAGTTAAAGCCCTTCAGTCTCTAAACTGCTCGGGGAATGGGGAATTTTCCATTTTTTTTTTTTTTTCAGGTCTTGCTGAGCCACGGCTCAGCTGTCATGAGGGAGAAGTTGTCAGGAGAACTTGAAAGCAAGCTCTTGCTCTGCTTCTGTCTGTTACTGCGGGCTCAGGAATCCTGATCTTACAGAGCTGCCTCTGCTCTGATCTGCAGCACAGTGAGCTCAGCTCCTTCAAAGGAGGCTGTGTGAGAAGGACAGGCAGAAGGAAAGGGCAGGAAGTCCTCTGCAGGGAAAGGACAGGGGGTCTGGAGTTGTCCAGTGTCCAGCACAGATGGCTGGGAAAAGCATTTCTGTCAGTGCTAGTGAAAGGCAGGATTCCCTCCTCCTGTAGCCGGGAGCTGCAGAGTGGCCATGGCCACACTTTCTGGATTTCCATGCCTTTGTTAAAAGCCCCTTTCCGGTCTGGAAATCTTCTGCCAAGTTGCAGGACAGGGAGGGATTTTTGCTGGGAGATGTAAAACTTCCCCAGCCACCTGTTTATCACAGTCCCCAGGGCTTTGTCCTTGCATTCTGCTTCCTTTCCCAACTTTAGGCTCACATCCAGCTCCCTGTTTGTCGCTGTTCCCTGGACTGTGCATCCCATGTTTCAGATTCACTTTCTTTCTTAGTCACTTACTGTGAGGTGAACCTGGGGTGAGCTTGTGACTCTTCAAAATCCCCAGAAAGAGGGAGAGGAGCATTGGGAATTCTTGCCAGTGGTGGCAGAAGTTGGAGCTGTTGGTTTTTAGTGAGGAGCTGAGTGCAGGTGCTGAGCAGGAGGCTGGTTCCCTGTGCCTGGCTCACCTTGCAGCTCCTGGGATGCTCTGGTGGACACGTGGGGTTGCACTGTCACCTGTGCCATCATCAGATGTGGAAATGGGCTCTCCCATGTGCCTGGTCAAGGCTTGGGGAGCTGGGAGTGCACTCAGCATCCCGAGCAAAGTTGTCCTGCCTCGCTTCAGCTGCCTCTGGAGCTGTTTGCCAGCTGCTCTTTGTCCACATCCAACGTGGCCCTTAAACTGATGGGGTGAAAAGTGCCCCCCACGCAGGGATGGGGTGATTTAGTCCCATTTTAGAGGTGGGACTGTCCAGATTTGTGCTGTGCTTGGTCACTCCTGCTCCTCTGTGAAGACCAGGAATCTCCATGGCCACACTAACGAAAGAGAAAATGTCCCTTGTGAGTAGTGAAAGTATCTGGGGTCAGAGCACAGAGATTGCAAAACCTTCCCAGTCCCACAGGTCTGGGAAGGGAATTGCTTTCAACTTCTGAGTTTTAATTTCTAGTATGACAGGGAAGTATTTTCTGGTTCTTGAGCCATAAATGCTGCTGTAGGTGGATCCAGAACCAGCTTTGCTGGAGGTTTATCAGCTTATCTTTAGGAATATGTAATACCCAGCTAATGCTGTCAACAAAGAGTGCACCTTAGGCTGCACCTTTATCCTCCTTTTTCCAGATGTCCCTGGGAGGCAGAGTTATCTCTGAGGCCTGGTTTGGTCTGCTGCCTGCTTCCCTCTGGAGCTAGTGGTGTGGCAGAGGTGCTGCTCTGCTCCTGGTGAAATTGGGGGGCTGTTGCTCTGGGTACGTGAAGCAGAAGGGAGGACAGAGAAAGGAATGGAGGCAGTAAAGGCCAGAAGAAAAATCCCAACGAAACAACAACAACTTGTACCAGTGGGCAAAGCCAGAGCAAAACAATCCAACACACTGTGACAGCTTTTCTCCAGAAAACCTGCCCGAGGTCCCAGGGGACTGGTGCTGGTGCTGGGTCAGTGTGAGTGAGACAAGGCCGCCGTGCTGATGCTGCCAGACACTCCCATGTGTGACTCTGTGCTGATTCCAGGGAGCCTGTGGGACAGAAGATGAGCTGGAGCCACCCAGGCCGTGGTTGAGGTTGAAGCAGGAGCTAAGCTGGCCCCCATGGCTGCACTGAAAGGCCCTGTATTTTCTGCAGGCCTTTCTTGTGGCTGTTGTCTGGCTGCCTTTGCTTCCTTCTGTCTTTCCTCTCGCTGTGTGATGTGGTTGGTGTTGAGGTGGTCTCCAGCCCCACATCTGTGGGCTTGTTCTGTGCCTGGAGCTGTGCTAAGGGATTGAGTTACTCCTGTATCTCCTGCCAGGGCAGGAGAGGCCTCATGGGCCTCTGCTGCCAGCAAGAAACAATCCTGCCGTTCATCCCAACGCGTGACATTAACGTGGGGAAAAGGGGTGTTTGTCCCTGGGATTATCCATGCTCTGGGAAAGGTTGGCCGTGTGGCCAGCTCGTGCTCCAGCTCAGCCCTGGGGTGTGATCCCACACTTCCTGGGATCCCAGCCCACTGTTAGAATGGTGCCATAGTCATTTTATCATCCTAATGCAAATTTCATGCTCCAAACTGATGTTAGCTTTGACTTGGGTGGGGGCAGATCCCAAAGTTAGAGGAAATGGAGCTGTTGTGGGCTCAGAAATATCCCTGTCCAGTGAGGACAGTACAGAGCCTCCACAAGCAGGGGGAGATGAGCATCTCAGCTGGGACTTGATGAACACCCCCCTGCCCTTCCAGCCCCATAGTGAGGACAGCGAGAGGCCTTCCCAAAGGACCAGGCTGCTCTGGAACCTTAAAAAGAGGGAGCTGCTCCTCCCACACCATCACTGGCCGTGCTCTGCCCTGGAAATACTTGTGTGTGCAGTTAACCTGTGCTGGAGTCGTGACCCAGCTTGTCAGCTTAGCAAAGCCTGCAGTGGATTAGCTCTGCCTCCACACGCAGCCCCATCCCTGCCGGAGCCTGGAAACCTCCCGGCAGTGGGCTCTGACATTGCAATGGATGCAGATGTCACGTAAGAGGCAGCAGGGCTGGCCCTGAGTCAGGAACACCCGGGGCTCCGTGGGGCTCCCTGCAGTCACTGCTGTTCCACGGGAACAGTTGGAAATTGCAGCATCTGCTGCCTGACCTTCCCCTCTGGGGAGGGAAGCAGGAGGGGACCTTTTACAGAACTGACTTTCTCGTGTGGCTTTTCTTCCTCTGTGGCTGTGGGGAGGAGGGTCAGGGGGGACAAACCGCACTGGAAATTTGGGTTTCTTGCCTTCCCTCTCCCCTGACAAACTGGGCTTTCCAGCCTCCCCAGCACTCACTCCCTCACCTGCCCTCCCTCACAATCCCTGTGTAGTGTGAGCAGTGTCACCCGTAACGTCCCTCCTGTCACTGCCCATGGTCTGGATATAAATCCTGAGCTTGAAGCCAAGCAATAAACTCCCTGTTCATCCATCTGCCCGGGATGGATGCTGGTGTCTCACTGCTGGCTGACCTGGGCTCTCTGCTCCAAGCAGCAGCATTCCCACCTGCAGCTCTTGGATGAGCTCTGCCAGAGCTCTCCTCACCTCTGGTGGCTCTTCTGCTATCCCAGCTATGGCTTAATTTAACAGAACTTTTTCCTTTATTGCATAAACTAACTCAGCTTTAGGATTGGCTGGAATGCTAGGCCTTGCAGGGGCAAAGGAGATGCCAGTTAAAGCCCAGGATAACTATTTTTTGGTCTTTTATTATGCTTTTTTCTTTTCTCATGCATATGGCCTTGCAAATGGGCTTTGTGTCTCCATGGCTTGGAGATGTGTAAAGAGCCTGTCCTTCTCCTAAGCCACCTTCTTTCCGGGAAGGGCCTGGAGACATGGGAAGTCCCAGGAGATGTGGGAAGTCCCAGGAGAATTGGTGTTTGTACAGTTTCTTACTCGGGAATTTCCAAATTGTGCAGCAGATTGGAATAGCAGGGCCTGGGGGTGGCTGGTGACAGGCAGGACCTTCTTAAAGCTGACTCTGGTGAAAGACAAAAGGCTCTTTGTTTGCCCAAACCTTGGGAATTCAGCATTTTCAGTGTGCCCCTGTTTGGATTTGATTGCAAAGGCTGCTGCTAGAGCACTTTCCAAAAGAAAAATGTGGATATTGTCCTGCAGAGCAGCAGAATGAAGTGGGGCTGGTGTGTGCCCGGGCTGGGCTGGAGGTGCAGCTGGGCCAGGTTGAGCTGCTCCTTCTCCAGAAACTTCGGAGCAGCTTCAGCTGCAGGGGCTGAGCACAGACAGGGAAGGCAATGCCGAAGGGAACGGCCGAGGCTCAGCTCTCCTGCAGCAACACAGAGTGATCCTGCGGGAGGAAGGAGCTCACAGAGGGAAGGATTAGCTTTTGGGAAAACATTGGCAGCTCCCTGGGCCGGGAGGCTGCAGTCAGTGCCAGACAGGAAGCGGCTGACGTGGAAGTGCCGGCTGGCCGGGATTATGAATGGCCAGGGGTGCCTTCCAGCCACACTGAGCCCTCCTCGCCCTGCCCTGCCCTGCCCGAGGTAAGCACGGGGCAGACCTTCGCTCCTCATATCACAAATCCATTCAAAGGAGCAGCTGGAAGTCTGGTCCCAGGAAGACAAGCCCTTGTTTGTTGCCAGACTGGCTCTGTAGCGCAGGAACTGGCTGCCATTAGTGCCATGCGGCTGCCAGGATTGTTCTGCTCCCTGCTCTTGTAGTGAAATCTCTCCTTTGATCGGAGAAAACCAGGATCATCCTGTCCCGAGACACTGAGCTAGTGCAGAGTGGCCATGGGAAAGGATTTGTGAAAGGAGGGGGTTGGAATTATGGAAAAAATGTGCATGTGCGTCTGTCTTGACGGTTTTGTGCAAGTTGCCTGTTTGAAGCTGCTTTTCTTCTCTTTCTTACTCTGTAAATTTTTACTTGAAATGCTCACTGCATCCGAAATACCTTTGTCAGGGCTGCTTTATCAGTCAGGAGGGTTTTGTGTGCTATGTTGGGAGCTCTCGCCTGGCATTGAGGGCCCTGGGAATGGCTCAGGGGGAAGCAGGATCGTGGCTCCCCTCTCCTGAGGAGCTCTGGGGACACGGTGGCTGTCACAGACTCCCCACCCAAGGGTTACAAGCAGCTGGACTCGGTGGGATTCGAGGACGGCAGCCTGGTTTCCCGGAAAGGAAGCTGGCCAAATCCCTGGTTTGAAGAGCCGCGTTGCTCCCTGGGCTGTGCTGAAGGGCTGTGTTTTACCAGAGGCAGCAGGATGTGGCCGCCCCACGCTGGGGTCACGGGGGAGGGCGGTGGCCTCGTGTCTGACCCCTCCCCAGCTGCAGAGCCTCCGGGTTGTGGCTGCCCATGAAACAAACGGGGAGCTTTTCTCCCCTCTTTTGGAAAAGGAAGCTCGGCCTCGGCGCCTGCCGGCGCTGGCAGAGGGTGCAGAGCAGGGCTGCGCCTCTGCAGGAGGGACCTGCTGAGGCCAGGAGCACAGGTAGGAGCTTGCTGACTGCTGCCTTGCTGGCTTTTCCTGGCTGTTGTTAAACCCCTGTAGAGGGGAGCATGGAGTGCTGCTGGGGCTGGCACTGATGGAGCAGTCATGGGACTCCTGGAGTCCTTTTCGGGCCTTTCTGCCTCTGCAGGGAGGGCAGGATCTGTCAGGAACTCTGCTGGCTCCTGGAAGGCCTCGGGATGGCTGCAGCAGGGCACAGGGGGAGGCAGTTTCCCAGTGTTTTGGAGGAGGTGGCTCTTCTCTTTTCCAGACTCTGAGCTGCCTTTAAAAGTGACCAAGAGTTGGGAAGCAGCTGCCTAGGCTTCCTCTGCCTGGAGCCTGGCGTTAGAGCAAGGCAGCTCCTCGTGATCCACCATTCCTGGTGAGGGAGGAGGAATGGCTGGACAATGCCAACAGCCCTGGCTGCAAAACCAGCACAGGACTGGAGCTGCACAAGCAGGGAATCAGAGAAAAGGAGCTTTTGGGATGGGAGAGAAGGGAGGGCCAGGGCCTTGAGACCTGCTCCTCCTGTGTTCTGGGGTTAAGCTGGAGGTGTGTTTGTGCTCTGGCCAGCCCAGGCAGGTCATGGGCTCTGTGATCCTGAGCAATGGCCAAGGTCCTCTCGGAGCACTGGTGACGTCTGCTGTGATCTTGGCTGGCTGAAAGGAGGAGGCAACAAAATGTACTGAGGTTTGTTTGGGGGGGGTGTGGCTTCTCCCCTCACCTTTAAAGCTTGCAGATACCATCCAGGTGCTTTGCATGTCCCATTTCCCAATTGTCCCTAACCTTTCCTTTCCCTTGTGTGTGGGGGCTGTGTCAGCTGTGACTCCTGCCTGTGGAAGTAGGTGTTGTACAGATGATATCATCTCCGAGCAATGTCAGGGATGCTTTGGTCTCTGTGCCTCTTTATTTTTATTTTTTTTCCTAGAGCTAAATGTTTCTTTTAGCTCATTGCAGTCAGAGACCATAATTAAATAGGCTGCATCTGCTTGATGTCTCAGCTACTCATTTTGCTAATGCTTCACACAGATGCTGAATCGTCTGAGAGACAATTGCTGCTGTGTTGAGCTCCCCAGTTCTCAGGGATGACATCTCCACAGGCTCAGGAATTTGTTTGTAGGACGAGTGCTGCCTTGATACCAAATAAACTTTGCCCTGCACAGAGACCCTGACAAACATGAGGGCTGGGAAATCCCCAACCATGTGACATGTGACAAAGGCAAGTGTCAGATCCTGCCCTGGGATGGGGCAGCCCTGGATGCAGGGACAGACTGGGAACCAGAGGCTGGAGAGCAGCGCCGTGGGCAGGGACCTGGGGGTCCTGGTTGGTGGCAAGTTGGATCTGAGTCACCTGTGAGTCCTGGCAGCCCAAAGGGCCACCGTGTCCTGGGGACACCAGGCTCAGGGAGGAATTGTGTGAGAGGATGTGTTTTCCTCCATCTCCAGTGCAGGGGACTCCTCATGTGCAAATGCTTCCCTGGGTTTCTGCTGGAAGTAGCAGCAGCCTCAGCACCTGCTGCCCACATTGCTGGTTCTACGGGGGCTGTGCCTCGGTTCCGGGGTGGGCGCAGTCTCTGGAGCTTCTGCCTGTGCCACAGGATGTGGCCAGGCTGTGACACAGCTCCTGGTAACCAGCACTGCTCAGCTGTCTCTCCACACCCTTCTCATCTTCCTCTGCCACGTCTGGGGTGGGATCATGCTCCAAAGGACACGTCTGCCAGGGCTTTGTGCTGGCTTTGCGTCCCCTGAGGTGGCTCACAGGGTCACAGCTGCTGTTTTGGCAGCAGGAAGGCCAGGTTGGACGGGGCTTGGAGCAGCCTGGCATAGTGGAAGGTGTCCCTGCCCATGGAAGGTGTCCCTGCCCATGGCAGGGAGTTGAAACTGGATGGTCTTCAAGATTTCCTCCAATCCAAACCATTTTATGATGACCTATCTGCTCTGGATTCACCTCTCAGCCATGGTGGATCTCACTGAACCACATTAAAATGCTTGGGGTTTCTCCCAACACATCGTAGCCCATGTTGGAATTTGGATCTCTCAGCTCCTGCATGGAAGAGGTTACTGAACCCATTCCCGCAGGAAATGTTGAGCCTGTTCTTAGTGGGGTGAACTGGAGTAGTTTGGGGTTTCTTCCTCACTGTAATTAAATAAGGAAACAAGAGGCCTTGGCTTTAAAGCTTTTTAATCTTTCTCCAGAGAAGAACTGCTGATTAGCACTGCAGCATCTGTTAGAGACAGGCTCGATTGCAGCCGTTGTAGTCGTGACCTTGAGTTTGGGATGTGCTTGCCAGCATTTGAGGATGCTGTTTACCTATTGGAACAACACTGTGGCCTCGTGTAAATCTTTGTAGATTCTGCTCAGGGAAAGAGGGTTTTTTTGCTTGCCTGCTTATGAAATTATGGGAACTTATTTATGCTATTTAAGGCATCAGCTTAATTTCTGTTACTTTATTAATTTCTCTGTCCAGCACATATAAAATAATATTTTTGATACACAAAGCTTTCTGCCTTAAGCTTCCATCAAAGAGCAGCCTGACACAAATTCTGCAAGGGGCTGGATGTGGGAACAAAGGAGGTATAATTAGCTACAGATAAACAGAGCTGTGTTTCTCGTTAGCATCTCTTCAGATCTCAACTTGTGTCTCACCCTTGGAGCTGATTCTTTTCTACAGGCTGGAAGAGGAAGATGAGCTTTCCCTCATCTTCCAGTTTTCAACTTGTAAACAGAGTTAAACTGAAATGGGAAATATGTTTGTGGTCTGTGTGCACCTGCAGAAGAGGCTGTAGCTGCTCTCAGGGCTGGTGTTATTTCAGGATATTTGCTTTCCGGGTGCCTGAGCTGTGACTTCTTCTTCTTGTTCCACCCCTTGGTTCCTGTCTCTCACTTTCAGTGGCTGGCTTGGTGGGGGATGTCTGGCAGAAGCTCTGAGCTGTGTTGTGGGCCGGCCTTGTTCCCAAAGGGGGGATGCGTAGGTGAAAATGGGATCTGGGTGAAACCCAGCTGGTTTTACCCTTCTTTGTCAGTGTGTTGGAGCCAGGCAGGTGGTGGCATTTCTGTGGCAATGTCGGGGTGAGTGGCAGCCCCCTCCCATGGCTATGGGGCCTGTTCCCTCATTCCCACGTGGAACGGGTCAGGAGGTGACTCTGTTCAGCCCAGGTCACCCCTCCAGCCTCCCCTCCCCTCTGCTCCAGCTGGGGAAGGGAAGGGAAGGGAAGGGGGAGGAAGAAAAGCTGCCATGGGCTCCCCCCCTTCTCAGATATGGGGTGAGGGCCCAGATGGCATCCCAGATCTCTTCCTATGGGATTTAGACGAGGTTTCCTGTTGAGAGAGCTGCTCCTAATCGCTGCCCTTCTGTGCTGTGTTGCAGATCAGGACCAGATGAGCAGAGGGAGGTTTCTGTGAAGATCAGAGTCGCCCCAGCCCTGCCCTGGGAAGTGGCCGCGCCTCCGGCTGTCACCACTGCAGGCCTGGAAGAGACACGAGAGAAGGAAAATGTCCCACGCTTTAAAGCAAGTGTTCAATAAAGACAAAACCTTCCGGCCCAAGCGCAAGTTCGAGCCAGGCACTCAGCGGTTTGAGCTGCACAAGAAGGCCCAGGCCTCGCTCAACGCCGGCCTGGACTTGAAGGTGGCCGTGCAGCTGCCACCAGGTGAGGAGCAGAACGACTGGGTGGCCGTGCACGTCGTGGACTTCTTCAACCGCATCAACCTCATCTACGGCACCATCAGTGACTATTGCACGGAGCAGTCCTGCCCCATCATGTCGGGGGGCCCCAAGTACGAGTACCGGTGGCAGGACGAGCACAAGTACCGCAAACCCACGGCCCTGTCCGCGCCCCAGTACATGAACCTGCTCATGGACTGGATCGAGGTGCAGATCAACAACGAGGACATCTTCCCCACCAATGTCGGTGAGTTGGGCTCCCAGCTGGGGCTGGAGGGAGGGAGGTGACTGTGGAGCCTTCTCGTGGAGCCCGTTGTTGTTGCAGGAGATGCTGCAGCACAGCTGACCCCTGTAGCAGAGCTGTTCCCCTCTGTGTTTCTCAGGTGGGTAGTGCAGTGAGCTCTTCCCAGCTCTTCTGCAGTGCTAAAATACCCAGAGCTGCAACAGATCCCATTGGGAGTCATGGATACCTCGAGCCTGGGAAACAGGAGGCTGCCCTTGGAGCAGTCAGTCCCTGAGGTGGCTCTGCAGTGGCTCATGCTGGATGCAGGATGGCTCTCTGGGAGCTGACGGCCAGCCCAGATCTGAGGCACAGCTCTGTGTCACCTGGTGATGGTGCCACGTGATGTAATCACCCTCTGTTATTAGAGGCCACACTGGCTGCCTCTGCCTCTGCCCCTCCTGAGGGGTGGGATGCTAGCACAGGCTTGGAGGGAAGGGCCATGGTTCATCTACTGCCAGGGCCATGGAAACAGGAGTTTGGCCTAAGACACCTCAATCTCCGTATCCAAATGCAGCTTTGGGACAGAGATTGTTGGGTTTTATTTTGTGATGAAGATGGAAGATTTTAGGCTCTAAATTATCAGGTAAATACAACTGAGCTTATGCAGAGCTTCCATCTCCTGGGATGGAGGAGACAAGGTGCAGCAAAGCTCCCTCCCTCCTGTCCCAGTGTTCACCCCTTTGGAGCTCTGATGGGACGCAGTTGGCTCCTATTTGGGGCACATCTGCCACTTGAGCATCCACAGGGATCCTCCACTGTGCCAAAATGCTGCTCAAACCTGGTGTGGAGTGGGCAGAGGGGAGGGGGGCCATGAACAGCCAGTTTTGAGGCAGCTGAATCACCAAACCCTCCCCAGCCATTCCTTCCCGCGCTGCACGGGCTCTGCTGCAGCTCTCCAGGGACCACACGGGGGGTGTTGGTTCTGTTCTGGGCTGCAGGATGAGCTTCCAGCAGCACCAGGGCTGTGGTTTGGGGTTTTCTCAGTTGTTACTGTCTTCAGCTCAGCTTTTAGCAGATCCTTTAACGCTGGCTGAAATGCTGCAGCTCTTGCAGAGCAAGGAAAGGGTTTAACTCGTCCTTGTTCCTCCAGAAACAGTGTGAACTTTACACCCTGATATCCCACGGAGGTGGCTGCATGGCCAGACTGCTCTGCTGCAGGGGCCCAGCCAAACACAGACCTGAAGCCTTCAAAGAGGACCTTAACAGCTTTAATTTTTAACCAAAGAGCTAAAGATGAACCAAAACAAGGGGGAGTTCACAGCACCAGCGCTTTCCTTTGGGAAATTGCTTGGTTGTATCTGGTGTTTTGCACTGTTTATATAAATATATCAAAGAGGAGTAGAAGAAAACTCTTGTCTGACTGAAACAACTGCTGGGAATGTGGGCTCTGCTTTCAGTCACAGCAGTGCATCACTCTGTCACTTAAAAAATCAGTGCTTTGAAAACTGTGATCCAAAGGAAAGGAAAAAGGAGAGGGGCGCTGGAAATTACCAGGGACAGAAGGGCTTTTGCCTCAATCTGTCCAGTTTACCAATTTATTTTAGCCCCAAGCAACCAGTTTTAACTTGAGTGAAGGTTTCTCACGGCCACTCTTTCCTCCCAGGTACTCCCTTCCCCAAGAACTTCCTCCCGGTGGTGAAGAAGATTCTGTCCAGGCTCTTCCGGGTGTTTGTCCACGTCTACATCCACCACTTCGACAGGATCACCCAGATGGGCTCGGAGGCCCACGTGAACACCTGCTACAAGCACTTTTACTACTTTGTGAAAGAGTTCAATCTCATAGACACCAAGGAGCTGGAGCCCCTGGTGAGTGCCTAGGTGGACTCTCAGGGCTGGGGGAGTCACAGAGGGCTCTGGAACCTTCTCAGAAGGTCCCACCTCAAATCCTGGGGTCAGTTTTGGGCCCCTCACTCCAGCAAAGACATTGAGGGACTGGAGCATGTCCAGAGATGGGAACGGAGCTGGGGAAGGGTCCTGGAGCACCAGGAGCAACTGAGGGAGCTGGGAAAGGGACTCAGCCTGGAGGAAAGGAGGCTCAGGGAGACCTTCTGGCTCTGCACAACTCCCTGACAGGAGGAGGCAGTCAGGGGGGCTCAGTCTTGTCCCAGGTAACAAGTGACAGGACAGGAGGAAACGACCTCAAGCTGTGTCAGTGGAGGTTTAGATTGGATATAAGGGAAAATTCCTTCACTGAAAGGGTGGGACAGGCATTGGAAAGGTCTGCCCAGGGCAGTGGTGGAGTCACCATCCCTGGAAGTGCCCAAAAAAACATGTGGCTGTGGCACTTGGGGATGTGGTTTGGTGGTGACACAGCAGTGGTGGGGTAATGGTTGGACTCAATGATCTTGGGAGTCTTTCCCAACCTTAAGGATTCCATGATTCTCTTCTAAAGCTGGTTGCCCGAATT
Source organism: Eopsaltria australis (assembly GCA_034509425.1). Taxonomy (NCBI): domain Eukaryota; kingdom Metazoa; phylum Chordata; class Aves; order Passeriformes; family Petroicidae; genus Eopsaltria; species Eopsaltria australis. Next base: position 460,257 of record JAVTVJ010000760.1, on the reverse strand, counting down.
CAGCACCAGTTGGCCTTGCAGTGTGACTGTCAGGAACCTGGGAGTCAGGATGTGAATGGAATGTGATGGGAATAGGAATGGTGGGGGGAACATGGCCCTACCCAAATTGGAGCTGTAGGCAGCAGTGTCACCCCATGCCTAGGAATGGCAGTGACCACTAAACATGGGGGTTTTTCATCCACACCCTCACCTGGGAGCCTGGATCCTCCTTCTCAGTCCCTTGTGTTCTCTGTCTCCTTGACAGAAGGAAATGACCTCCCGGATGTGCCACTGAGCTCAGACCTCCCTGCTCCCACCTCTGCACCTCTTCCGAGGACTCCGAGCCCCAATCCCATATTGGCGACGTGATTCAAGGGGAGAACAGAGACGTTTCGTTTAAGAAATTATATATTTTTAATGAGTTTCAATGTAAAACTGTGATACTGCAGGAATATTTTTTTAAAGATGCTCTAGATTAACTAGTTTTTTATAGTAATTTCTATAAAAAAGAAAGAAAATATTTTGTGGGCCACTTGACGGGAATGTTGGCTCTCGGAGTGGGGAGGGGCTGCCTGAGCTGCCTCCTCTGTGTGCCCCAAGTGAGCTGAGCCAGACACTGCAGGCAGAGCTGTGTCATGGAGCTGGTGCTGCCATGGAAGCGGTACCTCCCTTGGGATACACATTTCCCACCCCTGAAGGCAGGGTACAGGACTGGTGTGCATGGATCCCCCAGGCGAGGATCCCCCAGCACCTCTTTGCTGGCTGTGAGCCCAGCTTTGGGGCAGAGCTGCTCTGTGCCCACCTGTCCCCAAGGCCTGGCTCTGGTGCATTCCCTCTGAGTGAGCTGGGACTCGGCCTTATCCCGTGGCTGCTGCAGTTGGAGCCGGTGCTGCTGGAGTGGAAATCTGCCCTCGTGTGTCAGCCCAGCCCTGAGCTGAGCCCTGCACACACAGCCTGGCTGTGGCTCAGCACTGTCCCCACGGGGACACAGATCTGTGCTGGCAGCTCCTCATGGGAGCCAGCAGAGAGAAGGTGCTGGGACAGGCACCAGGAATTCCCCTCCATCCCCTCCCTCCCTGTCCCTCGTGGTACGTGACCCTGCCGGGACCACATTGGGCTACAGAGCCTTCTCCCTGTCCCCCAGCACCACCACCCCACCCAGCTGTGCACATCTGGGACCAAAATCTCTGGTGTGCAGCCAGAGCCCCCCCGGCCTCGCCTGCTGCTTGCACGAGGAGAGCTTGGCAGTGCCCCCAGGTAGGTAGTGGGTCTACCTAGGATTTGGGGACCAGTAAGTGACCAAACTGCACCACTAACCACTTCTTCCTTACAAAGCATTCCCGTGCCCTGGAATCTCTGTACATACGTGACTGTCTCATTTCTCGTCCTGCCGTTAGGACACTTGTGCAAATACCACTCGTGCTCTGAAATGGAACCAATAAATTATGTTGTATTTACACAGCACACACCGCCGCCGAGCGTCTCGTGACTGCACGTTCGTTGTCAGAACCTTCCCATCAGCAAAACAAACACAGGGTGTTTGGGCTCCTTGGGGACTGTGCTGGAGAGCTGGGAGCTCGTGGGTGTGTGCTCCTGGCACGGCTCCTGGCCGGTTGGCTGGGCTCCTCCTGCTCTTCAGGTGCCTGGTCCAGGCTGCTCCAAGCCCTGCGCTGGGTCCCGAGGCCGTGGGGCCTGACCAGGGCTGTCCTGACTGTTGTCTGCGGTGTCTCTGTACCCAAGGGTTGAGCTGTTCTCCCAGCTCTGAAGCTCGGGTGAAAGTGGGCAGGGGAGGGGAATTCCAGCTCACCAACTTGCCAAGAGGCTCCTCTGCCATGGGGAGGAGCCAGGGGTGCAGTCATTGAGGCTGGTGGACTAAATTGGGAAGAACTCTGCATTTGGGGGATGCACATTGTTTTCCTGGCCAAGAGGGGAGTGAGAGGTTCCCCAGCTGTAGCTTCTCCTGTTCCCTGCCTGCAGCACTGGCTCTTGCCTGTTCCCCTGCACAGTGGAGGTGCTGGGACCACCCTGCAGCCCCTCTCCCGGTGTTTTGTGGATGCAGCTGACTTGGAGGACGTGCTGTTCCTTGGTGTGGAATATCCCTTTGGCCAGCCTGGGTTAGCTGTCCCAGCCCTGCTCCCCCCCAGTTTTTGTGCCCCTCCTTGCTGGCAGAGCACAGGACACACAAAGTCCTTGGCTTAGGGTAAGCACTGCTCAGCAACACCAAAACATCGGTGTGTTATCAGCATTATTCTCATCCCAGATCCCAAACACGGCCCTGTACTGGCTCCTGGGGAGGGAACTGGCTCTGTCCCAGCTGAAACCAGGACACCTGCAAGGCCCCGGGTGCCGAGCTGTGGTGGGGCTGCAGGTGGGTGGTGAGCGGCGCTGGGTCAGCCCTCAGAGCCACGGCAGCTCCTGCTGCTGTTCCTCAGCTTCCCTTTTCACACCCGCCTGAAATGCTGTGGGTGCTGAGTTGGGGTGTGTGGCACTCAACCAGCTGTGACCCACGGGGCTGCAGGGACCTGCCTTCCTTGGCCCCCCTTCCTTTCTGGGGAAAGATCCTCCCATGCAAGACCAAGGGAGGAGGAGGAGGAGGAGGGAAAGCACCTTAGTGGAAGCTGTGGCAGGGCTGGAGGTGGCTGAGCCCGGCCCCCACGCCCGGCAGTGCAAGATGTTGCCCAGACAGGTCTGTGGAGCCACAGCTCAGCCTCGCTCTGCCTCTGCCCCAGCAGCCCCAGCCCCGCTTTCATCTCCCCGGGCTTTCATCTCGTGTTTACTCGCTCCTGAGCTGCAGCTGCGAGTGCTGCAGGGAGCAGGAAGCTGTGAGCCCCTGGGGCTGAACCCTCAGGGCTGAGTTCCCAGTGCTGAGCACCCCCAAGCTGAGCCCCCCAAGCTGAGCCCAGCCTGGCGAGGGGGTTTAGCCTTGATCAGGACCTCTCAGTACTTTCATTGCTCATCTCCCCAGGCATTGGTTTGGGTGCAGAGGCATTACAAGGGCTTTGCTGAGAAGCCAGAGAAGAGCTTTGCAGATCTGCACTGCAGGGCCTGGGCCGAGCAGGTACCGTGCCCAGAGCTCCAGCAGCCTCCCCTCTGCGGGGCTGATCCCTTCCCAAAAAGCACAGATGGCATCTGCCCCAGAGCTGGAGCGGGCACAGGCTGCTGGCTCGGAGGGGGCTGTGGCTGCCGTATGTTCCGAGGGAAATGCTCCTTCCCCGTGCTTCAGAGCAGGGTCTCCTGCTGCTCCCAGGAAGCCGTGGCTCGCCCTGAGCCTCCCCTGCTGGGCTTCTTCATCCCCTGAGGAGCTCAGAGCTTCAGGGCCTCAGTTCTACCATGAATCTGGATTTAGGATCTTGCCAATGACATCAATTTGTCACAGATGAGTGATCGCTCACAGTATCACCGTCAATGCTATTAGCAAAAGTTATTTTAATATGAATCTATGAAAGTGTGATTTAACAGAGTTCAGTGCTGAGGTTCCCTCCGGTACTTCCTACATGGATGTAAAAGACTAAGGAAAATCAAGCTGGAATTGAGCTGGAATGATTTACACTGGGCCTGAAGATGTAAAAGGGTCGAGCGCATCTGTCACGAGTCCCATTAGGGTTTGCTTAGAGTGGGAAGCTGGGAAGTGTGGGCAGCCTTTGCGTGGAGCTTTGGAAAGCAGCCAAGGGGGAGCAGGGGCTGGGGGTCTCCTGGGGCACCTGTGGCTGCGTGTCTGAGGGGTCTGTGCCAGAGCCATGTCCTGCTGGGTGAGGACAGGGATGTCCCCACCTGCCACCTCCTCCCTGAGCAGCAGATCCTGCTCAGAGCATTGATAGGGCTGTGCTGTGACACAAGAACGTCCTCACACTGCCCTGCCCCTCTAGACCTGGGCACTGTCCCAGAGACATCAGGGGGACCCGTCCAGAGGGGCCAAGGGCCCCTGTTCCCATTCCCCGGAGGTGCTACCTCATTCCATGCACCTTTGGAGTCGGGGAAACAGGAGCAAAGGTGGCACAGGACCTGTCCCTGCACAGCTCTGCTGTCACACTCAGCCCCCAGACCTTGGGCGTGCCTCTGCCCCTCATCCCTGCCTGGGCAGTGGACGCTTTCCAAGCCCTGCAATGTTCTTTTTGTTTGTTCTGTGTTCCCTGGACAGCTGATGCCTCTAGGGCCAGATTCCCCAGGGTCCCTGGCAGCCCCCCAGCCCTGATCTGCACCCGCCTCCTCCCAGGCAGGGGCCTGGCTTTGCTCCGCTCCAGTTTGGGCTCCAAGGAGGAGGTGACAGCCGTTCCTGGGACAAGGGAACAGTCACCAGCATGGCACGTGCTCCCTCTCCCTTGTATGGCACAGGCCAGGCCAGGGGCCAGCAGCTCCAGGAATATGGGCAGGACCTGGAATGCTTCTGGGAAAGTGCTGGAGCAGGGAGGACACGTCCCATCCCTGCGGGTGACACTGATACCGAGGGCACCTGCTGCTCCAGCCCCACGGGGACAGCAGGTCCCTCCTCACCCACTGCTTTAGCAGGAGAAGGGGCCCCAGGGTCATTTTTGGTACTGGTGAACAAATCCCTGCTGACCCCAGAGGCTGCCAGGACACCGTGTATGGGCTGTGCCTTCCTCCAGCACAGGGTGTGCAGGCCGTGCTGTGGTTTCAGTGCCCTTTCCAAGGGAGCAGGGGGAATTTTTTGGTGGTTTGGGAGTTTTTCTGCTCCTTCTAAGAAAATGTGCAACGTGCCAGCCTGCACCTCTTCCTGCCACATCCCTGCTGTCCTGGGGTTTCCCGAGAGTGACCCAGCTGCAGTGGGTCAGGGCTGCTCCTCCCCCACTTCCCAGGGAACTGGGAGGATGGAGAAAGGTGAAAAGATCCTGGGGTGTTTAAAATCCTCCTGGAAATGCTTTTCCCATTTGCTGCTATCAGCTAAGACAGGACTCCCACTGTGGCACAGCATGAGCCCTCTCCCTGCCCTTCTCTCCAGATACCCCAAAACCGCAGCTCCCGCAGCTCCTGCCCCTTTGCTTTGGGGGTTGCAGGGATTTCCCTCCTGGAGGAACTTAGTCCATCTTTCCAGTAGGTCCCTGGGCCAAGCCCTGTCCTAATCCCACCATCTCCATGTCTTTGTCCCCTGGGTTTTGGCTGGTGTGGACTGGCCATGGGGGATGGGGGATGGAGGATGCTCCCCATTGAATGGCACCTCCCCTGAACGGCTTTTTTGGGGTGAAATCACTCCAGGTGTGTTTGTACCCTCCCTCAGGATGCACTCCCCTGCAGCAGTTGGGTTCCAGCTGCTCCCTCACCTTATGGCACCTCTTCCAGCTGGGGAAACTGAGGCACAACACCACCATCCCCCTCCGTGTGACCCCTCCTCACTCTGCCTGTCCCCCAGCTGTCCCTGAGACACACTGGGCAGCTCTGCTGAGAGGGTCCTGGGCAAGGGGGGCAGCCCCGAAATGTGGGGGTAAAGCAGGAGCCGGGAAAGCCAAGCAGGGTTTGCCCCAGCCCCTTCCCTGCAGCAGATGGGGAGTGAAGGACCAGGGCTGTGTCCCTGAGAGAACCCCACAGTGGCAGGGTGGAGACTTGGGGTGCACTGGAGACCTGGCAGGAGCTGCCAAAGCTCTCCCGGTGGCCTCAAGGCGAGGAGGAAGATGGAGAATCCACAAGCACAGGAATCAGCCCGTGTGTGCCTTGGGTGTGGTGGGGGATGTCCCCTGTGTCCCCCGTCCCTCCCACTCCTCCTGTCCCCCCCCCAGCACCAGGAGTGTCAACCCTCCGGGTTTCTGCCCAGCAGGAAATTCCAGGTTTTTTGCAGGATTTTTTCATTTGACACAGAGCCAGGGCTCCAAATCCTCCTGCTTCCAGGGGCGGGAAGCTGGGCCCTCCTTGGGCCAGGGAAGTAACACACGGAAAAAGGAGGTTTATTTATTTTCCCTTCCAAAGCAGAGCAGTGGAGAGGGAGGGGAAGCCCTGGACAGCCCTGAACAGCCGCCTGCCCATGCTGGGGCACGTCCAGGGGGAGTGGACAGCCACGAGTGGCTCAGGGCACGGAGAGGTGACAGGGTGGCCACGATGGCTCTGGCCCCTCGCGCTCCCTCTGCTCCCTGGCCAACAATAGCCGCCTTCCGGCACAGCCCCACTCGCTTTCCTGTTTTCCCTCGGCCACTCTTGGATTGTGGGGCTCCAGCAGCTCCTGGAGACCCCAAACGATTGTGAGTCCTGGTGGCACGCAGAGGTGTGGGGACAGGTGACACCTTGGGGACACAGCAGGGGGCTCACCGTTAGTGGATCCTGGTGAGAGCTGGGACTTGGAGAATTTGCTGCTGCCGGCTCTGTGTTTGCACCCCTGGGGCTCTGGATGTGAACAGGAGAAGGGGATCACATGGACGTGTGTGTGTGTGTGTGTGTGCTCATGCAAACACCCCCTGGGCCCATGCTCTGCCCTTGCACACGTGTGTGCGGTTTTGTGCACATTCCCTGGCAGCCAATTCCACAGGGACGAGACCGGGGACGGGAAGCCCAGGGAAGAGGAGCCTGTCCCAGTGTCCCTGCACCCTGCAGCTGAGACCCGACACTGTTGCCACACTCGGCTGGAAACCTCCCTGTGAGTGTGCAGGGAGTGTGCAGAGTGCGTGTGACAAGCACAGCACAGGTGTGTGCCAGGCGAGCAGCAAACACGCCACAGTCACGCCAGGGCCACACGGGGAGCAGGGGGTGGGCAGTGAGCACACACTGGGTGTGCAAGGGGCCACAGGGACACGTGGGGAGCACGCAGAGGACACGCAGGTGACGTGACGCGCAGAGCACACGCAGAGCACACGTTGCACACGCAGTGAACACGCTGTCACTGCCCCAGCTTCCCACACGGTGACAGGGACCCCCGTGGGCTGGGTGAGCCCCCAGCCAGCCCCGGGCGTCCCCACCACGCCAGGCACCCTTGGGTGGCCCCGGGGCTGCGGGTGCGGGCTCTGCTGCCCTGTCATTCCCAGCTCTGTGACCTACATGGCGGCGGGAGCAATTTGGGAATGCATGGCTCCCCATGAGCCCCAGGAGGGGAAGGGACCGTCCCTGTCCTCCTGCAGACACCCAGGTAGTGGGGGCACCACCACTCCCCCGCCCCCAGCCCGGATTAACTGGGGAGCCCTCGTTAGCAGCACCAACAAACAAAGGGCCGGGATGCCAAAGGCATGGAGTGCAGGACAGGCCATCAGGGCCTGGAAAAGCAGGAATTTCGGCAGATTTTGGGGGCGGGTGGGCAGGACCCCACCGTGGTGACCCCACAGCAGGCTGGCACCAAATCCCCCCCCAAACACTCCCCAGCAGGAGGGGGGCAGAGCAGGGCGGGGGCAGCGCTGGTGAGGGGCGGGGGAGGTGCCGACGGCAGTGAGGGGAGTCCGGGGGTGCCAACGGAGATGGGGAAGGGTCCAGGGGTGCTGATGGCAGTGAGGGGGGCTCGGAGGTGCCAGTGGTGGCGGAGGGGGGTCTGGGAGTGCCGTGGCAGTGAGGGGTGTCCAAGGGTGCTGATGCCAGCGAGGGGGGGTCCGAAGGTGCCTCTGGCAGTGAGGGAGGGGCCGTGGGTGCCGATGGCTGTAATGGGGGTGTTCCAGGGACGTCGATGATCGTGACGAGGGGGGTCTGGAGGTGCCGATAGTGGTGGGGGGGTCCGGGGATGGCGGTGGGGGGGTCCGGGGATGCTCGTGGCAATACGGGGGGTTGGGGTTCCAGGGGTGGCGATAGTGTTGGGGGGGGTCCGGGGTGCCGGTGGCTGTGATGGGGGGTCCGGAGGTGATGGCGGTGACGGGGGGGTCCGGGATGCCGAGGCGCAGCCAATGCGCGGGGCGGGCGGTGAAGTCACCGCGGTGCCGCAGCCATCGGCCCCGGCGCAGCCGCTGCGCGCAGCGAGCGCGTCTGTTCTGAGCCCCCGCTGGCGTCACACGGGGCGGGGGGGGGACAATCGCACACACGGGGGGTGAGGGGCTCCCACGGGGTCACCGGGCCGGGAGGGGGGTCCTGCTCCCGACCCTGCTCCCCACAGCCAGTGGTGGTTCACGGGGACACAGGGACGTGACCGCCCTGCTCTGCCCCCCCCTCGGTGCAGGCCGGGCTGAGCTCTGCCCCACTCGTGACCTGGGTGGGCTGGGGGGGCTCAGGGGGCCCGCAGCCCCCTGCCATGAGCGTCCTGAACACGGAGCCGGAGTGTCCTTGTCCCGGTGCAGGGGTGTCCCCAAGGGGTGTCCCTGTCCTTGGGAGCACGATGGGGTGTCCATGGCTGTCCCCATCCCTGTGCCCAAGTGTGTCTGAACGGGGGGATAAATTGGGGTGCCTGGGGGGTGCCATTGTCCCCTAAAATAATGCAGGGGGGTCTGAGGGATGCGGGGGGATGTCCCTGTCCCTGGGTGCAGCACAGGGGGGTGGCAGGGGGGTGTCCCTGTCCCTGTGTCTGGGTGCAGCACAGGGGGGTGGCAGGGGGGTGTCCCTGTGTCTGGGTGCAGTGCAGGGGGGTGCCAGGTGAGGAGGTGCAGAGACCCTTCCAGGGGTGTCCCCAGCCTCCCCCACATCACGGGAGGGTGCCGGGGGGGTCCCGTTCCCCGGAACAGCACAGAGGGTGGCCCGGTGGAGCGAGGGGAGTACCCGAGGGGGTGCGGTGTCCCCAGAGGGTATCCGAGGGGGATGGGGTCCCGAGTGGGTGCCCGGGGGGGTGTTCGGGGTGTCCCCTTAGCGGGGTTGTGTCCCCAATGAGTCCGGGAGGGTCTTTTTGTCTCCAGGAGGAATTGGGGTGTCTGGGGGAAGCTGTTTGTGTGTCCGGGGGGGTGCACTGGGCTGGGGGAGGTGTTTCTGTCCCCGGTGTGTGCCCGGGGCTCTGGGATGTCCCGGGGGGGGTTTGTTTGCGTGCCCGGGGAAGGGGGGGGGCTCTGCATTCTCGGTGGGTGCCCCGGGGGGAGCGCTTGTGTCCCGGTGGGTACCCGGGGAGGGTTTGTGTCCCCGGTGCGTTCCCGGGGGGTTCTTCGCGTCCCCCGTGGGTGTCCGGGGGGGTATTTGTGACCCTCGGGGGGGCTGTTTGTGTCCCCGGGGTGGCCGCCCGTGTCCCCGGCGGGGTGTCCCCGTCCCGGGGCGCGGCGCGGGGGTGTCCGCGGAGCCGGGGGCGGTGCGGGGCGGTGCGGGGAGGAGCCGTGGCCGTGCCTATAAAGGCGGCGGGGGCGGGGGCAGCGCGTCCCCCCCCGGCGGCGGCGGAGCGGCGCGGAGCGGAGCGGGCGGCGGTGCGGGCTGCGGTACCACCAGCAGCGGCGGCTCTGCGGGGCCGCGCCGGTGAGCGCCGGGCCGGGGGCTCGGGGGCGGAACCGGGCCGGATCCGGGGGGGCCGCAACCGCCTGACCCCCCTCCCGCCCCCTCCTCTCCCCGCAGGTCTCGGCCACCCCCCGGACTCCCCTCCGGCTCTGCCCGTCCCTCCGCCTCCCTCCCCCCCATCCCCTTTTTTTTTTTATTTTGCCGCCCCCCCTCATTTCTCCCAGCAACGCCGCCCCCCGCCCCCCCTCGCAGCAAGATGGTGCAGAAGAAATCAGAGATCCCGGGATTCCACCGCTCCTTTAAGGTAAGGGGCTGCTCCCCGCCCCCACGGGGATGCTCGGGGGGGGCTCTGGGGGGCTCCGGGGTAGACGGGGCAGAGCTGGGGTGCCCCCGCACCGCTGCATCCCCTGCCCGGGAACGGAGGGGGCCCGGCCTCTTCCTGCCCCGTCCCCGACACTCCCCCGAACTGAGGAGCTCTGGGGGCGCTGCCATCGAAACCGAGCAGGGGTTTCGCCCCCGGAGGTCGCGGTGCTCCCGGAGGTTGGGTGGGCGCTGGGGTGCTGCAGCTCCCACGGGGATCCTCCGTGGCTGTGGGGCTGCACTTTCCCCACAAGGGATTGCACCCCTTGGTCCTGGTCCAGCGATGTGGGGGGGGTGTTCTCGGGGCTCCCCAGGCCCGGCCCGGTGGGACCGTGCGAGGGTCGATCCCGCAGCGCCGCCCACCCCGGGATGCCCTGGGCATCCCCAGCCCGGGCCCGTCACCCCCCCCGTCCCCCCCTGCCACTGTCACCTCGGGGTGTGCAGGGGGTCCCTGTGGTCCTGCTCCTTTCGCTTCCCCCCCTTCCGAGCCGCTTCCTGCCTGTGGCTTGGGGGGTCCTTTGTTCGGTTTCGCTCCAGCTCAGGGGTGCGAGGGGTCCCCCCGTCCCCTCCCCTCATTGCAGTGGCCCTCGTTCCTGCTTAGGTGGCCTCTGGCCGGGGTTTGTGTCCCCCCCGCGGTGGTCAGGGATGGAGGCGGGGGGGACACCTCGGCTGTGCTGATGGAGCCGGTGCGCAGCCTCCCATCCCCCAGACCTTTGTGTGGCAGTGCTGCGGCAGCTGGCAGGGCCCCCTGCCCCCTGTTCCCCCCCAGTGCTCCCCTGTACTTCCCCTGCCCCCCCAAACACCCCGTATCTCCCCCGGAGGCCTCGTCCCCCCCCATCCTAGCGGGGCTCGTCCCGGGGGGCAGCAGCTGCGGGGCGATGCTGCGCTCCCCGAATCTGGGTTTTGATGGGGAAGGAGAGCTGGCAAAATACAGCACAGCAGAGTTTTGACCCGGAGATCCAAAGTGGTGCTTGGTGGGGGAGTGCTCCTGGTGTGAACCTGCCCCCCGTTCCGGCTCGGGACCCCCGGCCCCCCCAGGGCTGCGGTAAACAGGAGCGTTCTGGGTGTTTCTGGCGGTGGCCGGGGTTGGCCGTGCTGGGGCTGGCAGCCGGCCCGGGCACCGGGCGGGTTTGGGAACGCCGCTGGAGCTGCCACCTCCACCCAAACAGATTTCATAATCCTGGGGAGGACGGGGCCCTTTTGCCCCCCTAGCGCTGCCCTTTCCCATGGGTGGCTCAGGGGAGCAAGAGGCAGAGGGTCCCCACGTCCCCTTGGGTGCCACTGGGGTTCAGGGTGGAGGAAGGAGCAGGTCCCATCCTCCATGGATCCCGGGGTGCAGGAGGGTTTGGAGTGAGGCCTGATCCTGCAAGGTGGGGGGTGTCCCACAGCCTGGTGGACATGATGTCCACCCGAGCAGGGCAGAGCGAGCTTCAGCCACCGTGACCTTGCAGGGAGCTGGGAGGACATGGAGGGGTGGCTCTGGAGCCTGTCTTGCCCTGTGGCTTCTCTTTCTCCCCCTCCTACCTCACTGTGGTTCAGATGTGGGTGGAGATTTGGGGTTGAGTTGGTGTGGGTGGCTATGGTCCCTCTCATCATCCCCTGTGCACTGGCCTGGGGCTGGCTGGAGGAGTGACCCTGCAGCACTGTCCCCATCAGGAGATGTGGTCAAGGCCTTCCTCCCCATCCTCTGGCTCTCCATGGGGCTCTGCTGTGTCCCTCCATGAGCTGGTGTCCTGCACCCCGGGGGGGTGAGCAGAGTGTGTCCCAGGAGCTGGAGCATGCCAGGCTCCGTGTCTGTGCTGGGCTTGGGATGGCAGCCAGTGGTGGCTGATCCAGCAGCTGCCACCTCACTCCTGCTCTTGACTCCCACAGGGGCAAAACCCTTTCGACCTGGAATTTGACCAGTCCAACCACCTGGAGCCCGTCTTCAACTTCGAGTGCCCGCCCCGTCCCGGTGAGTCGCGGGTGCCTCCTCATGGGGCTCCATCCCAGGGGGGCTCCTCCCATCCTGCCCCCGGGATTTTGGCCCTGAAGGCTTTGGGGAGCTGCCCCAGCAGTGCTGGGGGAGCTGTGAGTGCACAGCTGTGGGTGACACCAGGGGCTTTGCTCTGGCACAGACATGCCTTCAAGTCAGCCCATTGACATCCCTGACGCCAAGAAAAGGAACAAGAAGAAGAAGCGCTGCAGAGCCACCGACAGCTTCTCCGGCAGGTTCGAAGGTGAGCAGGGCTGCTCGGGGACCCCAGGGGTCCCCCCTGGCTTGGGGCTGGGCTGGGCCCTCCTGGTGTCCCCAGTCTCTGTGCAGTGGGGCCAGCAGCTCAGGTGACCTCTCCCCTGCCAGATGTTTACCAGCTGCAGGAGGAGGTGCTGGGAGAAGGGGCCCACGCCCGAGTCCAGTCCTGCGTGAACCTCATCACCAACAAGGAGTACGCGGTGAAGGTAAAGCTGCCCTGCTGGGGCTGCAGACCCGCCCCCCTCCCACCCCCTGCCTCAGCTTCCCTTTCTGCCCTCCACATCTGGGCCTCTCCCAACTCCCAGGACCAGCCTGTGCTGACCCAGGACTACCCCAGGACTAGGGTGTTATGGGCTGGAGGGGAAGGAGAAGAGCAGGAGTGTGGCAGGGCTGGGCTGTGATGGTGGAACACCAATCCCTGCCACCACCCGGCTCAGGGTCCCCGGTGACTCTCCCTTAGCCACGCTGTTCTCCCTGTCAATGAGGGCACATGGGAGACTAAATTAACACTTGGGATGTGTCTGGGGACTTGGGGCAGGCAGGGACACGTGGTGCTGGCAGGGTGGTCAGTTCCTACTCGCCCCAGGGAGGTCTCTCTCATGGAGCTGCTTTTGGGGTCAGGGATGGTGGTCCCTTAGCCCTGCACCCCGCAGGCTCCAAGCCATGGCATGGAGGTGCTGGGATGGGTCCTGTATCAAAATGCAGCCAAATACTGGGGAAACTTTGCCTCCCCCATTGCTCTTTGGGGGCCTTTGAGTGCCCCAGTGGGGAAGCTGAGGCAGCAGGGAGTGCTGCATGGTGGTGGGGTGCTCTATGTGCCCCAAAGGGCAGTGAGAGCACCCATTTGCTGCCTGCCGTGTGGGGTGTCCCCCTGTCCACCCTTGGCACGGCCACCCAGCCCCTCTGTGCCAGCGCCCAGTGGGGCACAGGGCCCTTTCCTTTGCTGCGCCGCTCCGGCGTCACGTGGAGCTCTGCTGGCCCCGGCCCCGGGAGGGAGCGGCTTGGCACCGCTGCTGCCGCTTGGCACCGGCGCCGGGAACAGCCTGTTCTGCTGCCTTCACCCCGCCCGGCCCCGCGGGTCCCCGCGCAGGGGTGCCCCGGCCCCGCCCTGGCAGCGCTGCCTCTGCCTCAGCCTCCCCCTCTTTGCCTTCCAGATCATAGAGAAGCGCCTGGGACACATCCGGAGCAGGGTTTTCCGGGAGGTGGAGATGCTCTATCAGTGCCAGGGGCACAGGTACGGGGGTGGCAGCCGCTGCATCCCCCGCTGTGGGCACGGGGGGGAGTGGGCTGAGACCCACGGGCCACAGCCAGACCGCCCTCTGCCCCACGCTCCCTCCCCTTGGCCCCGCTGGAGCATCCAGAGGGGACGTTCAGTGCTTTGCCATGACCACAGGGCCTCAGTGGCCAAGTTGGAGCTGAGCCGAGGGCTGAGCTGAGCCCCTGCTGCTCAGTGGGGCTGCGTGTGGGGGGCTGTGTGTGGGGCAGACGAGCCAGGAGGGGCTGTGAGCAATTAGGGAGGAGTGGCCCGGGGCGCTGCAAGCCCCTCTCCCCCCTGGAATGCAGCCAGGGGGGCCCTGGCCGTGTGGTTTCAATCATGGCAAGTCCAGTTTTCCCATCCCGCATCCCTCCCGGGGTCCTGTGCTGGGTGGAGATGTGGGGGGAACCCCAGGAGGTGTTTCAGGGGGGATGTGGGGGGAACCCCAGGAGGTGTTTCGGGGGGGATGTGGGGGGAACCCCAGGAGGTGTTTCGGGGGGGATGTGGGGGGAACCCCAGGAGGTGTTTTGGGAGGATGCTGAGCTGATGCCATGGTCCCTGCAGAAACGTCCTGGAGCTGATCGAGTTCTTTGAGGAGGAGGAGAGGTTTTACCTGGTGTTTGAGAAGATGAGGGGAGGTGAGTGTGCTGCTGGGAGGGGAAGCTGGGGCATCAGGACCCCCACGAGCCCCAGCTCTGCTCTCACCTGGCCACAGGCTCAATCCTGACCCACATCCACCGGAGACGCCACTTCAACGAGCTGGAGGCCAGCGTGGTGGTGCAGGATATCGCCAGCGCCCTGCACTTTCTGCACAACAAAGGTGAGCTGTGACGCCCCAGGTGCCACTGAGGACACCCTGGGCTGTGCTGGGCCCTCCCGGGGGTGTCGCTGCCTCCCCCCATCCTCCTGCCCAGGGGACAGTGCCCGTCCCAGCACACAGGGTCAGGCCCAGCTGCATCACAAGGCTTTTTGTGGTGCGGATCCTGTTCCTCCGGTTTGGTTGGGATTCGGGGCCAGCAGCAAATTTTGCCTTTTACCAGGGTGCAGGCAGTGATTTGGGGTGGGGAGGGAGGGGTCCCTGTGCCACCCCCAGACCTTACATTATGATGGTCTTGTAGGAGGGGGATTTTTACCCTCATTGGCTCTTTTGCCCCCCAGGGATTGCACACAGGGATCTCAAACCAGAAAATATCCTGTGTGAGAGCCCGGACCAGGTGAGCAGGGAGCAGCCAGGGTGGGTGCAGGGTGTGCTGCCTGGGGAGGTGGGCACAGTGGGGGAGATTCCTGGGGTTGGGGGTGCAGGAGGGTCCTGCCTGGGGGCACACACACACCAGGTCCTGCCAGGGACACACACCCCCCCATATGCCACAGCTCAGCGTGGTGCGAAGCATGACACGACCTGGCATTGAGCAGCTGTGGTCCCCAGAGGGCTGCCGGCTGTGGTTCCTGGAGGATGCCACTGACCACTCCATCGTCCCTCTCCCCAGGTCTCCCCAGTGAAGATCTGCGACTTTGACCTGGGAAGCGGCATCAAACTGAACGGCGATTGCTCCCCCATCTCCACCCCGGAGCTGCTCACCCCGGTAAGCGTGTGAGCCCCTACATTGTGGGGGGATCTGTCCCTGGCGACCCCCCAGCTGCCCTGCAGGCTCTGGGAGCAGGGCTATGCGTGCACACCCCCCCGCCCCCGCTCTTCGCTGCTGTCGCTGATGCTGCGTGTCCCCCGTCCCCCCCCGCGCTGTGGCAGGCGAGATGCGGTTACATAACGCGGGGGGGCCGGCGGGGCTGGCGCAGCGCCCGGGCTGCCGTGAGCCTTAGCAACAACAGCCCGAGAGCCGCGGCGGCTGCGCCGAGCCTGCCGGGGAGAACTGGGTCAGCACCGGGCTGGGGGCCGGGGGGGCCCCGTGCTTCCCTGGCTCGTGGGCGAGGGAGAGGGGGCCGAGCCTGCGGGGTGGACACTCCGAGAGCTCGCGGGTGTCCCCGTGTCGCACAGATCCCATCTCCCCCGCTCCCCTTATCGCCAGCCGCAGGTGCCCCCCCGGGCAGGGTATCGCCCTGCACCCCGGCTTTTTTTAGGTGCGAACGTGTTGGGGAGGGCAGAACCGAGCCCGTGTGGGGGGCACAACAGCAGGGGCGGGGGCCAGAACACCCCAACCCCCTTCTTCCTGCACGTCTGCCCTCCTCCTGGGGCGGGCTCTGCGTTCCGGAGGTGTCCCGAGTTTCCCCGTTCTCAGCCCACGGCTGCTCCATTCCCACCGGGATCGGGGCTGGGGGGGGTTGTTTTCCTGCGGTGCCATCAGCTGCTGGGGCTGGAGAGGCCCCTCGTCAGGAGGCCTCTCTCGTTACGGGGCGATTATCTGCTGGCTGCAGCTCTTTTCTCCCCTGGTCACGGGGCCTGTGTGGGCTGCGGGTCATGTGCTGGAAAGCCCCAGAGTCCCTGGAGCGATAGGGGAATGGGGCCGCTGCCTCTGCCTCTCCCTGCACCAGGGTTAACTCCTCCCGCCCCGGATCTGCCTGTGCAGGGCCGGGGAACAGGCACGGTCAGGCAGAGGAACAGGCACGGCAGGCTCGTCCCACCGTGTCCTGCGGCTGTTCCCAGGCGCTGGGGCTGCCCTGCTGAGCCAGTTGGGTGGTGGTGATGCTGTGGCTCCTGTGGGTCCGTGTGCTGTGGGGGTTGCACCCTTTAGGCTTTATTCGGGGTGGCAGCTGCTGTTGGGTGACCCCAGAGAAGGCAGGTCTGTGGCATCCCCTGTGGTGGGAAACCCAGCGGGGTGGTGTGGCAGGGGCAAACCTGGGGAGCAGCCGTGTCTGCTCCTTCCCTTCAGAGGTGCAGCCCCGGAGATCTGGCAGGACCTTCCCAGTCCCCCCTGCCCCATCGGTCCCCACTCTTCAGGGCTCACCCTGCCTGTCCCCGCAGTGCGGCTCGGCCGAGTACATGGCCCCCGAGGTGGTGGAAGCCTTCAACGAGGAGGCCTCCATCTATGACAAGCGCTGTGACCTGTGGAGCCTGGGTGTCATCCTGTACATCATGCTGAGCGGGTACCCCCCCTTTGTGGGCCACTGCGGCTCTGACTGCGGCTGGGACCGGGGCGAGGCGTGCCACACCTGCCAGGTGCGTGGGGGACCCCAGCAGCGCCCAAACCCAGCCTCAGTTTGGCTGCAGCACTCCTGGCTGAGCCCCTGTTATTTCTCCCCCTGCTCAGAACATGCTCTTTGAGAGTATCCAGGAGGGGAAGTACGAGTTTCCTGACAAGGACTGGGCACACATCTCCTTTGGAGCCAAAGACCTCATTTCCAAGCTGCTGGTGAGAGATGCCAAGAAGCGGCTCAGCGCAGCCCAGGTCCTGGAGCACCCCTGGGTGCAAGGGGTGAGTGTTGATGTCCCCTCCCAGCTCTGTGCTCCCAAAAGCCAGGGTGGGGAACACCCCTGTGCACTATCCTGGCTCTGACTGGCTGCATTTTGTTGCAGTGTGCCCCGGATAACACCCTGCCAACCCCCATCATCCTGCAGAGGTGAGTGTGGGTAGCCCTCGAAGCCCCCCAAGCCCCTGAATCCTCAGCACTACTGTCCATTCCTTCTGCTTTTTGGGGGCTCTGCCATCACTCTCTGGCTGGGCAGCCCTGCCACTCTGGGTTTGGGCCATATTTTTGATGGCTGAGCAGTCTGGCATGGCCAGCATGTGAGGAGGGACACCCAGATATTTGACCCTGACCTCCCTCCAGCCGCCCACGCCCCCCCTGAGCCTGTGCCTCCCCTGCAGGAACAGCAGTGCCAAAGAGCTCACCTCCTTTGCTGCCGAGGCCATCGCTGTCAACCGCCAGCTGACGCGGCACGATGAGGACGAGGAGGAAGAGGCGGAGGAGGAAGCACGACCCATCATCATCAAAGCTACCTCACGGGCCATGCAGCTCTCCCCCCCCTCTGAGTCCAAGCTGGCCAAGCGGCGGCAGAAGAGCAGCCTGGCCAAGGCAGTGGCCTCTGGGCAGCACCTGGTGGCCCCGCTGGTCCTGGTGGCCGACCAAGCCTGAGCGGTGCCCCTCGCACCTGCTGTACCCCAGAGCTCTTCTTCTCTTCCTTTCTTTCTTCCCCTTTCCCCCCCAACCCCACCATTTCTGGCTAGTGACAAGATCAGGACTCGTCCCTGTGGCTGGTTTCCAAGGTTTTGCTGATCTTGTAGGTCTTGGGGTGGGAGGGTTTGTTTAAGATCTTTTTTTTTTTTTTTAAGGTATTAAATCAAGCGTGAGGTTGCTTCACCCAGGGCACACTCAAGGACATCTGACAGACACACGGACTTTTGTTTCCCGACTCTTGGTTTCTCCTCTGACATTTTCCCCCCTCCCCGACACCAAAGGACTCTTTGTATCTGCGGCTGCTTTGACGATTTCAGCTCATTTCATACTGTGAACAAAAGACCCTCGGTCGCGTTTTCAACAACGGGAGTTGTGTTTTAACCTCGTCCCTCCCCTCGGAGCTGCAGGTTCCTCTCCGATGTTGGGGTAGATCCCACAAAAGCCCCTTCCTGGGGGTCCAGGAGGCACCTCCCGGGTGTGGGGGTGTGGGGAGCCCCTCTGTCCCATGCTCGGGGGTGTCCCCAGCTATGCTCCAGGGGGACACGGTGGGCGCTGTGCAGGGAACCGCTTGGGCTGGGGAGAGACGGTGCCAGCGAGGGAGCAGTGCCCAACCCACCCTCTCTCCTCGGCATCCTGCTTCCAGAATAAGCTACTCGCCCCTTTTTCTTTTCTTCTTGCCCTTTTTTTTTTTTTTTTTTTTTTTTTTTATTATTGTTGGTTTTAAACTGCCAGCTCTGCTTCTCTACAGGGCATGGAGAAATGTCTTCCTTTCCTCCCACGCTCCGGCTGGCGGCTCCCTGGGGGATGCACGGGCGTCCAGGGCTGTGCTCCTGTGCCAGGTCAGGTGTTGCATCCCAGTTTTTGGAAGGGCTGGTGGCTGTGCCCTTGTGGAGGTGCAAGGAGGGGATGAGGTGTTCAGTGTGGCCAGAGCAGCCAGAAACACCCTCTGGGAATTGTGTGCTCTGGGGAAAGCAAGGACCCCCTTCAGGAGCATCGGGAGCTGCTGCAGGACAGTGAGAACTGCCGTGGCTTCGGGCTGGCCCCGAGGCTGTCGTGGCAGGAGGGTCAGGGGGCACACAGGGTGCCCAATGCCCCAGTGGGTGAGCAGCCAGGCTGGTGGCAGCACCCAAGGGCCAGGGCACGGGGGAGCAGCCTGGGGACAGCTCGGGATGTAGGACTGGAAGGTTTGGGGTCAGGGCAGCAGGGTCTTCAGCAGCCGGGGAGCGCTGGTGTGCGTGGTCGTGCATGTGCATCCCTGCTCACGTGTGTTCAGGCGTGTGTGGCATTGTCCTTTCCTGGGAGTTGGCTTTGGGGTGGGAAGGACTCGGATGCTGAGTTGGGGCGAGGCCCTTGGCTGGTTTCTGGGTCTGTCCAGGTGAGCGGTGCCCGTGCTTGGGGCCAGACTGGCCTCCAGCTGCCCCCAATGCCTCCAGATGCCCCTGGCACCCCCTGCTCCCTGCCACAGGCACTGCTTTAGGTTGTGCCACCAAGCTGTGCCCACTGCCAGCCCCCATCCCGCTGGGAGGGCAGTGCCCCCTTCATGGCCACCTCCTGTCCCTTCCAACTCAGTGCTTTGAGCTTTATATTTTGCAAAAGCAGCCTCGGCCCATCGCGTGCACAGGTGAGGGTTTGGGAGCTGTGAGCTGGGGAACAGACTTCCCTGGGTCTTCAGCTGAAGACAGTCGCTGTCTCTGGAAAAAAAAAAAAAAGAAAGTTCTCCTTTTTAAGACTGCTGACAGCAATACTATGCAATATATGTTGTTTTTTTGTTTCAGGGAGGTGTGTGTGAGTTATCTTGGGAGATGATGATCTTGGGTGTTGATGGAGTTTAGGGCAGGGGCCGTCTTCTCTCACCCTTCCCAGCCTTTCTGCTGACACAGGGGGGTCGGGGAGGGTGACTCCATCCCCATCCCACCCCCCCAAAACTGCCTCGCACTTTCGATCTCCCTCTCCCCCCTGTGCCCCCGGTCCCACCGCGGCGGGCGGGGAGGAGCAAGGCAGTGGTGAGGGGAGACCCCGCCTCCGCAGGCACCGGGACACCCTGGCGAGGCCTCCTTTAACAGAGAGAGAAAAAAAATCCATCTTGATTGTAATTGTTACTTTTTATAGCTTATTTTGTTTTATCAGTTGTAGATAATTCCTTGTTGTCTTATATTAAGAAATACTTGAATGATGTACAGTACGCGATGCCTTGAGCTGGTATTGTGAAGCTATCGTTGATGCTGCACGCCGCAGCCTTTTTTTAAAAAACAAAAAAATCACGGGAAGGGGATGGCAGGGGGACGTCTCCAAAATTTATCTGTCCCCCGTGCTGCTTTTGTTGGCAAACTGAGTTTCCCCTTTTTCCCCACGCATAAGAACGATCTCTTTTATATCTATATATATATAAATACACCACACACTCTGGGGAAGGCCTGGGTGACCCTGCCTGTGTCCCGTGGGTGTCCTCGGCCGGGGATGTGCAGCCAGGAGATGCTGTGGGAGTTTGTGGGAGTTGGAGGATGTGCTGGGAGCATCCAAGCCCGGCCCAGGCTCGGCTTTGCATTTTGGGTGGGGTTTGGTTTGGACCTGGCGCTCCTGGCATGGCCCTCAGGGGTGACCCATGGCCAGGTCTGTGCATTGGTAGAGAATCTTTAAAAGCTTCTAGAGCTGGGGATCGAATCTCCAGCCGGGCTCATGGCAGAGCTGGGCAGGGCTCGGGCTGGGGATGCCCTTGTGCCAGGGCCAGGCGTCCCCTCCCTGCTGCCAGCGCCGCTCCCGGGGCGGTTTCCAGACAGATGCTCCCGTGGTCCAGCACCAGCGACCCCCCTCTCACCACCACCCTTCTTCCTCCTCTTCCTCTTTCCAAGCTTTCCCCCCCATAGAGCATCTATCTTGGAAACCAACTTCAAAATTTCTTTTTTTTTTTTTTTAAGCTGGAAATGTTAAGTGTTTTTGCTTCCTCTCCTTCCCCCCCACCCTTCCTCCAGCCAACTAACTCGACTTAGAACTGGTTAGAAACGTTTACTGTGAAGCTAACTCTTTTTTATCAAACCAGGAGAAACTTTCTCCACTTTACAATTGATGAAGACTGCCAAAGCTGGTTCGACAAGAGTCACGTTAACGCACTGTTGGTTTGTGCAACAGCGGCCTCTGCTCAGGGGCTGGCTGGGAAATAAAAATTAAAATATTAAGAAAAAAAAAAGACAAAAAAAACAAAAACAAAAAAAGGAAAAAAAAAAAACCACACAAAAAGAAGCACTTTACTGTATGTACCAGGTGACCTGATACAGCTGAATTGAAGTTTTCCTTTATAACAATTGTTGATGCCAGAATTTTGTATTCTGTTTTGTAAGAATTTAATAAAAATGCATTGAGAACCTACATGGTGGGCAGGTGGCTGCGGCAGGGCAAGTTGGGGGAGGGGAGGATTGGGCAAGTTGGAGGGGGTGGGTGGCACTCCATCCAGGGGCTGCTCCCACCATAATCCTTCCCAATTTTCACTTGCTCCTTCTCAGCCTGCTGCTGGTCCATGGGGGCTGGGAGTGTGGCTGGGATGGGATGCCAGGAATAGGGGCTGGCAGCAGCTCAGGCCCTGACTCAGTTTTCCCTGCAGGATGGTGTGATCTGCTGAATCCCAGTGGGAGCTGGGGGTCACAGGGCAGGGCTGTGCTCCCTGCCAGCTGCACCCAGTGGCCTTGGGACTGCCCTGCCACCCCCAGAGTCACACCTGGCACTCCATGTGTCAGGGGCAGAGGGGGACACTGAGGCAAGAGGAAAGTGTGGTGAGATAGGGAAGGCAGTGAGGACTGGAGGCTGGGGATCAGGGTGTGGGAAAGGGCTGTAGAGGCCCTGCTAAGCTTCTTAACATGAACAAGGCAAGACCTTGTGGAATCAAAAAAAAAAATGTTGACTTCTCCAGCCCTGCTGCTGTGCTGAGGGATGGAGCCCTGCATGCAGAGGATGACGAGCTTGTCCCACCCCATGATGTTGTTCCTGCCTCTGTTGAACAAAGCCATTGCTCCCCTGCTGGGCCTGGGGCCACGTTTTAGGAGCACCCAGCTCTTGGCTTTTCTTCCTCCTTTGCATGTTGTTTCACCGTCATTGGGCCCTCAGCTCCAGAAATCTTTCCTCTCTTGCCTTTTGCTCATGAGCTATTCTGCAGCCAATCCTTCCAAGATCCCAGACACGTGTGTCAAAGGCAGCTTTGCTGCAGACGCTGGTATAACTTTTAATCCATGAAATTCCTTCACACGGTCACTCTTCTCCCCCTTCCCCAGTTCCCCCAACCCCAGAAAGCGCCTGGTAGCTGGAAACCATTCCTGAGCACGTGCAGAGAAGGGCAGCTATGAAAATAACCCAGCACTGGGTTAAAATAGCCTGTGCTGCTCTGGTGCCTGAGCATCAGCCCGAAATAGGCTCCGCCGGGATCAGGGCACTATAAATACCCTGCTGTGGATTTGCATCGGAGAAAAGCCCCGCGCAGGAGCAGCGCCGGTGCCACCCACGCTGTCCCAGGGGGAAGGGGCCACTGCAGAGCCACCAGGGTGGCCTGGCTGACGTAGGGGGTCAGCCAGGCTTTGGGTGACGTGGTGGCTTGTGCCAGTCCGCCTGTTTTCAGGATTTAACGGAGCCCTCAGGTCACGATCGGATCTGAGTGGCCGCAGTGCTGGGGTGGCTGATGGGGTCACATCTGGCTTCAGCTCAAGGCACTGAGGCAGCTGGGCAGGAGCAAAGATGAAGTGTCCTCAGTATTTTGGGTCTGAGCCTGGCTCTGCTGGTGACAAATTATGATCTGGGTGATTAGCCAACATTTTGATTCAATATCTGCTCAAAAAACAACCCTGGAGTGAAGAACACGCATTCCCTCAGACCAAACTGCTCTCCTGAACCATCAGTGAACCCCAAACCTGCACTGAGCAATGCAGAGTGGAAGGTGTGAAGTGTGTTTTGATGAAAAACAGCTGTTTTGGATCAAAACAAGATTTATTTCTTCTTTCTGTGCTCTTAAAATGTTTTCTGGGATGGGGCAGAGAAGGAAAGAGCTCCTGTGCATCCGGCCCCACTGGTTTCATTCCATGCTCGTAGCCTTGTGAGACCCTTCACGTCCAGCCCTGGATGGGGTCAGCCTTCATCCCACCAGCTGAACCCCGGCGATTTCCCTGCCCAGCGTCACTGCTGGGGTGAGGCTTTTGTTCACTCCATGAATGCCCCAGCTAAAACAGCACTGCCTTTGCCCAGTGCCTGATCTCTGAAAGAATCTGTTGGCTACCAGATCCAGAAATAATGACACCGGGCCTTTTATAGGAGTGTTTGTTCCCAGGTTTATTTTTGGGAGGGTAAAGTCTCCTGTATGGCACTCATCTTTTTATTTCTCTGGTCTAACACACGGCTGTTCACCGCGGTGCTGGTGCTGGGTCACTGCAGCAAACACCCCACTCCATCCCACACAGATCTCTGGGCCATTATCCCTTATTTCCATGGCTGTTTCCTTACGCTTGTCCTGAGTTAAGCCTCTGGCTGCTGCCACAACACAAACCACCCTGATTTAGTTCCCCACGGGCTGAATAACCAGGATGTGTCTGGTGCAGGGGAGCAGGGCTGGCACCCTGAGCACGGCACAGAGCAGGCTGCTGCTGCTGGGAAGATCAGGACTGATCGGGTGTAGAATCCCCTCCCCACGGGATGGAGAAGCACCCGCCCTCCCTGGCAGGCACACCGACCCTTCGGAGGCACCGCAGTTTGTCCAGGATGAATTTGCTGGGATTTGGGAGCAGGGAATGCTCTGGTGAAGAAGCTTCAGCCTCCACCAGCAGCACGGGCTGAGCTGGAGGATCCTGCACCTTCCAGGCAGGGCAGGAGCCTCTCAGTGGCACTACTGCAGCGCTCCTGGAGCTGGAGAAGAGCGGGATCACCCAGGCAGTGCCCGCCCCTCCAGGCATCAGCCGTGTCCAACCAGCCAGCCGGGCACAGCGAGTCTCCAGCTCCCTCTAATGTTTCTGGCCCGAAAGGAGCATCCGCAAGCAGGACAGGCCTGGGCAAGGGAGCGGGCGGGCGGCCAGGCTGCAAGGCCCCGAGGGAAAAGGGTGACGCTGAAATGTGTGCAAGCAGCTGGGCCGGAAAGGGGGGAGTGATGTGCTGAGCAAATGGTGTGAAAGAGTAAAGGATGCAGCGTTTTAAGAGAGAATACGGCTGTATTGAATGCCTGGTTATTATTAACAAATTAAAGATTTCACAGGAAAAAGGACTGTTCCTCTGAAAAATGCTATTTTTAGTACTCTAAATAGATACTCTAAAATGCCGTGTTTTCAGTCCTGGAAGTGTTCAAAAAACATGTGGTGACATGGTATAGAGGTGAACATGGTGGTGGTGCTGGAGTAACAGTTGGACTTGAAAAATGTTTTCCATTTTCCAACTTGAAAAATGTTTTCCAATATTAGTGATTCTATGATTCTATGCTTCTGTGATTCTAAAGGCTCCTACTCATTCCTGCCTGCACAGGGACTGTTAGGACAGGAGCTCTGAACTCTGCACAGGAGTTTCCCAAACTTGTCCACGTGAAAATGCAGCTTTAAAGATGCAGCAAGAAACCTGACAGCACAGAATGCAGCAGAAATGGGTATTGATAACACAATACAAAGCCACGTTGGAAGCTCTCAATCAAAATTAGTGCTGTAGCAGCACTGCTGTGCCTGGCCATAGTGGCTCATGGGGAGACCCCGGAGCTGTGCAAGGGTCTGGAAGTGTTAAATTCACACAAACAGCACACAGTCCATACAAACAGCATGCAGTCCATACAAACAGCACACAGTCCATACAAACAGCACGTCTCTGTGTGTTACAGAAGCTGTAACACCAAGGCACAGGAAGCACAAGGGGCAGCCAGGCCATCTCCCCCCTGACACATCGACTCATGGACCACACGCCTGCTCCCGACTGGATGTGTGTGCAGCACAAATCAGGGGATGGATAACAGAGACAGGGGGAATGTAATTAGCCTGCGAAGAATAAATCACTTTAACGGTTCAGTTACTGAGATCACAGCGAGGCAGTGGCACAGCCTCTTAATTAATCTTCTGCTTTGCAGCCAGCTCCTGCCCCCATGGCATCTCCACCTCATGCTGCCTGGCGAGGAGATGCCATCGGTGGGGACAACACTGGCCAGTGGTTTCTGGCTGAGCAGGTCCAGCAGGATGTCAGGAGCAGCAGGGTGAGGGGTCAGGATGCTGTGGCTCCCTGGCCTGTGCAGGGTAACACCTGTGGTGGGCCTGGTAATGTGGTGTCCAGTGGTGCTCCAGGCCTGTGTCACCAGCAGCAGCCAGTAACTCCGATTATTGTGAGGAATTGCTGGGCACAAAGCAGGGGTCTGGGGATGGTGGAGGCCTGGGTCTGCTGCAGAGGAATGGCTGGTGTGTGTGAGAGCATGAAGGAAAACCCCTCACTTCACCTACACCTCCCCACTGCCCAAACCTCCCTGGATCCTCACCCCCAGCAATGACCCCCTTCCCTTCAGCCCCTTAACCCCCAACCTTCTCTCTGTGAATTGCACCCCCATTTCTCATCCCTTCACAAACTGCTCTCTGGGCTCCCTCATCCCTCATCCTCCTCAGAATAACCCCTTTCACAGGATGCTCCCCTTATCCCTCAGAATTGCCCCTCAGGGATTGCTCCCTTTTGTCCCCCTCATGCCACTCCTCGGGGAATCACCGCTATCTCCCAAACTGGTTCTCAGGGATTGCTCCTGTCACTCCCTCACACTGCTCCTCAGGGAACCTTATCCCTCAAAACTGCCCCTCAGGGATTGCTTCTGCCACCCCCAGCCCCGCTCATTGCTCCTCAGGGAATCCTGCCCTTTTCCTTGCTCCTCAGAGAATGCCTCTTTCACTCCAGGGATGTTCTCTCATCCTCCTCATCCCCAAAACCGCCCCTCAAGGATTGCTCCTCTTGCCGCCCCCTCCTCAGGGAAATGCTCCCTTTTTCTCAATACTCTCCCACATGTTTGGCCCCTCATCATCTTCAGGGATTACTCCCTCATGGATTCTCCCTTTACTCTCCCTCAGGGATCACCCCCTCATTCCCAAAGCCGTCCCTCAGGGACTGACCCTCAGCTCCTCAAGGGTCGCCCCCTTTGTCCCACAAACTGCGCCTCAGGGAGAGTCCCCATCCCTTTCAGGGATCAGCCCTTCAGGGATCATCCCCTTACTCTCCCTGAGGGATCGTCCCCTCATCCCCCAAACTGTCCCCAGGGATCGCCCGCCGAAACTGTCCCTCTCACTCCTCCACACTGGTTCCTCAGGGTCTCATCCCTTTTTGATCCAAAAGTGCCCCTCAGGGATTGCTTCTCAGGGTTGCTAGTCAGGGAAATGCCCCCTTACCCGCGAAAGTGCCCCCCAGGGATCGGCCCCTCATCCCCAAAAGTACCCCTTAGGGATGGGCCCTCATCCTCCTCAAGGATCGCCCCCTCAGGAATCACTCCCTTAGGGCTCACACCCTCACTCCTCGTCCTCCATCGCCTCACTCCCATCGCCCTCCATCCTCCCCCTCCGTGCCGGCCCCGCCCGCCGCCCCACGCCCTCTCCCCGCCCCGCCACCGCCTCCGCCGCTCCCCCCGTGCCCGGCCGGCGGCGGCGCCCGCCCCATGCGCCGCTGCTGCCCGGCGCTCTGCATCCGCACCGCCATCGACGCCACCGCCATCGACGCCAGCGCCGACATCTCCGCCGCCCTCGCCCCCGTCCCCGTCCCGCCCGCCGCCGTGTCCCGCCCGCCGCTGCTGGTGCTGGTGCTGCTGCAGCGCCGCCCCGCGCCGCTCGCTCCCGCGGCTCCGCCGCACAAGATGGCGGCCGGAGGGAGCGGCGGCCCCGGCGGCCTCTCCTCCTCCTGCCCGCAGCCGCCGCCGCCCCCGCCGGGCAACGGGGCCGCGGCCGCCGCCTGCACCAACGGCGCGCCCGCCTCGCCGCCCGGCCTCACCTACAACCAGAGCGGCGCCGCCAACCCGCCGGCGGCCAGCGGAGGCGCGGGGGGTCCGGCGGCGGCGGGGGCGGCGGGGGCGGCCGGCGGGGCGGGCGGTCCCGGCGGGGCGCTGCAGCGGGAGCCGGTGTACAACTGGCAGGCAACGAAGCCGACGGTGCAGGAGCGGTTCGCGTTTCTCTTCAACAACGAGGTGCTCAGCGACGTGCACTTCCTGGTGGGAAAGGGCCGCGGCTCCCAGCGCATCCCGGCGCACAGGTGGGGCGGGGGGCGCGGGGATCCCACGCGTGGGGAGCCGGGAGTGCGGGAAGGGATGTGGGGTGTGGGATGTGGGGTGTGGGGTGTAGGGTGTGGGGTGGGGGGGATCCAGCCCCAGGGCCCTGCGGGGTGGCCGCGGGTCCCGGGCCTCGGGAGGGTCGTGAGGGCCGGCCCGATGGCCCCGGGGCGTCCCCTCACGCCCCCCACACCGATAAAGGGAATCGCCCGTTTATTTGACAAAACTGCCCCTCAGGCATCGCTCCTCCTCCTCCCGTCAGGGATCACCGCCTCATCCCCCAAGTTGCCCTTCGAGGACTGCTCATCTTGCCCCCCACGTTATCCCCTGAGGGAATTGCTCCCTTATTCCCTCGGGGAATTGCCTCCTTATCCCCCTCACTTCCCATCAGAGATTGCTGTCCTCATCCCTCTACGTTGCTCCTCAGGGAATGTCTCTTTATCCTCAAAACTGTTCCTCAGGGATGGCCCCTCTTCCTCTTCAGGGATGGTCCCTTTACTTTCCCTCAGGGATCGTCCCTCGTCCCCAAAACTGCCCCTCAGAGATGGCCCTGGGAGAGCTGTGGGCTCTCCTGCAGCCTCGGGGGGTGATGTGCCATCGAGTGGGGTACAGGGGTGCAGGGTTTGGGCTGCTGCACCTCCCCTGTGAAGAGAGAAAAAGGGGTCACACAACTGCACCTCACGTTTCACCCCCTGCTCAGGGGCATGTCCTGAACACAGGACCCTCACTGTGGTCAGTCAGTGTCGCCCCAGATCTGTCCCAGCCCTTGGGTCAGTGTCGTGCCTCTCCTCACGGTCACCAGCCTGGGATGGGTTGGGTGAGAGTGTTTTTCCCAGAGGGATGGCATGAGTGGGACAGGCACAACATGGAAAATCCCAAATCCCTGAGTCTCACTTGGAAGTAACCCTTGGTTTAGTGGGAAGTGGAGGAGAGGAGGATTAGTCTCCCCAGGCTGCCTGATCCCTGCCTGACAGGGATCACCAAAACCAGTGAGAGCATTGGGGGTGGAAATGAAAGAACAATTATTTGAGACCCCAGATCTCAGGCATAACATATTAATTTTAGAATGACCTTTATTGAATCTTCCCTTGTATTTTGGGGGTTAATCCACTACCATAAAGAGCTGGAGGAGCTGTGTTGGGAATGATACCTGGGCCTGAGTAACCCACGGAGGTCAGTGCTTAAGGCCAAGCTGCCATTTAAGAATGTGCAGCTCAGAGGAGTTGGGAATCGCCTCCACTTGGATGATGCAGATCTGATGTGGCTGACTGACATTCAGCTGCTTCCTTGGGGGAGCTCCAGTGAATCCGTGTGTGCCACCCTCTTCCCCCTACTCTGGGAAGGGCCTCCCGAGGAAGAGCTCAGAGATGGAACAAACTTTAATTGGGTGAGGGAGGTTCCTTGGTGTACCTGGACGTGGTGCTTGGCAAAGGGAGCCTTGCTCCAAACAGTTTCAAGCTATTGCTTTTCTCCTAAGTGCTCACGTTCCTGGAAGTTTCCCCTTCGGATTTTCCTGATTTCTCTCGCTTTCAGAACAAACCACACTTGTTCTAGGCTGATTTGAGTGTTTGGGTTGTCAGCTTTGCTCTCTTATAATTTGAAGCTTAATTAGTATTTGGGTAAGCTTGCTCCTGTCCTGAGAGCTAGGCTTGCTGGGTGGGGACAGGTGATTTTCAGCCCAGAAATAAATGGAAAATAAATGAAGCTTTGGAAAAAAAAAATTTGGCCCCAAAGTGAGATGCTGCTTAATTGCTCTGAAATTTACCTGGTGCTCTGGGTGGTAAAGATAGAATGGAGTGTGTCATGGTGTGTCATCCCACCTAAGGACTCTAGAGATTTTAGTAAAACTTGTCCATGTGATGTTACAGTTGGGATATCCTGGTGATTCATGAAGTACTGTCGTTATTTCAGAAATTAGAGAGCCTAAAATAAAACCACCCAGACCCCTTCTGTGCTCAGTTTTCCCACAGCAGCTCAGCAGCAGAAGATATTTTGTGTTGGAATTGAGTTGCAAAGCAGCCATGAGTTCAGTTGGAGAGGTGCTGTTCTGCTTCAGCGACCAGGGCAGGTGTTGGTGCTTTGTCAGATGTCTGAAATCATAAAATCACAGAGTTATTAAAGTTGGAAAAGACCTTTAAGATCATCAAGTCCAACCATTAGCCCAGCACCACCACATTCACCACTAAACCATGTCCCCAGGTGCCACATCCATGGGTTTTTGGAACATTTCCAGGGATGGTGGTCACCTGTCCCAGTATCTGCAGCCCTGAGAAGACCAGGTGTTTTCTACCTGGAGGAGGCTTTAGACCCTGTGGAAGTTCCTTGCCTACCCTGGAGCAGGCCCTGTCTCTGAGCATTGAGCTCGTTCCCTCTTGCTGCTGAATCAGCCATGAAGAAGATGGGATGGCCTTAATTTTTTCTGATGTCAGGGCCAGGCTGAGCAGCTGCCTCGAAGCTTCATGGCACCAACATGGCCAAGGTCAACACATTCATCAGACCCAGCAGTAAGAGGGAAGGGTTTTCTGTCTTTTTCCAGATCTGCTTCATTGAGCACAATATCAATGAGATTAGAAATGTCTAAACCTCATCAGCCAGGAGCTGCGTGGGTGTGATAATTAAAGTTGTTAATTGGCCAGAAAACAGGGCTTGAGAGTGAGCGGGCCAAGCATGTGGGGATGCAAGCCTGTGTGTGCTCCAGCCTGAGAGAGATCTACAACTTGGGCACAGCCTGAGTAAGATCTTGGCTGTTGTTTCCAGGAGTCTCTTGTGAGCTCATCCTGTCTTTTCTGGAGTATTCACTCCAGTTCCTGCAGCATTGTGTGCCGAGGTGTCCCACAGCTCCTGCTCCTGTGCAGGGCTGCTCCTGCCTCCTGCTCCTTTCACCCGGGGTCTGCATCCTCTGCAGCCAGCACACCAGCAGCAGCAGCTGCTTCCTGTCACCTACGGTGTCACCAAGCTCCAGCGCATCACGTGTTGCTCTGTTCCTGTGCCAGCTCTTCTGGAATAGATATTTTAAGGTTTCTCTGCAGTGATGTGGATGGAGGAGGGAGCTGGTGCAGCAGCAGTGGGGTAGCTGTGGGTTTTGAGTGGTTCCTTTTATCGGTGTTACTGTAGTGCCTAGAAAGGGAGCAGCACTGGTGGGCGTGCAGATGAAACCAGGTGACAAGTGGAAGTGCCAAGGTGAACGTGAAGCAGTGAAAGTTGTGGTAGGAAGCAAAATAGCAGAAGGAAAGACATTTTCTTGCAGGCCCTCACAGCCTGTGGAGTCAGCTTTGGATCTTTTTGAAGACAAATCAAATTATTAACCTCGAGGAAGTTCCTCTGACTCTTATTGCTGATAGTCAGTTTACTTTGGCTCTTCGTGGTGCAAAGGGAATGAGGAGAAATCAGGTGTTGCTTTCTTAGTTATTTGGTTCTGTTTCTGCTGATTTCTCTGCCTCCTTTCAGTAGTCCTCTCCCTTTTGGCTGCGAAAGTGTTTAAAAATAACCTCTGTTGGATTTTCCCATCTGAAACAAGCCCCATCTCTTCCTTCTGCAGACCTGCTTGGCTGGGGAAAGCTGGTGGATGGTGTGGGAGGAATGGTGTGCATCCCTGCTTTTCCTGGGGTTTCTTTAGAGCAGCGTTAAATGTTCATTTTAGGAAGAGTAAGAAAACAGTGGAGAGAGAGGGATTTTCTTATGTTAATTATGTTCTCTTAATGTTTTGAGAGAACTTCAAACGTGGAGTCCTCTGTTTCTTTGGCACCTCTCGGGATCCTATTAGGGCTCAGCAGTTTACAAAATCCGACTGATTTGTCCCCGGCTGAAATGGAAGCAAACATTTGAGAGTTTTTTAAAATGAATGCCCTTTTCAAATAGCTTCTGAAAGCTTTTGCTCATTGAGGACCTATACTGTGCTGGCTGTGAGAATGAAAATTTGAGAGTGCAATTAATATATGTTAATTTTTAGTATCAGACAAAGCCAGTGATTGTTTCGCCACCATTGCTGCTTTTGGAGGAACAAGGATTTTTGTTTCATCTGGCAATTCTGGTATTGTGAGGAAGGTTTTTATTTGTTCTTGACATTTTTCTTGAGAATGGTTTGACAGAAATATGCATGTGTGTACTTTTTTGTAACCACTGTGGTTTGTCCCGAGCTCCCTGAGCCCATCAGGAACAATAAGCCGGCTCGTCGGCCAAACTCCTTCACAGCAAACGAGCCTGGCACATCCATGGAGCTCCACTCCATTGTATCCCTGGGAAGCCTCCTCTGGATGGGAGGGGAGTGGAAAGTGAGAAAATGAAAACATTGTTTAAATGGCAATTTCCTACTTTTAAAAGGTCATTTCCTACTAAATCTGACTGAAATTCCCCCTTAGTGCTGGGCTTTCCTTGGGCTGGAGGTTTCTGCCCCATGCCTGCTGTCTTGTATGGATTTCTGGCTGCAGTTCTTGCTGCTTTTCTGGAAGTGTGCATCGAACCACTGCAGCAAGAGCCTGGAATATTCCAGCCTTTTCCTAGTTGGTGGAGGAGTGGTTGTAGTCATCTCCTGCTTCCCCACACTGCTGAGCTGAGACCTTCAGTTTAACTCCAGGGAGGTGCATGGTGGCAGACACCAGGAATCCTTCATGGCAAAAACTCATCTCTGCATTTTTGAACAAGAAAGTTCTCAAAATGGCTTTCTGCATCCTGAGGCAGGTACAGCAGCTTAAATATACACAGGCTGCTCAGCAGCCCAGGCCTGGGCCTCCTCCTAAAACAGGAGATGTCTCTCAGGGGGGAATCATCTTGTTTGCATGGGAGTGCTGGGATATAATTTTTGGTGCAAGTTCCTGCTTCCAGTCTCTTTAGAATCAATAATGTCCTCCTCTGTGCCAGTAATTACCATGTGAGCTCCCAGCAGTACTGAAGGGTTTGTGTGCACCTCACTGTGCTGGTTTGCTCTGAGGCAGGCTTGTTCTTCCCTGTGGGCTGAGCCCAGAGCAGGTTATCCACAGAAGGACTCAGGAAAATGCCTGGGGAGGGCAGCTCCCGTGTCAGGGCTTGGGATCTGCTGCTCCTGGTGCTGCTGCTGGTGCAGTTTTGTGTTTTGGGAGCTGGCTCTGCCATCACCAAAGGCTCGTGCCTGGGCCTGGGGAGGAGGATGGGTGGTGTGCAGTGACAAGTTTTCCATGAGTGTTTCCAATAGGTGACAGTGAGGAATTGTGGCAAGACTTGGGCTCTGTTTACTGGGAAAACTTGAACTCCTTAACTTTGCTGTTTCTTTGCTGCTCAACCTCGGGATGATACATAGGCTCCTACAGGGACTTTGCAAAGCAGCCATGTGTGTTCTATTCCGTAATTCCCAAAACCTGGCTTTTGGGGAACCATTACTGTGCTGTATCCCAGGACAGGGCTCAGAAGGAAGTTCCTTGCAGCTTTGGCGCTTTGCAGTTAAGGAGCAGCAAGCCTGACCCTCCCTGCTCTTGCAAAACACTTTTGCTCTAACTCCACAAATGATTTGCTTTCCCTGAGGGTGGCTTTGGGGATTAGCAACCAGCCTGGGATTTTTTTTGGAATATGAATATGACTTAACATAAGGTTTTATTTGCATGTTTGTTTTTTTTCCACGTTAGGTTCGTGCTGGCCGTGGGCAGCGCTGTGTTCGATGCGATGTTTAATGGTGGGATGGCCACAACCTCCACAGAGATTGAGCTGCCTGACGTGGAGCCTGCTGCCTTCCTAGCTCTGCTCAAGTAAGCTGCTTCTAAAGCACAGGATAATGAGGATGCACAGATTTAGTGTAGAAAACAAATGTTTTTAATGAAAGCAGGGAAGTATTTGTAGAGCAGAGATAGTTAACTTCCAAAATAAAATGCCTCTTTGATCTGTTTAAGGGTATTTAAATGCTGCTGTTAAATCCCTGTTTTCCTGGGTAAAAGTCTAGTGTAGCTACTGCATGAATATATATCTATATATAATATTGGCCATTGTCTTATAGCTTCTTATTCATTAATTGGTTTAGTTTCATCCAAATGCTCTTTGAGAGAAGAGGGGAGAAGTGATCCTCTGAAAGCTCTAAGTTACAAATACTTGGAGCTTGTTTAGGTTATGAGCAAGTTGTAACAGGTAAGCAGGGGTATGTAATAAACGTCAGCCATTCTATGTGGTATCACCCTTTGTGTGGGTTTTATTCCTCTTTTGGAGAGTTGGGTTTGAATTTACATTTCCAGTGTGTGTTGCAAATCTGTGTGCTGGAGGAGGAGGAGGAAAGGGCTGTAACATCCTATTCACCAATTCCTTTAAGCCTGGCTGGTGCTGTACAACATCCAGCAGCAATCCTGAATGGATGCTGGAAAGTCATTGTCCTGTTTCTATAGGATTTCTGTAACCTACTTCCAGGGGTTTCCAGTCCTGTGCTCTTGACATGTTCCCCACTCGCTTCCTATTGGGAGCAGTGACTATATATAGCCCTGGCACACTTTTTGCTTTACCTTCAGAAAGTGCTTTGGTTGTGCCTGTGCTATCTTGGAATATTTTAAAATTGATCTGGGCTAGAATGAAAGGCCAGAAATAATCAGAAGCCCTGAGCCCCCTCCCCTTTGGCTTGCTTTAAACCAGACACTAGCACGTGGGGAATCCCTCTAATTGGTGTGTGCCTATCAGCCATGTGGATCTCTCTGGAGTGCAGAGCTTGTAACTATCATTAAGTCTTTGTGAGGCCCAAATATCCAGTGAATTAGAGGCAAAAATCCTGTTGTTTCCCTGCCAGTGCTGAGATTTCAGCACTTGATTAAACAGAGGGATTTCAGAAGAGACCCATCATCTCAAAAGATAAAGTGATGAGTTTAGATGGATTTCAACAGAAATATTTATATTTTTTTATGGGAGAAGTCATTGGATTACCTCAGTGCCTCTGAGCTTGCAGTTATGCTGCAGCAGCTGTGCCCATGGTCCAGTGACATCTTGGGTGCTTAAATCTAGAACTGAACTTTTAAATTGCTTCTAAAATGCTCAGAGCTTAAATGTGCCAGAGGAAGTTTGGGTGCTTCCAGGAGAAAGCTGACCATGTATGTGGTATGAATTCCTGGAGTAAAACGAGTCCCTCCAAACACTGATGTGGAATGACAGCTGATCCTTACATATGTCTCTGGACTTGGTCCAAGCCATGATCTAATGCTGTAGGATCAGGAGCTTATCCAGGGACAGAGTGCCCGTCCTGAATGTTCTGCAGAAGGTCCCATCTGGATGCTGGATTGTGATGGAGTTCGTGGGCTGGTGACTTTTAATAGGTCTGCTGTAATTATTTAAAAGATTCTTTTTCATTATTATTATTATTTTCGTGATAAGAACACTTCTGATTGTCTGGGGTTACAGCCTAAATGTCCTTAGGAGCAGGATGAGGGGCAGAGGCACAAACATGTTTTCTATGAATTGCAGGGGTTTTACCCTGTTACCTTAATTCACCACAGCAATGTTTGTATGTTTTCAGATTTCTTTACTCAGACGAAGTTCAGATCGGACCAGAGACTGTTATGACAACACTTTACACAGCCAAGAAATATGCAGTTCCAGCTCTTGAAGCTCACTGTGTGGAGTTTCTTAAAAAAAACCTCCGAGCAGACAACGCATTCATGCTGTTAACTCAGGTGAGTTTGTGATCATCTGCCCTCAGCAAGGTCCAGCACAGTCAGAAAATGGGAGTTGATCATCCAAAGTGGAGCAATTCTGGGTCATTTTGAATTCTTCCTCACAGGAGTCCAGCACTGCTGAGCAGGTTCTTACAAAGAACAATAAAATACAGCAAACGTTGCTGCTGTTTCAGATCTTTCTGTTTTACTGTGGCAGGTGGTTCCTTCCAGAGTGTGAGCTGGGGATGGAGTTAACAGGGTGGAAAGATTTCATCTGCCAAGAAGAAAAGTGGAATGAGAGGATTTCCGTGTGTTACAGAATCAGGACTGGTAATGCTGAGCTTTCTCTCAGTGCTGTATCTGGCTGCTCAGCCATTCCTTGAAGGACTTTTGTGCAATACTTTCCCTGAAGTGGGGGTGAAAGAAAACCTTGTCATGAGTGCTTTGGTTTATTTTCCTGGGAGAGGAGCACGGTGCTCTCTTCCTCAGCCTGTTCCAGCTCTGCCTCCTGCACTGAAGGCTCAGAGACCCAGAGAGCCAGAGCAGCTGTTCCTTGGCCCTGGGTCTGATCCAGTCTCTGAGGGTTGGGCTCCTCCACCTTCCATTTGACTCTTGAAGCTGCCAAGTAGGAGACAGTGTTTACCACTTCTGCTTAGTTTGGAAAAGAGCAGACTTTGCATCCAGGTTGGTTAAATGAGCATCACTGTCCTTCCCATTTCTCAGCCCTGTCTTCTCTCTCTGATCCCTGCCACTCTCTCTTGGACAGCTGGTGCCATATTGGTGACATCCCCACTGCTGTCACCTGTGTGGGAGATTCTGGCACTGCCAGGGACACCCTGTTCTGGGAACTGTAGGAATAAGAAACACACAGGTTTTGTGTGTGTTTCTTTCCTTTAGGGAATGAGCTGACTGGAATGGCTCTGGAGGGATATTTCTGATCAGCTAGCTCAGGAAAGCTGCTGTGATGTCTGATGTTGAATAGACCTTGCAGAGGAGTTTTCCAGCTGCACTGCGTTGGGAGATTTTTTTTGTGGCTTCCTATGTCTCTGCACTTGAGTTTGTAGCTTTGGCACGGTAATATTTAGATTTACGGTGGCTTCCTTACAGATCACAAAGGTCCTTCTTTGGCAAAGGAGGAAGTTATCCTTGTGTTTCAGGTACCCAAACCAAAATACTGCCTGGCACTCTTTATCAGTGCCACTGAGGCAGGTGAAATGCCATGATTCCTTTTGTCTGTGGCTTGTCCATTCTGATTTATTTTCAGGGGTGATTCCCATCTAGTTTTGTGTTCACTGTTTGTTGCTCTGTATCAAGTCTGAGATGTTTGAGGGAGGTCTTGTTTGAGAAATGTGCCTGATCTCCATGACTGGCTCACTGAAAGGATCTCTTCTCACAATGCTCTTGTTTCTGGTCCTGCAGTGTGAAAACTTGCCTGTTTTCTGCTTTCACTGCATCAAACCAACAACTTCTTCAGTGAATTACAGACCTGAGATAAATCTTGTACAAAGCATTGCCCTGTAGCTGTAAGATCATGGACTTGAAATCCCAGGTAGAGCCCCAAACCTCCTTTTGTGTGTGTCTGCCCAATCTGCTGGTCCAGCAGCTTTGTCACTGTCTGTCTCAAGCAACTACTGATCAGTGGCAGAAATATCAGAGGCAAACAGCTTTCCTAATTGATTGTGCCTCGTAGTGAACTGTGATCCTCTTTCATGCCAGACGTACATCCAAGTGTCACTTTGATCAGCAAGGAAATAAAGTTTGCCTGGAGCTGCTGTTGGGGGGAGCTCTGTGAGCGTAATCAAAGTCCTCACGTGTCCAAAGAGCCACTAGAGTAGTAAAGTCTGAGTCAGTCACAGCTCTTGATGCCAAGAGTATAAAGGCACTGGCAGCCCTCCAGCCCCTGGAGCAGGTGACAACTGCTGAAGTTTCCCTGGGCCCTGAGAAATTGTTGTTTCAGCTTCCTGCACTTGAGGTCTTAGCCAAGACTTGAGGTCTTGGCCTTGCTGAGCTCTGCATCCCACAAGCAGGGATGAAGCAGAAGATGCTTGAAGGCACCTCCTGAGTGATGGGATTCCCAGCCCAAAACATGAGTTCTAAATCTTACCTGTGGCAGCGAGTTCAAATCCCAGTGTATTCTTGTTAGGTGTGATATCAAGGCAGTTCCTTTCTAAACAACAAAATCAAAGCACTGGAAGTAAGAGGTCATTTAGTGTTCTTTGTGTGTTCCACCCCATTTCTGCTTATGCTGGGCACAGGACTGGTAACATGTGGCAGTTCAGAATGATCTGAAGTTGCATCAAAATTGTTACGAGACTTCACTTGAGTTGGGCAGAGAAATTCTGAGCAGCTCTGCAGGCTGTGTGCAGGCTTTCCTTGGAATAGTAACCTATTTTGGGACAAACTCTTTAAGGTGTAACTGGATTAGAGTGGCTGTTTCTGTGCAAAACATGGAAATGCACTAAGCAGGCGGTGTACCCTGTAGGGCTCCCCAGGACACACAGGCACTGCTGCTGCAGCTTGTTTGCTAATACAAGAGATCAGTGTGGCTGTTCTTACAGAATAAGCTGCCTCTGCATTATTCCTAGAGCAAGCAGGCCTGGAGTCACTGGGCAAAACTTCCTTGTAAATAGGAAAATGATGTAAAAATTGCCCATGCTCAGCTACCAGGGTCAGTGTGGTGCTGGAAAGCACGATTGGTGCCTGCACCCAGGCCATGTTACAACAAAGACGTGCCTGAAGACATGCACAGCTGAACCAGGGCTGCTGCCAAACACAGAATTTTCTAGTGTTTGCCTTGTCATGCTTAACTGCTTGTGAAAGGCCCAGTGGATTCCTGGTGCAGTCAGGCATGGTATTGCTAATGAAGATGGGCTGTGGCAGCGGGAGGGGGGGTTCTTAGTGTAAACTTTAAAATACCTTTTCTGTTAATGATGCTCTTTCCTGCCTAGGCCCGGCTGTTTGATGAGCCCCAGCTGGCCAGCCTGTGCCTGGAGAACATAGACAAGAACACCTCAGATGCCATCAATGCAGAGGGGTTTACAGACATTGACCTGGGTAAGCTCTTTTCCACCCCTCCCTCTCTCTCCCTGCTTTCGTAACCAGCTGGTCTCCGAAGTTGTTGCAGGTTAATGCTTGGCACTTTGTGGCTTGGCTGTTCTGGAGCAATCAGTTGAACAGTCTCTGGCACAAAGTGGCTGGAGACAGGGAATTTGCCAAAGAGTTTGCTGCCTTGCCTGCAGAAATACCCTGGAATCTGCTTACTTTGGTGCAGCTTGAGTTTTCTGGGCATGACACAAAGCCCGCTTCCTGTGTTGATGTTGGCAGGTTTTGGGTGGGTGTAAACTTGCCTCTTTTTGTAGAGTTGGCTTTGTTCCCCAAGTCTTTGTCAGGTTTTGGAGTTAAAAAGGTGTTGTGTTTTTGGAAGCAAGAACTGGCTATTTTAATTACCGTCTGCAGTTTCCAAACTTGCTGGGCACAGTTAATGAACATTAAAATTCAGGCTTTAACTTCTTCTAATGAGATGGGCTGTGGAGGTAAGGCACGGGTCACCTTCTGGCTTTCATGCTGCTTGTTTCATCCAAGTTTGACGTCAAGCAAGTTGCAGTTCATCCTCCTGCACTTGCATTAACATGCCAGTTAAATGGGCTCTGTTTGCTGCTCCAGTGAGTTCCTTGCTGATGGAATATGCAGATAAATCTTCCTCAGAGGCTGCAGGCAGCACTTTTGGGAGATGCTGCTGCTTCAGCTGCTTCCTCTTTTACCTTGGCCGTGCATGGGGCACTCCTGGCAAGGTGAGAGGGGCCAGTTTGGGATTGGAGGCTGAAGCTGTGCCTGTTGTCATGCCCTGCAGACACCCTGGTGGCAGTGCTGGAGAGGGACACCCTGGGGATCCGGGAGGTTCGCCTGTTCAATGCCGTGGTGCGCTGGTCGGAGGCCGAGTGTCAGCGGCAGCAGCTCCAGGTGATTCCAGAGAACAAGCGGAAGGTTCTGGGCAAAGCTCTCTCCCTTATCCGCTTCCCACTGATGACTATTGAGGAGTTTGCAGCAGGTAACTCAACAAAGGTGTTTCTGGCAAATCCTGGTCTTTGCTTTTCCTCAGCTACAGAGACTCAAGTCACATGAAAGAGGGTTTTCTCTGTCAGTCCTGTAGTAATTTAAATATGAGGTTCTCCCACATTCTTCCCCATTTTCCCCTCATTCTTGCCCATTCTTCCCCTAAAAGGGGCTTAAAAGAGGGATGGAAAGGGACATTTCATAAGGGCCTGGAGTGGCAGGACAAGGGGGAATGGCCTCCTGAAGGAGGGCAGGGTTAGACTGGATATCACGAGGAAATTCTGTACTATAAGCGTGTCAGGCCCTGGCACAGGGTGCCCAGAGCAGCTCTGGCTGCCCCTGGATCCTTGGCAGTGTCCAAGGCCAGGCTGGACGGGGCTTGGAGCAGCCTGGGACAGTGAAAGGTGTCCTGCCCATGGCAGGGGATGGGACTGGATGAGTTTTAAGGTCCCTTCCAACACTGTTCCATGATCCTATGATTACAAAATACACTGTCTAAATGCCATTTCCATCCATGCCCATTCACTCATTTTAAAGCCTGTGGTGCTCCCCTGGGAGGAGCAGGGAGATCACGGCTGTGTTTGCTCTCACAGCATGGTTGGGTGGTTATTGTCCCATTCAGCTGGGAGCAAAGATCTGAACCTGCTCCCCTTTCCAGCCATCCCGAGTGTTTAAACTGCACAAAGCTAATGGAGTTGCAAATAATTGGTGTTGATCATAGCCTGTTCCCAAAGAGAAATGGGGATGTTTCTCCCCAGCCTGTGGTGGTGTTGGCCCTGTCTTGCCAATGCTGTTGAGAGTAGAGCCCCATACCCAAAAAACTTTGAAAATGTTCTTTGAGCTGCAGGCTTGGTGTTGCTTAGTCTGTGTCTCAAAGCATTTTTCAAGTTTACATTAAGATCCTGATCTACAGAGATGTCTGACTCCTTTCACAGCTTGGACTACAGATTGCCTTGTTTTGTTTTCATTGCTTGTTGTCTTTGACTTCATCCTCTGGTGATTCCCAGGGGATTGGAAGCTGGCAATTGGTTTAAATAGTTTTCATGCTAAAAAGACACAGTGGAGCCATTTTCCAAACTGCAACTTGTTTCAGGCTGCAGTGCTGTGTACACAGCAGCAAACAGGGGCACTGACCTCGTTCCTTTGCAGGTCACTTCTCAGGGCAGCGCTGGCATCAGCTGGGCACTCCTTCATGTCCCTGTTCCCACGTGAGGAGGGCTGTAAGGAGAAAATCTGTGCTTCAGACTTGGTCCCCACTCTCTGTTTGGCCTGTCACAGCTGGGATGTGGCCTTAGGGATATGGATTTCTTCAGAAGGAGCTTGCTCAGTGAAGCAGAGATCTTTGCATTTTTCTGCAGACCCCATTTCTTTCAACCCTTCCTTGCGACTTGGTGTCATTCTCTCACTGGAAGGAAAGTGTTAATTTTGGCATGTTTGGGTTGAAGGCTTTGAGCTGGGAATGCCAGTGCCCCTCCCCACGTTGTCTGTCACAAACTGCCTGTCCCACTTGGACCTTTGTGCTTTAAGAGAATTTCTTATGTTTTCTCTGTCCACTTTAACCTAAAAGGTGAACAAAACCCCCAAACCTGGGGGACTGCAATGATCAGCTGTTCCTTAAACAAGGAATTAACTTGGAATTCCTTCAACTTTGTCCTTTTTCTGAGTGACTCTGATTTCTGTGGTGATCACAGCAGAGGCAGGAGAGGGAAACCTTTCCACATCTCTCTCTCCCAAAAGCCAAAACAAAAAGTGACTTTTACAGCAGTGGTTTTACCAGTTTATTGTATAATCTGGTGTCAAACGTGGGGTTTTGCATGAAGATGTTTTAACTGGCAAATGTGTCCCTCCCTCCCCTTAGAGCAGGTAATTTGAAACATTGCAGAAATGAGTTGCAGCAACATGGGATGAGTTCAGACACGATCAATGAGGCTGATTTTTTGCTGAACAAAGTACCCAAAAGCTCATTTACCTTTGAGGAGTCAACTTCCTTGAATTCTTGAGTCTCTCCCCATTGCGGTGTTGGACCAGGTTATGTCTGGGTAACCTCATGCTGAATTTAACCAGCTAAAGTAGTGTTGGACCTACAAATAGCTGGGCATTTGCTCCCCACATTAAAGAGCATTTAAGTGCTGTTGTTTCCCCAGTACTCAGTGCTCTTGTTCTCTTCAAAGCCTTGTGCAAACAGAGCTGTAGAGAGGCTTTTGTGTGTTAGGCTGACAGACTAATTTTTATCCAGCTTCACTTTTGAAAGTATTTGAAGTTTGCAAAGATTTAGTTTAGCATCACTGAGTTGGTTGCCCAGAGCAGCTGTGGCTGCCCCTGGATCCCTGGCAGTGTCCAAGGCCAGGCTGGACAGGGCTTAGAGCACCCTGGGACAGTGGAAGGTGTCCCTGCCCATGGCAAGGATGGGACTGGATGGGCTTTAGTGTCCCTTCCAACCCAAACTGCTCCGTGATCTTGTGATCACTTTGGAAAAAATGTCTTGTTACTGGAGAAAAGATGAGAACGTGCTTCAACTCTTGCTAAAATCATTAGCATTTTTCCCAAGGTTCTACAATAAAGGTATTAAAATGCAAAATGCAGACTAAATGCCTGAAGGAATGAGCTGAACCACCTTTGTCTTGAGTAAAAATACTCTTAAACTTTTGTGTTGATGGTAACTGGATGACAGTCCCTCTCCCTCCTCCTCATGGTCTTCCATTGTGTCTGAAGCACCAATGTGGATGTATGGAAATCTTGTCTCTTACCAGTGTTTCCATTTCCAGAGTGAGTGGGGCAAGGATCAGCTGTGTGCTTTTGGGGTTTTTGGTAGCCCAGTGCATTTGGGCTTCACAGAGCTGGGCATTTAATCACTGTTCCATGTTCCATGAAGCTCTGCAGCCCATGACTACCTTGTGGATAAAGGGCAGCACCTTTTGTCTGTGATTTAATATCCTGATGCACCACTGGGATCCCATCTGTGCTGGGGGTTTAGGCTGCTCCCCGCTGCAAGTCAGGCTTGATTCCCCATGAAAATCCCAGAGGGATTCCTTCTGGTTGTGCAGGCCCACAAGATGAGAAGGATCCAAAACTGTTGGAGAGTGTCCAAAGGAGGGACACGGAGCTGGGGAAGGGTCTGAGGAGGGGCTGAGGGCACTTGGCTCGTTCAGCTGGAGCAGAGGAGACTGAGGGGAGATTCCTCGGGGCTGCAGCTCCTCCTGAAGGGAGGCAGAGGCTGAGCTCTGCTCTGGGACAGGGA
Source organism: Eopsaltria australis (assembly GCA_034509425.1). Classification (NCBI taxonomy): domain Eukaryota; kingdom Metazoa; phylum Chordata; class Aves; order Passeriformes; family Petroicidae; genus Eopsaltria; species Eopsaltria australis. The sequence goes on along the minus strand of JAVTVJ010000760.1, from coordinate 419,001 downwards.
CAGGAGCCCAGGAAGGGCTGGAGCTGTGTCAGGGCTTGGGATGGATCTCAGGGAAAGGTTCTTCCCCCCGAGGCTGCTGGGGCACTGCCCAGGCTCCCCAGGGAATGGTCCCGGCCCCGAGGCTGCCAGAGCTCCAGGAGCGTTTGGACAGCGCTGCCAGGGATGCCCAGGGTGGGATTGTTGGGGTGTCTGTGCAGGGCCAGGGGTTGGACTGATGATCCCTGAGGGTCCCTTGTGACACGGGATATTCCAGGACTCCGTGTGGCTCCCTAAAGCTGATGGCATCGCTGCTTTGCTCCCCTCTGCAGGGCCTGCGCAGTCGGGGATCCTGACGGACCGGGAGGTGGTGAGCCTGTTCCTGCACTTCACGGTGAACCCGAAGCCGCGGGTGGAGTTCATTGACCGGCCCCGGTGCTGCCTGCGGGGCAAGGAGTGCAGCATCAGCCGCTTCCAGCAGGTGGAGAGCCGCTGGGGGTACAGTGGGACGAGTGACAGGATCAGGTCAGCTCTCGCGCCCATTCCCACCCCTGGGCTCGTGTTCCTGAGCTTTCCACTGCTTTGTCTCCAAACACGCGGGGCTCTGTGCTAGACCCCGACTTTCCACCCTGTGAACCCCAAAAGGAAGGTGTTTTGCTGGGCAGAACCATCCTCTGATGCACTGACATTCGTGTTGCTGCCACTTTGCATCTCTGTTGGCAAAGGGGTCTGGGAAACGTGGCCAACCCAGCACAGGCCCCTGGAAAGGGAGGGAAATAACCCCCCAAAGGCTTCCTGCAGTTTAGGGGCACATCAGCAAGGAGTCACCAGTTCATGTTCCCTGCCATGCTTTGTGGGGAACGGGTACCCAGTGCTCCAGCAGGTTTGTTCACTGCTTCAGGTTCCAGGGTGGCTTGTTGAAGCCCCTTAACCTCTCCTGTTGGAGGGAGGGGTGGGATAAAATTCTGCTGACACCCAGTTTGTTCAGACCTGAGCTTGTGGAGAACCAGCAGAGCCCAGGTACGGTGACAGAGATTGGCAGGTGTGGCTGGCAAATGGTGTTTTGCAAGGCTTGTGTGGCCAAGGCATCAGGAAGCCTTGGTTCTTTCCTGATTCGTATTTATCTTGGGTGGAAGGGGACTCCCAGCAATGCAGCTCTTCACAGTTTTTAAGATGGTTCTGTTGCACTGGAGCTTTTGGTGGGATCCTCTGGTCCATTCGCTGCCAGCAGTGGGAACTGGTGCCAGCTCCAAACACTTCCTGCTCTCACCTCTAACACTCACAGACGTTTTGGAGCTTGGGTTTTACTTCAGGTTCAGCTTCTGCAGCATCAGAGTCAGTTCCAAACTGAATATTCCATGCTGGCTTGCAGAGCTGAAGCTTGCAGCCTGCCCCAGGTGTTTGTTCTGGAAACACAGCAGGGCTAAAAGAGTTGGTGGACAGATGAAGAAATGCTGTTGGCAGCTTGGCAGGCCCTGAGGCTTCTGCTGCCTGAGAAGGTGGAGCTGTAGTGGGGTAAATATCCTTCCCCTTCTTCCTTGGGCAGCAGGGGTTCCTGCACTCAGGAGTGACTGAATCCTTATGTCTGCTCGTGGTGAATTTGGAATGCAGCCAATACCCAGCAGCACATGAACATTCCCAGGGCTCAGCAGTGAAATATCCAGTGGCACTGCAGTGGTGTTTGCTGGACAGGGCACTGTTCCACGCTCCCAGGCTGCCCTGCCTGGGCCTGGCAGGTGGTTTGGAATGCTGATGTTTTGCCACAACTTGGGAACACTTCCTGAGCCTGGACCCTAAAATTTGATGATGGGATTCTGCAGCTTTGTGTTTCACACAAGCCCACTGGGCCAGTCAAAGGTGTGAGTGTGCAGCTGAAGGTTTCTGTGCAGGGTTTCACCTCTTAGTAAGGGCTGCACTTAAATCTGTATAGCTTTGATTAAATCATAGATGTAAAATCAACACAAGTGGAGATATTTGTGTATCAGCTGTGTACTGGAGCAATACAGGAGTGACAAGTTTGGACTGACTTTCCTGCTCTGTTCCTGCAGGTTCTCAGTAAACAAAAGGATATTTGTAGTTGGGTTTGGATTATACGGATCCATACACGGGCCAACGGATTACCAAGTAAATATACAGGTAATTCTCTCTGTTACCTTAAAAACCCTGGCTGTTTTAGGGGCTGACAAACACATTTTAGTGAATCTGCAACAAAACCTGAGGTTCAGAGGAACTATGTGTGCCTGGGCAGGGGGTTGGCAGATGTAGCAAGGGCCAGATGGGGCACTGGGGATCAGAAGGATTATTGCTTTTGATTTTATTGCACACGTCACTGCAGCATCACCCCAGGTCTGCTCCAGCTTGGGGGCAGCTCCCAGCTTTGGGGCAGTTGGGAGGTAGTTTGGGAAGCAGCTGTGCATGATTTCCCACCCCGAGCAGGCTGCCCTAAGCTCTTGGAGGAGGAGGGTCTAAGGACACTGTGGGGGCTGCAGTACTCAGCCAGCCTGGGGCTGAGGAGGGGGTATCTTGGGCTGTCTGGGACCTAAGCCCACAGCTCTGTGGTGAGCTCAGAGGGGCCCAGAGCAGCTGTGGCTGTCCTGTCCCTGGAAGTTCAAGTCCAGGATGTCGCTTGGAGCAACCTGGGATAGTGGGTGGCATTCCTGCCCCTGGCAGGGGAGTTGGAGGTGGATGATCCTTAAGGTCCCTCCCAACCCAAACCTGGGATTCTGTGATTCTGTCACCGCAGCATTGATGAGGGGCACGAGTAGCGGGCAGTGCAGTCATCACAGGGCTGGTCAATGTGGAGTGCCTGGGGCTGAGCCCAGCTCAGGGACACTGACGTGGGCAGGGCTGGCAGTGTCCAGCCCTGCAGATGAAAGGCTGACCCTGTGTTGCAGATCATCCACACGGACAGCAACACGGTCCTGGGGCAGAACGACACCGGCTTCAGCTGTGACGGATCATCCAACACCTTCCGGGTCATGTTCAAGGAGCCTGTTGAGATTCTACCCAACGTCAACTACACAGCCTGTGCTACTCTAAAGGTACCACACGGGGTGGGGTGAGGGGCAGGCAGGTGAGGGCACCTGCTGTAGCTCTTCAGTGCAAGTTGGGCCTTGCTCTGTGTCCTTCGAGGCCGGTGGTACTTGGAACGTGCCAAGTACCTCCAAGGTCTCTGTGTGACCTGCTGCTGCCATGAGCTCCTTTACCAGCAGCATTCAGAGCTGGTTTTTGACTTGTCTCACAGCGCTGAGCAGGTGTTTCACTGAGGAGGGGATGGGGTGATCTTTTGGTGTGTTCAGCTGAGCTGTCAGTTCTGCAGGTGTGTAATCCAGAACCCGCTGCAGTGGCCATATTTAAAGTCCGTATTTAGCTGCTGAGAGTTGGTTAAGTTAGTGTTAAGTTCTGATAGAGATGAGATTGAGCTCAGAATACCTGAGGTGCAAACCCAGGAGGAAAAGGGAGGACCTGAGATCTCCACAGCTGCAAACCCAGCAGAGAGCCTGGACAGCAGCCAGGGTCCTGACCCATTCTTGTCTTCCGTGACCCCTGCAGGGTCCAGATTCCCACTATGGAACCAAAGGACTGCGCAAAGTGATCCATGAATCACCAACAACGGGAGCCAAAACCTGCTTTACGTTCTGTTACGCGGCTGGGAACAACAACGGCACCTCCGTGGAGGATGGACAAATCCCAGAGATCATCTTCTACACATAGTGCTGCTGCCCAGCCTGCCCTGGACTCGACTCTTCCCCAACACCTCCCAAACTAAATCTCTGGCTGAGTTTGACCACACCAATTGGAGCCACACTAGCCAAAGGTCTCAGTGAAATCATTTCAAAGCTCATGTTCTGCCTTGTGCTAGTGCTGCTGCTGCTGCTCTCAGGTGCCAGGCCAGCTGGTGTCCCAGTGCAGGCCAGATGGTGTCCCAGTACCATTTGTAGGTTGTGTGTGGCTTGTTGTTTTTCACCTCCTGATTAACCCTATCTAACAATGTGCTTTTTTTGGACTGTAATGAATGTAGATGCTTTTCCACTGGTCAGAAGCGAGGCAACAAGTGGCTCTGGTTGTGGTTTCACTTGCCATGAGGAGATGGTCCTGCAGACAGACTGGGTCAGGGCTGGGTGGCCCCTGCTCTGCTCCAGCTCAGCAGTCCAGGCCAGACTGCAGGGCTTGGCCAGCCCATGTCTGGTATCTTCCCTCCCTCCCAGCAGCCTCAGCACACACAGCCGCCTTCAAAAGCCACAGAAAGTGGCCTTTTCCCTGAGGCTTTGCTGTTCCAGCACTACACAGGCTTGGAGACCTCAAACCTGAGCTCCTCCGGAGGGACCGCGCCGTTTTCCTGCTCTTCTCACCATCTGTGACAATCTTCACCTCGGGCAGTTGGTGGCAGCGAGGTGACCTCCCTGCAGAGGGGGAAGGGGCAGCAGCCTGGCCGGGCAGGCCCTCCTGCATTCTGAGTCCCTGTGGTGCTGCTTCCAAACCCCTGGCACGTTCCAAGTGCTGAGTGATGCTCAGTTCACCCCTGAGCAGCCCCAGCTCTGCGTGTTACTGGTCGTTGTCCTTTGCAGAGTGCCAGGGTTTGTCAGTTGAAGCAGAAGGGCACCTGCCTCACCTGTTCCTGGGCATTCCTGCAGTTTCCATGCACGTTTCCATGCGTTTCCCTGTGCATTGCTGCCCTGATGGAAGCAGGATGAGAGGCTGGATGTGCACCTACACCTGTTACCTGTAATGCAGCAGATGGACAAGGATTTATCAAACGGTTCAGGAAATGTGGAATATTCTCTGTGCTGGTGTGTGTTTGCACACGGCCTCTTGGCCAGGCACAGGAGAGAGATCATGAACATCACCTGGAGCTCTGTGACCTTGAGGACACCCCCTGTACCCATTCAGGGCCAGCTGCTTTTCCCCATGGCTGTCACAGAGAGTGTTGCTGGTCCTGGGCTGCCTGACCAGCCCTACCCTCACTGCCCACGAGTGAAGACCACAAGACTCTTCCTCCCCTCCTCTGCAGAGGAAGCTGGAATTAAGCTCAGCCTGGCAGTGAGACCGGAGCCACCAGAGTGTGTGTGGGATTGGCTGGGGTGGTGCTGCCTCAGGGCCCCTTCTCCGAGCTCCTGCTCCAGCACATGGAGCCATTGCCACTCCCTGGGCAGCTGCTGCCGCTGGATTTCACTGCTGGAAGTTGAAACCTGGCTGTCCTTGGCTGGAGCACGGCTTCTCCTCTTCCTCCCACTGCCCCAGGTGGGATCCTGGGGCTGTGCTGGCTGGAGTCTCCTCCTCAGCCGTGCAGCAGCAGCTTGGGAATGCCCTGCACCTCCTCACCAGTAGCTGTTAGAGATGCCCAGAGCGTGTTCCATGCTCCAGGGATTTGGTGTGAGCTGTGTATTGTCAGCCTCCCTCCAGGCGGGATGGTTCTAATACGGCCAGTACTAAAAAAATAGAAAAAAACCCAACCCTGGGTCCATGACTGAACCCAACTCTGTGCAATGCAAAGTGGTGTGAGATGGATTCACAGCCCAGGCTCTGTCCCCGCCAGGATGTCTGTGACTGCCTGCTCCTGTCACCGCCCCTCTCCCAAAGGTGGTGGGAATGTCACTGCTGGCACCCAGGGCCTGTGCTGGGGCCTGCACCTTCCCTGGAGGGTCTGATCTGGGTTCTGCACCTCGGGGTGTCGGGTACGGGTGGAAATAGTGGAATAATTGGAATTTGAGAGAAGTCGAGCTGTGCACTCCGCTCTGGGAAGAGCAGGGCTGGGGCTGGCCCTGCCCAGCTGCAGCGGGTGCCTCCCGCTGGCTGTTCCCTGGAAGTTCTGTTCTCACTATGGTTTTGTTACGAAAATTCTCTTCCCAAATCCCACCTTCCTGCCCTCCCTGCGTGGGGCAGGTCTGGCAGCTTGACCTGCCACAGAGGGAGAGGAGTCAAACTCTGAGCTACACCTGAGCAACTTCTGTTCTTACGGCTTTTCCGCAGTTTGATGCAATTCTGGCTTTTGTAGATAGATGAATGTAATTCCTTGTTGGACATGCCTGTTCCCAGAAGTATGAGCCATTCTGTTGTACCACGTCACCTTCCGAGCACAGCGGGCCCGGCCCGGCTCCTGTGCTATTTGATGAATGTATCTGATGCTCTCGTCCCGTGTTCACACTCCGCTTTTGGCCAGCTTTGTGATTTGTAAATAGGAAACAATAAAGACATCGAGGTTGTCTTTACAGAGTTTCTTTGTGATTAGAGGGGAATGATGGCCACTGGAGGGGAAATCTGGGCCTGCTGGCTCCTGGCCCATGTCCCCCAGGTGGGGGTGTGGGGTCCTCAGCTTCCCCATCCCTGGGACTTTCCAACCCCTGCCCTTGCCCTGGACTCCAGCTGGGAATTGCCCTCCTGCACCATCGCCTTCCTCACTCATGGCTTTGCAGGTGCATCTGCTGGGAGCCTGGGGAGGGCTGCCAGAGCCACTGGTTTTGCTGCTGTTCCCCTGACCTGTTCCCCCCAGATTTTCCTCCTCTTCTGGGCAGGGAGCCAGTGCAAGGACCTGGGGCTGCTCCCACCCACGCCTGGAGGAGCCTCCAGTAAAAAAGGGGTGCTTTGGCAATGTCCTCACCCTTGCAAGCGACACAGTGAAGCACAGAAGAATGTGTTGGGTTTTAAAGATTTTTTTTAATTATTTTTTTGTTTTTATTAAAAAAAAAAGCCCCTAAATTCTATGGCTTCCAGGAAGCATCAGAGAAATTGAAATGCTGTTTCTGTACACTTGGTTTTAAAGCAGTAACTAAACTCGCAATGGAACAAACGCTCTCACGTACAATCGCAGTATTTGGACTCCTGGCTGGAAGGACAGAGAGTCCCGGGCTCGAGCCTCGGCCCTGGCGGCCGAGGGTGTGCGGGCAGAGCCGGGCAGAGCCGGGCAGAGCCGGGCACACCCTCGTGGCTGCTTTCCCTTCCCCTCCGCGGCTCCTCTTCTGCCTCTGCCGGGGCTGCTCGGAGCCCACGCGCTGACAAAGGGGCCACTTCCAGTGAAAATTTTAAGGCGATTTTAAAAACTCGTTTGTTCACCTCGCTGGGGACACGAGGTCAAATGCTGCACGTCCCCTTCCCGCCGTGGCCAGGGACACAGCAGCAGCTGAGGCTGCCCTGGCTGCCACAGCCCGGGAAAGCCAAAGCTGGGGTCAATCCCAAATTTAGGGTGAAGAGAGGCCCTGGGGAGGGCACGGCCCCATGGGAGACCCCACGTTCCCCCAGCCCCTCCACAATCCGGGGTCTCCAGTGCCCCCCGCGATGGTCAGTTTGGACAAATGTTTCAAAGCAGCCACAGATGGTCCCATCCCTCCCCCGCCCCCCCAGCACAGCCTCAGCCCCTTCTCTTGGGGCAGAACAACAGGGTTTTGGTAAAGGTAAGTGTGTGCCCCCCCATAATGTGTCACGATCAATACACACAACAGCGCACGGGTCAGTCACGTGGGGAGCTGCAGTGCCCTGGGGGTGGCGAGGAGCACGGCGGTGCGGGGGGGTGTCCGTGTGTCAGTTCCAAAACCTCCAATTCCCCCGCTCCAGGAGCAGCCGGGGATCCCACAGCGGGAGGATGCCATGGTGGGGGATGCCATGGTGGGGGACTCCACGCTGGCAGAGCCGCTCCACCCCGGCACCCTTCACTGCCCGGCCCGGCCCCCCGGGAGCAGCCGCGGGGCCTCGGGGGGCTCAGGCTGTAAAACCAAGAAGCCGATCAAGCCCTGCCCACACCTACAGCTGTTGTGGAAACATCCAGCCCCAAGACATGGCAGCACCGGAGACGAAGCTGCTTTGTTTCCCCTCCCTGCTCTGCCACCGTCATTCATGGGTCCCTTTGGTCTCGGCCGTCCCTGTCCCTGTGTCCCCCAGCCCCTGGGAGTCTCGGACCTGCACTCGGCGGGACCGGACGGCGCCTGTATTGCTCGCAAAAGTGCATCGTAAATGAACTGTAAACGCGTCTCCTCTCCCCGCCCCGCGCGGCCCCGGCTCTCCCCGCCCGAGCGGGGCCGGAGCAGAGCCCAACGCTTGTCACCAAAGCCTGACCGAGGGGGACCCGGCGGGGACGCGGGGCGGGGCCGGAAGGAAGAGCAGAATTCGGTAACACTGAAGATGACGGTCAAAGACTGACGACTCAGCACTCTGCACCGAGACTCACTTTAAATTAACTTAAGAGACAAAGAAGCAACAGAAAAAAAAAATATTCCTCCTTAGCCCACTGCTCTCGAAATTGTCTTCGTCTTCTTCTGACAGCGACGGGTCAGAGTCTGTAGTTGATCCCCATTTCAGACTGGTTATAAACTCAAAGCAAGTGACGCCGTGGGTTTTTCTCTTTTTTTTTTTTTTTCTGTTTGACGGACGCAGGAACTTCAGCGAAGTTGGGCTTGGTTCGAGTAAACAGCCACAGTGGCGGAGGAAAGGACAAGCAGTTTGGGGAGGCCCCGCTCCCCAGCTGCGCGTGGGGTGCTGGGGGAGCCCGTCCGGCCCGGCCCCCCCGTCCCCGTCCAGCCCGAGGGGCCGTTGGCTCCGCGGGTCAAGATCCAGCCATGGCCAGAGGGAGAGGAGCCATCGCTCGCCGCTCCGCTCGGCCCCGGCAGCTCACTTGCGACGCTTGGTGGTTTTCCTCTTCCTTCTCTTGAAGAAACAGCAGCACCTGGGGACAGAGGGGACCTGTCATTGCCACAGCCACGGCACGGAGGGTGCAGCAGCCCCAGGGTCAGGGAGGACAGAAACCCCTCGGTGCCTTGGTGAGCCCCATCTGGACAAAGCTGCTCTGGGAAGCGCCCCTGGTACACATCAAGGGCTGGACTTGTGTGGGAGCACCACAATAGCCACCAAAAGTGACACCTGCCACAACAAGTGGCACTGACTAGGGGAGTGACACTGATCCCAGCCACGTGGTCAGAGCCAGGGCCAGGGCGAGGTGGGAAGGGTTGGGGGTGGTGGTGGCCCTGCAGGGACACCCCTCGCAGTGTGCCGGGGACAGCTGGGCTGTTGCTCCACTGGACAAGGCATCCTGGGGCAGCTGCCAACCCCTCCTCCAGCCCAGCACTGGCGAGGGGACAGCGGGGCTGGGGCCTTACTTTGTATCGTCTGTCACCTCCACCTCGGTGGGGGCTGTGATGGGGGCGTTCGAATGTCCTGCCGTCGGGTCATCTGTGTTCAGCTCTCCATTGGTGGAGCTCATCACCTGGGGAGAGACGAAGGTCAGTGGGGGCAGCCCTGGGGTCTGCAGCCCTTCCCCTCCCTGTGGGGCACAGGAGCCGCTCAGGAGAGCGCCCAGCTGTGCCTGGGAGCACCAAGGTGCCCTTGGTGGCAGGATGGTGCCCTCACCCAGACCGCAGTGTTCGGCCTCAGTACTGAGCTCTCCCCAACAGCCCCATCAGAGAGGTCTAAGCCCCTTAGCCAATGCCCCTGGAAGGATCCCAGCTCCTGGGAGCCCCTGCACCAGGAGAGGGGCTTGCTGGCAGCCAGCTCCAGCATGGGCAGGAGACAGGGCCTGGGAAAGCTGGCAGCTCCAAAGAGCCCTTTCCACAGCTGAGCATCTGTACACGACTTCCGCTTCCCGGCACCAAGACTCAGCCCAGTGCCCACCCTGCAGGCTCAGGCATCCCTGAGCTCCTGCCCGCTCAGCAGGGCAGCAGGGTCAGCCACAGCGCCAGGAGGACATCCAAGCCCCCAGGGCAACTGGGAGGTGCCTGAACCACCATCCCGTGCTTGCTGCCCACAGGCAAAGCCAGGAGCTCCTTGGGGATGCACAGGCCAAACACTGTCCAAGCTGCTCGGCCCCGGCGAGGAGCCTCGGCTTTTCCCAGCCCCTCGGAGGAGCTGCCACCCGACAGGCAGTGCCCAGCCAGCAGGGCCACGTCAGGCTCCAGCCCCTGACACCAGCACAGAGATCCCTGCACGTCACCCCCGCAGTGCCGGGCGCAGGCGGAGCACGGCAGGATGGTTTGCGGAGTGGGAGCAGGGAGGAGGAAGGGGATGTGGGACATGAGGAGCGAGGCAGAGCACGAGCTGGACCCTCGGAGTGCCTGGCCCCATGGCCTGCCTGGTACCACGGAGTGCCCAGCCCCATGGCAGCAGCAGGAGCTGTGCCCGAGCCTGGGGCCGAGCAGCAGCAGAGTCACCGCGGAGCAGCAGGAACGAGCGAGAGCAGTGGGGATGGAAGCAGAGACGGAGGAAGCAGCGCAGACCCAGCCGGGGACACCCGGCATGGATGTCCCACCATCCACACAGAGGGACCGCCAGGCCAAGGCAGGGCTGAGCGGCAGCGGGAGGCGGCGAGCGCGGGGCGAGCACAGGACCGAGGTGGGGGACACGGCCAAGGAGTGCCCGGGAAGGGAGGAGAAGCAGGGCTTGGAGCCAGGACTCCCGTCAAGGAGGCGCAGGAAGCCCCTGCTCAGACGAGCGGAACTGGGGGCAGAGTGATGCCCGTCCAGCTGCTGTTCTGCAGCATGGCATCCATCCAACCGTCCATCCATCCATCTCCAACTGCCCTCTAATTCCCCCTGGCAGCACCAAGGGAGTCCAGCAGCCCCCAAGAAGCAGCACTAGCCTTGTCTGTGAGCCGAGAGCATCCCATCACACCACAGGGACAGGCAGCACGTGCTGCAGCCGGAGCAGGACTCTGGGGTGGGATGTGTGGCCCCGGGGCGGGGGAGCGGGGCTGATCCCGGCTCCGTGGGCGGCCACGAGGCCCAGGGTGGCTCCGCTCCCTCCCGCGCCCCCCCTGCCCCAGGCGCGTGGTTTCATGTACCTGCACGGACCCCCCGAGCCTGCCGGCTGCCAGGTGAGCTCCCAAAGGCTCCTCGGCAGGCTGCCCACTGGCCTGAGGATCCCACAAGTCCGTCCCCTCGGGCGGCTGCTCGCGACAGGCAGGAGGAACAGAATGAAAAGAAACAAAAGAAAAGAGGGGAGAATGGGGAAGAGAAGGGAGAAGTGGAGGGAAGGGGTGGGAAAAGTGGCAAAGGGAGTCGAGAAAATAAGACATGCAAAAGCAAAAACATGACGGGAGCAGCTCGAGTTGATTGCGGATGGTACCTGTGCAGCACCGTTCCAGCGGCTCCCAGAGCAGTCCCTGCGGTGACAACGAGGGTCTGTGTCCCCCTGCCACCTACACACACAACCCCACAGCCAGCCCCACGCAGGGCCACCCCATGGAGCAGCGCCAGCCCCAGCAGGGCTGGTGGCCATGTTTGAGAGGGGGCTGGGGCAGCAGAGCCGGAGCTGCAGCCGGGCCCAGGTGACGCCGTGTCCCCAGGACGACGCAGTGCTCGTGTCCCCCGTGCACAAGCTGGGCTGCTCCTCCAGGCTGCCCCACAGCCAAGCCTTCCCTGGTGTGTACAGCACAGCCCCACAGCTGTGGGGACACCCTGTGTCCCCAGGCTGGACACTGCTCCCACGCTCCGGGAGCTCTGTGCTTTCCTTTCCCCCCTGCTCTGGAGAAGGGATGTCCAACATGGCACTTCCCTGGTGCTGGGGGCAGAGAGCAAACTTTACTGGGAGCAAGTTCCCAGAAATGAGCCAGAGGTGATTTGAAGATGTTTCCCTCCCTAAGGAAGCGCTGCCAGTGAGAGCCAGGGCTGTGCCAGGCTCCCTGTGCCAGGCAGGAGCAGCCTGGGGAGGACAGGGCACTGCACCCCTGCTCCAGCCCCTCTGCAGGTGCTCTGCCCCCAAGGAGGTTTGGGAGGACGAGGGTTTGTACAGGACTGCTGGGAAACACGAGGTTTGCTCTCGGTGGCAGCAGTGCCAGAGATGTGTCCTGCACCAGGGCAGGACAGGCCACAGCACTGGAGCAGTTCTGAGCAGTGCAGCCCCTTTCCCACACAGCTCTGCCCAATCCCTGCCCCAGGCTGGGCTCCCTGTGCCCTGCCTGTTCCCAGAGCAAAGACAGCCCCAGCATGGGGCAAAATGCTGCCAAGCTGCCCCACCAATCCTGCCCTCCCCTGTCCCATGTCACTGTGCCATTGATGGAAGGGCACCACAAGCAGGGCAGTGTGTCACCTCATGGGGACATGGTCCACAGCAGAAGTGGCTCAGCCTGCACCAACCTCTCCCCCACAACCCAGGCTGGACCCTGCTCCTCACCAGCTGATGTCCAGGTCTGGCACCTCCCAGTCATGCTACAGCCCCCAAAGTGCTCCCTCCCTCTTCCGCCAGGCCACAGGGACATTGTCCTGGGCCCCTGACGAGCCACAGACAAAGAGCTGTGGGAAGGAACTCTTCCCCCAGGCAGCACTGAGGGAAAACGATGCTCCAGTCCCTGCCACCATCCCCGCTGGGCTCCACGTCCCGGGAGCTGCAGCCCGAGCTGCCCGTGCCCATGGCCCCGTGCCCTGGCCGGGCCGTGCCGTTGCTCACCTGGTGTTTGGTGTGTGGCTGTGCTTTGTCTCTGTTCGGGGGCTGCACCTGCACCTCGCTGTGCATCGTGCCAATGGGGGTGGGCTGGGGACACAAGGACAATGTCAGTGCAGCACAGAGCCCGCCCAGCACCCTGCAGCCAGATCCGACCTCTGGACAAACATGCAAAACCCCCCAGAAACAGGGCATGATCCCAGCCCCTACCGCTGCCCCAGCAGCACCACGCTTGGAATCTGGTTGCAGCGAGCCCACAGAATGTGGCCATAGCAGAAAGTCAAGTGCCAGCTCGGCTGCTGGGGTCCCCCTGGCTTCAGCAGCCTCAAAATTCCCATGTCACAGCCCTGGAGCTGGTGACTGGTGAGGAGGTTGGAGCTGATCCCTCAGACAGTGTGTGACAGGGATGGCTGAGAGCCACATCCTCCCTGGCTGCTGCCACCCAGCCCGCTGCCCCTGCTCCCTGGGTTCCCTCAGCACTCACCAGAGGTTTCCCTGCCCAGTCGTATTCGTAGTCGAACACGTAACCGTTCCTCTCGAACAGGTCTGTGAAGAGCTTCCTCAGGTAGTCATAGTCGGGCTTCTCGAAGAAATCCAGGCGCCGCACGTAGCGCAGGTACGTGGCCATCTCCTCTGCGGGGACACGGGGGCTCAGGGACAGGGGACACTGGGCTCAGGGCTGGGGGCTGGGCTGGGCAGTGCTCTCACCTGGGAAGTTCTCACAGAGCACCTCCACCGGGGTGGCTCTTTTGGTGTCACCAATCTTCTGGTACCTCTCCTTTAGCGTGTCAGCCTGGCAGGGACAAGGAGGGTCAGCACAGGGCCAGGAACCTCCCTGGGCAGAGGGAGGCACTGGGCGCTGTCAAACCCTGTCTGATTTCTTGGACTCCCTTTCCCAGGTAACTCCTCCTTCCCAGGAAACTCCCTCCCCAGGGCAGGTCTGGAGGGCAAACCCCAAGCTTTCCAGGACAGCCACTGTGAGAGCAGCTGGGGGGACACAGGGAGACCTGCAGCTGCTCAGCACAGCAAGGGCCTGGCATGGAGCTCAGAGCTGGTGGGGTGCCAACCCTCCAACAGCCCAGGGACCAAACCTTCCCCCTCCCCATGCCAGGGCAGAGCCAGACCCACAGGCAGCTGTGCCCAGGGGCAGCAGAAGCTAGCAGTTACCTTGAGGCCTTGCCAAGGAAGGCTCCCACGGAGGAAGTACATAAACATGTGCCCTAATGCTTCCAGGTCGTCCCTGCGGCTTTGTTCTGCATGAAGAAAAAGTGACATGGGTCAGTTCCCACTACAGCCACTGTCCCTGTCCCCCCCAGATCCTGCAGCACCCCATGTGTCCTGCCAGCACCCTGAAGAGCAGGAGACACAGCTTGTCCCCAGCCCCACCTGTGACACCCCTGCCCTGCAGTCCCTGTCCTCAGCCAGAAGGCAGGGCTGGCTGCCTGTGCCCACACACCTTTCCCCAGGTGGGTGTTGATGCTCATGTAACGCGCTGTCCCTGTCAGGCTCTTGTGCTCTCGGTAGGGGATGTGTTTTTTGGTCTCGGGGTCAATGTACTCTTTGGCCAGGCCAAAATCGATGATGTGGATGGTGTGCTGCCGCTTGCTGCCCGGCCGCCCCACCAGGAAGTTCTCTGGCTTGACATCTCTGTAGATCAGGCTTTTGGTGTGGACGTACTCCATCCGTGTGATCTGGGGCAGAAGGAGATGTCAGTGCCAGGACAGAGACCCACCCCGTGTCGTGCACGCTCCTGCCCTAGGTGCTGCTGCCCCCAGCGTGGCCCCAGCGCCACAGACTGATCGGCTCCTTCCCACCACGGGAGACAGCCCAGCCCCAGGCCAGCTGCATCTTGGGCACACAGGGAGATGCTCTGGGCACACAGGGAGATGCTTTTCTGGGCTCAGAGAGGGGCTGGGAGGGGGTAGAGAGCCCTCCCTCAGCAGGGAGGGGGTGAGGTATGGGCAAGCTGGGCTGGGATGTGCCAGCATCCTTCCCCCATTCCCTGTGGGATGCCCGTGCTGCCAGCCCACAGGTCCCACACATCCCCTGCTCCCTGGGGGCCCAGGGGAGCCGTGCAGGGCTGCAGGGGAGGTGGAGGGGCTGCACTCACCAGCTGGATTGCGATCATCAGGACGGTCTTGAGCGTGAAGGTCCGATCACACAGATCGAAGAGATCTTCCAGGCTGGGTCCGAGCAGCTCCAACACCATGGCGTTGTACTTCCCACAGGGGCCAAAGTAGTAAACCTGAGGAATTCCTTCTGCAAGAGATGGAGCAGGAGCTGTGCAGGGCTGCAGCAAGGCCATGCTGTCACAGCCACACTGCTGCTGGACAAGGACAGGAGCTGCAGAAGGGGGATGTCCCTGCACTGCCAGCCTGGCTCTGCTCTTGGCAGCAGGGGGAAGGAGGCACAGCTCCATCTGCATCCCTGACTCTGCTGCGGGGGTGGTGGGGGAAAAGAACTAAACCAAAAGAGATCAAAGACGAGATGAGGCTTCTGTGTAGAACCAGCCTCTCCCTGAGGAGCAGATGGGCAGGAGTTCAAGCTGGGAGTGAAGTTGCAGAGTCACATTTAGGGAAAGCCTCTCTCCCAGCAGTACCCTAGGGCAGCTCAGCCCGGCCCCGTACCTGCATTGCCGAGCTGCTTGTAGAACCGATACTCCAGGTGCAGCTGGGGGGCCCGGGATTTTATGGGTTCCTTGGAGGAGAGAAAGGAGAACAGGTAAGTAGGAAGCAGGATGTTCAGGGGGTCTGGGTGTTACAACACTTCCTTCACATGCTGGCAGCAGCTGGACTGAGAGCATTTGGGGATGGGAGCAACTGGTATAAAATGGAGATGAAGCCTCAGAGAGAAAATCAGCCCATATGGGAGCCACAACACCCCATCCAGAGAGGGGAAAACATTAAAGGGAGCAGGTACCAGTGGGGCCACCCTCTGCTGCTGGAACTGGCTGAGCACAGCACAGGCCACAGTGAGGGCTGGGAGAAGTGAAGACAGCTCTTCCCTGCCAGATCCAATCACCCCACCTGCAGTGATGTGTGCTCCCAGCCTGCCTTCAATTCCGAGCAGGGAACGGAGCTCCCTCACAGCCACTCATGCACTCATCACATCCCAACCTGCTCCACCTGCCCCAACACCCAGGCAGGGGGAGAAACCTCCTTCCCCACGGCTGGAGCATCCCCCACCTCGACCATGGAGGAACTCCCTGGATTCACAGCTACTCACCAATTTGATAGCTACGTATTCATTTGTGTAGAGATTCTTCCCTGCAGGGAGAGACACAAAAAGGTGATGAAAAGCAGCCCCTGCACCATCCCCACCGCACACCCACCACTGTCCCTGAGGGCTCCTGAGCTCAAAAACATCCTGAACAGGTTCTGCAGCTCCCAAAGACCCTGAAGGGGCCTCAAGGCACAAGCAGGAGCAGAACCCACTGTGGGGAGTTGTGACATGCCTGGTAATTATCCCCAGGTGGGGTATGTGGATTCCTCTGGGATGGGCCGGCTCCTGGGGGCTGCAGCCAAAGCTGATGGGAGGGGGCAGCAGCAGGGATGGGACTGGGCAAGGCAGGGACAAGGATGGCACTTGGTGCTTCTGCCAGACACAGCCCCACAGGGAGAGGGGGCTGTGGAGGGATGGCCAGAGTCGGGGGACACTGAGTAATGGCCAGTGGGACGCTGCAAAGGGTGGCAGGGAAGAAGGACCCCTGGGAGCACTGGGGCAGCTTGCAATGGTCTGAGGGCACCACAGGCAGGTGGAAATCTCTCCCCCATGGCCGGAGTCACTCCTGGGAATGGCACACCTGTGTGGACCAACTTCATCCCTGGGGATGCTCCCGCCCACCCAAGGGCACAGGGGAAGGCAGGAGCAGACCCAGACTGCAGGAGGAGCTGAAGGCTGCAGGGAGAGCCCAGGGGAGCTGAAAGCACCCAGCACCCTGTGCACAGGACCCCCTGGAGGGCTCCACACCAGCACAGGACTTTTCACACTGTAACCACAGGAAGGTTGAGCACATCTCCACCAAAACCAGGGGGCCGAGGAAAAGGGGACACACCTGGAAGCATCAGCACAACCTCTGCCCAGGCCCACAAAGGCAAAGATTAAGGGTTTGCAGGAACAGCTCCAAGTGTTCCCAGAGCCTGCAGGAGCCTGGGCAGGTGGGAGTTAAGGGCAGCAGGTTCCCTCCAGAGCCAGCAGGCTCCAGATCCCAGCGATCCCATTGCCTGGCATGTGCGTATCTGATGGAGCTGCATCTGTCTCCTCGGATTTTCTCCAAGCAATTTGCTTAGGGAACAAGCTCCTCCTGGCGTAAGATTTCATCTGCTCAGACTGCTGCTCTCCACCTGAAGCAGCAATAAATCCTGGCCGGGTGACATCAGAGCCAGCTGCTGAGCGCCATAGTCGGCGGCAGGATTACGGGAAGAGGGATGAATGGGAGATATTAATGGAGCAGCTCCTCCCAGGGACGGGCTCTGCAGCCAAGGAGGGGCTCAATCGTGCCGCTTCCCTGACCCTCTCCCATCCCAGGGGATCTCTGCCAAGCCACTTTGTCTGCTGCCTCTGCATAAAGCAAATCCCTTCACAGCGATTAGGGAGGGGATTTGGGAGGGAGGGAGAACGTCTGGCGAGCACAGTGTGCGAGATCCAGGGGGTTTGTCCCATCCCACATTTTCTGGGGAGCAGGCGGGATACCCCCAGACCTGTGCATGGCTCCAGAGAGCCCACAAGGCCACACAGTTCAGTCCAAAGCAACTACTGTTGCCTTCAGGGCAGCAACATGCAACCAGAAAACTCACAGCTGGATTTTCCCTGAGGTCAGGCAGGCTCTGAAGGGGGAAAAATAGTAACACGGCAGGAAAACTGCCAGAGGGACACTGTAGAAGGGACTCAGCACAGCAGGGAAGGAGCAGGGAGGGAGGCAGGAGCATCCTCAGCAGGGCTGGGAGGGAGAAGGGATGGAAACAGGAGCATCCCCAGCAGTGGCATCTGTCCTGTCCCCACCACACAGGACACCTGCAGCTCACTGGAACAGAAAGCCACCAGCAACAAGGCTCTGGAGTTGGCAGCATTCTCCCAGCCCAAAACTGAGTCCAAATTGTTTGGTACTCCCCTGGTTCAGCCCTTCCTTGAGGGGCTTGGACACAGCTGATGGACAAGATGGGGAGCAGAGAGAATATGGACTGGTCAAATCACCAGCCTCTGCTTCCCCTTTCTAAATTAAAAAAGATGCAAAGAGCAGGACTTATGAGATTAATAAACCAACAGAAAAGAAAAAGCAGAAGAGCAAGGAGGAAGGATTTCTTTAATGTCAGGGCACTCCCTGCTCCCGCTCCTGGAGCCACTCGCTCTGCCCAGTGCTCACAAGGGGGCAACTTTGACACCCAAAATGTGCCACAGCCCAGGGAGTGCCTGGGAGGACTAGAGCAGGCAGGATTGGCAGCACAGAAAGTGCTTTTTAAATGACATAGAAGAGCAAAGTGGTGAGATGGGCGGCAGAAAGCAAATATTTGCATTGCAGGGCCCTTTGCCCGGCTCGGTGCCGGAGGTGCCTCTGAATCCAGCTGCCAGCACCTGCAGGATGCAGTGTGTGGGATCAGAGAGGGGCGAAAGCCAGGAGCAGGCAGCCAGGCCTGGGGATGTGGCTCTCTGTGCTGTCCCCTCCCCAGGGATTTGGCAGCAGTGCCCAGCACCTGCTCCTGCACGTCACAGCTCCCAGGAGGAGCCTGGCTCTGTGCGGGGCTCCCAGCTGGCTCCCCATCCAAGCAGCTCAGAATCCTGGAATCACACCATCATTAAGGTGGGAAAAGACGTTTAAGATCACCACTCTAATCATCAACCAGCAGCACCACCGTGTTCACATCAGCCCACGTCCTCAAGTGCCACATCCACATGTTTTTGAATGCTTCCAGGGGTGGAGACTCCAGGGTTGCAGCTCGGCCATGCCCAATGCCAGGGCACACAAGCCACCAGCCACACTGCAGTCAGCCACTGCCACTAGTGTCCTGCAGCCCTGTGTTTCAGAGGGCAGTGTCCCCCCACAGCATGGAGTGGGGCTGGCTGTGGGCAGCACGAGCTCAGGGGGCTGCAGGCAGTGGGCATTGCCCAGGTATGCTGTTGGAAAGGCCCAGGAGGAGCTGGGCTGGTGCTGGACCACAGCTGGAGGCTGCTGGGGGGAGGGATGAGCACTCACCTGCTCAGGGTGAAGCTCCAGGACACAAGAAGGTGATAGGACCCAGCACCTGCACAACATAAACCTGCCCCTCTGTGCCAGAGGGCTGGGGCAGCCACAGAACTCCAGCTCCCAGCCCAGCTCTCCAGTCACGCTGGTCCAGTGCAGAACTGGCTGGCAGCACTGCCAGACTGGGACTGGCACCACATCCCTGCATTGCCCAGGATGCCAAGGCCAGCAGGGACAAGGAGAAGCAGGATCCAAACGCACAGCCCTGGCAGCCACAACTCCTGCCCACGTCATTCCCCTTCTGGCTTCCCACAAATGCCTTATGCCAATTGTTTTTTATATATTTCATCTTTAAACAGAGCACTTGATTTTTGACACCTCCTACATGGGTGGACACTTCTACCTGGGGCAACAGAGCTGAGGCACCCTAAGGACAGATCACCATGTGCCTCTTCGTGTGGTGGAGAAATAGGGCAAAGTGGTACCTTTTTGAGGAAGATGATGCCCCCTTCCTCCATCCCCACCACTGGGAGCTGGAGAAGTCACCTCCAGGTATGTTTTTGCAAGATCTCCTGGCCTTTGTTACAAAAGGAAAAAGGCCAAAGAAGATCTGGGAGCTTTTAAACACTGAGCTACAGTCTGGCCTCTAAAGCCTTGAGGACTGAATTCTCTGCTCCCAGAGGAAAGCTGAGTGCCCAGCAAGAGCTGGGGAGCATTCCTGCTCATGCACCACTTCACAGCAGGAGCCCTCTGGTCCCTTGCCATTCATCTGCAGCTGGAGGAATCCCTAAATCCTGAAAGCATTCCTGAGCCCTGATGCAGTTCGAAGGCACACCTAAGGAAGAGAGATGTGATTTTAGGACAGAAGCCACATAGCTGTGGCTTCCACTGCTGTGATGAGATCTCATGCTCAGGCCCATACCATGTTGTGGCCAGGCACTGCAGGGTGTGACAAAACCAGAGCAAAAAAAGTCACGTGAAGGGACTGGAAGCTTCTCTTGCTGGTGGCAAGGACAAACTCTCACTGTGAGAATCGACCACTGCGGAGCCCCAGAGCGAGAGCTCACTGCTTGTCCCTGCAGCCACAAACAAACCAAGCCCAACTGCTCCCGGTCCCTGCAGCAGCCTGGCTGTCAGTTTGACAGACATTCCTCAGATCCATGTGAGACTCGTGTCCCCTCAGTGCTGCCCCTGAAAAATGAGGGGGGAGGCCAAGGCTGGGGGGGGGCAGGTCACACTGACCCTCAGCACTGAGCATGGCAAAGCAACCCTGCCTAGAGCAGGATCCTGGGATCCAGCTCACCCACAAACACGGATCCACTGTGGGATGCTCACTGGCAAGCAGGGAAAAGCAAGGACACAGGTGGCCCCTGCACAGCTCAGGGCTCTCTGTCCACTGGCCATGCAGGGAGGCACTGGCAGCAGGAGTGTCCAGACCCACCCGGGGAACTGAAAGGAGCAGCTGGTGCAGCAAAATCCCCCAATACCTCTCCTTTCACAAGCCCTGGATACGGAGGAAGGCTCAGAGCTCTTAATGACACCGGGAGAGACAGCTGAACACGGGAACTGCTGGGCTGGATTTTAACCAGAGCGCTTTCCCAGCTCTGCAATGACACGGCGATCCCACCGGGAAGCGCAGGGACAGGACGGGATGGGATGGGTGAGCCTGGCACCAGCCAGTCTGTCACACCGGGAAGAGCTGGCATTAACTCCCCACACAGGGAGGTGGAAACTGACCCCACCCGAGCTGGGGCTGCGGCTCCTCTCCGGGCCCACGGTCTGGGCAGGTTTAGCTCAGAGCTTGGTTTGAGAAGGCGCTGCTTAAAATATCACGGAGCAACAAGGCCTGTGGCTGTCACAGGCGCTGGGGACTGCCTCTCTTCCCTCTTCCCAAAGCACTCACGGCCAAGGACAGCGCTACAGCTGGCAGGGACTCCACCCACACGTCCAATGCATTCCCAGAGACATCCAGACTGCTGCTGGCACAGGGGTGCCTGGCCCTGCCAGACCACTCCCAGCTGCCTGATGCCAAGCAAAGGGTTAACAGCTCACTGAAAGTCTCCAGGGACATTTCCAGTCCTGGGAGAGGAGCAACCTCCCCACCCTCCAAACAGGAGTTTGCTTGAGGAGTTTCCTGACAACTTGGTTCAAAATGGAAAGTGACCATAGAAAGTGCTTGGGTTTTATTCCTCCCTTTCTCTGCCCTGCACAGAATTTCAGGAGAGTCTCTCAAACAACCAGTTTCAACAACTGAAGAATTTACCCAGGATAAAACATGGATTCTCTTCCCCAGATGATTGTCCCAGCAGAGTGAACATCCCTCAGGCCCCCATGCTCCATCCCCTGTCCCAGGGCACAAGTGGGGTGAGATTTGGTGAGCACACAGTGGCATCTCCTGAATCATTCCTCACTCAGTGTTCCTGGATTTGGGGATACCCAGATCCCCATGACCACCACCACTTAAAACAGACAGATCCAAACTGTAGCATTCTCCCTGAGAGACACAGAGTGAGACAGGCATGGGGAAGAGATGGGAAACACGTCTGCAATCAGGCCTTCAGGTTGGGATGGGCCTTGGTAGAACAAGCACAGTGTGAAAGGATTAAGGAAGTAGAACCTCTGTGACAGAACAAGGGCTGCCTGCAAGGGGCAACGCTTCAACTCTGTGTGGCTGGTCAGCACCCCAGTGCCCCTGGCCACAGTCTGCGCCAGCTCCTCCTGCTGCAGGCGGAGGATGCCAGGGCAATCCCAGCATGAGTGGGCACAGCGAGGACAAACACGACCCTTCTCACCTAGACGGAGCTCCCCGAAATTGCCGCATCCAATCTTCTTGCCGACACGGAAGTTGGGACCCACCATTAAGACTCCCGAGTTTGTTCCAGCACCTCGGCCTCCATGACCACTCCTTCCTCCACCTGTCTTGGACATCCTTTTACCTTCCTCCAGCTCCCCTTTCCCTCCTCTCTTATCAAAATCCATAAGTTTGTGATACCCCGGCCTCTCCACGGTTACGCTGCTGCCATACAAATCCCAGAGCTGCCGAAAATGGAAGGGTGAGGAAGAAAGAAGCAGGGTTCCTCTTGGTTAATACACCATCCCGGTGAGCGGTGGGAGGGCGGGGTCTGGAGAAGGAGGGGTAAGAGGCCGTCCCCGGGTGCTGGGCTACTGAAATGTTAGTGCTTCCCAAGGTCCTGCCGGGACTGTCATCATCGCCAGTCACAGGGAGTTCTTTGGTGGAGAGAACATCCTGCAGACAGGGTCCTCCCAGCGCAGCTCCTCGGTCTCCCAGCTGTGGAAAAGGAGAGGCAGAAAATCAGTATGAGGAAGCAGAGGACAACAGAGGGCTGTGGGCTCCAGGCTCCTGCCCTCAGCGCCCCTCCAGCACCTTCCCTGCAGACAGGTAATTCCTACAACAATGACACTGCTGCAGTTGAGGGGTGGGAGAAGCTGGGATAAGTATCAGGATCATCCCAGAGCACCCCATGCCTGAGATGTTGGTTTAAATAAACAAATAAATGAATTTTTAAAAAGCTTGGTCAGCCAGAGGTGAAATGATTGATGAGTGTCTTCATGTTGGATGTGGGGACAAAACTGTCCCCACGGGGGAGGGCTGCTGGCAGCTTCTGGAAGCATTAGAAGGGACCAGCCAGGGACTCTGAGAGCCCCCAAGAGCAGAGGACACACATGAACCCAGCATCACAGGCACACCATGCCAGGCATGGGACTGCCCAAGGAATGAAAAGGATTCCACCTGCCTGGGAGGGTCCCTGTGGAGCCACTGGAGCTGGAGCACTTCCCACTCCAGCAGCAGCCTCCACTGTGGTGGGCCAGAATCTTGTGCCAGCAGCCCTGCCCAGGACACGGTTTCTGGGGAACAGCCACACTCAGGGTGCCCATCAGAGCCCACCTGGACTGGGGGAAAACACCCACTTGGCAAACAGGAACTTACTAACACCCCACTGCCTCTTACTCTGCTCTTATCAACCAACCTTGATTTTAATTGCAAAGCTGGGAGCAAGGCCCCTTGGCTGCAGCCTGGGCCAATGCTGTGACACTCGCCAGAGCAAATGATGCTCGTGGGAGCTTGTTTGCTCAGGGCTACAGCACCTTGCCTGCCTCGTGTGCTGCCAGTGAGGCTGCTGGGCAGCCCCGTGCTCCTGGTGGGGTTATCCAGGCTCCCCTTGGCTTCCACAAACAGGCAAGACTCAGCTCAGACCTCTGAACCAGGGAGCTCCTTCCCGTGTGCACAGCCCTGCAACCCAAACTATTCCATGATCCCGGCTCCACACACAGCCCTGTGTAGCTGGCCTGTGCTCACATGGGTACAACAGCCCAACATCAAGGCCAAACCAGCCCCTTGCTTCCTTCTGGATGCAAGACTGGATGAAAAGAACCATTGATCTGCTCCGTGCCCAAGGAACCAGGTGCCCAAGAGGGAGCTGTGCTCTGCCTCCCTCCAGCATTCCACCAGAGTGGGACTCCCCTGCACTGAGGGAAGGTCAGGCTGGGTCCCTCCTTACAGGGATGCCTGAGTGGGAGGCAGGAAGGACAGTCAGGACTCTAAACATAGACAGAGGGGGTCAAGCAGGAGCTGGGCGCACACTGGGAGGGCACAAGAGAGACCCACACAGCTCCATTTCCCCCCCACTCCAGTTTTGCTCCCAGCTTGACCCTTGCCAGCCTCCCACCCCTCCTTTACCCTTCCCCCCAGCCCCACTCTCCCCCTCACCACCTTCCTCTGCTCCTCTCTGGGCCTCTGTGACACCACTGAAAGCCTCCCAAGAGCCCCCAGAGCTACAGACTCCCGCTGACCCTGTGGGTTATCCAAGCAAACCCCCCCTCCAGCGCTGGGCTCCAGGAAATGAACACACTGTGAGCTCTGACGCTTGGCCAAACCCCATAAAACTTTTTATTGGCTCTCAATAGCTATTAATAACAAAAAAAAAAAAAAAAAAAAAGCTTCTTGTTCTCAAGGGTGCACACAGGGGAGATGTGGGAGTTCTAAGAGCAACAGAGGGGAAAAAGACACCAAAGTCAAAGCTCAGCACGGGGAAGGACTGGCTGTGTAAGGGTCCAGGGGCAGCTCCCTGGGGCTGTCCTGCTCCCAGCCCCCTCCTGACACCGAATCCTCACTCTCCTTAGCATCCTGGCACACTGCCACTGCTCTCCAGGAGGGACCAGAGCTGCTCCAAAGGTGCAGAGTGCTGGGGTCCCACTTGTGGGACCTGCCCGTTCAAGCACAGGGGAATAGAGCTTTCATGTGCCATGGGAGCCCCCTCCAGCAACCACAGGCTCCAGCCTCCATCCAACACCTCTGGAGCATCCCTACAGCACAGCAGCCTGGCCCTCCAAGGCCAGCCCCAGCACCAACACCCGGGGACCATCCTGCTGCACCCAGCACACCTCAGCCGAGGGAAACTGAGGCACACGGAGCTTTCCAGCTCTCCCAAAGGTGGGCAGCCACGGGCTGGTTTCTGCCCTGATGCTCCCTTCCCCCAGCAGCGAGTCCGTGCCAGCAGGAAGCGGGCTGGGAGCGGCAGGAGTGGGGCTTCCCTGCGCTTTGTTCTGCCCCAGCCCCGAGCCCGCACGGCCCACACGTGACATCCTGCTCATTCTTTGCTCCCCCAATGATTTCCGCTCCGGGTTCAGCACATGGTGCTGCCCTCCCGACCTCCTCATGCTTCTCCCACCTCCACAGGATGCCGGGAGCCATTCCCCCATGGCCTCCCAGCTCCCAGAGCAGGCAGCTCTTGCCTGGCGTTTCGGGAGCCGCTTTCCCTCTGGCCGTGGCTCCAGCCACACACTGGGAAAGGGGAGCAGCCAGTGATGCACAGGCCCTGCTGCTCCATAACCTGTTTTCGTTCTGAATCAGACCTTTATGCCCAGTCCCAGGGGATTCCAGGCCCAGACTGTTTGCACAGAGTCAGGCGGCCGACAGCCAGAGCCCAGGGAGCTCCAGCCCCGGCGCTTGGGATTATTTTCTTTGAAGAGTTATGGGCCAGCTTCTGTAAGGGAATTTCAGACAATGAACTGAGACAGAAGGGAAAAATTAAATCCCATTTCCTGTGAGCACAGGGAGACTGTGCTGCCTTCTCCCAGCCCAGACAAATGCAGGGAGCAGCTCAGCACAACTCTAGTCCTGCCTGCGGAGCCTCAGGAGCAGCACTCCTGGAGAGGCCCGGCTCCAAACCCCAATTTCACACCCAGCGAGGCCACAGCCCAGCCCCTCGTGCTGGGACTGCCATGCTGCAATTCCCCCTTTCCCAAGCCAGGCAGTCAGGGCAGCAGGAAGTCCCTGAACCGCATCTGTGTGAGTAAGGCCAGGGCAAGTGATGCTCCCTCACACTCTGCCCACCAGCCTCCCCCGTGGATGTGCCAAGGGCTGGCAGGAATTTGTTTTCTCATCCCAGGAGTTCCAAGGAGACACAGTGGCTCCCTGAACCTCGGGACAAAAGCAGGACCCACCTTTGTGCAATGTCAGTGACTGCTCAGGTTTTCCACCCTGTGCCATAAAGGGATCACTGGCCTTTAAAATTGAGAACAAGCTAATTAGAAACAGAAACTTTTGGTAAAATCCCAGGACTCCCACTGCTCTGGAGCAAAAAACCCCTGTGTTTGTTAAAACACAGCAGCCTTCGGACGGGCAACAGGGACCCAGACCTGACCCATCCTCCCCAGGCAGCAGCACCGTGGGGGAAGATTCCCTGGATAAAACTGATGTCACATCGTTCCATTTTGCACAGGAATCCTCACCCAAAAGGTCACAGCGAGGCAAGCAGCCTCAGGAAAGCACCTTCTAGGCTGGATTCGTTGGCCTGGAATCAAATCTGATGCAAGATGAGACTAAGAAAACTTGTTTCTCTCTTTGGGAGGGAGTGGGATGAATTAGGAAAAAAAAACGAATTGGCCTGAAGTTTGGCAGAAGAAATTCCAAAGCAAGCTGTGGTCTTAAAGCAAATAAGCAGTGCCCTGTGGTGTATGCAGTTCTGGTGCTCCGAGCCACGGATCCCAGAAGGGAAGTGAACTGCAGGCAAGTGCCTCAGCACCCCCAAAACAGAACCGCAGAAACACTGAGATCCATAAAAAGGGGGCAAGCCCACACACCTTCTGATTCCTAAAGAGGGAGTTCATAGTGCTTTTGTTGCAATATTGGGTCCTTTTTCTTTGCCATCTGGTTTTAAGCAGGTCAGAGCTGTTCCAGTCACATTTACAAGCTTTTCCCTGCAGACGTTAAGGGTGAGAAAAGGGGAATTGGGGTTGGGGGGAGTTGTCTTTTTTTCCTTAACAGAAGAAAAGCTGCAGTTCTAGTGCTACCCCTTGTCTCTGTGACTTGGACCAAAATATCAAGGCTCGGGAAGTTCCTGCCCACATTTGCAAGTATAAGATGCTGAGGAGTTGTATTTTTAAGAATTTCTTTCCTGTAGAATGAAACCCTGTGGCTGCCGAGAAAGCACTTGTACAAACCATCTGGGGCACATTGTTCTCAGCCCTTTATATGCACACACACACCGTGTTCCTGCCCGAAAGAGGTTACAGCTAAACGGGGCAACACAAAAGAGGGAAAGAAGAGGAAAAAAATAGCGGCCTGGAGCAGGCAAGTGGCTGGTGAAGGTCAGGGAGCAGCTCTGTGGTGCTGCCTGGAACAGGGTCCAGGTGTCCTGGAGCAGCTGGGCATCCCCGGGTGCTGTTCCCCGAGCCCCACCAGCCTTTGGGATGGCCCTTGGAGCTGGTTTCCCCATGTACTCTGTGCTCTGTGAGCAGAAGGGAAACACAGCTGCATCCAGATGAAAGAGAAAGGAAAGCTTCTTGAGAGCACAAAGAGAAAAGCCCTTGACACTCTGCAGCTCCAAGTACAGATCACTGCCAATTAAAGGCTAAAAATAATCACAAATACCCCGATGTCCCCAAGGATGACCCATCAGCTGGCTCCCAACACAAAAATCCAGACCAAAAAGCAACCAGTGGCCTTACACAGCTGAAACCAAATCCCAATAAATTCTAAAAGTTGAAGAGGCTGAGCTCACAGGGAGATCAAAAGTCTTAAAACAAAGCAAAGTCTTAAAACATCTTTAAGAGCGAGCTACAGACAGTCCCAAATGATGTCTGCAAGGGTTTGTTGTTAAATACACGTTTCAGCCTGCAGAGCTGCAGCCAGCCCCACTTGTGATGGAGCAGGGAAAGCTCATCACAGGGGCTTCCCAAAGTAGGGGGTCATGGAAAGCCTCACCAGGCTTCCAGAGAGATCTCCTGAGCTTCCTGCACCCTTGGACACACACCTCTCCTCCAAGCTGGGCATAGCAGCTGAAGAGGCTGGAACTCAGGTCCATGGGAAGTGCTGTTTGGAGAAAACTCATCCTGACCCCACAGGGAGGTTTCCTCCATGGGCTTGAGAGGCACAGGGGCTGTGCAGCCCTCTGAGCTCACTCCACCTTGGACCTCCACCAGTGACAGCTCCAGTCACGGGAGATTCAAGCAAACCTACCAGGGCAGCAGAACATTCCTCACAGCAAAGGAGGACTGGCTTCTTCTGGCCCCATTTCCTCTGGATCCCTCAAGAAAACAGGCGTTTCAGGGCTCTGAAACTGAGGAACTCCAGGAACCTGGTGGCAGTGGGAGGTCTGGATGTGAGCATCTCACATCCAGAGCTCTGAGACCTGTGAGAGCTGTGCCCACCCTGTCCGGATGGAGGATGGGCTGCCCCACTCTGGGGACAGCACCTGCAGAGGAGTTGGAGCAGAAGGGCAAGGGGTGACAGGACCTTCATCCATCCCAGAAACTCCCTTAAAAACCAGGCAGTCCTGGAAGCAGCCACTTTCTCAGCAGCCGCAGGAACATCATTCCTGGCCTGGCAGGTTGGGTTCAGAAGCGACGGCACCCCGGCCTCCTCCCGATCTGCAGCCCCTTTTCCAGCCTGCAGCGAGGCAGGAGCCAGCACAGCTCTGTTTACTCCGCTTGCTCCTTTGTACGTTGGTGTTGGTGTCAGCACAACAGGAAGCTCTTGTTAAATAGTTTGTTACTTAACTGCTGATGCAGAGCCACCGGGGAACCCGGGCGGAACGTGCAGCGCGTTCCGAGAGCCGGGGGAGCCTCGCAGCTCAGCTTCAGGGATTTGAGAGCTCTTGGCTCTGCCATCCCTTCCCTGGTGATCTGGGCGTGTGCTGAGTCCCCGGCCCTTCACATCCCGCCTGTTATACTGGGATAACTTCCCTGCATCAGCCTCGTCCATTTGAGGTCCCCGGAGAGATGTCTGACTCTTTTTCAGCTTTTGAATGGTGCTGAGAGCTCAGCAAGCCCCCCCGCCTGTTCCAAGGCCTATGCAGAGACAAGAACCCAGAACTGAAGGAACTGCCCCACCAGACTGGAACAGCATCCTGTGAAACCCACCCACCCCACCTGTGCTGCTGCAGCCATCGGCCAGTGCTAGGAATATCCAACAGCCACAAATCCACTGTTTGGATCCCCACACCAGGCCCAGGGCCAGCTAGTCCCACAGAGCAGCCTCCAGCCCACCTCCCTGACCGCTTCCTGAGTCCACTGAGTCCCTCATCCCCCAAACACGACCCTGGCTCATCCTTGCAGTGCCACCAGGCTGAGTCATCGGTGACACAGCTCCGTCACCATGACCACTGCACCAGGAGTGTCTGAAGCACTGACAGTGCTGGCTGGTCTCCCTCTCAGCAAAAAAAACACCAAACAGTGGGGTTTCACTGGGGTCCCCCAATATTTACAATTAAGAAATCTGCATGGACAATTTGTCCAAAACATGTTTTTTTCCATCCAAATTCTTTCTTGAAAAGAAGACAAGAATAAAACCAAGGCTAATGTTTCTACCAGAATTTCTTCTAGTGTTCAGAGGAAAAAAAAAAAAACCCAAGAGAAATAACCAACCCACAAAAACCCTGAACTGTGGCAGCAAAGCTTTTAATCCAACATGATCCCAGCATCCTTGTTCCAAACCTCCCCTCCCTTCCTGGCTTCTCAGCTCTATACTGAGAACACAGTGTGTCTGTGAGGAGAGAGGATCCCACCCAGAGCTCCCAGAGCAGTGGGCACAGGGCACTCCTGGCACCCAACAGCTCAGGGTTTCACCCAGGTATCCATCCATGACTCCCAGCCACATCCATAAAAACATCCAAGGCACAAAAACCACCAAGATTTTTAAAAAATCATTAAAAAAATTTTTAGAAAATAATAGAGCATTTGGTTTTTTCCCCAGAGTTAAGCTGTGCTGTGAAGAAGATGGATTTTTCTTTCTGGCTTTCTCTTCCCGTTCTCATGTCTATTAAACTTTTCTCTAAATTAGAAATGTTCTCTTGTTACTGGCTATTCCCTTCCCCAGGAGACTTTTATGACACTGTGAACTCTGGTCAGCTCTTAACCTACAACAAATCAAGCACTAAATTGTTTCAAAGTTATTTTCTCCCTTGGAGAAAAAAAAAGCCAAATATGGCTTTTTAATGGATTGCTATGAATTTTCAATATTTTTTTAATGTTCATGCCACACCATTCCCCCTGTAACAACAAGAGCAGAGTTTTCAGTTTTCAGTGGAACCACAAGGCACCACTCAAGAGCTGGTGTGAATTCCCTGTGCTGGTGGGATCCTAAACCAAAAAATTTCCTCCTCTCGAGATGAGTATGGAAGAACACCATGCCAGAACACCCCTGGGGCAGCAGCTGGAGAACTTCACCCCAAAGTCTCACTGCTCACACCACAGCTCCGGGTGGATGAGGAGAATCCCTGCCTGGCAGCAGGATGTGTGTGCAGTGTCAGCTTTCCAGCAGGTCAGCAGGAGTCATTTTGCACCCAAAAATATCTAAGGAGGAACCAGGCCCCTCTTCAACCAACAGGAGTGGAACTGTTTGATGAGCATTCGCTCCCTGCATATATGAGCAGAAAGAAATCAATGTGCTTTGGACAGTTCAAATGCAGAACTCGGATCCTCAACATCCAAATTCAGAACAACCCAGATCTTCACGTTTTTGAAAGCAGCCTGCAGAGTAAAGACACTTCTAAATCTCTTAGCAGCCACCAAAAAAAACCCTCATGAAGCATCTCCACTCCTGCGAGCTGCCAATTCACTCCCAGCTCAATGCACAATTTCACTCTTTTCCTTGGATCCTCATCCAAAGCAGCTACACCTGGATGGAAAATATTAAACTGTGCTCCACCAAGGAGCCGGAAATACCACGACGGAAATTTCAGCAGCAGCAAAGGAACCAAGCAAAAAGCTGAAAATACTTCTCTAGGAAAAATAATAACAGTAAATACACACATGCTAAAATAAGAGCAGATCTGAAAACTGTCTGGAAATAACAAACCTAGCCCAAGTCAGACAAACCCATCCGTGAACCAAGTGCCCAAGAGAGCTGATTCACCTTTTTGGGTTAATCAGGCACAAATTTAAAACTTCCAGCTGCAGAATTAACAACCAGAAAACACACTGAAGCTCTATGAGAAATGACTTGAAAAGAAGCAGCTTTTTGGTTGACTTTACAGACCCCACAAAAGGGGTCTGCATTTTGATTGACACCTTTTCTGATGTGTGTGCCCAACAAAGCCCAAGGGCAGCCCCATCCCAGCTCCTGGCCATGTCCATTTTGAGACCCATTCCCATGGTCCCCATGCCAGATCCACTGCATGGAAACAGCAGGAACACCAAAGCACTGTGGGTGGTGGGAGTCAGGGAGTAATTGGTACCTGATTCCCACCTTTCCAGCCAGCCCTGCCACGATGCCTCTGGGATGCTACCATCACCTTCCACTCCAGTAATCCCTTCTTCATGAGCAGCAACAGCCATCTTCAGGGCTGCTGGGCCAGGAAAAGTTCTGGCATGGAGCTGGAAGATGTCAAGATGAGCAAATGACCCAGCTCCAGCCCACTGCCCCACTGCTTGTGCCAGTATCACTCTGGTGTCCCTGCTCACACGGAACAATTTCTGTCTGAGGAACTGCAAGTTGCTTGGCTCTTACTGTGAGGAAGGGCACAGGTAGCAGACAGGTAACCAGAGCAGGAAACCTCCTTCTGAACAACAAAGGCACAGGCTTGCTTTCTGCCCACGCAGCCATTCTGCAGAATCTAGCTCACCAGTTCAATGCAGAAGAGCCAATTAGGATGTCAAAGTGGTTTCGGTTTTACTAAGGCAGAGTTTGTAGCACCGGAAGAAAGGAAGTTCACTACAGACAAAGCCAAGTCTGGCTGGGAGACCTTAAAAGGACAGCAGAGTCCAGCTCCCAGTGCTTCGTCCCTTCCCCTCTGCCACGGCGTTTCCGTGCGACACGCGCAGCCACCCTGGCCAAGATGTGACGTTTCTCTCGAGCCCCCGCTGGCCACGGCAGGAGCTGGATCCACTCAGGCATTTCTCACACAGCCACTGACCCAACCCAGTGGTCTCAGCTCTCAGCCCCTCGCATGGGCTGGGTTTGGCGGCTCTGCGCGGGGTTTTCCATTTAAATGAGACAATACACCCCCAACGCAGAGAGCTCCAGGGAGACACTGGATACTAATTAAATCCATGCTGCTGCTGAAAATCTGAGCTGCAGAGGAACCAGCTGCCCTCCAAAAGTCCACAGCAGTTGGCCAGCAAAAAGCTGTCTACCTGTCCCACAGCTTCTGTTTCTCCTGTTCCCCCAATCCATACAGTTACATTTACATTTTCCAACCACTCCCATCCTGCCCAGTTCTTGCACAGATTCATTATCACAAGCGTGATCAACTTGGGAATGAGCCTGCAAAAGTTCCCTTTCTAGTCAAGACCCAACATTGCTTTTAATCCACTCATATCCAGAACACAAAGCCCAAGACCCAGCTGCATAACCAACACCAAATCTGAGAACTTCCAGAGCAGAACATCCCAGGCAGGGAAAGGCCAGGTCCCCAGTGCTCACCTCCTGCAAAACCCGAGCTTTGCTTTCACGCCTGGTAACTCTCTGCAAAACAGGCTTTGCCCGCAAGCAGGTGTCCAAAGCACCGTGTGTACCCCAAATCACTGAGTCCCATCTGTGTGTGCTCACCCTGGGAAACAGAGAAGCCCAAGGAGAGCTGCTGCTCACACAGCTGCTGAGCACAGCCTACAGAGCCCACAGTACCTTCAGGGCAGGCAGCCCCATCCTGTACCTGAACCTCTGCCACTGGATGCTGTGGGAAAAACACCCAGAGCCTTGACAGCTCAGGCACCTTTCTACTTCCCTGGGAGGTCAAACAAGGACACATCCAAGTGCCTGCCTGTCCTGCAGGACCACAGGGATCCAGCTGAAGGGCAGCTGGCTGATGAGGAATGGGAGCTGCATGAGCACAGCTGGAATAGGCATCACTGAGCCCTCTCCATCCCCAGCTCCACAGAAGTTTCTAGAGCAGATTTAGCTTCAGATTCAGGTGGCAGCTGTAAGACTCCCTTGCAAAGCCTTTCTGTGAAAGGTATGATCCTACATGTGTGACAAACACACAAATTCACCACCACCACAACCCACATCGTCAGTCTGGCCATGATGGTCATCATCAGTCTGGCCATGATGGTCACTGTGCTGGGCCACCAGAACCAGGCAGGAGAGCTCTGTGTTCGGATGTCAGATTTCTGAGTCGCAAAGTTCCCCGTCCACCTCCTCCCCTCCTCAGAGCTTGCAGCCTGCCTTGCAGTCACCAGGCAGTAGGAAAAACCAAGCTTCTAGACAAATAGATAATTTTCACCCAGCAGCTGGGAACAACAGCTTCCATTTCCATCTGAGGCTGGAACACCTCCTCCTGTGCTGCTGTAGCCTGAAGTAAGGTTAAGACCATCTCTACCAGCACACTACTTCCCCAGCCCTGTCCCTGAATACTCCCATGCCCTCAAAAGCCAACACTTTTCATAAAAACAAGATGAAGTGCTGCTCGCCTTTCCCTTGATAAGGGATCTTAATGCACTTCCGGCAGCACGCCCAGGAATGGATGTGGAAGAAGAGCTGCCATCAGTTTCCCAGGGAGAACAGGGCAAGGCTCTCTCCCCACCTCCACTGCAGCCAGAGATGTGCTGCACCTTTCCTTTGCAGCCACGGCCACACAGCCGAGAGCAGCCCTGGCTCTGGAGAGCTCCAGGACATGCCCAGCTGAAGGACAAGGCTTAGGGACAACCTGCTGCAAGAGGATTTGACAGCAAGCCCAGTGGAACAGCAGGTACAAAGGCAGGCAGCAGCAGGAGGACACATCAGAGGAACACGCCTCTGGCTCAGAATGGCCCAGCAAGGCAGAGAGGGGAACGCTGCAGCAGCTGTGCGGCCACAACGTGCCCATCCAAGAGCTGATCCTGAGCCCACCTGCTCAGCATCTCCTGAAGCCAGTGGGCACAGGGACCCACCTCACCAGAGCAGGGGGGGCAGCTGTCTTGGCAAGTGCCCATCCAGTTCCCAACACACTGGGATGGGCTTATTTCCCAGTCTGGCATCCAGGCCACTCTGCACTGCTTGCTGTTAAACTCTGGGGTCTTCCCTCCCTCCCCTGAATGTTCAGTAATACACGAGAGCACACACATGTATTTAAACATTAGTGCCAAGTCAGATGGTTGAAACAGCAAACTACCAGAGATGTCCAAATCCCAGTCCATGAAATCAGTTCTTCCCACCAAAGCAGGGGGATGGAACCTCCCTGAGTTACGGCTTTCTCTGTCCCATGGGACTCCCTGGAGAAGCACTGCTGTCCCCAGGCAGCCCTGCCTCCCACCCAGCCCTCTTCTTTGGGAGCCCCCACTGGTGTTGTGGGCACCTCTGGAGGGGGACGCTGCCCACAGGATGATCCAACCTCGTCACAGCAGAATGAGGCTGAGAGGAGCCTCCAGAGGTGTTCTGGTGCACATGACTCAGAGGGTCTGAGCACATGGTGGGGTGAGATGTCCCCCCACACACTGTGGGAGAGCTCCTCATGGGACAGCTCGGCTTCCAGAGTGTGAACTGCCCCAGCATCTCACGGGCCCAGAGCAGCAGCAGGGAGGACACAGGATGACAGGGCCATCCAAGCACTCACAGGGAGTGCTGTCAACTGGTGGGAGACGTGCAAGAGCAGAGGAGAACATGACCCATTCAAGGATGTCCTCAGAGATCCCACAGCCTCAAATCCCATATGTGCTTTTTCTGGCACTGTGAAGGCTCAGCTGAAGTCAGGGCAGGAGGCTCAACATTTGCTCTCCAAATGGTAAGAGACATTTCCCAACACCTCTCCCGTAACAAAAGCAAACTTCTGGATGCACGTGTCTCCCTTCCCCTCATCCTCCAAGGCCAAGCTGGGTGTGAAAACCTTCTATTCTCCTGGAATAGATTTCCTCCCCACAGAGGAACTTGACTGAAAACCAGCACAGGCAAGCCTGGCACTCTCCTCCCCACAAAGTGGGACACTAGAGAGACACACTCAGGACTTGTTCCTCCCCACAGCCTTTGGATCAGCTCCTGAATAACCTTGGGAGCAGGAGACTGGGAACAGACTGCTGGCCCAGACACAAATGGCTGAACATCACTGAACAACCCAGGGTATCCCAGCTTGCACCCAGCTTCCAGGGAGCTGGAGAGCAAAATTTAGCAGAATAGTAGAAGTTCCATTTCCCTTCCCTGAAGCCTCTAATAAGCACAGAATGAGCAAAACCACTCCCTCCACTCTGTCTGCACAGCCTCCTTGTGTGCATGGCACAGGGAGCAGGGGGATCCCAACACAGGAGGATGGACAACGAATCTGACAGATACCATCAGCACACTGCACCAGCCTGACAATTTCTGTGCCAGGGACACAGGTGACGTTCACTCTTCTGGAAACCACCATCTCTGGAGGGCAGGACATCCCCGCTGCCCGAGCTGCTGCAAGGCCACAGCAGACTGCCTTGTCTTATCTGAACCACAGCTTTCCAAGCAGCCATGCATGAGAAAACCCCCTCTGTTCCAGGAGAGTCCACGCCACCAGGGAGAGCAGATGACATCAGGTGTGGATGACGCAATTTCAAATTCTTTACGTGACACACCAGGTGGGACACCCCAGAAGAGATCCCATCCGCTCTCCTGTGCTGGCATCCACACCATATGGCTCCCAGGGTTGGACACACACCTCCTTCTCCCCCAGCAGACTGGGAAACAATCCAAGCAGCAGCATTAGCCATCTTATCTTCCCAATGTCCCTCATCACAGGCTCCAGGGGCTTTCCAGACCAATGCCCCCCCACTCTTACGCCGCTCCTTGCAGCAGCTGGTCCAGAGTAGGTCACCAAGGAAGTGTCATTACACAAGAGGGAACTGAGGCACAACACTGCCACATGTCACACAAAAAGCAGTGGCACAAGAGGTGGAAAAGCCCAGACCCCAGGTGTATTCTCCAGGCAGGGCAGTAACCTGGCACAGGGCAGTAACCCAGCACAGCCCCAGGAGCGGGTCACAGGCCTGACCTGGAGACTGCCAGATTGGTTTCAGATTTGTTTCCTGGTTCGCATTTCCAGGAGCTGGATGGAGCAGATGCCTGCAGCCAGCAATTCCCTCCTCCTCCTCCTCCTCCTCCTCACCTGTGCCACCCCAGTCAAGCACCACCTCCTAAGAGCTGCTGCCCTCCTGACAGGGGATAAAGGGGTACCCATCTCTGCCACTCCAGGGCTGTCACCATAGAGGTGTGGGAAAGGAGGGACTCCCAATCCAACAACTTGAGAGGGTGAGCTGTTCTGTACCATCCAGAGAACCCAGTCAAGAGCCAGGGAGGCACTGGGAGCCCTTGCAGGGTATCCAAAAGCTCAGCCAGAAGGTGCCATCCATCAGCCCAGCAGCTCCACTGAGGCTGGGAATTCTGTGTGGCAAAGCAACCAGTTCCTGACGGGAGAGCCAAAACCCAGCTGGGTGGCTTTGAGAAACTAGACAGCTTTTCCCTGTCACCTTCATCAACACAGGCTGGATATCAGGAGGAATTTCTTCTTATAAAGGGCTGTTAAACATCGCACGGGGCTGTCAGGGAGATGGTGAAGTCACCACCCCTGAAGGTGTTCAAGGAAAGACTGGACATGGCCCTCAGTGCTCTGGGCTGAGTGACAAGGTGGGGATCGGTCAAAGGTTGGACTCGATCTTGGGGGTCTTTTCCAGCCTAAATTATTCTGGGATTCTGTGATCCCTTTCCATGGGCAAGAGCTGTAACACATATTTGCCCAGCACCTCAAGCAGCAGGGCTCCTTCCCAGCCCTGCCTGGAAGCAGGGGAGGAAGACGCAGAGACAACACGCAGCACTGCAGGAATGAAAACCACGTTTTCATCTCCCACCTCCAAGATGTGGGATAGCTACTCATCCCACAGGGAATGGGGTCAAGGGGTGAGTTGAGCACTCTGGAAGGGGTTTTTAATGAGCCACGCACACACCAGCCGCAGTTTAAAGGGAGAAACAGACCCACAAAGACTCCAACTCAGCAGATTCAGAACAATTCCAGCCCGGCTGCCAAAGGCCTGAGCACTGCAATGGCGAGAGCTGTGTGTGCCAGCAGGGTTCCCTGCTCCTCAGCCATCTGGGGACTGTCACTCTGCACAGATCTGCTTGGCCTCCTGTCATGTGTAGTGCTACCAACCCCTTTTCTGTCAGCAGGATCTGGGTTGGCAGAAACACTTTTAATTGTAGGATTTTTTTTTCCCTTAACCCATATCCTCTTGACAGAACCAGGTTAGAAAGCAGCTGCACCAGCAGATCTAGGGTGGCCTTTTGCGAGGTGAGGCAAGGCAGGGGAAAAAAGGGGTGCCTGGATCCAGTTCTCTCTTCAATCACCAAACCACAGTTAATCACAACTTCCCCACCTCTCCTAAGAGAGTCACCAGCTCAGCTCTGTCCCAGGCCAGTCCCTTTGCTCCAGAGCAGGCCCTTTGTCCTGGAGAGTCCCGGAGCAGGGTGGGCAGAAGGGATGTCATTCCCCTGGTGACAAGGGCTGCTTCCATTTCTGGGTGGCAGAGCTGCAGTTCTGCCAAGCTGAGCTGTCTCATATTTTCCCCTCTGTTTTCTTCCCCAGGCTGCTCCAAGCCCCACACATTTCCCCTCAAATGACTGCCAAACTGTACCAATCTGAGGGGGACAAGAGGGGGAGGGAAGGGTAAGCATCCAGCGGGGGTAACTGGGAAACCTCTCCCCAGAGAACTGTCAAATTCCATGTGCTCAGACACCAAAACCACTTCCCTGCTGCAGAGCCACACAGGAGCTGACTCGCTGCTGCCCTGGCTCCCAGCTCTCCTCCCCAGCAGGGACAGTTACTGAGCGGGGACAGCACCCCAGGGCCACAGGCAGGAGCCACAGCCCAGACCATGAGGAGGAAAGAGCAGCACCACACAATTTATCTTTCCTGCAGAATAACTGGGGCAGAGGGATGCTCTGTGGCATGACAACATCCATCAGCTTCTGTGCCAGAGCCAGCAGCATCTTCAGGGAAGCAGCCAGTGATCCACAAGGCGTTCATCTTCCCACCCCCTCTATTACAGGACCAGCAGCAGCTCAATCCATTACGGTTTTCCTTGCAACCTCTCAAAGGTATGGAAGCGACCTGCTTATTTCACAGATGGGCATGGAAGCAACTGTGATCTCAGAGAAAAAAAGAGGATAGAGAATAGCGATTCCCAGCTAACTGGAGACTAACTGGGACAAATTCCTAAGGCCCAGCAAGCACCCCAGTCTGCTGGCTTCAGGGAGGGATAAGCTTCAAACAGAGGTACCAGAGACCTACATCCCATTCCCAGTCACACCACAAGCTGTGCAGGATCTTTTCACTCCTCCATCCCTCACACAGAGGATCAGCCTCACAACCCTTTATTAAGTACTGGGACAGCTTTGTGGATTAAGGATTCGGTCTGGTTTGCACCAACCTCCACATCAGAAAGGCACATTACAGAGGTTTTTTTTCCTCATCTTCCCTCATCCCCCACCTGTGTGTATTTTGCAGGGGATGAGAAGACCAGGACTGAAACACGAAGAGCACAGGACTGGCTACAGCTGAAAAGGTGGTGCTGTGCACTAGGAAAGCAAACTTTCAAGGGGTTCATCCCAAAGACTCTCTCAAACAGGTACATCCAGTGCAACCTCGTTGGTTCCTCCCTTCCCCTTACCTGCTTCTTTCAAACCTACACAAAGGGCTTAATTTCTGAAATCAGAGGGATCCTTCCAATGAAGGAACATGAAGGATACACCCCCAGGAGGACCCATTTCATCCTGCTGCTATTAATACCTGAAACATTATTTGCACGAACACACCGTCCTTTCTCCCTCATTTCTGGGCTCTCACTTCTCTGGTTTGTCCCAGAAACCCCAGCCAACACATGTTCACCCTTCTCTAGTACACACTTCCATCCAAAACCCCAACCTTTCCTTTTTTTGGAGTTAATTACTCATGTTTCTAGTTCACACCACCTCTTTCAACCCCTGCAGACAGGATACAGCTCCCCTGGCTCCCTCATTCATTAGGCAGCCAATTTGTGGGCCTAAACCCATCAACTCTCATTATGGAAAGGGACCAAGACTTCCCACAGCTGCCCAGCTCCAAGCTGGATGGGGCTCTCCTCTTTGCTTCCCCAGAACCAAAGCTGTGACTAAGAGCCAGAGCCATGCTCTGGCTGGGCTTGGCTCTCCTCAGCACAGCTTCAGGCTGGGCCCAAGGGCTGCCTGCAAGCCCTCTGCTACACTGGCACGAAGAAGTTCTCAACCTTTCAGATCTGTGCTTAGCTCTGCCCACAGGAGCCCAGGCAAAGCCTTCCCCGTGCAAAAAGCCGCATGCCTTTGGTTTTGCTGCAAGAGGAAACATGTTTTCTCTGTATCCAAGAGTAAAACAGTCAAGCCTGGCCAAAACCATCCAATCAATAGCACAGAGCTTGACAAGTCAGGGCAGAGGGTTACCATGGAGCTAAGGAAGCCCAGACTTCCCAGCCAGAGCCAGAACTCCTG
Source organism: Eopsaltria australis (assembly GCA_034509425.1). Lineage (NCBI taxonomy): Eukaryota > Metazoa > Chordata > Aves > Passeriformes > Petroicidae > Eopsaltria > Eopsaltria australis. Next base: position 380,599 of record JAVTVJ010000760.1, on the reverse strand, counting down.
ACCTGCCCTGTCTGCAGAGAGGGGCTGGGAAGAGGATCAGGCTCCTCTCCACTGCCGTGTCCTCACACACCACAAGCAGCCCACACAGCCTGAGATGCCACCATACCCTGACCCAAATTCTGACACACACCAGCACACAGCCCCGTTCAGCTGCTCTCCCAGAAACGTGGGACAAGCTCAGCACTGAACCTGCAGCAGGCTTTACCCGGTTGTTTGGGGCACCCTTCGAGAAGGATCACACAGAAAGGTGAAGGATCACACTGAAAGGTGAGAAGAAGCCATGAGCACCTCATCAAGTCAGCGCAGGGAATGGGAAATCCTGCCATTAGCAGGATCTACTGCAGAGGATTTCACAGCTAATGAACCCTTGCCACAACAGGCCACAGCGAAAGCAAAAGCAGCAGAGCATTTCTTTACTGATAAGCTGCTTTTATCAGGAAGTTCAGTCTGGCTGCCCACACCAGCCCCAGCTGGAGAGCAGCTCCCAGCCTATGCCTTTAAATCCCCTTGGCAGCGCAGGACTGGGGCTGTGGGAGCAGACACGCCCTGTGCTCCAGCGCTGGAGCACACAAACATTTCCTCCCAGCCATTCCCGCACCGCGGCTGGCTCAGCCAGAGCTGCCTCGTACCTGCCAGGGCCGTGCCAGGGGGAGCGCAGGCTGTGCCACACAGACCTGGACATGCACAGTCTTAAACTCATTTCCTGAATCCCTCCTGCTTCCCCACCAGCAGTGGACATTCTTCCCTCAAACTTCTTCCTTAAGGCAAATATTTGGAGTCTAACAGGCATTCCTCATGGAAGGCACAAGTTAAATATTGGCCCTAAAACAACAGCAAGTGCCTTTCAATGATTCTGGCTGGAGAAGCACCGCTCTGGACTTTGATTTCTGGCTCTGAACAAAAATAGGAGCAAAGCACTGAGCGTTACACTCTTCTCCTGGGAGAAGTCAGATTTCAGGCTCTGCAAGTCCCCTGCCAGGACCACAACCAGCAGTGGGAACTGTCCCCGCTCGTGCTTTCTCACACCTCGGGTGTCTGCTGTCACCCAGCCAAGGCTGCTGCAGTGCATCCCCTGCGCCGGGCACAGTCTGAGCCTCATTTCCAGGTCTGTGATTATACATCCTCAGAGAGACACTGGAGAGGACCTGCTGGGAACTGTGGGTGCCACCCAGGGCATTTGCACATCTTGTCCTCCCTGCCTCTGGCTACCCCACGAGCATTCCCAAGGGTGCCCACCCCTCCATGCAGCCATGCCCAGCTCTTCAGTGCAGAAGATGCTCCCGGCACTTCAAGCTGGGGAATCTGCTGGGGGCTCTGACAACCTCTCAGCAGGATCCCCTGATGGGGCAGACACCCCTCTGAAAACAGTGTGGGTTTAAAACCAGAGGAAATGTTAACGCTCCAAGCACTTCCTATTCCTTCCCCAGCCACCGAAGCCCATGCAGTGGTGAGCTCCAGCAAGTTTGAGCAGGAATTCCCAAGGCTCAAGGCAGAGACCAGCCTGTACCTGTCAGCACCAACACCTCCTCATCCCACGGCACACTGACCCTGCAGTGCCAGGGCCGACTGCTGCTCCTCAGCTCCCAGCTCCAGCTTCCAGCACAGGGACCCCACCTTCGCTCCCAGCACCTCAGTCCTTCCTCATTATTCGCTGTACTTGGCAACACCAAAGCCAAACTTCGACTCAAACTGGCATCGCTTTTGGGATGAGAGGAATTGGCAGAGCTGGGGGTGGGGGGATTCCAGGGGAGCCTCAGCCTGCCCCTCGCCCACGCACACGGCACAGAAGGTGCTGGAAAGCACCATCCTCTCCCTGCATCAAACCAGGGAAACCAGGCAGGGAGTATAAACTTCATCACTGCCAACAGCCCCTGCTAAAAAAAGGATAAGAGAAAGGGTTTTTTGCTTTGTTGTTTGTACCTCGGTGCTACCTCAAAAGCATTGAGATTTTTTTTACCTGAAAACATTGGGCAAGGACAGTCTGCAAGAATGGAGCTTTTGTAGCACAAACACAGCCTCTGTTCGGGTTTAAATTAGATTTCCACTGACCTTTCTGAGCCCATCGTTCAGCCACCCACACCCAAGCAGCCCCTCTCAGCAAGTCTCTGCAGCCCCCAGCCTGGGAAGATGAATAAACCCCCAGAGACTTGGCTGTGCTCCCAGGGAACCCCCACACCCCCCCCAGCACCATTCCTGCTGCACAGAACTGCTCAGCTGCAGGGCTGCAAAGCTCTTCCAAAGCAAAGCTGCACAAAATCCAAGTTCAAGCTCAACCTTAACCCCTGTTTATTAACTTAAGAACATCCCTCTCGAGGTGACAAAGCCCGTGCATCACCTGCCAACTGTCTCATTCACCACTGGGAAAGCAAAGGCCAGGCCTGCCTCATTAAAAAGCATTACATAACATTAAGTAACAAAGGGCTACAGGACATTCTTTGCTTGGTGGACACATAAAAATGAATGACTCAAAAATTAACGCTCCTTTCCTCCAGACTCCCAGTGTCTCCAGCACCCTGGGAGGCCAATGAGCACCTTATTTCCAAGGCAACAATATCTTGGCTCATCCCAAATCCTGCTCTCACATCCAAGTTATTGCCACCCCTGCCCTGCAGACACCAAACAACTCACAGCTCTCTTTCAGAGCACAGTCCCCACCAGACACCACTGGATGGCTCACACTGGGGGGAAGAAGCTGAGATCTCGGCCTGTGGCACAGGGATCCTTCTCCAACCTGGGGTCAGCTTGTCTGGACCTTGCTGGACAGAACTTTGGGCTTTCCCCATGTCACCATCTCACTGCAAGCCTTTCACAGACGGGACCGTGAGAGGACTTGGTTTCCCTGTCACCACAAGGCCTCAAGACCTGTGTTTCCAATGTGTGAGGATGTTTCTGCTGTGACATTTCAAGTGCTGGGGGCCTGATGCAGTGGGGAAGGCAGATGCCAGCAGGGCAGTGCTTGGAAAGGCCACTGCCACCAACCTCCCAGCAGAACACAGACTCCACAGGCACTGGGAGATCTTCCTGGAGATATGGTGAACTTCTGTCCACTATCTCGCTGGAGCCAAAGAAGCCAATTTGAAGGCTTTATAGACCTAATTGAATTCCTCTACTGCAGGAGCAAACTCCTTACTGTGGGCGGTGAATGAAACCAGAAACTTCTTGCTCCACGTAGCATTTTGAAACACCCTGCAAAGCCTTACCTAGAAGTTTCAGCTTACCTGAAGAGCTGTTTCCTACACCACACAGGGCTTCTTGTGGGTGCTGATCTGCTGCTTCTGCGCTCCGAGCACAGCAAGCGGAAGGCAGAGAGAAGTCCCGTGGTTTTACAGCCCCTGCACCATCCTCCCTCCTGCCCCACTGGGCTGGGGGCCTGTGAGCAGGGGGTCACAGCTCTGAGCCCCCCAGGTGTCACCCAGGAACCTGACAGGGTAGGACAGACAAGGCAGAGGTGTGCTGGAACACCTCAGAATGGAATAACAGAATGGTTTGGGTTGGAAGGGACCTTAGAGCTCATTCAGTTCCACCCCCTGCTATGGGCAGGGATGCTTTGCACTAGTCCAGGGTGCTCCTTTGATTCATCCCGGCCTTGGACACTTCCAGGGATCCAGGGGCAGCCACAGCTGCTCTGAACAACCTGTGCCAGGGCCTCACCACTCTCACAGCCAGGAATTCCTTCCCAATATCCACCTAACGCTGCCCTCTGTCAGGAGGAAGCCATTCCTCCTTGTCCTGTCACTTCAGTTCCTGATGCACAGGCTGCTTTTTCGAAGCCAGTTATTAGAAAAATGCATCAATGTAACATGCAAGGGAGGGGCTGCCCACAGGAAGAGCTGCGGGGCTACAGCCTGGGCAAGGATTTAGAATTGCCCAGAAGGAGGAGGGCAGGTGGTGTGAATCGGGGAGCCTGACACAGGACCCTGATGCTCCACACTCAGCTGCCCCAGCAGCTTTTCACCTCCCTCAAAACCAAAGATGCTGCTCTACAGCAGCGGATCTACCAGAGACACCAACTGCCAGCAGGAAGTAGAAACAGTCATTCTCATGAAACCCCAAAACTATTCACACAGCTTTTCTAACAGGAAGATGACTTGTTCTCCAGCAGAACCCCAGAGCTGCTGGGACCTGCTCTCCCAGCTCACACGGTACAGCTGGACTGAAACAGATTCCAGGTCTAGGCCAAGGAAGGAGGCTCAGGTTCACAGTTTCTCACTGCACCCACAATGAGCCACGTCTGCCCAGTCAGAGCCCAATTACAGGGCTGTGGGCAGAGCTGCTCCCACAGGCTCTTTGTGTGGCAAACACACGAAGGAAGCTCCTGTGTTGGCACCCGAGTCTGTCCCTGCTCAGCAGCACTACAGGGGAAGAGGATTTGACTCCTCAAACTGCAGCTGGAAGTCACAGGAGTAGCACAGGGCAAACCAGGCCACTGCCTTCTGGTACCAAACCCCACAGTGCCCGGCCCTGCTGAGAGAGGGGAGGGTCTCTGCCCCAGCCTAGGGGCTGCATCTCTCCTGCACACCCCACAGCAGCACATCAGAGGCTGCTGCTCACCCAAGGATTCCCTCACTCCTCCCACCAAGCCTTTAGTGCCTGTGGAGCTGCAGTCCCTGTCTGAAGGCAGAGATAAACAGCTTCCTACCCACCCAGGCACAGGGCCTGGGCCTTGCAGCAGTGGCCCAGACCGAGGGCCAGGCACACACCTGGAGGGAGCAGCCAAGCACAGGAGTGCTGCTCCAGCACAGCTCATCCCAGCTCCTCCTAGCCGGGAAAACCATGGGGAGGGGGGTGGGCAGGGGGAGACAGCTCCAGAGCACAGCCAGGCCCAAGTCCAGCAAAGATGTTTATTGGCAGCTGCTCTCAGACATTGCGTCTTCCAGCCCAGTGGGGCTGGGGGGGGGAAATACTGATTGTCCATGAGCACAACCCTCATGTCATTCCCATTGATCCGCTGAGTCACTCCCGTATTAACAGTTTTGACAACACCCGGGCTGCACAGGAGCTCTGACACGGAATACAAAACAAGGGGCACTGCGAAGCCGCTCCGGAGAGCAGCGCCCAGGAACCTGCTGAGCTGCCAGGGCCCACTTCCTCCTCTCAGGAGCTGCACCCAGAGCAGCCAGCACACACCAGGCTGCAAGGGCAGAGGACAAGGCTCCATCCAGTGTGCCCGGGGAAGCTGCTGGACACAAGGTCTACCCTGCAAACCACCACCAGCTGCACCCCGTGCCTGTGCATGCAGGGGCAAAGCAGAGCAGCTGCTGCTTTGGCAAAGGAACTACACTAGTGATTTTTAAGGCCTCACAGAGCTGTCAGCTAATGAGGAGGAGATCAAACTCTTAAGGCACAGGAGGACAGCCACCTCTCCAGGCTGAGGGACAACCCCCTGGAGGGCTGGGGGCTCCCCAGACCTCATGTCCCCACAGACTGGAGCATGCTGGCATTGGACCAACCAGCACCACAACCCTCCCAGCACCCCAAAGGTGCTCAGGAGCGATAAAACACTCACCAAACAACGTCCCTATCTGCAACGTACCAAATTAAAACAAAACCAACAAATCTTTGGCAAGTTCCTCTCAGCAGCCAAGCCTATCCCGCCACGGCGAAGGCTCCCCATGGAGGCCTCCTGCCCTAATTTGCAGCAATTCTTTGTCAGACCACTGGCAAACACCAAACGTTTGCTCCAATCTGTTACATAAGGCCCAGTTTTTAAACCTGTGTGCAGGCCATGGGGAGACTGGGGCACACTGTGTGTGGCAGCCTGACAGGGCAGCCTGGCTGGCAGGTGAACTCACACACTCCTCAGAATGCACTTCCACACCTCCAACCACTTGTTGTGCAGAAGAAAAACAAATGGAGGCAACTTCCAAAGGTTTTACACACCTTTCAACCCGGGTCCAGGCTAACTTGAACTGTCTGGAATGGACTGATACCATGGGTTTGTGAAACTTTACTTTTTAACTTCCAAAATACACCAAACGTAGCAAGTCTTCGTGTTGCCCAGAACAAAAGGCACCTTCCTGACCATCCCCACAACTTCCCGTTGTTTGCTCCCCGAGGTCCAAGCCCCAGCTCCCTGGCTCAGCTCCCTCCTGCCAGCCAGCGACAGGAGCCACAGGCCTTCCCGGCAGAGCTCCTCATCTGCAAACCTCAGGAACAGCTCAAGTCGGCTCCTGTCTGCTGGGGGCAGGAGGGGGAGGGCATTTTTCCCGTTTCTCACATTCATCCTCACCCGCTTCGCTGAAGAGAAAAAAGCCGTTTTAAATACCAGGTTCGGCACAGTCCTTTCCCCAAATAAACACTTCCCAAGCCCTCTGGAGAGAGGAAAGCCACATACAAAGGAGCCAACATCCTGCGAGGCTCGGGCAGGCCGGGGCAGGGTGCGGGCCGAGGGGACCCAGCGGGGAGGATCCGACCCCATCCCTGCCGCCCGCCCGGCCTCGGGGGCCCCTGCGGGGCTCGGACCCCTTCCCCAGGGCCACAAAACAGGCGCGGCCGGGAGGGGACGGGGCGAGGCGGCCCTGGGCCCTCACACCTCGGCCCAGCCTGACCCCAAAGCGACCCCAAAGCCTCCCCCACGCCCCGATCCCACCCCGACCCCCACAGCCCCCTCCTCCGCCCCGGCCAGACCGACCCCCCCTCAGCCCCACCACCCGGCGACCTCCCCAGGCCAAGCCAGGGTCTCTCCCGGCACCCCCGCGACCCCCACAGCCCCTTCCTCTCTGCGGGCCCCTCCCGGCCCTCAACTCCCCCCCCCCCGCCACCGCCCCAGCCCCGCCGCCCCCGCCCGCGGCGCCGCCCGGCCCGCCCGGCCCGGCCGCCCCTCCCCGGTGCCGGCCGTGCTGAGCCGCGACCGCAGGGCCCCGCCGTCCCCCGGTGCTCCCCCGGCGTTACCTCGGCGGTCCCTCAGCGCCGGGCGGCGGCGCCGCTGCCCCGCGGCCGCTCCCCCATGGCGGCGCCCCCGGCCCGGCCCCGCTCGCCTCCCCTCCGCCGCTGCGCCAACGGCGTACGGCCCGCGCTGCGCCAACGGCGTACGGCACGCGCCGCGCCCGTGCGCGCCCGCGCTCCAGCGGCGTAACCGCGGTTGGTGAATACGGGCGGCGGGGCGGAGCGCGGCGCAGGCGCAGCGGGCACGAGGGGGCCGGCGCAGCGGCGCTGGCGGAGCGCGCGTTCGGGAATAGCGGCCGGCGGGCGGCGGCGGCGCGGCTTTGCGGCAGCGCCGCGCACTTTACGGCAGCTCCGCTTAACCCTGCGGTGCCCGGCGCCGCTGTCGCGACAGGCGCCGCTATCGCGACAGGGCCCGCGCTGCCTCACGCCCTGCGGGGCTGAGGGCGCAGCTCTCACCCTGGGACAGCGCGGTGCCTGTGGGGTCCGGCCTCGCTGATGGATGGGGCTCCGGTGTGGGTTGTCGCGCCGCTGTCGCGACTTGGATGGCAGCGTGCTGCGGGTGGGGTACGAGCCTGTGCACGGAACAGCATGGCGGGCACAGAGGCAGTTACAGGGGACAGCCCTAATAGGTGAATGAGCCCCGCACCTGTACAGACCCTGTGCTGGGGTGCAGCCCCCGTTTTGGGACGGAGCCCCCATTTGGGGGCACAGCCCCTTTTTGGGCACAGTTCCCACATCCATCCCCTCTGGGGCAGCCTTGGGACTGGGGGTGCCACTGAGAGGCCACAGCTGTGGTTCCCCATCCGATGGGGACAGAGGGAAGTTGGGGTGGGATTTCACTGGCATTGCCACCTTTTTGGGGACATCAGGCCCCAGTGCCACCCCCTAAAGCTTTTAATTTTCCTCTGGTTGATCACCTGGGGACAAACCCTCCATCCCCAGACTCCCTCAGCGAAGGAGGGCACAGCCAGAGCATCGTTTCTTTCTCACCCCTTTTTTCTCAATCCCCAAGTTTGAGTCTTTCGGGGTAAGGTTGGAGGGAGGGGACACCCCCTTCACGACCCTGCTGGTCACGTTTTCACCGCAGCATGGAGCAGATGCATCCCAGAAGTATTTTCAGGCAATGGGCAAATGAGTTTGTGTGGGTTTGGGGGACAGTCGGGTCTCCAGCCACCAGCATCACTCCATTTCAGCATTTCCAACTGCTTGAGTTGATTGTCTCCTGTGACAGAAATGTTCCAGGGAAAAGCTCTAACCACAACGTTTGGCTGGAGGACTTTTCCCTGTGGGTGTTTGTTCCTACAAAAAAACGCTGATTTTAGAGCATCGGGAAAATTCTGAACGCGTGAATTGCAGCTGCTCTCATCCTGCTCCTGTGCTGTGACCTGGCTCAGGGGGGTGATGAGGGGCTGTGGCCCATGTCCTGCCCCTGGAGAGGATAAAATTACCCCTGAAGAAGATAAAATCACTCCTAGAGAGGATAAAAATCACTCTGAAACCTTCCCTTTCCTCTTTGCCCCATCCCACCCCCCTCCCCACTGCGATTTTGTGGCGATCTCACGCACTTCGAAAACTCACATGTTGTTCAGCCATTTGGCTGGAGAATTGAACCTCCCTCTGGAGCAGGAAAGCGGGGAGCAGAAAGGAGTTTTGATTTTATTTCAAGACAAATCTCCAGCGGTGAGCACACAATGTGCCAAAGGCCTGCAGAGACACGAGCAGCTCATGCCACGGAACCAGCGCGGGGAGCAAGAGAAGCCAGGGAATTTCTGTGGGGAAAGCATCCAGCCAGGAACCCTGTCCCTGTCCTGTGGGCACGAGACAGTTCGGGCTCATTCACAAGCAGACAGCACAAAGGGACCACTGTGACTGCACGGGAGAATGGGAGAACGAGCTGCTCTGGGGCGGGCGGGCAACACCTTCCCGGCTGGAACATCCTGGCCTTCCTGGGAAACTGCAGTGACAGAAACACAGCAAGAACCAGGGAAAAGGAAAAGCCAGGCCCCCACAGTGTCCTTCACACCCTGCTGCCAGGCATCCAGAGCTTTTTGGGTGCTCCTCAGTGTGCAGAGCTGAGCTTGGCTGCACAACGACCCCCATTCCCAAATCTGGGCGGGTTCCTGACAAACCCTGCCCAGTCCTCCTGCAGCAGAGGCAAAAAACCCCCTCATTCCAAGTGCCAAGGTCCTGCCTGAGTAGCAGCTGGACCAGGAGCTTAAAATGGGCCTCATGCTCAGATTTTGAGGCCCTGGAGCAAGAATTTGAGGAAAATCCTTCTGACCTTTGGTCAGAGCTGTTGGGGCATCTCTAAGAGTGCAAACCACAATGAACCACTCACACCAGTCCCCAGCACAGAGGATGAGCCTCATCCATCAACGTGCTGTTCTTTTACAGAGAAAACAACATGCAGTGGGAGACTTCAGAGGAAAATAGAGATTTTGCCATTTCCCTCTGCCAGAGAACTCCGGTTACCTAGGAACAGACACTTCTCCGGTGCGGCCAGTTCTCCTCATCAAGCACAGGATGAGCATTTATTGTCTTGTGATCAGGAGAAAAACACAAACAAAACCCAGAGCTCCACGGGTGACATGAAACATCACACACAGACACGCCACGTGACGCCCGACCACACCAGGAGCCAGGGCTGGGTTAATGGTGTTAAGAACTCTTAGAAATCTAATGTAAACATTTAAAAACATACAGAGGAGTAAAAAAAAAAAAAAAAAAAAATTAAGCCACAGTTGTTCAGGCAGCGTGTTGGGTCAACTTTCTGGAATTACGGTTTCTGGCATCGAAGAGGAGGGAGGGGGATGAGATGGGAGATCCCACCTGGAGGGGCATTGAGCTCCACAGGGATCTCAGGCAGTGCAGGCTAATGGGGGGTGATTTTGGTGTCCAGCTCTAACCGTTCCAGTGGGCAGGCTCCCAGGCACCCCATCTTCCTGCATCAAGCATTTCCAGTGTGACTGAAGCTGGGTGCTTCAACACAGCCCTCAGATTCTCCCAGGGGAAAATCCCAAAGAGAAGCAGGATGTGGAGCCCCTGGCAACGCTTCTCCTCTTGGTTCCTTCAAAACCTCCAAGCTGACACGCTGAAATGGGGCAGGTATCAAATGGTTTGGAAGAATTTTGGCAAGGGGCTGAGGATGGTGAGGGGCAGGACCGAGGGACATGGGCACACCATGTCCTGGCTCCCAAGTGCGGCCGATCTCACCTTCAGCCCCGTTGACCCTCACCCTGTGGTGCATCCATCGTATTTCCAGGGAGTCAACGTCAGGCAGTTCTTTCATCACTCCAATGGCAAGCAACAAAGAACACTTAAAATTACACTTGACACAAGACAAAGGCACCTAAAAGCTTCACAACGCCATCAGGCCATGTTCTGTTAAGAAGGCTCCATTGCACACTCTCCAGGAAAAAGCTCTGGTGTTGGGAGCACATTCCATATCCCAGAGCCAGCAGAGGGCTGCTCCTGCAGCAGGGGGTCAGTGTGGCTGTAAACGGAAATCCAGGGAGGCTCTGCCCTCCCATCTGGGGTTGCTTTTGCTTTGGCCCTGGCAACACAGGGGTCGTGCAGACTCCAGGCTGTGCTTCCCTCATTATTTACAGTGTGACACAGGACAAGTTAACAGGGAAACAGGGAATTCTGCAGGGGCGAGGGGGAAGTGGGAGCTCTCCTCTGTGAACCATGATTTCATTAGATAAGGCACATGTAGAGAAAAATTTTCAGAAGATCACTTGCAAATCAATTCCACCTAGCTAGGATCATGTCCCTGTCCCTTTCCAGAAGCCAGTTTTGTTTTCCAGTTACTCAGTATGAATTTGGGAATTTGGAATGACCCCATCAACAGCCTGCCAAGGCAGCAGGCTCTGGGTCTGATCCCCAGGGTGCCTAACCCCTCCTAGGTCTCCCAAATGGAGCACTCTGGACCATTGGCCAAAACTTTGAGAGCCAAAGACTTGGAACACTTACTCCCTATAAAAAAATTGGGAACTGACCTCCCAGTTTGGACAGGTTTGAAAAAATTCACAGCAGGCTGAGGGGGAAGAGGAAACCGCAGCCTTTGCTGCCTGGATCGCTGTAGGACACAGGGAATTGGATGGCTCAGGCACAGAATGGAGATGAATTACAAGGTGGAGGAAAATCTCAGGGAGAACAATCCCTCTCAACAGCTTCATCCTCCCTTCAGCTGATCCTTGGAGAAAGGCAGGAATCTCTTCCTCATGGAAGTCCTGCCAGCCGCACAGTCAACAGCAGCCATGAGGACTAAGAAGCTTCCCTTGGTCTCCCTTGGTAATGTTTGAGTTCAACTACACCAGCAGAAGGCAGAATTAAACTATTCATTTTAACAGAAGCATTTCCAAACCACACTGGGGCCCCAGCACTGAGATCAATCATTACCTTGCATGCAGCTCCTGGCCAGGAAAAGGGTGTCCCAATAGGACAAGGTGTGTCCAGTGGGGCATTCCTTGGGTCAGCACAAAATCTGGCTGAAGTTACACAGTGGGGAGATCTCGTGCTGGGTCCCTGTACCAGGGTGAACATCACCAAGGCCCAGTGCCAGCTCTGCACTGGTTTCCACTGGGCTTTGATTCAGGCTTTAGCGAGCAATCACGAACCTAAGGAGATGAATCTGCACCTTTGAACACACAGATCTGGCAAGAAGTTTTGCAGCAGGGAAAGCAAGACTTGCAGCATCACAACAGTCTGAGCCAGGCAAATGAGGACTTGTGGGGACTTCACATCCGAGGACTCACCCAGGGAATGCTCTGTTACCTGCAGGGATTCTCCCAGGGAGGGTGGAGGTTTCACAAATCACCTCAGTGTCACCAGTACCAAATAATTTAAGTTCTGCCGTTCCCTTAGAGTGAAAAATTCCACATTACTCATCCAGGAGAGTAAACACCTGTTGCTACTAACGCTCTGATTGCATTTGCCACAGACGGCGTGGTGCTGTGCTGTGCATTCCACGGAAGCGGAGCAGGAGCAGCTGTGCTGGTGTTGCCATCGCAGGGAAGCCGAGCCTTTTCTGGGGATGGTCAGGAGAGGATTCCCTCAAGCAAGGGCAGTGAAGGGTTTGTTCTCAGTCTGCAATGAGGCAAATACTGGTGACTCAAGGCAAACAAAAAGCTTTCTGCCGTGGCCGTGCAGTGCAGTGGAGGTGGGAAGGGCTGAGAGCACGGATATTCCGCAGGGATCAGGAGACAAGAACCAGAAAGGTCCCCGAGATGAGTGGGGTGCTTGGGGGGAATGCAAATGATCTTTTCCAATAACAAGAATAAAAAGACCAAAAAGGAGAGAATCCAGGCAGTTTGCAGCTGTTGCTGCTTAAGGCCATTGGTTTCCAGAGGGGTAGTTGGGCACTGTGGGATACTCTGGCAGGCTGTTCCCAGAAAAATTGCTGTACTGAGCCTCCCTGCTGGGAGGGTTCTTCCATGCACCGCTGTTCCACTCGTCTTGAGCCTTCTGGAAGCTTCCACCAGCCCCTCGGTAGATTTTATGTACCTAAGGCATTAAAAAGGGAGGACAAGAGGAGAGTCAGTACCAGGAGCCCAGAGCTGTGCCCCTGCAGAGCCACCTGGGACCGAGATAGTGGATTTGTTCCTCTCTCTGGGAAGAGCTGGATTTATGAGGAACAAAAGCACAAAAAATGCAATAATACAGTGATCAGAGGTGCAGATAGAGAACATCAACCCAATACCTGAACACATTTCAGCTGCATGCCCAGGGTTCAGATGGGGGATCACACAGCAAGGCAGCCAGCCCAGGCCAGGGGATTGAAACCTCTCCAACAGAGTCCAACACAGCTGCTTCCACAGGGCTTCTGTTTTCCCTGTCTGCCAAAGCTTTCCAGAGACTCCTACTGCAAATCCTTCTTTCTGCAGAGACCCACTTCCCACCCTGCCACCTGCAGATGCTTCACCACTGACCATCCCAAAGAGCAACAAATCATGGAATCACAGAATTGTTGAGGTTGGAAAAGACCTCCAAGACCTCCAAGTCCAACCATCAGCCCAGCTCCACCATCATGTTCACCACTAGCCCATGTCCCCACGAACATGTACATCCATACATTTTTTGAACACTTCCAGGGATGATGATTCTACCACTGCCCTGGGCAGCCCCTTCCAATCCTTTACAATCCTTTGTGTGAAAATAAATGTTTCCTAACATCCAATCCAAACCTCCCCACTTCACATAGCCTCACATTGCTTTGCATGACATAAAGCAACATCACCACATGACACCGTGACAATTTCCAGCCTGAGCTGTCTTGTGCTCTTGTCTGGATTTGTCCTCCAGAAACTCTGAGGCACATCAACTGACTGCACTGCAGCCTTTCAAAGCAGCGATGGCTTGTGGTGGCTGCTGAGCTGCCTCTTCACATTATTGTGATACACAGCAGGGACACCCCACGGCAGAGAGAGATCTGAAGAATCCCAGAATCCCAGAATGGTTTGGGTTGGAAGGGACCTTAAAACTCATCTCATTGCACGCCCCTGCCATGGGCAGGGACACCTTCCACTAGAAGAACCTACCCTTATGATGCAGATGAGCATGGCAACTGCTGACATGGTGAACATGATGGCAGGGAACAGCATGAACACAGCAGCTGCCGGGCTGGTGCCGAAGAAGGTGATGGCTGCCAACCATCCACTGGAAGAAACACAGAAAGAGACACAATATCATTATCATCTGCTTTTCAAAGTGTCCTTGTTATCAGAAAAACTGATTACTCGCTTTTAAGGCCCCGTCAGAGGTTGGCCAGAGCAGCTGTGGCTGCCCCTGGATCCCTGGAAGTGTCCAAGGCCAGGCTGGACACTGGGGCTTGGAGCAGCCTGGGGTAGTGGAAGATGTCCCTGCCCATGGCAGGGGGTGGAATTGGATGGGTTTTAATGTCCCTCCTACCCAAACCATTCTTATTTCTGTGATTCATAAACCAAAAATTACAAGGCAGCTTTAAGGCCTTGAAAATGAAATGAGCAATGAAGACAATTAACAGAATTCAATGCAGGTATTTCCCCAAGATCTCAACTCTCATTTGCCAGCATCCCTCATTAATCCAGTCTGAGTTTTAAGGGACAGCCAGCTGCATGGAGTTTGGGAAGAGAAGATAAATTCCCATGGTGCTTTTGGTTGTGCATCTAGAGGCCAAAACTGGGATCAGGGAACACCAGGGTCCTGTGATTTACGCTCCATCTCCATTCCTTTGCTGGCAAAAAACAGGTGAGGCAGCAGCAATTCTGAAAACAGTGTTATATGGAGTGCTAAGACTTTCCATTACTTGTAGTTTCAGCAGGAATTGCTCTCAAGTCTCTACAGACAGGAAGTTAAAATGCCAAACAATTATAACACAACCAGGGACAGACACTAACAAGCTCCCATTTATTTTAGAACTCTCACAGTACTTCTCATAGGCCAACAATGAGTCACCACACTCTGCTCACCATGTGCTGCCAACACTGATGGCCAAGCTTTGCCTGACACGGGCTGCTTCAATGGTAAAAGAAATGGACACAGAGGGAAGAGGCTACAAAGAGCAACCAGGTGAAGATCACAGAATGGTTTGGGTCGGAAGGGACACCAGCCAGGTCACATGGGCAGGGACACCTTCCACTAGACCAGGTTGCTCCAAGCCCCAACTTGGCCTTGATTTCTGCCAACACAGCAATGAAACCCAAATGGTGAACCCCACGAGCAGATACAGCTCTGCCACTGGGGAAATCAGAAAGCTTCTTCCTCTCTCCCCTGTACAGACTCCCATCAGCCTCTCCAAGGCCATGGAAGCAGCCACAGCCCAAGCTCCCAGGCCTGCTGGCACATTCCTGCTTACCACGCTCCCCATCCGGAGAAGCCGATCGCCTGCAGGACCGTGAGGAGGAACTGCGCCCCAAAGATGAAGAAAAAGGCCATGAAATTGAAGGAACTGTCCGACCTGTGGAGGAAAAGAGGAGGTCAGGGGGGCACTGGAACCTTGTGCTGCTCCACACCCATGTCTGACCCCACCACCACATTCAAACCCCCACAGTGGTGACTCCAGAGGGATCCCTCCCTCCACAGCTGTGTGCTGGGAGGCTTCTCCCCCTTCCCTGGCAGTGAGAGCACACAGCTCCATGACTCAGCAGCACAGATTGTCTCCCAATAACCTGGCTCTTGCAGTTGCTCTCCCCAAGGAATTGCACGTATGATGACACACGAGGAGAGGCGGAGGGACACACGTCTCCTACACAGAGTCTGAATCATTCTCTGACCAAATGTCAGCCCAGCCTAACACCTGCCCAGCTCAGCTTCTGGCTAGGAGGCACACCGGGGCCTGACACTGACAGGCAGAGCTTGTCCATACTCTCAAAGTGATCGCTGAGCATGAGAATTCCAGCTGGGAATGTCTCAGTGTCTGCTTCTCATCATGTTCCCACACCCATGGTAAATAATCCAGTACTGGGACCTAATAGGAGGGAAAACAGCCATGAGAGGTGGGTGGTACCCTGAAAACAGAGGCACACTTCCCATCTCTGTAGGCTCCCCATCCTCAGGATGTACAGGTGAAGTCCTTGAGTTTATGTAGGTACAATAATTAGCATGAAAATGACCCCAAGCAAGATGCTGACCAGGGACATTCACAGTCTCTGTCATGGGTACACTGGGGGGCCTGGCACTGGCCCAGGTCTTGGCTCTGCCACAACACATCTTCATCCCATCAAACCAGCCACATCAAGCACATCTAAAGTTCCTCAAATTACCATTTTTAATTATACAAATGATTTCCATACTCTAAGGAACTCACAGGGCCAATGATTTATCTACAGATCTACAAAAAACTTCAGGTGCTTATGAGGCAGTTTGGTGCAAAGGGAAGTTAACAAAAGAGCTCAAATCACTGCCAGTTCCTGCTTAAACCCTGAAAGTATTTAAATGCTTATTATTATAATTATTTTTATTATGCTAATAGTTGTTAGCATTATAATTCTAGCCCCTGATATCTAGGGAGGAGATGAGGGAGGTGAGGCACGTGGAGAAGCCTCCAGCCAGACCCACGCTCCTCGGAGCTGCCCCTGTTGGTCTGGTGTCTGTCAGCTCCCAAACGGTGGCTGTGGAAGATTTGTTATCCTTGAGTATCCTCACAATCCCCCCCTTCAAATACCACCTCAGAGTAGAGCAACGTTAAAGAAATACTTTAGGCAGGGCCTGCTGACAGTGGTGCCTATAAGAATCCAATTAACAAGGATTAGGCTCGAGGCTGAGCCTTCAAACAGACTCTTGCAACTCCGACCTGAAGGGGCTGGAGCAGTCTTCATTTGAAAGGATCTGTAGGAATTAGTGAGGATACAGAGAAAAGGTGATTTCTCATCCAGCTTTCTGGTGCAGATTTGCTCCAGCTTTGCCCTAGCGCCAAAGCTCTGCAGCTAATTTAATTTGGGATGCAGCGGGATGACGAAGGCTTTACGGAAGCATCCTCGCAGGATAGGGGGCCAGCACTGAAGGGAGGCCTCCTCCAGGACAAGTGGGCCTGATTTTGCCTCTGGAATCACTGCTTGCTGCAATCCCAACAGTGCCACCCCTCTGCAGTGATTTCCACATCTCTTCCCAACTGCTGTCCCAGGGGATGATCCCTGGGCTCCCCACTCTGTCCCTGGGGTTGAGTCTTTTTTTAACTGCAAGTCTCTGCACAGAGTAACCTCGGGGACCTCTCAGCATTCACTTGCATAAACACATCCAAACAACGTTCAAGGAATAATGAGAAACGGCCCTGGTGGAGCCTGGGGGAGGTCAGCAGGGAGGAGTAATTTTTCCCAGACTTTAGAATGGAAATTCCTCTTTGAACAGAGCTCTAGCACTTGGAGGCCCTGGGGCTTCTGAGCTCAGGATGGGGACAAACTCCAGCCCCAGAGGGCAAGAGTTCAGAGCTGGGATTTTTATGTCATTTGGAACTTTGAGACAAATCCAACCCTCTTTTTCCAGCAGAAATGACCCTCCCCTGTACTCCATGATGCCACTGGTGATTTAACAGCACCTGCCTAGTGCTGTGGGCACACAAAACATCAATTCAGAAATGCATTTAAACTATTAATTTATCATGTGCTAAAGAGAGAGGACCCACCTGCCACCTCCCATTTCCATCAGCTGCTTTTGCCATTATCTAAACCAGCTCATCACAGAGTCTGAGGAATAACCAAAATCCAGAGTATCCTACCAGGAAGAGCTTCACCTTCAGAGGGCAAACCCCTGACTGGTGTGTGGGGTGTGTGCTGGTGGCACTGGGCAGGCCCCTCCTTTCCTGTGTCAGGCTGGGAGCTGCTCAGGACCCTCCCAGCTCTGCCACGCTTTCCACATCAATGCCCGAGTGATGCCTCGTGGTCCACAGCAAATGCGAATGATTATTAATTAAAGCAAAAATGTAGGATGGCTTTAAATATTTGTGGAGTTTTAGAAGGAGTGACTCCAGGGAACGGCTTTTATCTAAAAAGCTAAGCAGACAAGCTCTCAAGTAGCTGGAGACAGCAATCAGAAGAGTTCTCAAAAACTAATAATTTAATAGTCTTCTGTCAAAATAAGCCTCGATGAAGCTTTACCAAATTAGTACCTATTTTAATGCTGCACTGAGATGAAGGTGCTGCTAAGTTTGAGATATGTAAGCAAAATATGAATTCAACCTCCTTAGAAGAGGCAAACTGCTCACCTCCAGTTTTATGTGACCCTCAGTCCTGTATCTATTATTTAACAGTAGCCACATTCTCCTTCATTTTGAAAGTAAACAAGACATTCAGACATCAAGTGCTGAACCTTCATCCCAGGCAGAGAGATCTCCCCAGCAGCACCCCCCAGTAACAACTAGGGAAACTTGCAGAGGTAAACTGGACCAGAAGCACCTCCTGGGCTCCTACTCACCGAAAGGCTTTGTAGGCAGGGCGGAACCAGCAGACGTAGCCACAGGGGCTGAAGAGGATCAGCCAGAGGATGGCCAGGCCAAAGTTGACCCCGTAGCCTCCCCCGATCCACCAGGCCAGGCAGGCGATGAGGTTCACGGCCAGCGTGATGCAGTAAACTGGGGAGAGGGCACAGGACAGAACGTGGGGTGGGGCAGTTTCAGCACTTCATGGGAAAAGGAAACAAAAGATAACGGCTGGAGCTGTGTCAGGGCTTGGGATGGATCTCAGGGAAAGGTTCTTCCCCCTCCGAGGGTGCTTATTTAAACTAACAGTTTGTAGATTTCCCATCCCTGGAAGTGTCCAAGGCCAGGTTGGACAGGGCTTGGAGCACCGTGGGATAGGGGAAGGTGTCCCTGCCCATGGCAGAGGGTGGGACTGGATGAGCTTTAAGGTCCTTCCCACCCAAACTGTTTTGGGATTCCATGAATCTATGATATATCACTTACACACCAATTAGCTGTACTTCTTCAAATATTCATTTTCAGAAGCTCTTTATTCTCAAAAAGTTAGTTATTTTAAAAAGCCCAACAAAACAACACCAAGCCAAGAGCATCTACAAAGTTTTAAGGAACTTTTGGCTCTCCCTGTGTCTCAGATCCGAGTTTGCTCTCCCACAGTGGGAGCTCTGGCACAGCCTTCCCCAAACCTCCCTCCACCTTAATCCAGTGCTCACATCCAATTAAAGTAATGAGCAATCACCCTTCCAGCAACGACTTGTGTGTGTTTCTGCTTTTCAAAACTGCCCTTTCCTTGTTTACCTTCTTCCCTTTACACGTCTCCCTCCAACCCATGCCAAAAAATCAGGGAGACCCCCAAAGGAAGCACGCTGCAGATGGAAATGTGAAACTCCTGGTGCAGATGGCAGCTCTCCTGGCCATGCCCAAATCCCTGGCTCTCCTCCAGCCTGCCATTAACTCGACTGAGGGACTCTTTGTTTTGGGAGAGGGGAGGACAAAGGCGGCTTTAGAGCTTCAACATCGCACCAGTGAGTCTGGAGGGACAGGCAGCTTCTTCAGGCAAGAAAATTACAGAGCTCATTGCAGCAGCTCCACATAACCAAAGAACAATGGAGCCATGGATTATGCCATTATTTATGCACACAAATCTCTCTCCTACACACATCCCGTGCATCTGGAATAAAAGCCACACCACCAAATGCAGAGCTGCCAGAAAACAAGCTTTCCTTCAGTGAGAAGGGTAAAAGACGATGACAAGCATTTGGGGAAAAAAAGATAAGCAAGGCAAAAAGATTCTTAATCTTCCAAAACCTTCCCTGTGGTTTCCTAGGCCTGCCACACTGATTCCATTCCTTGGAGAAGAATGGTCAATTTTCATTCCTGGTTTCTGAATGGCTGAGGTAAACAACAGGAGCCCAGGGCCAGGAGCTCTGTTCACACAGAGTATCAGCACATCGCCAGCTGTGACAGAGGATCAGCTCCCAACTCCAGCAGGATGGGGAATGTTTGGGGGGCTGTGGATAATTAAGGAAGAGCCAGCATACAGCTAGAAGACACTGCTTCCACTGGGAAGGGAAATCTGGGGATAAGAGGGAATTTTAGCCTTCCTAGAGCAAGGTGGAGAGCCAGGTAGCAGCAAATGGGCCACATTTGTTTTGTCTAAAATTCTTCTGTTCCTCTTACTTTAGGGAAACTGGGCAGGGCTTACAAATAGGCTGGAGAGGGTCTTTAGACAGGATACAGGGAATGGCTTCCCACTGCCAGAGGCCAGGGCCAGATGGGACATTAGGAAGGATTTGTTCCCTGTGATGGTGGGGAGGCCCTGGCACAGGGTGCCCAGAGCAGCTGTGGCTGCCCCTGGATCCCTGGCAGTGTCCAAGGCCAGGCTGGATGGAGCTTGGAGCAGCCTGGGACAGTGGAAGGTGTCCCTGCCCAGGACAGGGGGTGCAATCAGATGATCCTTCAGGTCCCTTCCCACCCAAGCCAGTCTGGGATTCTATGACCATTTGACATTAATAAAGGTATCAAACATGGTCTGCTTTTTCACTCTTCAGATTTACTAATGGACTTTTCCAGCACTGACACCCTTCTTTCTCCAAGATCATTCAATGATTCAAGGCACAGCTTAACATTCATCAAGTTATATCAGAGTATTCTAAGGGGGATCATTGGTCCTCATCAAAACTTTAAAGCACATTACTCATTGAGATCTATGGGATTTTACTACACAAATTATTTTTCCAGCAGAGGTTTTTTTTATTCAACTTACAGATCCACACATGATAGATTCTCTTCACCAGGAACTGGTAATCGATAGGAATTTCATCAGCAAAATTCTGGTAGAAACATGGTTTCAGAGGGATGAACTTGGGGAGCGGTGGGAAGTTATTCACCTTTTCTGGAACACAGAACACAGATTTCAGCTCGGAGAAGAAATGTGTCATATCCTCCCCACCTTCCCAACAGTGCTGCATGTTCATCCTCTTCCTGGACCACAAATATTTTGGTTTTCTTCCTCAGCAGAAGGATCCTTGGAAGTGCCCAAGGCCAGGTTGGACAGAGCTTGGAGCACCCTGGGATAGTGAAAGGTGTCCCTGCCCATGGCAGGGGTGGCATTGGATGAGCTTTAAGGTCCTTCCAACCCAAACCATTTTGTGATTCCATGATTCTATGTCAGGCATGACCTTGTTTTGAAAACACACATGATTTTTAATGGAAAAAGGCTACATTGAAGTTTTTCCTGCAAGGTTAAGCCCTACGGAAAAAAAAAAAGCAGAGACAAAAAAAAGAAAAAGCTTTGCATTCAGAGACAATAAATCAGCAAATGCTGCCAAAAGCTACATGGTGAAGAAAACCCTACCTTGGGAAGAATTTCTGTTTTAAAATCAAGTAATTAAATGCCTAAATCCTCTGCTGCTGTCAGCTCCCGGATTTGTCTGTGTGTGCCTGGATGTGTGTTCCTACATGTTTGGGAATGTTTGCTCTTGCCTTCCAGAGCTGATTAAAGTTTGATTCCAGGGCATTGTGACTAATTATCTCTAGCCTCCTTCAGCCCCAGTAAACAGAATTAAAAACAACCAGAGGAAGAGATGAAGAATGTCCTGGGAAAACCTCCAAATGGCGCAGGAGACGAGAGGAAATGTCTGAACAAGAACTGTCAGCACAAGAGTTCCCCTTCTCTTCCCATTATCTCCGGCTGAGGAGACATTTTGCAGGAGCAGCTCCTCAGCTCCGTTTGAAGGTTGGCAGGGAAGAGCCTGGAGCTGTAGCCAGGCTTTAGGAAGGAAAAAGGCTTTCCCTCATGCATATTTTCACACAGAAAATCTGGTGAGAACGCCCACTGGGAATACATCAGAAGTAGCTATGGAATAATGTCTGAAGTCACAGCCCAATTTGACTTCTCCTGATAAAAACAAACATGAAATCTTCTGCCCCTCCTCACCCATCTCCCTCAAACCCATTTTTACATTAATCCAGATGCCCTCCAAGCTGGTTTGAGTTACTGTTTAACACCACTGCTGACTCCATCCCATGGAGAGCTGATGGCCCACGGATGCTTTCAAAGTCCACAGGAATTTGAACTCCTTTGCATTAATTTTTTGTTTGCTGTAAACACCTAATGGGATTTCTCCTGCACAGAGTGTCCCTGCAGCCTAAAGAGGGATTTAACAATGCGGATCAAGGGAAAGGGAGGGGACATAGCTTTTAAAAGGACAGGTCTCTAGGGAAGCCAGTAAGACCAAGATTAATCAAACACAGTAAAAACAGATTCTCTAGCAATTTTATTTTTTTCTGAGGGATGAGGAAACTTTTGTTCTGTCCCTCTTCAACAGCTGAAGCTGCAGATTGTTTCCTTGGTTCTGCTCTCTCCCATTTTCTGTCATGGACAGCAGAGCTACTGCCAGCTCCTGTGCAGAGCTCCCATGTGGTGGGACCAAAACCAAGCAGCCACTGCAGTTTGTCATTTTTCAAGCTCATAAAATGGTCCAAACACCCCCACAATTGTTTGCTAGGTACACAAAGCTGGGGATTACACTTTTTCTCTGCTGCTGCCCAGCTGCTGCCCACCTCCTCCCACCCAGAGACCCTGCAGTTCTGGGTTACTTCTGAGATTAGACAAAAGAAATTAAATGAAAATGCCCCCTTTCATGTCTGACTACAGAGCTCGGAGTGCTACAGTTCTCCCATCAAGGTTTGGATCAACACATCACATCAGCAAATGTACACCATGCTTTCAAAAACCAAACTGCATCACCCATGAGCAGCAGCTGGAGGCAAATTCCAGACTTCCTCTTGTTTTAAAAAATGTTGGAATTTTGTTACTAATTCCACTGCAAGTAAAATTCAGATGGATTAATGTCAATAGCATAGCTAGGAACACTGTGGAAAGCCTCTGGAAAGAAATAATTAGTCTCATGTACTTTTTACTCAATAAATTCCACCCTCATAAAACTTTCAAGCAAGCCACACCTGAGCCTTTATCACTTCAGCAGAAACCCCAGGTGCCAGGTCAGGACACAGCAGGAAAGTGAATGTGATCAAGGCAAGAGAAGGAGCTGAAGAGCTTTAGGGATCACCAAGGTCCTGGGAAGGGACACAGGTCACATTCCTGACACGTTCCAGCCACCACAGCATCAAGAACAACACTCTGAAAGCACTCTCCCTACCTGCTGTACCTGAAGTGCTCTTACCTGCCATTTCTAATATTTGTATTCCCTGGTGAGGCTTCAGACAGAGCAACAGATCTGTGAGAGAAAGAGTCAGGTCAGCACATGTCACTAACCAGCACCCAGAGAACCTCCTGGAACTGGGAATGTTCCCAGTGTGTGACAAACAAGAGCCTGGGGTTCCCACTACAAACTGCTCGTGTAAATAACCCAAAGGAGGAAGGCTGGAGCCTCCCAGAAAGGATCCTGATTTCTCCTTGTGCAGAGGAAGCTCTGGGAGCACCACATTCAGCCACTTGGAAGGTCTGTATTATCCAGCAGCAAACAAATGTGCCCCTGGCACTCCCTGGCAAAGGCTGAGGATGCTCAGGGAGCCCCTGCCAAAACACCTGCAGCTTCCAGGGGCAGCCACACAGGTCAGGGTGGGACCCAGCAGAGCTACATTGGAAGAGAAACGTGTAGAGCTCACCAGACTTAATGCCTCATTTAGGTGTTGAGATGATTTATTGGTTCCTGGCTCTCTGTGGTGCTTCCCAACTCCTGGAACAAACAGATAATCCCTGTTAGCTGGTCACTAAACTCCTGCTTAGAAAAATATAATCAAACTCAACACCCCTCATTATTTTAGAAATTCTGCACAAATGCAGATTCATTCTTCCTGTTACCACCACTGAGCATGGCTGTAACTCTGGCAGAAGCAAATCCTGGGAAGTTTACCCAGCATCAGCCGTGCTGCTGATTTTGGCAGAGCTGATCCCACAGATGAAATACACAGAGAGGTCTTTGCTGAGCTTTAATTCCACCCCTTCTTCCTTAAGGATAAAAACACCATGTGTCCCTACCTGCAAATCCCAGAATGGAAACACAAACCAGCCTTGTAAACCAGCACTGTGGAGTCTGACAGAAACGAAGGCAGTCTAGACTGAAAACTGCCCCTAAAAACACCACCAGCAGCTGCAGAAGCAGGGTCAGAACAGTGACACTGTATCCAAATCCCTCAGGATTTACAGCAGCTGGTTCCCCTCTGCTGCACCTCCATGCTAACCTCCTGTGTGCCCCAGGTAAGGTCTGCAGGCTGCAGAGTTCTGCGCCGGCACAGTTGTTTTGTTGGGTTGCTTTTCCTTTTCTTTTCATTAGAGCCGCTCTAACCCAGCCCATGGAGACAACAGCACTCAGGACTGTACCAGCAGCCTGCTCTTCCTCTGCAGAGACGCACAAGCTTAAATATGTTTGCACAGAGAAGGAGATACTGTTTTCCTGGATCAGTCTCCAGAAAGCCCCAGAGCATGGACGGGAGGCTCTGTCCCCTGGGAGCTGCTCAGGGCTCCATCCCTGTCACAGCTGAGGCCTCGGGGCTGTCCCTCAACACGGACACTGCACAGTGCCTGACAGCTTTTTGTAACTGATGGTTCCACAAAGGAGTTTCTTGAGAGAGCTACAAAATGCTGAGACCAGAAATCAGAAGGGGAAATTGGAAGGGGAAACAAAACTACAACGCAGCAGGTGCTGTCTGTCGAGGGCAACACACACATCTCCACCACCAGAACCACGCACAGCAGAGAGGCTCACCCTCACAACCCCCTGCCACGAACTCCCCGGCGGGAGCGGGGCCGCTGGGCTGTGTCACTCTGTCCCCCCTGCGTCCCCCCGAGCGCTGCCAGCCGTGTCCGAGCCGGGAGGGAATTCCCGAGAGCCCCTCGGGAGCGGACGGAGCCGGCAGCCCCCGGAGGCGGGGGTCTCACCCGCCCGGCACACGGGACAAGGGACACGGGACAAGGGACACGGGACACGGCCCGTCCCGGCTCCTCCCGCCCACTGCCCCCGATAGCGGCTCCCGCCGGGGCCGCCCCCGATCCCTCCCCCGCCCGGGCTGTCCCCGATTCCTCCCCACACACACGGCCCGTCCCCTCAGAGCTGTCCCCGATACCTGCGCAAGCACAGCCTCCCCATCGCCCCCTCCTCTGCTGCCCCCGGAGCACCCCGCGGTAC
This sequence comes from Eopsaltria australis, assembly GCA_034509425.1. Lineage (NCBI taxonomy): Eukaryota > Metazoa > Chordata > Aves > Passeriformes > Petroicidae > Eopsaltria > Eopsaltria australis. Next base: position 356,173 of record JAVTVJ010000760.1, on the reverse strand, counting down.
AGCCCGCGGCTGAGGGAGTGTCCCCGCCTCGCCCCCGCTACACCAGGAACCCCCTGAGGCCACCCGCGACCCCTCCGATCCTCATGTCCCCCCAGCCCGGCTCCCCCGCCCTCCTCCGCGTCCCCCCTCATCCCCTCAGACTCCCAGCTCCCCCTCCTCCGGAACTCCCCCGACCCTCAGCTCCCCCTCCCGGCCCGCAGTTCCCCCCACCCGCGCTCCCCCTCCCCGAACCCCGTCTCCCCCATCCCTCCTCCCAGGCCGCCCCCGGCCCGCCCGGCGCCCCCGGCCCGATCCCCCCGCGCCCACCTCAGCGAGCGCCCGGTCCCGCTCCCCCCGGGCCTCCGCGGGGCGCGCTGGGAAACGGAGTCCCGCCAATAGCCGCCGCTGCTGCGCGCCCCGCGCCGTGGACTACAACTCCCAGGGCGCCTCGCGGCGCACCCCCGCCGCTGTCATGTGAAGGGCAGGGCGGAGGGGTGGGCCGGTGGCGGCGGACGGCGGCCGGGAGGGACAGAATTGTCCGAAGCACCGGGAGCGGCCCCGCCCAGGACTGTGCCGGGGACCGGAGATGCTCCGGGGCTGGGACAGCGCTGGGAGAGCTGGGGATGCTCACCTGGAGAGGAGAAGGATCCAGGGAGAGCTCAGAGCCCCTGCCAGGGCCTAAAGAGGCTCCAGGAGAGCTGAAGAGGGACTGGGGACAAGGGATGGAGGGACAGGACACAGGGAATGGCTTCCACTGTCAGAGGGCAGGGATGGATGGGATATTGGGCAGGAATTGTTGGCTGTGAGGGTGGGGAGGCCCTGGCACAGGGTGCCCAGAGCAGCTGTGGCTGTCCCTGGATCCCTGGCAGTGTCCAAGGCCAGGCTGGACAGGGCTTGGAGCAGCCTGGGACAGTGGGAGGTGTCCCTGCCCATGGCAGGGGTGGCACTGGATGAGCTTTGACGTCGCTCCCAACCCAAACCGTTCTGGGATTCTGCTGCAGCTCGGTCCCAAAAGCACAGAAGAAATTAAAGTTTTTCCAATTAAAGACTTTGAAGGATTAATTTTCAGTCTCACTCTTTGCTAACGTTTAAAAGCACTGCTTCCAACATTATATATATATATATATTTTTTTTTTTTTTTTACCTTGTAAAACAGACTTTATTTTTCTTCCTGTAAATTTTGTGCAATACACATCTATGTACTTATAGAACACACCTCAGTAAAAAGGTTTTCATCCATACATTATATTACTTTTTATTTAATGTTATGAAAAATTCCGACAATAGTTTTGTCCTTAAATAAACATTTCTCCCTCCCCTGCCCTCCCTTCCTAAGCTGACTGGTCCAAAAGAGGAAATTTTATTTAGTTATTTATTTTCTTTTCTGGTCTCTTCCAACCTGAACACTTTTCTTTGGTTCCAGAGCTCCTTAAGTCTTTCTTTTCACCACATTAGGCTCCTTGATGTAGGTGGGGATCCCTCCCCAAGCTCTCAGCTCTGCAAATGCTGTTAATTTGTGTGTGTAAAACCCCAACTCGACTTTTAAAAGACATTTCCAAGCGCTGGGGGCGCGGTTTCTGTCACTCCCAGCTCTGCGGAGCGTGTCAGGCTCATCCCTCTTTGCTGAGAGTTTCCCTCTCTCTGGAAACTTCCCCTAAAATGTCCCCAAACCCCAGCAATTTCCCTGAATTCCATCTCCTGGCGCTCCCCGCTTGGCTCTGCTGGGCTGCCCCGTTTAGTCCCCAAAGCAGGGACGGGCTGGCTCTGGGATTTTCCAGCCGTGCGGGTGTTTTTGGGAAGGAAGGCTCGGGTCTGCTCCCATCCATCCTCACTCAGGGAATGTTTTGGGTGTGAACCAGCAGAGGTCACTCGGCCCCAGTAAATCCAGTGCTGCTGGACCAGTAAGGGAGGGAGGGAGCCTTACTGGGGGACAGCGGGGAGGGGACACCGCCCCCCAAACTCCTGTCCCCTGTCCCGAGGGACCCCGTCCCTCCAGAGCCCACCCTGACCCCGCACTTCAGCTGTGGAACCTCCTCGACAATTCCCAGCTTCTCCATTTTTCCTCAACAATTTTTTTGTTGAAAGAGCAGCTCCTCACGATGAATTTTTAAACGGATTTGCCATGCTTTAGTTTCTTATTTTATTTTTCAGAAATACCCCAAAGGAACAGGATTTTTTTTTTTCTTCTTTTTTTAGGGAGGGGGAGGGGAAAGATGCGTATTGTTTTAAATGAAAGCCAAAATGTCAGCGTGCAGCAATCCAAGGGTGGCACCCTCGGCTCTGGTGCTCCCACACTGCACACAGCGGTTCCCTGGACACCCCAGCTCCACTCCCTCCATCCCCAAAGTGAGTGATGGCCTTTCCCAGCATCTCCACAAGCTGTGCCCTGAGTCAGGCTGTTCCCAGCTCTTGGTAGCAGCCAGGATTTATCCTGCAAATCTGAACTCCAAACGGGTGGGGAGGTGGAGGAGGAACTGAGTTGACGCCCGGGAATGGCCGAGGGCAGTGACCAGAACTGGCATGGACTGGCTCTGCTGCTCCAAGGATCCCTTTCCATCATTTCCCTCTGCTCCAGAGCTCTGGAGAGCCCATCTGAGGGACACAGCTCTGCATCTGCACAGGCAGCAGGGAATGGGCACCCAGGCGAGGTTTGCAGGGGAAGCAGAAGGAGACAAGGATGAGATTTGCACTTTTCACACTCAGTGATCCCTTTGAGCCGTCTGTACCCAGAGCAGAGATTCAAAGAACCCTGGAATATTCTGAGTTAGGAGAGAGCCACAAGGGTCATTGATCCCAATCCCTATCCCTGCCCTGACACCCCAACAATCCCACCCTGAGCATCCCTGGCAGCGCTGTCCAAACGCTCCCGGAGCTCTGGCAGCCTCGGGGCCGGGACCATTCCCTGGGGAGCCTGGGCAGTGCCCCAGCAGCCTCGGGGGGAAGAACCTTTCCCTGAGATCCATCCCAAGCCCTGACACAGCTCCAGCCCTTCCTGGGCTCCTGTCCCTGTCCTTGCATCCAAGTCTTTGCATCCTTGTTAAATCCAGGACGTCCAGGTACATCCATGTATAATGCCCTGGTATATCTGGGGTATTCTTCCTTTCCTATGACTGGGAACTGTTTGAAAATGACTCCCAAATGCTCCTCGGCTGCCCCACAGACACACCATCCCCCCAGACCTGTCCCCAGTCGCCTGGCCCAAAATGTGTCCCCAGTGCTGCCAGGTGCAGTCCCTGTCCCTCAGCTCAGGACTGCTCAAACAGCATTCCCTGAGGAAGGACCTTCCCAGAGCTCTGCTCCTCCTTGGAGCGCCCAGGCTGGAGGATGCAGAGGGACTGGGAAGGGCTTCCAAGGAATCCAAACCAAACCCACACACCCAGGGCACAGATCCAGCCTCCTCCTGGCTCACTTTGTGGTGTTCTTGGCATTGAGTGAAGCACGAACACCTCCCAGTGTCTGAAATGTACCCTTATGTCCAAATCCTGCACAGGATATTGGGATATTGGGCAGGAATTGTTCCCAGAGTAGCTGTGGCTGCCCCTGGATCCCTGGCAGTGCCCAAGGCCAGGCTGGATGGGGCTTGGAGCAGCCTGGGGCAGTGGAAGGTGTCCCTGCCCATCACAGGGGTGGCACTGGATGAGCTTTGACGTCCCTCCCAACCCAAACCGTTCTGGGATTCTGCTGCAGCTCGGTCCCAAAAGCACAGAAGAAATTAAAGTTTTTCCAATTAAAGACTTTGAAGGATTAATTTTCAGTCTCACTCTTTGCTAACGTTTAAAAGCACTGCTTCCAACATTATATATATATATATTTTTTTTTTTTTTTTACCTTGTAAAACAGACTTTATTTTTCTTCCTGTAAATTTTGTGCAATACACATCTATGTACCTATAGAACACACCTCAGTAAAAAGGTTTTCATCCATACATTATATTACTTTTTATTTAATGTTATGAAAAATTCCGACAACAGTTTTGTCCTTAAATAAACATTTCTCCCTCCCCTGCCCTCCCTTCCTAAGCTGACTGGTCCGAAAGAGGAAATTTTATTTAGTTATTTTCTTTTCTTTAAAAAAATAGAAATTACAATCTTACAAGACAGAACATTCAATGAGAACAGAAGCATTTTCCTAAATCTAAAAAGTAAAACATTTCCATAAAACCTGTTGGTATCTACAGGTAGGTGTGTGTGGAGGGGTGGTAAATGGAAATAAAAGGTTTTCCATTTCTTCCTTTCATTCATAGAGATAAAAAATAACATAAAACCGACTGGAACTTTATATATTTTTTTCTCTTTTGCACCAACATTCACAAGAATATATATTATATATATTTTTGATTCATCTTTATACACAGTGTGAGGGTTCTGTGGATGGAAATGGACACTCAGCTAAACTGCCAGAGCAGACAAACAAACACTAAATTAATCTTGGTCTGGGAAGGAGCCGTCGCTGGCGGCCGAGGCCGCCCAGGGCTCTTGGAAAGGAACATCCTGTGTTGGGATGGGAACGGCCCCGAGCACGGAGCACGGAGCCAGGGAGGGCTCGGGGCTCTGGGCACCCTCCCCGCCGGCCACAGGGGACAGCAGAAATCTCCCTTTTTCAGGCATTTCTGCCCAGGCTTTGCCATTCACCCCTTCCCTGCGAGCTCAGAGCTCTGAGTGGCCCAGCAGGGCTGAGGGACCTTGGCACAGCCCTGGCGAGCCCAAAGCAGGGGCTGCCACCCTCTGCCATCCCTTTCCACGCCGGTGCCCGTCCCAGGCCAGGAATCACCAAATCGACACCGAATCACTTTTTTATCCCCTTCCCAAGAAATCATCGAATCAAGTCGGTTCCTCTAAAGAGAACTGAAAAAGTGCAGGTTCCCGCGGTTTGGCGGGTCGAGTTACACGTGTTTAATACTTCCAGTCTTCCCTAGGTTCCCACGGGGGGGCTCTTATTGCTCAGAGTAATCCAGAATCTCTCCCCACGGGACGGATGCTGTGTCGTGAGCCGGAGAAGCGCGGCCGGGGCCCCGCCTGTTCCCGAGTTTAAGGTGCTTTCCTGGGTTCTTTGCCAGATGAAATGAAGTCGGTGGCGTTGACCATTGGTGTTGAGTTGGCTGACGAACACTGAGGGCGAAAAGAAGGGTGTGTGCTTTTTTTTTTTTCTTCCTGTTTTCCCCCAAACACCCACGGGCTGTTCCCTGCGGAGAAGCACAATCATGTCCTGGGGGTGCTTTTCCCGGGAAGTGGAACGGTGCTGTCGGAAATGATGCTTCCAAAAAAAAAAAAAAAAAAGGCACAACCCTCTGGATGTAAAAGGCAGCACTGACTTCTCGCTTCTGTCCAAGCTTTGGAGAGGGCAGGAGAGGAGCCGGGCACATCCCCACCCCGTGGACACTGCGCTGGGCAGTGACCCATTGGCACTGGACGTCGCGTGGGGCCGTGGGAGGGCCGGCAGCCTTTTCCCAGAGACCTGGCTCCAGCGGAGAGGGAGCTGAGGCTGGCGGGCTCCAATCTGCTCCCAGAAGCTTTTGGGATGTGGTCAGCAAAGCCAGGGAGCTCAGGGCTGCACGCGGCGGGCGGCAGCTGCCGGGGAGGAGCGCGGTCCCACATTTCCCTCTGCCTTCGAGTGGGGCAGAAATCCCATCAGCTTCCTGGGGAGCCTTCCCTCGTCAAGGCTGGCCCATGGTCTTCCCTAGGAGGTCTTGTAATAAAAGCAGGAATATCCCTCACGTCGCTAAGAAAGCTGCTCGTTTAGTTTAAAGGGTGCAGTTGTGGATCCAAAGGTTTTTGGCTCACGCTCGGGGATGATCCGAGTTGCCCGAGGATGGGATTGGGTGCACGAGGAATCAGCACGAAGCAGGAAAGGGGCTTGGGATTTTTAGCCCTTTGTCAGCAGAAACAGGGGCTGCCTCAGAGCAGATTTTTCCCTTGTAGTTTTTTTGGCATTTGCTACAGCAGGAGCAGGAACAGGGACAGAAAAATCCATCTGCAGAGCCACAGAGTCTCTCAAGCATCCCCTGCTGCTGTGGCCTAGAACAGCATCACCCCACAAATCCTTCCCTTCATCCCTTTTGAGCCTCCCAAAAGGAGCAGCAGGTCCCAAACACCACATTCCTTCCAACCACCCTTATTCCTTGAAGGGAAGGAATAAGGACCTTCCACTTCCCCTGGACTCCAGCAGGCAGTTTCTCCCCCTAAAAAGCTCCTAAATCCTGCTAACTCGAGAACAACCCCCAAAATAACAGCTCTGAGGAGCACATTGAGGGGAAAGCCTGGGTCCAACTCAGCCTGCAGCTGCAGGCAGCCACGTCTGTGCTCCCGTGTGTGGTGTGGGAAGGGGAAACCTGGGAGTGGGACCAGCTGTGGGCTGGGTGGAGGAAGGGTCACAAACCCTCCTCTGGCTGCTGAACCACGGGGCAGTTTTAATGGGATTGATAAGAGAACTACACACAACAGCAGCACCCAGAGAGCCACCACAGGGACAGGGACAGCCCTGGAGCCCCTCCGGTGGCCACAGGTGCCTCTGGGGTGGGATGGCCAGGATTTGGGCTCTGGCTGAAGTCCCAAGGGCTTGGAAAAGCTTTTGGGATGCAGACAGGTGGCACGAGGCAGGTGAAGCTGCTGAACCGGCTCTGCAAAGTCAGGTGGATGAGGAGTTGGCTGGGAATTTGGGAAAATGCTGTGATGGAGGGCATGGAGACCATGCAAAACTTTTCCCTTGCTGTACTGGGCATCCTCTCCTTCAAACCAGCCTCTCCACAGGAAAATCTTGTGAATCCCCCACCAGCCACAGTCAGACTTTTCTTGGCCAAGCTCCCGGGGCCCCGCTGCACCCGTGGGAGATGAAATAAAGCAAAGGCTCTGCCTTTTCCCTCTCCTCAGCTCCAGCCCCCAACCCCACCCAGCCGAGTCAGCATTGCCCCTTCTTTATCCCATGCCTGGCGTTTGGGTTAAAACAAAAAAAACCCAATAAAATAAAAACAATAATTAAAAAATAAAGAAATAAAAGTGGGAGGTGGAGAGTGCAGCCGGGCCAGCGGGAAGGGCGCTCCCTCCTCCCGTGTCAGCGGGAGCAGCCGGTCCCTCCCCACTGCCCTGCTGGGAGCATCTCCTCTCCCGAGCAGAGATTTCACATTCATTTCACTGGTATGGCAAAGTCCGTTTGCTTTTTCCTTCAAGGTGCTTTACATTCAAGAGCTATTGCAATCCACAGCGAGGATCCACGGGGCCGGGGAGGCGCCGCAGCCCCCCCGGGGGGTTCTCTTGAGTTTGATTATTTGATTTAAATAGATCGCCCCAAACCTCTGAAGTGCAGTTCGTCTCCAAATTTTGGGGAACTCGAAGGGGGCCGCTGGCTCCCAGCCTTAGCTCTCCCGGGGGTCGCTGTACTGAAGCTCCGAGTTGAAAACCTCCTTATAGAGTGGGGGGAAGTTCATGGCAGTCTCCGGGTGCAGGAGACGGAAAAATTCCAGCTTGTCCAAGTGCAGGTTGCAAATGGTCTTCATCAAGGGCAGCTTGGAAACCATCTGCAGGGAGAGAAAGAAATGGTGACCACTGGGTACCCAATGGCCCTGATGCCACTGATCCCCCTCCCTTGGGGACGAGCGGGGGGGTTTGGGGACCACTGGGTTCCCAATTAGTGTCCCTTGCACTGATGTTTCCCCTTCTCTGGGCACAGTGGGTGGGTTTGGGGATCACATCTTTCCACGGGGGGGGCTCCTCCACACCCCTGCTCTGTGCAGGCCAAAGCATTCCCAAAATGGCTCCTTTTGCCTAAGAAAAACCCCACTTCCTGATGCACTGCCAGGTTCAGCAGCATGGTGCTGCCTCTGCCTGCACCACAATGGAGATTCACAGCCCTTAGACTTCTCCTCCTCAGACAGATTTGGGGTCTCACTCCCCAAAATGCCTGTGTGGCTCATGAACTCCGGCTCGTGTCCCCCAGCTCAGACACCCCCTGCAGTCCTGACCGGGTTTCCTGTGCCCCCACCTTCGAGAGCTTGTCCTCAGCGGAGTGTTTCTTCTGGATCTCGTGCTGCAGGGCCACGTAGATCTTGTCCTGGAGCTTTTGCACCTTCTTGGACTCGGTCAGCCACGGGCGGTCTGCGAGAGACAAAGGACAGAGTCACCACAGGGTCAGAGCCACCACAGGGTCTCCACAGGTCACCACAGGCTCTTTTAACCCTTCCTGCTCTCCAGGCTGGTTTTGGGGACACTTGGCTCCTCTCTATGCTCCCCACCCCACTGTGGGTGACACAGTTCCTCCTCCCACCATGGAGGTTTGACAGATGCATTTTCCGCATCTTTAGATGCATTTTTTCCCCCCAAGTTCCTTTCCGAACCGAAATCGTCCACCAAGGAAGCAGTGCTGGGGTTTATGGGGTCAGCTCTCCCCAGGGGACACCCCCAAATGCAGGGCCCTCCCCACGGCCCCCCAGTACCTGGGGAGAGCAGGACGGCAGCGGTGAAGAGGGCGAGCTCCTCGTCCGACAGCTGCAGGCGGCACAGGGTCCTCCCCAGCTCGAAGACAGCACCGATGAGGTCGTCACAGCCTGAGCAGGGGACAGTGGGGACACTGTCACTGCTCTGCCCAGAGCCTCCACACCCCCACCCACAAGCAGAACCCAGTGGCACCCAGAGCTTGGAAAGGTTTTGGGTCATGAGATTGGTGAAAGGGGAGTCCTGGACACTCACCTGGCTCCAAATTCCAGCCTTGTCTGAAGGAGGAGAGGGAGAGGGACAGGGAGGAGAGGGAGAGGAAAAACAGAGGAGGAGAAAGAAGGAAGAGAGGGAGAAGGAGGGAGAAGGAGGGAGAAGGAGGGAGAAGGAGGGAGAAGGAGGGAGAAGGAGGGAGAAGGAGGGAGAAGGAGGGAGAAGGAGGGAGAAGGAGGGAGAAGGAGGAGGAGAGCCCCGAGGGAGGGGCAGCTCGGTGGCTCTTACCGAGAGATTTGAACATCTGCATCCCACCAAACTTGCCCTCGAAGAGGACAGTGTTGTTCAAGGGGTTGAACGCGCGGATCATGCGGATCAGGAGCACCTCGAGGCAACCTGATGTAGGCAGAGAGAGCGCAGACGAGGGCAGGGCAGGGCAGGGCGGGGAAGGTCAGGGGGGTTTCCATCACCCCAGGACCAAATGTAAGAAAGAGGAAAGCCCCCAGTGCACGTTTGAGGTCCAAATTGTTCATTCCCAAGAGCAGAATGGGTATTTCAACACATCCAGTTTGGGTTTTGGGATTGGTTTAGGGTTTTTTTAGGTGTCCAATTGTGACCACAATATTTCACCAAAGGGAAATATTATCCAGTCATTCGCAGCCAGGCACAGAGAGACCGAGGTCGTGGTGGAGCACCAAGAGAGAGGAAAGGGTGAAAACAAAATAAATAAAAAGAAAATGGAAGGAAGAAATGAAAGAACGAGTTAAACTCCAGCGCGTCAGGCACGGCCAGCTCTGGCTTCGGGGTACAGCACCCCACTAGCGCGTGTCCCCAGTGCTGGGTGCTAATCTCAGCTCCCCAGCTCTGACAGATCAGAAACTAGGAGGTTTTTCCAGTGTTTTGGGGATTTTGCACATTCAGCTCCCCAGCCTGGGCACGGCATTGCCAGCTTGGGCAGATGGAAGGGTAGGGGACGTGGGTGTGTGCTGCCATCATCCTCCTCTTCCCAGTCTCTTGCTGGGAGAAGAGACCAATCCTTTTCTCTCAATCCTCCCTGCTCCCGTTTGAGTTTGGCACCCCTTTTCCCTGGGGAAAACCTTCTGTTCTCATTTCCATCCCAGTTTCTGGGTGACATTTGGATGAGGGCGGCCATGGAGAAAAGCCTCTGCCCAAGGCAGCCATTCCCCACGTGCCCCCCTTCACCATCACCCTTAAACATGACCTTCAGCTCCTTCCAGCCCAGCAGCTGCTCCCCCAGCACTGGGAGAACTGGGGCAGCAAGGGAGAGGACCCCCCGAAAGGAAAGCACCAGCCAAGAGAAAAGATGGGATTTGCCTCTGGCCCTGCGGCTGCTGCTCGGGAGAGGTGTTGGGGACACAAGGGGGACAGCGGGGACACGAAGGGGGTGGCAGGGACGCGAGGGGGGCGGTGGGGTCCCCCCCTCTTACCGGCTTTCAGGAGGATGATCTGGTCGTTCTGGCAGAGCTCCATGAAGCCGTCGATGCGCTTGGCGAACTCCACCACGTACTGGATGGCGTTGGAGATCTGCAGCGAGCACTGCTGCCACATGGCCTCACAGCTCTGCAGCACAATGGGGACACGCTCAGGGTGTGACACCCCAACACCCCAGCTCTGTCACTCCCCCGGGGCAGGGACGAGCACCCAGTGCCATCCATGGGGGATGGTGGCATTAGGACACCTGGCATGTGAGCTGCCACCACAAACCCGCCCTCTGGGCAGCTGCCAAAGCACTGACAGAACCTCCTCCCCACCTCAGGGGACACTGGCTGTGGCAGGGGGCTGTGACAGTGGCACTCACCTTGCTCTGCAGGGCACGGACCTCCTCAGGGGAGTACAGGCTCCACGCCAGGCGCTTGAGCTCCTCCGTTGTGTACTGGCACGTCTCCAGGTGCGACTTCACCACGTTCTGGGCCACCCGGTCTGCAAGGTGGGGACAGCAGGTGGTGACACCTGGGGACCCCAACCCCATTCTCTCCTGTGGGGCTGCTGGGGCTGAAGGGGTAGAGGGGCTCTCACATGGCATCACGGGGGGTGAGGACAGATGGGGCAGCAGGGGCTGAGCCTGAAGCAAGCGAGGGATGTGCCACATGACCTTGGGTGTGCTGAGCTCCATCAGGGAGCCTTGGGGCTGCTCCAAGAGCTGGGGCTGGGCTGACTATCATAGAATCCCAGAACCCCAGAACAGTTTGGGTTGGAAGCTTAAATTCCATCCACTTAATCATCTCAAATTTCATTCTAACCCTCTGCCATGGGCAGGGACACCTTCCCCTAGACCAGGTGTGTGTACTCAGAGCTGGGTGTGTCCTGCAAGGCACTGGGGTGGCCCCAAGCACCGTCCTCGGGGCCACACACACCCCACACGTGCCCAGCGCTCACCGATCTCCAGGACAGAGATGTCGGGGGGCAGCTGGGCCCCCTCCAGTGCCCCGTGTGCCAACAGTGCCGGCTCCAGCATCAGCTCGTAGATGGACTCCTGCTTGATGAGCGTGGCATCAGCCACGTCCAGGCTGGACTGGTCGGGCGAGGGCTGCGCCGAGGCCAGCAGGTCCAGGTTGTAGTAGGTGCTGCTGCCATCGGGGGTCAGGGGGAAGTCGAAGAGGAGCCCGTCCGACAGCGTGGAGATGTCGTCCAGGTCCGAGAGGCCGCTGCTGACGCTCGTGGTGTAGACGCGGCTCAGGGGCTCGGGCTCATCCTTGGCACCGCCGCTCTGCTCCTGGCTCTGCTGGTGCTTCTGCACCTCGGCGTAGAGGCTGTCCCGCTGCTTCTTGGACATGCGGCCGAACTTCACCGCTGCCCCGGGGGGAGACGGCGGCCGTGTCAGGGCAGCTCCACCCCCCAGAGCAAAGCCACGACCGCCCACTCTCCTGGGAAACGCCCTGGCTCCCGGGAAGTGCCTGGTTTGGGGGTGTGTGAGCCTCGAGCGGGGCTGGGACCCCACTGGATGCGCCCCCCTGCCCCAGACCAACCCTGGGTCAAACCAAACAGAACCAGCTTAGATTTTCCCATGGAAAACACGAAAGTATTTCTTACTTCCCAAACCCTCCTTGCACGGGGCTGGCCCTGCAGGGGAAGCAGCTTCACCCCGAGAGCCTGGCTCGCTTCGAGGAGGTCCCCGAGGGCCCCGGGCACCTCCAGGGCACGACTCACCGTCGCGGGACATGCCCAGTGCCAGGCATTTCTGCAGGCGGCAGTGCTGGCAGCGGTTGCGGTTGGTGCGGTCGATCAGGCAGTTCCTCTGCCGGGAGCAGGAGTAGCTGGCGTTGTTCTGCTGGCTCCTCCGAAAGAAACCCTGCTCGGGATGGGATGGGACGGGAAGAGTTGGGAAAGCTCCCGGCTGGAAAGCAGCCCCCGCGGCCGCCCGCCTGCCGGCACCCGGCGCCCCCGGGCTCACCTTGCAGCCTTCGCAGGTGATGACACCGTAGTGGATCCCTGAGGACTTGTCTCCGCAGATCTTGCACGGGATCACTTCGATTTGGGCTGCGGGGGATGGGGAAAGCGGAGAGAGCACGGGGATTAATAATGGTCACTGCTGGACGGGAGGAGGAAGATGCCCCCCGTCCACGACAGCCGCGGGCTGGCTCAACCCCTGGGGAAACTGAGGCTCAAGAGCCGGACCCACCGGCAGCCCAGCCCTTCCCACAGACCCCACAAGGATTCTTGCACCTCAGAGAGGTCCCTAAAAGATTCACACAGTGCGTGGGGTACCCTCATCCCCTCCAGCAGCAAGAGGCAGGGTAGAAAAGCCCTTGGATCCGGGAGAGCGCGGGATGTTTCTGCCCCAGCCTGCCCGGGACCCTGTTTTGGAATCATACCCCTTATTTTTCTACTGACGTGTGCACCAGGACAGGGACGGCCTTGGCACAGGGACCATCCCCATCCTTGCAGGTGTTCTGCTGGCCCCAACAGAGGGTCTGCCCACCCCCCCCCTCCCCCCCGTGCCCCCAGCAGCTCCTTTGAAACCCGGGACCGATATAGCCATCCCCAGCTCAAGGTCCCGGCCCCCTTCCCCCCACAAATCCTCTTCCCTCCCCGCTTCTGCTTCGCTGGCACTGAGCTGCTAATAGGCTTCGTCCTCCTCATTTTCCAGCTGCCCCAGATCTGGGCTTGCTCTGCCCTCCCCACCCGCGCGGGGGGGGACGCACGGCACCCCCGGGACTCGTACGTGCCTCCCGGCATCTCTGCACCCTCTAATCCCCGCTCCAGCCCCCGCACCCCCCGGCCGGGCTCAGCCTGGCGTCGCTGTCGAGGGTGCTGGGCAGCCACCGCCGTGCCAAAATAACCCCCACGGCCAGATTATGGTTATTTCCAATCTCCTGGGCCTGTGCAAATCCCTGCTCAGGTAATTCCCTTCTGCCTCTCTTTTCCCCTGGGAGCCATCGGCTCTGGTCCAGGGATGTTTTGTGGGGCCACCTCTGCAAGCGAGAGTCCCAGCGCTCAGCCAGTGCCACTTGTACCCCAGCACCCGGCCAGATCCTGGGGAGGCTGCTTGAGGGAGGCTGGAATGGGGCAGTGAAGCCTCACTGGGCAGAGGGGCAGCCGAGGTGCCATTGGTGCCCCAGGGATGCCCTCAGTCCCTCAGGGATGCTCAGTCCCCCAGGGATGGCGTTGTCCCTCCCAGGGATACGATCAGCCCCTCAGGGAAGCCATCGGTACCCCCAGAGATGCTCAATATCCCAGGGATGCTATTGGTACCCCCAGGGATGCCATCAGTGACCCCCTAGGGATGCCATCCCTGCATGCCCTGGGGCAGGTTTGCTTCCGAGCACTCTGGGGAAGGGCTCGCTCCAAATCCAGGTGTAAGTGGAGGGACGGATCTCTCCTGCATCCTTTGACTCACTGCTTAACTCAAAGCCCCACATGCACCAGGTGATTTTGGGGCTTACCCCTCCTTCCCCAGGCTGCTGAGCTCGGCTTCTCCTAGGGCTGTGAATGGGACTCACATCCCATTCCTGCCCTCACCCCCCCAAAATCCTCTGCCTGCATCTCTGCCTGCATCTCTGCCGTGGTTCTGGGCCTGGGAGAGCAGAGCTGATTTCCTCGGTCTGGGCAGGGCGGGGATGCCCAGGGCATCCTCACATCCCCCGCGGTTGCACCAACACCGCAGCCCCAGGCAGGGGGATGGAGGCACCGGGAGGGCCCTGTGCGGCCACCCCCAAATCGCCGCCCAGTTCCGATGACCACGACACCCTCCACTTCCCTGGATCCTGCTGCCATCTTCCCCCACTGCCGGACCACAGGGACCCCTTCCCACTTCAACACCCCGCCCCGAGCCCTGTCCCGGGATGGTACCGAGGTGGTGGCATGGCGGGGGGCACAGGGAGGGGGTGCCACCCCCGGCAGGAAGCGGCGTCGGCTCGTTATGCAACGTTAATTGCAGCCGCCGGCAGCGCGGGTGATGCATCGCGGGCGCCGCGCCCTCACGCCCGCGGCCGATACTCCGGTACCCGGAATTACCGGCACCGGCAAACACCGGGGCTGAGCGCGGCCCGGTACCACCCGGCACAGCCCAGCGATGCCACCCCACAATGCCCCAAAAGCCACGACGATCCCAAAGGCTTGGTGTGATGCCGATGGCCAAATCCCGCCCCCATGCTGGAGGGGAGCCCCCCGGAGCCCCCCAGAGGCCCCCGAGAGCCTTCGGAGCTGGGACTGTGGGTGATGGAGGTGATGCTGTCCTGGTGAAGGAGAAGCCCCGACCACCCACCGTGTGCCCGCAGCCTTTTGGGGCTCTAATTATCATCCTGCTAATTACCCGGCCGTGCCCGCCGCTGGCACCTGACCCGCTCGTAAGACGCTCGCCCCAAATAACTGACGTGGAGATACGGCCGTAACCTGGCGATGGCAATTACAGCCCAGCACGGTTAATTGCTGCTCTGATTGTAAACCCGGCTGAATCACCCAGTCGGCTCCATCAGTGTCCCCTCGTGCCCAGCCTTGGACCCCCGGGGCAGTCGGACCATCCCCCCCTGTGACCCCCAAACACCCTCCTGGGGCAAATCCAGAGGGATGAGGAGGAATGTGGGTGCGGGTGGGGTGGCCACAGCAGCTCCCGCATGCCCCAAATCGCACTGTGATCAGGGGAAACATCAGTAGACCCCAAATCCCGGATATTCCTCCACCCCCAGCCCACCCCTCCGTGCCTCAGCTTCCCCGCTGGAGGGTTTGGCATCTCCTCCCACCACAACCGTACCAGAATTGGCCGCACTGCAAAGGGGAGGGGGGCGGGGGGGGGAATTTAGGAGGGGGTGAACCTCTCCCCCCTCTGGGGGAGGAAGCAGAGAAACTCCACCCTGGGGCCGATGGGGGCTAAAATAGGGATCAGGATAAAAGAAACAACAAAAGGGTTAAAAAAATAAGTAATAATGATCTCCAGCCGGCAATTAAAATGTCCCGGCGGTGGTATTTGCTCTCCTCCCACTGTAAACACTTCTTGCCCAACTCCCGGCCCGCTGCCACCGGCCGGCCCTTATGTAAGTGGCCCTGTGGCACGGTCCGGCCCCGGGGCCCGGCCGTGGCGGGGCGATGGCCCCCGGTGCGGCGGCTGCGCGTGGCCCCGCGGTTGGAGCCATCCTGTCCCACTGACACACTTTCTGCCCGTGGCCACGCGCGCTTGTGTAACCACGGCCATTAACCCTTCCGGGGCCGCGGCCACGCCGGCACCGGGCTGGGGCTCAGGGCGGAACCCCCGACCTCCCGCCACGGGGAGCGGGAATTTTGGGGCATTTTGGGGTGGTACCTCCAGCTGGGGACATCCATTTGTCACCCTGAGCTGCAGCTCCATGTGAGGGACACAGGTCTGTCCCTGCACAGGTCGCCTGTCACCCCCCAGACTCAGCCATGTGTGACCCCTCCAGCCCAGTACCGCTCGGCCCAGACCATGCTGGAGGCTCCGGTGGTTTTGGCAGAGCCGGAACCGCCCTCCCCGGAGCAGGAATCGGCCCTGGTGCCATGTCGGCACACCCTCCTCTCCATAGCCTCTGCCCCAAGGGCGGGCATCTCTTGCACCCCAAAACAAAACAAGGCAAGCCCTGCAGGATGCAGCCACGGGGGGCCGGACGCCCCCTCTGTGGCACAGGGAGGGTGGGGGCCTCATCCTCCTCCCCCCCATCCCTCCCCTTGGCCGTATGACCTCACTGCTTTGGGGGAATCACACCAAAACCCTCAGCACCCCTCTGAGCCTCAGGACGTGCTGTGACCCCACTGATGCTGGAGGCGTTTTGGAGCTGCCCCCCCTCCCACCGGCATAACTGGGTGCCCCTGACTGCAGGGTGAGGACTCCTGGCAGGAGGGAGTTCTGGGGTGCACTGGCAGATCCCTGTACAATCCTCTGCAGTCCCCCAGGGTGAGCTGTCACCCCACAGGGGCAAAGTATGGCCATCCCTTCTCATGGGGGGCCACATGAGGCCATGGTGTCCTTGCCGGAGGTAGAGGGGCCAGCATCCCAGCCCTGAGCATTTCAAAGGTGGCTCCGTGTTTCTGGGGCCATCCGTGCCCCCGGCGCCTCCCCAGTGCCCTGGCTCGTTACCCAGTGAACCTGCTGGGAAAGCAGCTCCGTGCCCCATCCCTCTGCCAGGCTCGATCGATGCAGCAGGACAGGCACCTCTGGTCATTGGCAGCAGCTCTGCGGCCCCCCCGGCATCCCTCAGCCCCAGCCAGGGCACCGGGGGACTCCAATGCTTCACCTCCACCACCTCTCCCCTTCCAGGGGAACTCAGCATCCTCCTGTTGCAGGCAGAGCACGGAGAGAAGGACGAGTCCAGGCTGCCCAGGGACACACAGGGACGTTCAGGGATCCACAGGGACATGCAGGGACCTGTGATGCCCCATCTTCCCATTCCTGCCCTAAACCCCAGCTCCGCTCCTGCATCCCCTGCAGCAGCCTCCAACCCCGGGAGCAACTGCGCTTCCCCACAGCCACCATTCACAGTTGTGCTTTGCTATCAGGGTAGGAATAAATAAGGAAATAAAGGGAATTATCACCCCTTTACATCTGCTGTTGGCTTTGCTATTAACAGCCCCTAGTGCTGCAGCACCCCGGGGTCTCCCAGCATCCCGGCTGTTGCTGCCAAAAAATCCCGTCCCCATCCACGCACCCCGGGGAGCCCCAGAAAAGCCAGGCCCGTGCCGGGTGTTCACAGCCCCGGCTCCAGGCAAAGGGACACCGGCAGCACCAGCAGCACTGAGGCCAAGTGGGCAGTAGGGAAAATTGAGATGACACAACCACAGCCCCGTGCCGGGCTGGGATGCTGGAGGGGGGGAACTGCTATCCTAATTGATTAGCAAAGATTTCCTGGAAACTTCGGGCCAGAACATCGCTCAGCTGCTCTCACCCTGCCCTGGAGCAACCCCTGGCCACCTTTCCTTGCAGCCACGAGAACGGAGATTTTGCATTCTCCCCGGTCCCCAGCAAAGCGCTGGTTTTCCCTGTCCCGTGGTGCAGTGTGTGCCCCCAACAGGGAAACCGTAGCGCCGGATGGGCGATGTGGCTCCCCCAGGGCCACCCGGCCCCTGCCCGGGCTGCTCCGGTTCAGCAGCTCCTGTTCAGCAGCTCCCGTGCCACGCAGCTCCGTGCCAAGGCCAGCCCCGCCGGCGCAGGACGCAGCCCTTTGCACTTTGCCTGCTGCGGAAGGGTGGCAAAGGTGAGGCAGCGAGGAGGGGGACCTGCAGCCCGGGGTGGGGACAAACCGGGCTGCGGTGGGAGAACCCCTCCAGCACTGCTGCTAAACCTGGGGGAATTATCTCCCTGGGGCTAAAAAAAGGCAGGAGAGCAGCTCTGCTCGCCACATCCGATAAACCGGGCTGATTTAGACATTAGCAGCTCTTTAAATAACCGCTGCGAGTTCAAAGTTAAACGTGACAAGGAACAGGGACGCTGGGCTGGGGACAGGGACCACCGTCCCCCCTCCACTGCTCTTCCCTCTCCAGGCGCTGACTCTCCCTGGAGTTCTCAGGGTGGGGGATCCCAAATTCCGTCTGAACCCCTCAGGACCCCATAAAGCCAGCGGACAGCTTTCTTCTCCAGGCTTGTTTTTTGGGAAGTGACAGGCACGGCCATCCCCGCGCTGGGGTCCCGGGACAGGCGCAGCCGTCGTGCGGGAAGGGCCGGTGGGTGCCGGCCGCCCTCGGCCGCGCCAGCGTGTGCACGCCGCCGAAACGGGCAGGGAAGCTCCTCCTCCGCCCTCTCTGATTTTTTCCAATGACAGATCTAGGTCACTAGGACAAGTCGCAAAGGCTGCCGAGCCACCGCACGCTCCTCGCCACGCTGCTTGCAAAACAAGTGAGCAGGAGGGCTGGAAACCGTATAGGATTATACAAGGCAAAGCCTCTTCCCCGGCCCCGGCGCAGCCGCGGCGCAGGGAAGGACAGGAGCGAGGAGCTGCTGTGGCCCCCGGGGGAACGGGGCAGAGCGGTGGCGGTTTTGGGAAGGAAAATGGAGATTGAATCAATTTGGTGTCGCCATGCGGCATTTGGGCTTCGAGAGAGATGAGGACGCGGGACTGCGGGAAAAACGCCCGACTGGGGGGAATGGTGGGATATCAGGAGGGTTTGGCCCAAAGTTAGGGTCAAGACACAGCGATCCAGGGGGGAAAGGAAAAATATTTTAAAAAAGGAAAAGTTCGCCCAGTTGCTAATTAAGCCGGCGCTGGCTGTGCAAGTGCTACGTAAGAGCCAGGCGTGTTCGCAATTAGGCAGGCAGTAATGCTTTCCTCCGTCCTAATAAAGGTGAAAACCCAGGGAGGCGTGGGGCAGGAAAGGGATGTGGGGGGCTCGCCTCGCCCTCCTCACGCACCCCGGCCCCACCGTTACACAAGAGTGCGGCGGGGGCAGAGCCGCAGCACCGGCGGCGCGGGGAGGAAACGGGATTTGAGGAGCTCGAGAAGGAACATCCTGGTACCCACACCCCAAAATGTGCCTGAGGACGTGCACCCCCCCAAAACACACCTATGGAGGGGCACGAAGGAGTCCTGGCAGGGCGAAGGGCTGGGGGAAGGCAGGGGATGATGGAAAAACGATTTAAAGGGGGATGAAAATCCCAGCCCAGGGTGCAGCACGCTAGGAACAGAGCTGAGTCCGGCCACCGCTGCGTCACCATCACCAGGCCCCGCTGGATTGTCCCGCTGGAGCCTTCCTCCCTCCATCCTCCTCCTCCCCACCGCCTCCTTGGCAAAGCAGAGGGGTGAAAAGTAGGAATTGCCTTTGGTAACGGGTAAAACCAGGCACGACTCACCCCTGTCCTGGACAAGGGGCACCCAAAATTGCACCTGATCCCTTGCCTGTCCCTGCAGGAGCCTCCCAAACTGCCCACCACGCCGTGGGGAGGGGGAAAAAACTACAATAAATCCAGCCCTGGTGGGAGCAACATATTGAAGAGGAGATTAAGGGGTTTAGTGCGGGGAAAAGCTTAAGAGTGCGTCTAAGCCGGCGTCGGAAAGCAAAGCAAAATAAACAAGAATTTTATTCCTAACGAAGGGGGAGCTGGAGGAGGCAGAGCGGCTGGTGCGGGTTCCCCCCTCGTTCCCCTCCGCGGGGCTGGTGCGGGACCCCCTTGCCCCGTTCCAGCGAGGCTGATGCGGGTCCCCCTGTGCCCGCAGTGGGGCTGGTGCGGCGTTCTTCCCATCCCTTCCGCGGGGCTGATACAGGTCCCCCCTTGTCACTGTCCGGGCTGACACCGAGTCCCCCCGTCCCCCTCCGCGGGGCTGATGCGGGTCCCCCGTATCCCCGTCCGAGCTGACGTCGGGTCCTCCCCGTCCCCCTCCGCCAGGCTGATGCGGCTCCCCCCGATCCCCAGCAGCACCAACTTCTGCCGCTGCCCCCCGCAGCCCCCAATCCCCGGACCCACCTCGCATCTTGTCCGCCGCGGTCAGGGCGCCGGGGGGCGCATGGGGCGGCGCGGGGGTCCGGAGCGGCGCGGGGCGCGGCGGGGAGCGGCGGCACCGGGAGGCACCGGGCGGCACCGGGAAGCACCGGGCGGCACCGGGCGGCTCTGGCACCTGCCCCTCCGCCGCGCCGTGACCCACTTCTGCCCGAGCATGCGGCCGTTCACATGACGAGCCCGCCCCGCCCCCCCCAATCGGTTTCACTTCCAGCCCCACCTCCTGCCCTTCGTCCTCCTCCTCCTCCTGCTCCATCCCCATCCCCGCCGCTCCGCCGCCCGGTGCTCGGCGCTGCGCGGGCGCTGCCGGCGCCTCCCCGGGACCGGGGTCTGCGCGACCCCCGCCCGGCTGTGGCCGCAGGGCGCTCGGAGCTGCCCCCCGGGGCTGCCCGCCCTCGGGAGGGCCGTGCCGGTGCCCGTCCTGCCCCGGCTCGCCCAGGCACGGGGCTGGCTGCGTGTCCCGCTGAATCACGGCTCCCTTGCTTCACTCCGCTCCCGTGCAGCCCCGCTGTCCCCTCCAGGGACCTCGCTCGGCTCGGGGACCCCAAAAAACCCCCGGCAGGACAGGACAGGGCGGGGGAGCCTCTGCAGAAGGTGCAGCACCCGGCGCTGGGGGATGTGGGGAGCGCGGGGACCCCCGTGCGGCTGCCCCATGTGCCCATGTCAGGGTGCAGATGCTGAGGTCTGGGGGCACATCCCACCTGGGAAACCTATGGGTCGGGAATGGCTCCATGGAGGTAGTGGGAAGCTTTGAGGGTGACAGGGAGGCATTCCCACTCTGTCCTTCATGCTGGGATATGCACAGGTGGCTTTGGGGCCTGGGCTTGTACCCTGGATGAGGGGACACTTGGACACTCTCCCTAAGATGTGCAAAGAGATGGTGGCTCTGGACCACGCAACACGGCCTCGCTGTGCACAGCCCGAGGTGTCGGCACGGGGCAAAGTCCCCTGGCTGGGGTTTGTGGTGCACCAGGTCACCAGAGTCCTCCCTGGTGCCACATCACAGGGGTGGAGGCGATTGGTCTTGGTCACGCTGGGCCAGGGCTCAAGTGCCAGGGTCAGTGCTCAGCAGTGCCCAGAGATGCCCGGGGACAGTGGCACTGGCCTGGAGACCTGATGTGTGTGGAGAAGGCATCTGCCATAGGCATGAGCACAATTCCCATCACAGACATGGATCTGGCATCCACCATGGGCATGGACCTGGCATCACCACAGGCATGGATCTGGCATCTGCCACAAGCATGAGTGTGGCATCTGCCATGAGCATGGCATCCAGTCGTGGTCACAAGCACAGAATAGCTACATCAGCCGTGGACATGGAGACTACTCCCACCACAGGCACAGATGCAGTCACCATCACCACACATGGCATCACTGCCTCCTCCCTGGATGGCCTCCTGCCCTCGAAGCTGGGCCCTGAGGGGACACCTCGTCTCAAATCAAACCATTTAATGGCAGCTGAAGGGGACAACTTCAACCCACATCCATCCCAAACGCTGAGCTGAGCAGGGGGTGCG
Organism: Eopsaltria australis; assembly: GCA_034509425.1. NCBI lineage: Eukaryota > Metazoa > Chordata > Aves > Passeriformes > Petroicidae > Eopsaltria > Eopsaltria australis. Next base: position 335,147 of record JAVTVJ010000760.1, on the reverse strand, counting down.
GGGATGCTGATGGGCTGCTGGCAAAGGGGTTCCCCTGCTGTTCCTGGAACTGTCCCCCTGCTCTGGCTCAGGCAGGTGGCAGTGGCAGAGGGACGCTGGGGCTGAGCCATGGTGGCACTTTGTGCACTCCCACCCATGTGCCGAGAACCGCCCGGCTCTGCTCCGGCGCGGGAGCGGCTGCGGCGGGGAGGGGGACAGGGGATGGGGAGCGGGAGGTGCGGGGGGCGGAGGGGCCGAGCCACCCAGCGCGCTCCAGTGCAGCTGTCTGACACGATTTCTCTGATGGCGATTGGGAACGGGTTCGCTGCTCTCGCCGGTCGGATTCCCTCCTTCTTCCCGGCTTTCCTGCCTCCTCCGCATGGATGGGCACGCAGACGGGACGCGGGGCGACGTCTCGCCTCGCTCTTCGCAGGCTCTGCTTCCAGCACGGCTCCTGCGAGCGCAGCCCCGGATGGAGCCGGAGATCCCACCCCGGTGCGCATCCCCAGCGGCCCCGGTCAGGGGCAGCCCCTGCGCTGGCGGCGTGCGCGGCGAGGCCGCTGCCGTCCCCCGGGGTCACGGGAGCTGCCGAAGCAGGTCACCCTCATTAGCCCCATTTCAGATGGGGAAACTGAGACCGGGAGCAGCGCAGTGACTCTTCGTGGCACGCAGGGTCCGGCCCCGGCGAACTCGCCCCTCCCAAAAGGCTGTCGCCGATTGCCGCTGTTGGGACAGTCGCGGCTGAATCGCGCCAGAGCGAGAACGAAAATACTCCCCGAGTGCTCAGCGCAACCCAAAAGTATGAGGTTACATAAGCGGCACCACACCTGCCGTGAGCAACGCGGGACCCACGCACCCATCCACGCACCCGCTCCCCGCCGCCGTCCCCTTAACCCTTCGTGTGCGGCGCCCGGCCCGGCACCGACAGGAACGAGCCCAGGGGAGAAGGAGATGCTGCAGGGTTACCTGAGCAGGTGCTGCAGGTCTGGGACTCAGTCCCATGGTTTTGGGGCCACAATGGGGGGAGATGGAGAGGCTCTGCCAGAGCAGGAGCCCCTTTTCTCGTGAGCAGGGTCTCACCCCATGGACTTGGCCAGGTTTAAATTGGGGGAGGCTGAGCCCCTGGAGTGATATTTGCTTCTGAGAGAGGAGCGGCCTCCCCCTCTTGCCACGGGCTGTTTCTGCTGGGGCAGCAGTGGAGGTCACAGAACGTCTCCTAAAAGCCCTCTCCCCTCCCCACGCTGGGACAGGAGCTGGTGCAGCTCCGTTCACGGCTGGTTGGTGCAGACACCCCGGTATCTACTGGTGCTGTTCCTGGTGCTGGGAAGCAGAGGGGCTGGAGGGACAGAGCTGCCTTTGGTTCCTGGGCGGTGCCAGGCCTGGACTCGGTGCCAGGAGCTACACCCGCCGGGGCAATGCCGGGGGACAGGTCCAGCTGGGCTGGATCCAGCCTGGTGCAGGCGGCATCAGCGGCAGAGGAAGGAAATGGCCACCAGGACGGGATAAGGAAGCAAAAACTGACGGTTGCTACCATCCAGCACTTCTCCTCCTGCCCCAGCCTTGCTGCCAAATCTTTTTGATCAGGGCCCGGGCAGACCGCGCGGCACTGCCAACCTGTGGCAGCGCTGAAGTGGCCACGGCTTGCACGGCTCTGCCGCCAGGATCAGCCCAGCCGGCCCCCGGCTGGCCCGGAGGTGAGCAGGAATTCCGGATGACACCACCGCGCCTTAATCACTGTTTGCTCTCCCTCGCGCCCCACCCAGCGAGAGGGGAACCTTCTGCCAGCATCGCCCGTCCCACACCCAGAGCCCCTCACCCCAGCTCGGGGACACCGCCAGGACTGTGCCAGCAGCCCCGAGCTCGGTGAGCCCCGGAGCCCGCGGTGTTTGTGCCGTGGGCTTCCTGCCCTGGGCACTGCCCGGCGCCTGCCGTGACTCAGTTTCCCATCGGGAATGGCTGCCCTGCTCGGCAGGGACTGGGTCACGGGGTGAACCCCCTGACGGGGGCCATAGCATTGGGGTCCCCACATCTCATCCTCAGGTGCTGGCATGGGGATGTGCCCCACGGCATCCCCCAGCCCCAGGACTGGGCATGAGTCCTGTCCCCCAGTCCCAGGGCCATGTGAGGGTCCAGCCATGCCCCCCATACCAGGCTGGGGGCGGGGGCAGCAATGGGGGCCAGGGGGGCTGCGGGGGAACTGCAGCACTTGCAACCACGGAGCCTTCTTGTGTCCCCCTATCTGCGGGGGTGATACAGGGGGTACACCCTGCTCAGGGACCGGGTCCCACTGCTTTGTCCTCTCCATGGTGTCACTGTCACCCTTCCTCCCAAAACTGCTGCTGAAGCGCTTCGGTGGTGCAGGATGAGGGTCCCTCCGCTGTGCCAAACAGGGCAGTGCCCTCAGACCCTGGGGATTGAGATGTGGCTTTGCCAGCTGTGCCAGTCCTGGCAACCAGTGGGATCGGGCATGGTGCTGGGCACGTGGCCCTGCTGCAGTGCTGTGAGTCACTGCACCTCGGTGCTGCTTATGCAAAGGCTGGCACGGGCTGTGGCATGGGGCTGTGGGGCCATGGGGTAATGGGGCCATAGCAAACGGCTGTGGCGTGGGGCTGTGGGGTCATGGGGCTGTGGCGTGGGGCTGTGGGGTCATGGGGCTGTGGTGTGGGGCTGTGGGGTCATGGGGCTTTGGGTGCAGGGTGGCTGCCACTCGGGCACACTGCAAGTGCAAAGCAGAGCATGGAGAAGGGGGAAACTGAGGCAGCAGTGATGTGCACCCGTGAGTCCTGCAGCCCGTGCGGCGCTGTCCCTGTCACCGCCAGGGGCCGGGGCTGGGGGGCAACAGGGCCAGGTGTAACCGGAGCCCCCGGGCTGGACTGACCCGCTCACGGCTCACGTAACGCCTGCCCGGTGCTTATGCAATAGCTGCTGCCATGTGGCTCTAAGGGACACCCAACGCCGCGGCAATTACCCAGCCCCTAATCAGCAGCGACGCAGGATAACGAGGCTAATTAGAGCCATGGCCAGCAGAGCTGCCGAGGGAGGAACATTCAGTCTCCCCCTGCACCCTGAGGGGTGTCCCAAGCAATTAGTTACTGCTGAGCCTTCGTTAGGGACTGGTCATGGCTGGGCTGGACCCCACTGTGCCCTGGGCAGTGGCTGTGGGTGTCCAGTGGCGGGGAAGCACGGCATCCCCATCCCTGCCTCCATCCCTATCCCTTCTACACCCCCATCCCTGCTTGCATCCCCATGCTTGTTTGCACCCCTGTCCATGCCTGCATCCCCGTACCTTCCTGTATTTCCATCTCTTCCTACATCTCCATCCTTGCCTCTGTCACTGTTTGCATTCCTGTCCATCTGCACTCCCATCCCTTCCTACATCCCCATCCCTGTTTGTATCCCTGTCCTTACCTTCATCCCCATCCGGCTGCATCTCCATTCCTCTCTGCACCCCCATCCCTTCCTGCATCCCCATCCCTGTCTCCATCCCCATCCCTGCCTTCATCTCCATCCCTGTCTCCATCCCCATCCCTTCCTTCATCTCCATCCCTGTCTCCGTCCCCATCCCTTCCTTCATCTCCATCCCTGTCTCCATCCCCATCCCTGCCTTCATCCCCATCCCTGTCTCCATCCCCATCCCGCACTCCCGTGGTGCAGTTAAGCTCCAAGTAGGTCAATAGGCCGCGGTGTTGGGTGACCGTGGGCGGCTGCAGCACCTGCCCAGGGGGGCTTTGCTCCCTTTATCCCTGGTTACCCTGGTCCTTGGCCGAGCCCACCCCTCTGGTCACCCCACTGGGCTCTGTGGTCCCCGCGGACGGGGCAAAAGCCCGGACTGGCCCTGGCCCGGACTGCAGAGCCCTGACTCATCTCATTGCATAAATGATGCCCAAATTGGCGCTTGAAGGACGGTCCTGGCCCTCCCTCGCCGCCCCCTCCCTCCCCGGTGCCCCGGGGGGCTCAGCCCGGCGGCGTGGGGTGCAGAGGGCTCCCCGGGCAGCTCCCCCCGGCACTCGCCCCCGGCTCGGGCGGCGCAGCCTCCGCTCGGCACCGTCCCGGGCACCGCGCGGCGCTGCCGAATCTCCAGCGTAATAATTAGGAGATAAACAGGAAAGAGGAAAGGGGCAGATTTCATATTCCGCCCCGATCCCTCCGGGACAGATAAAAGCGGAGTGGGGGGACTCAAGGGGGCTTTTTTCACACTTGTTTCTGCTGAATCAAACATTTTTCCTCCTGCTTAGAAGATTTCCTGACTCCCCCTGTTTCCCCCGCTCCCGCCTTAATGAGGTTTTGCTGTAAAAGTCTCCGAGCCTCAACCATGGCCTTGAGTTAATCTCCAGGCACCTTCAAAGCTGGGCTGTTCCTTCCTCCCCCCAGCCCCTCCTTCACCTCCATCTTTTTGAACTTCCCAGCCATAAAATTGCTGAGTTTCATGTGATGCTGCTTCTCCCGTGGCCGGCAGCAAGCACGGGGGTCCCGGACAGATGGGGGCACATGGCAGGGACGCGGTCCTGAGGACTGGGGCAGGAATGTGGGATGGTCCCTCCAGGTGGAAAAGCCACCTGCCTTAGAGGGTAACCTCCAAACTAGGGTGCAAAGGGGATATTTGGGGGTTTTATTTTGCCCCCAAACTGGAATATTGTGGAAATACTGCGAAAAAATAGCCCATGGCTCAGGGTGGCCCCGTCTTTGCCACCAACAGTGAGGCTCTGGAGGCTGGTGGCACTGGGGCATCACTCTGTGGGGCAGGCTGAGGACGTGGCAGGGTGTGCAGTCAGGTGCTCATTGGGTGCCAGGAGCAGCCCCCTCCAGGGCTCAGCTGGGGATGACTCTGGGACCCCAGGCTGGGGCTGCTGGCAGGAAAATGGAGCTGGTCAAGGTCCTGTCCTGGCTGCCTGCTCAGGGCTCTGCCATGGGTACCAGCTGCTCCCTGGGGAAGGGGCTTGGAAGCTTCACAGCCCCTCAGTGGCATCCCTGCTGCCAGGACAGCGCCTGGTCCTCAGAGCACCCCTCCATCCCTCCTGGGGGGCTCTGGGCACCCCCCCCTCCATCACCTGTGTGGGTGCCCAGCCCTGACCAGAGCGGGTCCAAAACCCCGGGAATGGGAGAAGCAGGAGCTGACAGCACCCGAGCTGATCGAGTGAGGGGTGCTGCCCTGTCCTGCCCATGCTGGAGTCATCGGACACCGCCGGGCTCCCTCCTCCTGCCCCCGGTGCCCCAGGCTGCCCGTGGTGCCCGTACCTGGGCGTCCCGTTCCAGAGCCGATCTGGAGGCTTTAGTGCAAGTTAATCCCAGCAATCCCTTAATTCCAGGGACCGAAATAGGAAAGATCAGTAGGTCAGTGGGAAAAGCTCTTGGCCAAAGTTAACATGTTAATGCAGAGAGAAGGCGAGGGAAGGAGCAGGGGAGAGGAAAGTGCCCGGGAATCTGCTGTTGGTCCGCCCCGTGCCCGGGCTCTGGTCACTCTGCACCTCGCCGTTTTGGGGATGCCAAGCACTGGTGACCCAGGAAGGCTTGGCAGCTTCCGGTCTGCTGCAATTTTGGGAAGGAAGGAGAGGTTTTTCCCCTCTCACCGAACAGCCCAAGCCCAGCGCTCGCATCCCCGAGGCGATCCCGGTGCGTTAAATCCCGGTCCCCAGAGGCGAAAGGTTGCGCATTAGCGCCTGCACCGCTGAGCGGCCCTAATTAGGGCTTGGCAGGCGCCCGCCTCGGCCCCGTAAGCACCTTTTTGGCTGCTGCTCTGGAAAAAGCCGTGCCGGAGGGCTTAGCTTTTAATACAGCCGAAGCCCAGGTGAGCCACCCACCGCCGCCCAGCACCTGCGGGCCGGTCCCGGCCCGGCCGAGGGGCTCGGCTCTGCTGATGGGTCCCAGCTCCAGCTGTGGTCTCCGGGGGCTTCACCTGGTGGCCCCACACAAGACCCCCAGCCCTGCAGCGCCCACGCTGCTGCTGGTGCATCCCAGCTGGAACCTCCCAGGGCCTTTCTCTGCATCCCCAGCCGCTTTCCCTTGGGGTTGGGTGCTTTTGGGCAATAATATCGCTATGGGAGCAGTTTCCTTAAATCCATCTTTGTTACCACAAGCAGCTTAGCACCAGAAACTCTCTTCCTCTCTGTTCTTTTAATACGATCCCGGCTTAGCAAAGCCCCGGGCTTAGCCACTGCCCCTGCAGTGCAAGTGAGGAGAGGAGAATTAAATAATATGAAAGGAGAAAACAAAGGGCTCTGCTTGATTTAAGCAGCTGGAGGGGGGGTGGCAGCAGCCCAGCCCTGCCTCGGGGGAGCCGCTGGGGTTACCTGAGGAGGGGGATGCTCGGTGGGATGATATAGGGTGGGGCCCCTCCGGGATGCCTCGTTTTTACAGGTCAGTGGGTCAGGGATGCTCTGATGATCTCAGTCATTGCTCCTGCTGGCAGATCCCGAGGGAGACAAGGAACCTCAAATACCTCACTGTGCTTCCTGGTGGCAAATATTCCCATTCCCCAGAGTTCTTCCGTCTTGGGCTCTGCCAGAACCAGTGAACGGCTCAGGAGAACTCAGTGCCCTTTGCAGAGGCAGCATCACACCAAGACATGGCCCTTCCCCACGTCCCACCCCACCAGACCGGGGTGGTGCTCCCTGGCAGACCCTGCTCTTGCTCTGTGCCGGCGGGCTCGGGGTTCCTGCTCATCCCTGGCTCCCAGCTGGCCGGGCTGGCTCCCATGGCTGCCACCGTGGCTCACCTTGGACTCCGCTCCCGGCACAGCCCAGCGCCCGCCTGGGTTGCTGGGGAGACGGGCTGGTTTATTTACCATCGGGGCTGCGATAAGGAGTGTGAAAGGAGAGGAGGAGCACATGGTGTCCAATGTGCCTGACCCACTTTTCCATCGCCCGGGCATTGCTCGCCCTCGGCGATTGGATTGCAGCGCCTGCGGAGCCGCCGGGGCTCGGGATGTCCTCCCTTCCGAACCCCGCTTGTTCTGGGTCGGTTGGGAACAGAGGAAAAGCATCCCTGGGCACCGGGAGCGGGAGCGATGGGGATGGAAACGCCATGGGGAGTGGAGCTCTCCGGGGCCGCTCCTCGCGCCCGTCCTCGGCCGTGGTGGCGGCGCGGCCCCGCCGGCGCTGGCACAGTGGCCCAGATCTGCCATTCCGCATGGCTGCCCCCGCTGTCCCCGGGGCCGGGCGCCGGCAGGCAGGGCGCTCGCTCCGCGCCTCGCCCGCCCGCCCGCTAATCCGACATGACTCTTCCATTAGAGACGAGATGCCGGCAAAGAGCTTTTCGGTGTAGGAATTAACTCCTTCTCCCACCCCGCAGCTCCCTGACCTGGAGCGCCGGCTCCGGCTCCGTCGCCCGCGTGGCCTGGGGTCTGCGGGATAAGGGGGAGTCCCCCCGGTGTCACCCTCAGCCTGGTGGTGGGCTGGTTCCCCGGGGGGCCTGGCTAAACCCTTACATGTGCACCTCCCATCCTCCTCCTCCTCTGAGAATGCGGGATGCGAGCAGAGAGCCGGCAGTGAGGTGGCAGAGGGTGACAAAGAGGGGCTCCATGGACCCCCGGAGTGGCAGGAGGGGCTCCAGCCCAGTCCCTGTCCCTGGCTGCAGCACAGTCGCTTCCCTTATCGATCTTCTCTTGTTAATTATCGGCTCCAATCGAGCCTGATCAGAGCCACGGCTCCCTGCAAAGGCCCTGTTGTGATTCTGGCCATTCCTCCCCTGCCCTGAGGTGCTGGGGCTGCTGGGGAGCAGATGGGACCCAAAGGGGGACCTGGGGAGCTGGGGGCAGGCGGGATTTGGGGTGCATGTCCTGGCCAAGGGGGGCTCCTGAGCAGGGGGACCCGGGACACGGTGGGGACAGAAGGAGGGGGAAGAGCCCAAGCCAGGAGCCAGCACAGGACCCCTGAATGGCACAAATGTCCCAGAGCAGAGGTGCCAGCATCTCACATCTGACACTGGGAGACAGCAGTGGTGGCTCTGGCAGAAAAGGAGGTCCAAACAGTGCAGGGTTCACTCTCCAGAATCAACCACTGCCCCAGGGACAGCCACCTTCCCACACTGGGGCTCTACACCTGTCCCTGCCACGGTGGGCTCTGCTGACCTCGGGGCTCCAGCTAAGGGGACTTCAGAGGCAGCCACCCACCAGCAGCCCCCCAAAGCTGCTGCAGAGCAGGCAGGTAGTGCTCAGGAAGGCTCCAAGGGGTTGGAGAGGGGCTGAGGAGGGGCTGCTCTCACCTGCTGTTCTCACCGTCTGCAGGGATGGCTCTGTTCTCACCATCACCTCCCCCACCAGTGCGGTGTCACTGGTCTGAGGACCTTTTGCCATCCTGGGCTGGGTCGATTCAGGTCAGGATCCTGTGTAACGCTGGCTGTGAGCACCTGGCTCACTGTGGGGATGTCCCAATGGAGAGCTGACCTGGATCTCAGCCACCCCTGTGACCGTCACCTCCTGTGCCACTACATGGCCCTGGGACAAGGACCTCTAGCTAAGGAACAATCCTGGAACATCCAGAGAGGACAGGACAGGGAACAGCTGCTGTCCCTGCCCCTTGTAGTGACGCCAGGATAGCCCAGCCCAGGGTGGGCACTCGAGGTGCCTCAGTGGTGCTTTGGGACTCAGAATGGGGGACATCCACCAAAGTCAGTTTGGGACCTCACCCTGGAGTACCACAGCCCGGGGTCTCCTGATCCCCCCAGCCAGAGAGATGCCCAAAAGGACACAATCTCTCCTCCCACCCTGGGCAGGGGCAAAAACATGCACTGATTATTTTTGTGGGACTCTTTGGTTGCAAATCAGGGTGTCATTACTCTTCCTTCACACCGAATAGCTCAGACGCCATGGCAGGGTGGGGTTGCGGTGGCAGTGGAGGAAACGATCCCCAAAATCCCAGTGCTGAGCCCCCCATGAAATATTCAGGCTGCTCTTCACAATTCCCGCCTTGCTGCCGTCGAAAGCACCATGAATATTGCAGGTGGGCATTAAAGTTTCAGGGCTGCCATGTTTCAGGACACTGTCACCATGGGAAGTCCCCCTGCTGGGACATGTCACACCTTCACCAAGCTCCAGTGACCTCCTTCTCTCTGGTTTACCCCAAAACCTAGGGGAGGTCATGGGCTCGGTCCTTGAAGTGCTGCAAGAGCAAAATAACATGGAGCTCCTCACTGGGTCTCCAGAATGACTGGCACAGTTCAGGGAAGAGTTGCTGGAGGTCCTGCAGGACTGGGGAAAAGCAGAGGTCATGGTCACCCCACCCCAAGGCTCAGTCATGGTCCCCAGTGCCCTGAGAGCAGAGTGGCCCCACTCCTGCATGTCTCTTCCAGGCAAGGGAACAACTCCCTGAGCATCTCGGAGGGTTTCATCCTCCATGCCATGAGCTTTCCAGGTCAGTCCCCACCAGAAGGGACCATTCCCTTCTCATCTGCCTGCTCTCATAACTTGGCTCTTCCCGTGTTTATATAACAGCGACGTCTCCTGTGGACTGGGGAGAGAATTGGCCGGGGAGAAATAATGAGGATAATTCAAGTCATTTGGGAAGATGAGGTTTTCGAGGTGCCCAGCGTCTTCCACCTTTTACATGTTGTCTCTAATCATCCGCAATCTCGGATGGCCATTGATGGAGCTCGTTGCTGTGGTGACGGATGAATAGCCCTGGGATTGTACCATGCCAAAAAAGTGCTGTCCTTTCCATCAAAACAACAACAACAACAAAAATATCGTTTTGTTCAGGAAATTAAGCAGTTTGCAACCAAATAGCGGTGTCTGAAAAGGCTCCTGCGTCCGTCCCTTCCTCCTGGCTCCCGCGGCTGCGTTGGGTTTGTCAGGAACATGCCCAGCGCCCCGGAGGGTCCTTTGTGTGCGCCAGACAAGGAGAAGGTGGTAATTGCAAGGGGGTTTCTAACCCACTGAGCCTTTTAAAAGTATTTGATGCCCCCCTGCACCTCTCTGCTGGCCCAGATGTGTGTCACACCGGCAGGCAGCGCGGGGCCGGGGGCTGGCGCAGCACTAGGTTAATGTGTTAGCTGTGCATGGCCGGCATCCAGGGGACAGGAGAGTGTGGATGACCAGTGACCAGGCAGGGTGTCGGGGCTCAGGTCCTGCTCATTTCCCAGGGCAACAGCGATTCTCAGGGGTGAGAGCCAGCATGGGGCTCCTGAGCTGCAGAGAAACTGCAGGGCCAGACGAGGAGCACAGGGCTCCTGCCATTGTCAGCCTCTGTGGTTTTCCGTACAAACTCCCTCCCAGGCACCCTCGGGGGGAAGAACCTTTCCCTGAGATCCATCCCAAGCCCTGACACAGCTCCAGCCCTTCCTGGGCTCCTGTCCCTGTCCCAGAGCAGAGCTCAGCCCCTGCCCCTCCGCCTCCCCTCGGGAGGAGCTGCAGCCTCCGAGGAGTCTCCCCTCAGTCTCCTCTGCTCCAGCTGAACAAACCGAGTGACAGGGATGGTGTAATTCGGAGCTGTGACTCCGACACCCATCCTGCAAGAGCGTAAGAAGCCAAAAACATACGTAGGGCGAGTGCCCAGCTGGCAGCGTGGGAGAGCCCTGGGGCACAGCAGGGTCGGAGCCAGACCCCGCGCCTTGGGACAGCGGGAAGGAGGAAGAAGGAGGGGTGGGCACACGGGGAGAAAACATTTTAGACGACCTGAGGAGGAGAAATGCGTTAAGTTCCCGCAGCTCCAGCCCCTGGTCGGGCAAGAGCCCCGGGTAGTGCTTTGCCAGCCATCCCCAGCGCCCTCCACCCTCCCTGGGCTCAGCGAGAGCCAGATGGAGGCACATCTTGGCCGCACGGAGAACGAGGCAGTGAAGCGGGCTGGGGAGATTAACTCCACGGGGAAAACAAGCTCAGCAGACGCCGCGGAGCTCCGGACACCTGTGTGTGTCTGTGTGTGTGAGCACACGCGTGTGCTCCGAGCTCACACGGACACACGTACAGAGGGAACGAGGCACTTGGATGTGTTTGTGTGTGCGTTTGACAGAGCTGGTGAGCCCGCGCCTCGCCTCGGAGGGGCAGCCGGCCTCATCCTTTAATTGCTCGGCTTTGATAACAGTGATAATTGGCTGGAAATCGATACTGTTTTGCTCCTGTTTCTCCCATCCTGTCTCACCAAGCCTCCCCTCCCTTCCCGGACGCCGTCGTGCTCTCTTTAGTGGGTGACATTTAAAGGCTCTGCCACAGCCATTAGGTAACCCAGGCGGGGAAGATGCTGTGGAGAGGGCTGACGCCGGCAGGGATGGAGGCAGCTCCCCTCTCCTCTCCCACGGCTCAAGGACAGATGGCGACGATGCTCCAGCAGCATATCCTGGTGCTGTGGGAGTCACAGGGTGGGGGTACTGGCAGATCTGGGGGTGAGGGGAGAGTGAACAGGGGGAGTGACAAACCCAGGCTGTGTCGGCCAGGAACTCCCTCCGGCTTTGGCTCTGAAAATGGTGCCAGAGCATCACGGGAAAATGTGTATTAATATCCCACTGCTCTGTGTGCCCTCTGCCTCCCCAGCACGGCGTCCCCAGCTCCTGCAGGGCTGTCCCAGCCACTGCTGGGATCTCAGAGCCCCCAAGGTCAAGGACCTCCCAGTTCCCTTGAAACTGCCCTCACAGAGCAGCCCCTGTGCTCCACCTGCCCAGCCGGGGCTGCTGGGGCTTTGTCCCCACAAAACGTGCCCTGATGCCCAAAGCTGAAGGGCCTGGGGAGCAGGCAGCAGCACCAGAGGGAGCATGGGGAGCCCCAGGAGCCAGGGGCACATTGGGCTGGAGCTGGCAGGCCCTGGACGCCTGGTCTGCAATAGCCAAGGGACCCTCATTACCCAAGGGAGCCTAGTTAGCTGAGTGACCCTCATTAATAAAGTAGGGTCCAGGGACCCCCTCTGCAGGGCTGGCAGTGAGCGAGGGATGCCTGGGAGGCTGCAGGTGCACTCACCTTCCATGGGCACCTCTTCGCCCACCCCCCGGCTACCCGTGCACACTCCTGCCCAGGGTACCTGTGTATTTGCCATCCCCATGTACCGGTGTGCCCACCTCTATGGGGACCTGTGTGCCCACCCTCTATGGGTACCTGTGCTTTCACCGTCCCTGAACACCCACCCTCTGTGGGTCCCGGTGTCCCCGTCCGTGGGTTCCTGGTGCCACCTGGTGGCTGCGCGGGCCCGGCCAGGCCCGGGGTGCCCGGGATGGTCCCACGGGAAATGCCCCAACCTGTTCCCGCAGCGACCTTTTGCGCTGCCCCAAAGGCTCCCCAAGGGCACCCCGAGAGCGGAGTGCGGCCCGCGCCTCTCCCCAAACCAAAACGCAGCCGAACCCCGCGCCCCGGCCCGCTGGAGCTCTGGGCTCAGGGCAACGCTCTTTGCAGTCCCCCTGGGCAGGGAGGTGGTGGGCAGACTCCCGAGCAGAGCTTGGCCGTGGTTTCCCGGGGGTTTTGCTCCTCGGTGTTCCCCAGCCCCAGCACAGCTGGGAGGGGTGTTTTCTCCTGCGGGGAACCCTCTCGCGATGGCAGTGGGGAGGACTGGACCCCCTGCATGGGCTTGGAGGAGAGTCCCGGATCCCTGGCACGGACACACGGGCTCGGAGGGGAGTCCTGGATCCAGGGCTGGGCACAAGAGTTCAGAAATGAACCGGCCCCATGGCCAGCTGGGTCGCCTGTGCAAAGCTTTGACCGAATAAAGCCCCACATCGTCCAGTGCTTGGTGAAGAACGGCAGGAAAAGTTTGTAGCTGGGAACCCCTTCCAGCTGGAGGCCCCTGGAGCATCCCGCCCATCCACACTATGGATGGTGTACGGCCCCAGAGCCCAAAGCTGGGAGTCCCAGCCCCTCTCCTATCGCTGGGGCAGAGCCGGCTGCATCCTGCCCCTAGGGATGGGGTTTGGATAGAGTGCTGTCTGCTCTCTTCCCCCAGCAGATACAGCCATGTCCCCAGTCCTCTGCCTTACAGCTGAAGCCCCCGCAGTGTCCCAGCTTCTAAGGCATGGAATATCTGTGTCCCAGCCCCTAAAGCTTGAGGGACAAGGGTGTCACCCCCTACCTACAGCCGGGGTCTGACTGTGACCCAGCCCCTGCAGTGGGGGCTCCCAGAGCCCTCTCTCTCCAGGGGATTCTGGCTGTATCCCACATGATATATACTCACATGAGGGTCTCAGCCCCCTCAGCTACAGATGGGGCACATCTATAACCCCGTCCCTAGAGCCAAGGGGCTCAGAGCTCCCTTCCCTACAGCCAGGGCACACCCACACTCCAGTTCCTATAACCAGGGGGTCACAGCCCTCCTCTCTATTGCTAAAGCACACCTATACCCCAGCCCCCTCCCCTATACCCCAATCCCCATGGCCGGGGCAGGGAGGTGTCACAGCCTCTCCGCTATTCCCGGAGCACTCCTATACTCTCGTTCTCACAGCCAGGGGGGTCACAGCCCCCTCCCCTATTGCCGGAGCACACCCACCCTCCAGCCCCCTCCCCTACACCCCCGCCCCTGTCCCCCGGGGGTGTCAGAGCCCCCCGGCCTGTGCCGGGCTCACACCCACACCCCCGGCCCCGGCCCAGGCCTCGCGTCCCCCCCGTCCCGTCCCCCCCGTCCCGGGCCCTCCCCGGGGGAGGCGCTCGGGGCCCGCGCCCGCCATGTTTCCCGGCAGCGCTCCGTGCCCGCCGCCCGCCTGAGCCTCCCGGGGCCGGCCCGGCCCGGCCCGGGGCCGCCCGCCCTCCTCCGCCGTCGGTGAGTGGGGCCCGGCGAACGGGGCCCGGCCCGGGGCTCCCGCTCCGCGCAGGCCGCGGAGCCTCGGCCTCGATTAGCGCCGCGGGCCGGGAGCGGGGCGCGGGGCCCGGCCGCGGGGGCGGGGGCGGAGGGCCGGGGCCGGCCGCGGGAGGGGGCGGGCGGGGGTCTCTCCCCGGCCGGGCAGGGGGTCCCGGCCGCTCCAGGCCGCTCGGGCACGGCAGGGGCCGCGGCTCGGCCCGTCCGGCCGGCCGGGCCGTGCGGCGCTCGGGGAGGGCTGAGCCCGCGGCCCCTTCTCTGCAGGGACGCTCGATCGACAGCAGCTCCCGAAGGTTTGTCCGTGTGGCAGCGGGCTCCAGCCGGGACCCCCGAGGGATCCACCGGTACCGGGGCTGCCCTGGCTGCGAGTGCCCCAAGAGAGGCCGGTTCGGGCCGGGAGGATCGCGGTGTGGCGATGGGAGCGCTGGTCTGAGCTCTGCGAGGGACCCCCGGGTGCGGAGCCGAAAGCCGCATCCCCCAGCTGAGAACGAGGAGGGATAAACTAGAGGTGATCCGGTTCCGTCCCACGGGAGCGCTCCTGGCAGGGTAACGATTTCGTGTTCCTCTTGTTTATTGCCTCGGTGAAGCAAGTTTTTTAGGAGCAGGAAGGGAAGCGGCAGAGCTGGCTGGGATGTGGTGGGTACTTTGTGCATCCCACAAAGGCAGCACTGCCGGGAGCTCCTGGTACCAACGCCGTGGCTTTGTGCCCGAGCTGGAGCCACCCGCACCCACCATGGTCCTGCATGCATCCTCTTCCCTTGTTCTGTGTCAGAGCTGGGCCGGCTGTAGCCACGTTGTCCACACACATTGGAATTGTGTGTGGTTTTTGTTTGTGCCTCATGGTTCTCATTTGGAGCGCTGCGGTGGGTTTGGCCCTGTAAATGCTACACCGTGTATGGCTGGAAGGGGCCAATTCCTGGGGTTGGAGGTAACTGCATGTGATCCAGAGAGAAATTATTATTAAGATTAAATTTAAAATTAGGTTTCACCATGTCGGCCGTTTTCCCTGGGAAGGTGTTCTGGAATTGCATCTTACTGCTGGAAAGAAAACCTTATTCTTATTTCCAGCCTAACCATGCTAACGTTCCCCTTACCCACGTATGTCAGAACAGAGCGTCAGTGGGTTCTTTTTGCATCGCTTGCGTCATCTTCCTGAGAATTAAAAAACTAAACCAGGCTCGAAATGAAAACCAAAATGTGACTGACTGGGGCTGCTCTGGGCGTTTGAGGTGTGGGTGTTCACAGGGGGCATCTGTAGTGCTGTGGGGGCACATTTCGTGCAGGTAGAGAGCGGATTGTTCGGGTCTGATGTGCTCGTCTGTCACCGGGAGTTTAGGGAACCTCGCGGTGCAGGAGGGAGAACCGGGAGCCAGTTCGTGTTGGCTTTCCAGTCTGGCTCTGGGCAGCTCCTGGCTGCTGAGCTCTGGGTGGCCCAGGGCCCTGGGACACGGATTTCAGGAGCCCAGCGTGCTCGAGGGCCTGGGGTCGTGTTGTGCACGTGCAGGAACCGGGGCCCTCTTGGGATCCTTTGTGCTCCTTCCTGATCAGCTGCCACACACAATGCCTGAGCGCTCGGGCCCTCGCAGCTGTCCCGGGTTTATTTTTATTTTTGATTGCTGGTTGTAGCTCGGTGCCCCGGAGGAGCAAGGATGGCTCAGGAGACGAACCAGACACAGGTGCCTCTGCTGTGCACCACGGGCTGCGGGTTCTATGGCAGCCCCCGGACCAACGGCATGTGCTCCGTGTGCTACAAGGAGTTCCTGCAGAGGCAGCAGAGCAGTGACCGGATAAGCCCTCCAGGTAGAGGATTTTGTTTTTCTGGAAATTTATCCTAAATGGGTGTCTGGATACAAACTGTGTTCAGCAACTGCAACAGAGCACAGCATTGCTACCTGGCCACCAGCAGATATTTACCCCCTCCTAGAAAAATCATCTTTCTCTTTCCATGGATATCCAAGGCTCTAAATCAAGGACCCAAGCCCCTGAGCCCTTCTATTCCCAGTTGTTTTCTTCCCAGGCCCACCAGTTTGTGAAGCCCCATCCCAGCCAGCACCTTCCAGTGAACTGTAAAATTTCACATGTGCTAGTGGTGATTCCAGCTATTTCCTGCTCCCTGAATTAGGTGCTGACTGCTGGGAACCGTGACAAAGCCCCACAATGAAATTTTATTCGGCCTATTTGTATAATATTCTTATCTTAACAATGTGACGGCTAAAAGCCATGACTTAGAGGGCTTGTTTCCTGCAGTTGGGATGGGAGCAGGGGAAGGATGCTCTCTGCAACATGAGCAGGGATTTCTTTTGCTGGGGGTTTGTTCTGATGCCCCATGTACAGAGTGAGAAATGCCTCTGAGAGTTCTTCCACAGTTTATTGCTGAGGGTAATCATGGCTTTCCCTGAGTCACCCACACAAAATATGCTCAGGAGCATGACTTTTCCTGACAAAGGGTTTTCCTAAGATCCCAGCTTAGATCCTCAGCTGACACAAACCCACATGTGTCTGTTGAAGCCAGTTCCTTTCCGCGGATGGGGATCTGGTTCTTACACCTTGGAGAAGTTGCGAAGTGCCATTGGGTTCAAGACCCAGACAGCCCTGGTGTGTTAACCCCCACAGAGTGCCATGCACAGATTTGGAGGGGAGAGTGTAGGAATAGGGATATGGGAGTGATCCCAACAGGGGTGTGCCCTCCCAGCTCCAGCAGGGAACAGGAGCATAAAGCCTGCTGGAAGTGCTCGTTCTGCTTTCTCCTTGGCTGTCAAGCACCTGAGGAACTTGCTGACGCTTCTCAGAGACTTCACCAAGCCTGTTCTTGTCTCGTAGCACCCAGTGGTCCCAGCAGCAGCCCCATGGCTTCCGAGGCCATCGCAGGACAGTGCGCGGAGGGAGACTCCACACCTGAGGATGCGAAAGCCAGGTAGGGGCAGAGTCTGGAGGGGAGGGGATCTAAACTCTGCTAAAATCCAGCTCTGGGACACAAAGGACAGGCTGTCACCCTTCACTTGGCTGGTCTGTAAACAGGCTGGGTCAAACTCTGCGTTGTGACTCGGGTTTATTTGGAAGATTGAGATGCCCCTGCTGCTGCTGTCTGATGTGCAGAGTGAGGTATCAGAGGGTTGGTAGTAAATTAAGTGGCATCTTTGTTCTCCTGGAGCTGGTGCACCTTGTCTGTCACGGGCTGTGTTCAGCTGTTCAATTTCTGCTCAGTCCCAAGCAGAGGGATTTTTGGGGCTTTCCTGTGCAGGGCCAAGAGTTGGACTTGGAAGGATCACGAGGATCATCAACTCAGGATGTCCTGTGATTCTAAGTGAAAGCACCTGCTGATGACCCAGTCTGGAAGCTGTGACAGCAGGATTAGAGACCTTGGCCTGTTTGATGGGAAGGAGGACAGAGCTGCACTGAGCTCTACCACCACATTACAGCCCTGACTCATAACTGTTTCCCTGCCCCTGGACTTGTTTGGATGGGCTCTTGCTTTGGCTTTGAGATATGCTTCAGTGGAAAAGGAAACTGAGATCATCACAGATTCATTCCATTTATGTCTATAAAGAACTTTGATCCCAGATCTCAAGGGGAATTGACCTGCTATTCTCCTGACCTACTTTTGAATATAAGGAAATAAACTTTACAGGCTGAAGGCCTCTCCCACGTAACTGTCCATGAAATGAAAATACTTGTGTTTTCTCTTTTTGTTTGTCTGCTGCACATGCTCCCAGTGCTCAGACTCCTGTGACCCATCAGATGACGGCCATGAGCATATCCAGAGAGGAAACCAGCAACGAGACAGAGGAATTCAGCAAGACAGATGAAGCCTCATCAGCTTCTTCCTCATCAGGTAGGGTGTTTGGTTTGGCCTTTGCACAGGTCTGACACCGAGCTCAGGAGTCCATTGGATCGGCAGGGACAGCTGCTGACCCTAGGGTGTGTCCCCCTCCCGGCAGTAAAGGCACACCTGAGAGCTGAGGAGGAGCTTGTTTTGGTGACAGGGAGGAGAGCAAATGCTGTGCCTGAGGGCAGGCCGATGGAGATTGCTCTGTGGGCTGAGTGGCTGCCAGCCAGCCCTTGAGTGGCTGGCAGGAGGATAATCTTCCATGACGCCTCTCCCAGCGAATGGCAGCGAGCCCGGAGCGTCCCACAGCCTGACGCGGCTGCTGCTGGCGGCACTCCCCTGCCAGCTCCCGAGGGGGAGGAGGGGAGACGGATCCAATGGAGGCTTGGAGAGAGGAGACTCGTTTGTGACAGTGCCCTGGGGGCAGTGGAGGCCTGTTGTTGTCACCCCGTGTGATGGGGGCACCTGTCCCTCGAGGGGGTGTTACACAGTGGGTGCCCTGACGTGACTGAGGAGCACCAGAGTCATTGCCCAGTGTGGCTCATCCTCCAGCTGATGCCATAAGCAGGTGATCTGCATGCAGACACCCTCCTTTGCTCAGCTGACAGCTTGCTTGCATTGAAAACTAAAAAAACCCAGGAGCTATTGGTTGCTAAAAAGCCAGGCTCTAGTCACCACACATGGCTGAGCATTTTGGGTTTGGTAATCCCTTGCCTGCAAGCCCAGGAGGCAATTTACAGCAGCCAGGTGAGAGACTGATCAAAAGAGGCTTGGGAGAGCCTGCCCCTTTCATCTGCCTGTGTAGTTTTTAGAAGGCTGTTCAGGGTCAGCTCCACAAAGCTGTCTCTGTTTTGGCTCCTCAGAGCAGCCTGCACTGCAGGTGCTCCAGCGAGCAGTTGGAGCTCCTCCCTGCTGTTGACTTCTTTAACCTGCTTAGGTACTGGAGGAAATCCTGCTAAGCATCAGTGACCTTTAACAATCTGGCTTTGAGAGCTGTTTTCCCTTTGGTAGATTAGAGGCAGTGATGGATATCTGTGTAAAGCATTCTAAGACCTACATATGGGGAACACTTACATAAGAGTCAGCAAAAATAATTAATAGTACTTACAAGGGGTTAACTTCTTTTTCTCCCTGTGAAGATTAACTGTGGGCTCAGCTGACAGCTGTGTTGCTGTACAGCAGCTGAGCTGTAGTGACTATCCAGTCACTGTCCAGTGGCAACTCCAGCCTTGCATTTAAGGCATTTGAAACAAAGAGAAAGCTGTGAGGTGGAGATCTCTGTGGAACAAGGCAAATCTCACAGTTTGGGGTATGTCAGCCAGGACAGTGTGGACATGGAGAGAGTCATTAGAGCCTCAGGCAGCTCCTGTAATAAAATGAATGCTTGGTTTATCAAGGAGGGCAGCAAAATTCTTGCCTCTGTTTCAGGTACCCTGCTTGAGATATCCCAGAACACGGCTGAGGGCAAGGTGGCTTCGGAAAAACCCAAACCGAAGAAGAATCGCTGCTTCACCTGCCGGAAGAAGATTGGGCTGACTGGTAAGTGCCTGGCTCTGGGAAAACATCCCTGTGCCCTAAGCAGTCCAGAGTGAGAGCCCTGTGAGCACAGTGCTGTGATGCTTCTGGGTTTGGAGGGTCAGAGGCTGGAGGTTTCCTCCCAAATCCATCCTGGAGCCGTGGTGCTGCAGGAGAGGAGGGATGAGAGCTCTGACCTGCAACAGCACTGCCTGAGGCAGCAGCCTGGGGAACATCCCACTCACTGCCAGGGTCCTGGCAGCCCTTGGGAGCAGGATTGGATGTGGCAGCACCTTTTGGTTGTTTCTGCTACTTGGCAGAAGCTGCTGTAGAGGAAGGCAGAGCTCGCTGCAGACGGAATTTGCTCCTGGTCAGGTCTGTGGTAAAGCTTTCATAACAGTGACATGAACTGAGTTAGACCCAAATGGAAAATCCCTCTCCAAGACTCATCCCATTTGTTAATGCTGCCTGATTTCCACTGTTAGCTTCCTGAGAGTAGGATGGCTCTCAGCATGTAGCCTGTAAAAGCTGGAGAGAGAAGATGGTGTCAGGGCACTGCTATCAATGGGAAAACTGCTCCTGGAAAGTGAAGCAATTAATTTGGCTGTGGTTTGTTAATAAAAACATCATTCCCCTAAATTATCTCTGGCATTTAGTGCTTCCCTGGAAAAAAGTTAACTCTAGAGCTGTGCAGGTCATGCTGTCCTGGCAGAGCACTTGTTTCTGTAGCCTCCTTGGTGCATGCAGCAGCCAGGCACTGGCTGTTTTCATGGATATAAGAGCCTTTGGCAAAGTCTGGACTGGGAAGTTTGAACCTGAGCTTGCCTGGAAATCCACGGGCACTGTGCTAGAATAGGAGTGGGTTTATAAACCTGGAACTGGGCTGGGTACTCTGTGCCCAGCTTTCAGGTTGCAGAGAGGATTGTTTTCCTGGATGAGTGTTTCCTTAAGAGCTTTAAACTATGAGAAGTTCTTGCTCCCTGCCTTGGTTTCCCAGAGTGCTGTGTTAATGGGAGCACTCTGAACACTGTCCCTGAGTGAAGTAACTAAATTGGGAATTTTTAAGTCTAAGTTGCTCAAACATGATCCTGACGTGGTGACAGCTCCACTGCTTGCTGCTGGTCAGTCCAGCTGCTGCTGTGACCCTGGGGAGCTGGATTGGCTCGGAGGGCTCAGCTCCAGCTCGGGCTGCCTGGGGAGCCCGGTCTGGATTAGCAATCTGGCACTCTGCAGTGCCTGGCACGTCTCTTGTCCCCGGGGAACATGGACAGCAGCTGCTTTGGGAGCATTTCTCACCATGTGACAGCTGGGGCTGCCCAAAGCACGCAGAGCTGCTGAGCCAGAGGAAAGCAAAGAGCCACCCATGGTCTTCCCCAAATGAGGAGTTCCTTTGGCCTGTGGGGGACAGCAGCCCGCCCCTCTCTCTGCATTGGTGGCATTTCCTGGCGTGGCAGGAAGGAGCCAGGCCCTGCTGCCTTCCGGCCTGGCTGAATGGGGCCTGATGTGGCTTTGTCCCTGCTCTTCCTCCCCTCAGGCTTCGACTGCCGCTGTGGGAACCTGTTCTGTGCCATTCACCGGTACTCTGACATGCACGCCTGCCCCTACGACTACAAGGCAGAAGCTGCCGAGAAGATCCGCAAGGAAAACCCCATCATTATCGCCGAGAAGATCCAGAAGTTGTGAAGGGGTCTGAGCAGCTCGAACTGCAGCCAGGCTGCCTGGTGCTCCTCCCCTTCCTCCCAGCCTTCCTCCTCCTCCTCCCAACCCCTGCGGTGGTGCGAGGGTGACTCCGGCAGCGCACACGAACCGGCACCTGGACATGGGGACTCCTCGCGCCTCTGGCAGTCAGTTGGTGTTCCTCCTCTCCCTTCCTGCCTGTCTGACAGCCACAGCTCAGCTGATGTGTTCTCAACCAGCTTCCCAAAGGAAAAGGGACCGTCCTGCCCTGCTGCTCCAGCGTTAAGACCTTCGGACTTGCCTCTTGCCGGGCGATTAGCACGGCATGAGCAGCTATGCTCAGCTGGGCAGCCTTTCCCCTCCTGGTGGCTCCGAGTCCTGCAAACCACCCAGGACTTGTGGCCGCAGTCCCTGAGCAGCCGCTGGACTCTGTTCCCACTGCCTGTAAACCCGGGAGCTGGGGGATCCTGGCAGCCAGACTGCCGTCTGCTCCCGGGGAGGTGTTTGCTCTCAGATGCAGAAAAGTTGATTCTGTAGTTCCAGCACCCCAGAACCCCCTCCCCACCCTCTGTGATGCTGTTGGAGAAGCACCAAGGGGGTTGAGCAGCGATGCTGGCACAGGGAAGTTATTTTGTGGCTTGAAGTGATGTGGGCAGGGCAGGACCTTCCAGGAGGTTCTGCTTGCTGCCTTGTGCCTCTCTCCGCAGGGAGGGAGCCAGGGACACCCCTGCTCCAGCCTCCTGCTTCAGCACCCCTGGATAACCCCGGCTGCTTTCCCAGCAAGGTGTGTGTCCCTCAGTGCTGCCTGTGCCTGCTCTCCTCTCTCCCCTCTTTCCTCTCCCCTTTCTCCTCTCCCTTCTCTCCTCTCTCCCTGCCTTCTGCCTTACACGAGTCGCTCTCATCAGGGTTGTGCACAAAGCTCAGGTCCCCACACCTCTGCTTCTGGACCTGTCCCTGCATCCAGGTGACAGTGGGGTCCCCTCCTCCCATGTGGAACATGCTGGTATTGGGGAGAGCTTGGGGAGCCCACCCAGCTGCCCTCTCCTGCCTCCTCCCTACCTGTGGGATGAGAGGTGGAGCCAGGTCCCCAGGAGATGCTCTGCAAGTCTGACAGAGGGAACTGGGGCACAGGGAAAGTAAGGAGGAGCGCCCCAGGGTGCCCAGAAGTCCAGGTAGGGGTTCAGAAAAACCTGTGGAGAGACCCAAGGAACAGGGAGAGGTGCTTGGAGGGCTTTGGGCTCACTGAGACTCACAGAATTCCCTGAGGTGTTGAAAGGCCCAGGGAGGGCTCTGGGGTGCAAGGGAAGGTAGAAGGAGAACTTTGGGGTACAGTGAACATGCTTGGAGGCCTCAAGCACCCCAAAAGGCACTTGGAAGGCTCTGGGGGTGCACACACACACACACACATGAAAGGAGGTGTAGGAAAAGCCAAACGCCATCTCAGTACCACTCACAAAGAGCACCCAGAGGGCTCTGCTGGGAGGACCTGGGGCTCAGGGGTGCAGCACAAGGCAGGCAGAGGCTCCTGGGGCACAGCCACAGCCGCTCCCATGCCCGGGGGATTCTCGGGAGCACCCGGAGCAGGGCTGTGGCCACGGGGCTCGCTCTCACAAGCAGAGAAACCCAGATGTGTCCTGGGGGAGAAACAGCAGCCTCTGTCCCACTGCTGGCCATCCCATGCTTTGGAAGCATTTCCCTCAGTGTCAGAGCAGAGCTGCAGACCCAGCTGGGGGAAAGCACAGCAGCTCCTTCTGTACAAGGGCTGTTCTCCTGCCCTGCCTGTGGCAGTTCTGCCCTGGTGCTGGTGGGGGGATCCTGAGCGTTTGGTTTTCCCAGTCTGCTCCAGCCAAAGCGGCGTGTGCTCTGTGCCAGCTGCCATCCTGTGGTGGTACTGGTAGCATTTGAACCTCCCAAACTGATGCAAACTCCCCCCTGCAGCACAGAGAGGAGTGAGGCTGCCTCTCACCAGCCTTTTCCTCAGGTTTTTCCTTCTGGATAACATTGGCTTCATGTCTGGAGCACACAAGTGGCTGCACGTGTTACCCCTGGACACGCCTGGGCCGTCAGCGTGGACCTGGTGCGGGGCCAGGCTGGGTTTGCCACTGAGCTTTCAGCTGAGGATGATCCCTCACTCTCAGGGGAAGCAGGAATTGCAGGCAGCAGCCCCAAGGAAGTGCAGCAGCTCCCATGGATCCGTTGGGAAAGCCCACAGCCACCTGCTTCTCCAGCACTGCCCTTTTCCCTGTTCCTTTCTCCCTGTCCATGAGTGTAAATACAACACAGTCTAGTTTGCTTGGATGCTGCTGTGGGTGCTCTGTTACAGGCAGGGATGTCTGTGGGGGCACCACTCAGCTCTTCTGGGGTGGCTATGGGGCTCTGTGCCTCAGTTTCCCTGTGGATAAGCATTCACAGTACCTGGTGCTGGCTGGGGATCAGAGCACCCTGGACCCGCACCCTCCGGGTCTCAAATCCACCAGAGGTTGGACTGGATGATCTCCAGCTGTGACTTCAACCCTGACAGGTCTGGGATTTTGCCTTCTGGCCGAGCAGGAAGCTGTGGCTGGGGTTTGAGGGGCTCTGAGGTTCTCCTGGGTTCCCTCTTGGCTGCTGTCAGCTCCATGGGACTGGAGCAGGACCCCCGCGGGGCAGGAAAGGGAGTTTGGGACAGGCCCCCCAAGCCTCCCCCGCTCCCCATAGCCATGTCGGGGCATTCAGGCAGTGTTTGGCACCAGGACTGACTTCAGCAAGGCTTTGGATGCTCTCCCATTACAACTTTGTAGGTAGAGTCTGGAAATGTGGAATAAGTGGGTTGGGAGGAGGGCCTGGCTGAACGGGGGCTCAGAGGGGCCTGATCAGCACAGCAGAGTCCACTCGGAGACCCTTGGTCAGCGCTGTCCCCGGGGATCCGTGCTGGGGCCAGCCTTGTTCACTTTGTTTAGCGACGAACTGTGGAGGGATAGAATGGATCCTGATCAGGTTTCACGGTGATTCAGGCCCAGGGAGTGACTGACTCACCTGGAGGCTGTGCTGCCGTTCAGAGGGACCTTGAGAGACTGGGTGAGAGTTAGGTGGGGAGAAACCTAAGGAGGTTCAACAAGGACAAATGTGGGGTCCTGCACCTGGGGAGGATCAACCCCAAGTGCCAGCACAGGCTGGGGGTGACCCACTGGAGAGCAGCTCCGCAGAGAAGGACCTGGGGGTCCTGGGGGATGACGAGCTGTCCCTGAGCCAGCAAAGTGTCCTGGGGCCAGGGGGGACAATGGGACCCTGGGGGGCAGGGAGCGATCCTGCCCCTCTGCTCGGCTGTAGGGAGGCACATCTGGGGTGCTGTGTCCAGTTCTGGGACTCTTAAGAAGGACAAGGAGCTACTGGAGGGGGTCCAGCTGAGGCCCCAAAGATGATTTAGGGTCTGGAGCATCTGTGATGAGGAGAGACTGCAGGAGCTGGGCTTAGTTAGCCCAGAGAAGACTGAGAGTGTTGGGTGTTTGGTTTTAAAAAATAAGACTATACAATAAGGAAGTATAAAGTTCGGGATCCAGGGACTGAGGGGGGGGGGGAGGCCGGGCCGGGCCCCACCATGAGGTGGCCGCGCTGTTCCCATGGCAACGGGCGCGGGGCGATGGCGTCACTTCCGGCCGGGGCGGGGCCAGCGCCGCCCCCGCCTGGGAGGCCGCAGCGGCCGCGGGGCCTCGGGAGCGCCGAGCGGGGCCGGGGGCCGCGAGAATGTGCAGGTACCGGGCTGGGCCGGGCTCACGGGCCGGGGCGAGCCCGCAGCCATCGGGGTCCCGCCGTCCAGCGGGGGGGGAGGGGGGTGCGGTCAGTGTGTGCTTGTGGGGGGTCCCACAGCGCGCTCGGACGGAGGGGAGGCCCCGGCGCTCGGAGGAGGCCGCGCTGGTCAGTGTGGCTGGGCCGCAGTGGTCAGCGTGTGGTTGTGGGGGTTAGTGGGGGTGTGGGACCCTCCCAGCGGGCAGTGGGAGGTGAAAGGTCCCCGCGAGTCAGTGGAGGGGGGAGAGCGGTCAGTGTGTGTGAGACCCCCCAGCAGGCGGGGGGCAGGGGCACCCACGCGGGTCAGTGTGTGCTCATGGGGGTCCCTCAGTAGTCGGGAGGGGTTTCGAGGAGGGTCGGTGCGCCTATACGGGTCTAGTGGGAGCACACACACAGTGATCAGGGAGGGGTCCCGCTGGTCAGTGTGTGTTTGGGGGGGTCCTCCGGCCGTCAGAGAAGGGATTGAGGCCCACAGCAGTCGGGAGGACCCACACAGGTCAGTGTGCGTGGGGTGGGGGGGTCTCCATGCTTGTCAGCAAGGCGGGAGGGCCACAATGAACACTGAGGAGGAGAACCCACTGGGCAGTGGTGGGGGTGCCCGGGGGTCAGCGGTGGGAGGGAGGCCAACAGCAGGCAGGGGGGAAGTGTGTGTGGGGTGGGGGTCGCACGGCCCCACCGCAGTCAGCGTATGTGGGGTGGGGGTCTCCTGTCAGGGCAGGGGTTGCACCCCGCAGGCAGTGGTGGGGTCCCCATAGGGGTCAGTGGCTGGGTACAGTGTGGGGTCCCCTTCGGTGGGTGTGGGGTCAGTGTGTGTGTGGTGGGTCAGGGCCCCACAGCAGGGGTGGGGCGAGGGCAGGGGCCGGGTGGGGCTGCCCACCCACGGCGGGGTGTCCCCAGCTGGTGCCTGGCTTTGTCCCTACGTGTGCAAGACACACGACATGAGTGTGACACACGATATAAGTGGCCTGCAGTGCCACCTCCCCGCGTGGACCCCGTGCAGTGTGGGACCCCCCGATCTGCCCCGGGAGTGCTGGTCCCAGTGGCACTCGGGGGATCCCCAGGCTGGTCCCAGTGGCACACGGGGTGCCGAACCCGGGAGGTACAGGGCTGCCACGTGCCAGATGTGACACGGGTCTGGGCCCTGCTGCGAATGGTCACCAGCCCGAGGGGCCCTGGCTCCCCCCAGGGCACGGAACATCCCTTCATTCCCAGCATTTTGTCATATTTCAGTGCCGTATCCCAGCTTCAGTGCCATATCCCTCTTCCACCCTTTCCTCCCCTTTCCCAGCCCTTCGGAAGCAGATGGAGCGAATTCCTCGGGGTGTGGGCTGGTTTGACATTCCTCAGCTCAAGCCTGTGCCCAAACTTGCAGAAATAGTTGCCTTTTTTTTTTCTTTTTTTTTTTTTTCTTTTTTTTCTCTTTCTCTCCCCTTTCCCCTTTTTCCTCGGGAGCTCGGCACTCCCGCATGCCTGTGCCGGCACCTAGGTGGCCGCGGGGGAGCCGTGTCCTTTGTCCCACCAGCCGTGTGGCTGCTGTAGGGGTGGTGTGTGTGTGTGTGTGTGATCCTGCGCTCATCCTCGCCCCCTCCTCGTGGGCTGCCCGCGGGGGCGGCGAATGTGGCAGGAGGTTTGATTTGGGGGGGGCTGCGTGGGCTCGGTGGGGGCTGCGAGCTGCAGAGCTGCTCGAGGAAGGGGGGGACACTGGGGGAGCACGTTTGTCCCCGGCTGTGGGTCACAGAGGGGACAGAGCCCTCAGACCCCCCCCCCTGCCCGCAGGCCCCCGCAGCCGCCGGACGGACGGATGGACTCCAGAGCCTCGCCGCACACCCCGGCCCGCGCTGCACGGCCGGCGCCAGCCGTGCCCAGGGCCAGCTGAGGACGGGGCGTCTCCGAGCCGGCGTCGTTCCCGGCCTCTGTCCGATTCGGATCCTCCCTCGCTCCGGGCGCGGCCGCCTCCCCCCTCGCCGCCGTCATGAACGGGCTGTCGATCAGCCAACTCTGCTGCCTCTTCTGCTGCCCGCCCTGCCCCAGCCGCATCGCAGCCAAGCTCGCCTTCCTGCCCCCGGAGCCCACCTACGCCGTGGTGCCCGAGCCCGAGCCCGTGGGCAGCACCGGCTCCCTGCGAGGCGCCGCGGGCCGCTGGAAGCTGCACTTGAAGGACCGGGCGGATTTCCAGTACTCCCAGCGGGAGCTGGACAACATCGAGGTGTTCGTCACCAAGAGCAGCCGGGGGAACCGCGTCGGCTGCATGTACGTCCGCTGCGTGCCCGGCGCCAGGTGAGTCACCCGTGGGTGTGCCAGCTGCCTCTCTGCTGTGCTGGCCTGGGCTGGGGCCGCGCTGGGGGCTCCTGTCCCCTCCTCTCCCTTGACTCGGCATCACTGGTGGAGCTGGCCCTGCCGCGGGGCTCTGGAGGCGTCTGGTGGGACGGGTGACCTGGGCTCCCAGGACCGGTCTGGCTTGTGGCCGCACTGGGAATGGGGTTAAAGCAGGAGCAGAGGCAAAGCCAGAGGCTGCAGGGATGTGTGGGTTCCCCAGGCTGTCTCACAATTCCCCGGTGTCATGGCAGTGACACAACGCTCTGGTTGTTTGCACAGAGCTTGGTTCTCAGGGTGGCTGCGCCAGCTGCTCCTTCCCATCCCCAGCCCTGTGGTGACCATGGGGATGGACAACTGCCCGTGCCACTCAGGAGAGCCTGGTTTAGTCAAATTCACAGGGGCCCTGCTCCCTCCCTCTGGCACAAGGGAGCCAAGCTCCCTTCAATCTGCTATTAGTGTTAATTTTTATGATTAACATTGTTTTTCCCCTTATGGTGGAAATTTCTTGTGCCTTGTCACTCCCACAATTCACTTCTCTCTCAGCATCTGGTGTCTTGCCAGGCTCAGGAGAGAAAAAAAACCCGCTGTCAGAATTCTTACTTGAAATCCCCATTGGGCAAACGGCCCCAAATCCTGAGCTTTTTACCAAAAATAGACTCAAAAACTTCAACAGAATCATCATCCTGCCTTCAAGCTGCCTGTTCCCACTGGGAGCAAGCCCCTGGCTCTGGCAGCAGAAGGGTCTGGGTGTCCCTGGGGGTGTCACAAGGACCTTCCTTGGTGGCTGAAGGGGTATTACCCTTGGCCTCTGAGGCAGCTGTGTGGGGAAATCCATGCCTGAGCTCCGGCACCGCGGCTGAGCCTGGGATTAACACTCCGTCCCCATGTCCCCGGTGCCACAGGTACACAGTGCTCTTCTCTCATGGCAACGCTGTGGACCTGGGGCAGATGAGCAGCTTCTACATCGGGCTGGGCACCCGCATCAACTGCAACATCTTCTCCTATGACTACTCGGGCTACGGCGTGAGCTCGGGCAAGCCCTCGGAGCGGAACCTCTACTCCGACATCGACGCCGCGTGGCAGGCGCTGCGCACACGGTGAGTGGGGCAGGGAGCACGGCCCTGCTGCCCTCAGGAAAACCCTGTGCTCCAGCAGTCTGGAAAACAGGAAATCTCCCAGAAGGGGAACCCTGGGACACTTGAGACAGGAAGGGGTGGTTGGAAAGCTGTAGAGGGAGCAGCTGGGGGATCTAAGGGGCAGGGATGCTGTGTGGCATGACCTTGGCACAAGCTGTGCTTCCTGTCTCACTGTGTCAGGCTCAGCTCTGGTTCCCCCACCAGGTTTGGCCCTGTGCCAGGCTCTGCCTCCTCTTCCTTAGGCCTGACTCACAGTGTGACCCAGAGCTGGGGCTGCCCCACATGGCTGCAGTCCAGGATCTGTGAACCCCCCATAACCCTGACCTGGTGAGGGAAAGCCTCAACACCCCCCAGAACTGACCTGGCAGCTCAGCCCTGACTTCTCCCTGGTCCTCTGGGAGTGCAGGGAATTGCCCTGGGCCAAGCCACGAGAAGCTGGGAGCAGGTTGGGGGGACCGATCCCAGACCCCGCCAGGAACCCTGTGGATGTTGTGAGCAGAGCAGAGTGACCCCTGAGCTGTATCTCCTGTGGATGTGCCTGGACACTGACGTGCCCTGTCCCGTGCCAGGTACGGGATCAGCCCGGAGAACATCATTTTGTATGGACAGAGCATTGGCACTGTGCCCACGGTTGACCTGGCCTCCCGCTACGAGTGCGCGGCCATCGTGCTGCACTCCCCGCTCACCTCCGGCATGCGCGTCGCCTTCCCCGACACCAAGAAGACCTATTGGTTCGATGCCTTCCCCAAGTGAGTGCCCTGGCCAGAGGGAGTGGGGGTTTGGAGGGGCAGTGCCCAGACCGGCTCTGATCACAGCCAGGGGATGTGTGACAGGACCTATTTTTGGTGGTGGGCTTAAACATCCCCTTTCGCATCTTCTTGCCCTGTATTTGGTGCCCTCTGGGAGTCTTAGCCCTCCCTGGGGTCACTGTGCCCCTTCTGAGGGCTGTGCCATCTGTGTACCCCAGTCCCCTGTGGCATCACCTCCTGGCCACCCTGTCCCAGTGTCTTTGTCCACCAGCTTTAAGGCTGTGCTGCTGGCCCATTGTCAGGTGTCACAAGCCCTGGGTGTCCCTGGGACCCCTCTCTCCCCCAAGAGTAATTCCTTGGGGCTTTTCCTGCTCTTCAGATGGCCGGAACAGTGCTGAGGGGACGAGTTCTTCCTTTGCCTCTCCCTTGCAGCCAGGCCAGTGGGGCCCAGGGGACAGTCCCTGAGCCGGAAGCTGGCTGGGGGCCACCAGCCCACGCTCTGCATCCCGATGGCCTCGTGTGGCCTTTGGGATGGGGCTGGGAACAGCCGTGCTTCCCTTCCTTGGAGCCTGGCAGGGCTGATCCCAATAGGGAGGGGCTGTCCTGCAGCAGTTCCCATCAGCCCTGCTGAGGTCCCACGGGGATGTCACTGCTCTCTGCTCCTTGTCTGTCACACCAGGGCAGATCTTTTCCTTGGCAGAAACTCTGTGTCCCTCCCTGTCCTTGTGCTCTTCCATGATCAAAGAGCGTTTCCTGGTCCCTCTCCCAGGGGATGTTTTGGGAGCAGGAGAAGTGGGAATGCCTCATTCCCTGTGCTCACCCCTTTCTCTCCTCTCTTCCCCATCCACTCTCTTGGCAGCATCGAGAAGATCTCCAAAATCACCTCTCCTGTCCTCATCATCCATGGTACAGAGGACGAAGTCATCGACTTTTCCCATGGCCTGGCGCTCTTTGAGCGCTGCCCCAAGGCCGTGGAGCCGCTATGGGTGGACGGGGCCGGGCACAATGACATTGAACTCTACAGCCAGTACCTCGAGCGCCTTCGGAAATTCATCTCCCAGGAGCTGGCCAGCCAACGCAACTAGCCAGGGCGACAGGCAGGGGGGTTCTGCTTGTTTCTCCAGTTCTCCCAGTAGTTCTCCCATGTCCCTGCTGCTGGAGCTGTAATGAATTTGTTCAGCCTCGGCTCCAGGCTCAGGAGAGGGCAGGAGGCCCTGGAATGGACAGTGTTTGCTCTCGGACACAAGCACAGCTCTCCTCCCTGCTGGTGCCAGCTCGGGCGCTGCTGGCACCGCTGGCCTGGCTGGCCAGAGACGGCAGCTCCCTCCTTCCCCCTTCCCAGAGACATGAGCCCACTCTCCGATGGTGGATCCTTGGCTTCAGACATGTCCTCGTCTCCTCTTCCAAACGGTGAAGTCCCGAGTCCCTCCCGGCCGCTCTGCTGCTCTGACCATAGCAATAAGGCGAGTTGGAGAGGGGCTGGGGCCTGGCCCCTCCCCGGTGTCCCTGTGGGCAGGACAGAGGAAGTGGCAGTTCCGCTCTCCATGGAGCTTTCCCGGGACCAGCGCTGGTGGTGCCCGGTGTTCACCCCGAGGCTGGGGCAGAGCCGTGTCCCCACGGGGACTATGGGGATGCATGGAGGAGGTGTCCCCCTGCCCCACACCTCCTCCAGTCTGGCGCTGCTCAGCCTTCCCAGAGCACTCCTGGTGTTCGGGTCAGCCCTGGAAAACCTCCTCCGGACTACTCGCCTGGGGAACAGGGTGAGGGAACCAGGCAGCGAATAAAGAGCAGAGGTTTAACGTTTCACCCGTGTGTGCCCTTTCCCTGGCTACCCCTGGGGTTCTTGACCCAACCCCAGGGTGTCCGGCCCCTCAACTTTCCCCCTGTGTAGCACCTTCCTGCATTGCCCTTGGCCAGATCCCCAGTGCTTGTCACCCTCCTCTGGGGACTGGGCGGTCCCAAGGTGCCAACGGGAGGTGGGAAGATGCCCCTGGGACCGGGCTGCAAAGGTCTGTGTGTCCTGTGGGACTTGGGGACAACAGGAACGCATTCCCCTGCCAGCCCCTGTCCCATGTCATGAGGGGATCCCAAGGGGTCACGGGTGCAGAGGTGGAGGATGGCCACAGCCTTCCAGCAGTTATGAGGGGCTGGGTGTGCCACAAGGGAAGGGGAACATCCCCATGGCCTCCTCTGTACCAGGGCCAGCACAGCAAGGGACACAGGGTGGTCCTGGGGGACACGGGATGGTCCTGGGGGGAGCAAACCCTATTTTTGACCTGCTCCATGCCCAGTTCTGCCCCCAGCTGTGTGGAGACCTCAGTGATTTGGAGGTACCTGCTGTGGGAGCAAGTGCAAGGGTGTCCCACGGAGTCCTCCCACCAGCACACGGGAAATTTGCCCTAGGGAAAGGGCAGAGGCTCAGGTTGGTGATTTTTGGGACAGCGCCTGCTCTCACACCCCTGGAAGAGCTGTTCCTGTGTTTCCCTGCCCCCGGGACATCCCTGGCCCCAACCCAAACAGCAAAACACCGCTCTGCCCCTCCCCTCTCCTCCCTGTCCTGCCGGTGTCCCCTCCCCCGACACGAGGCCCTGGGGCCCACCAGGCTCATGTGAGGAGGGATTTAATCTCCTTAGGGGCTCAGGGGCCAGGCGGGGGGGCCTCGCTGCACCCCCGCGCTCTGAGCACTCCAATGCACCTATTGTTTGAGGCTGGGAGCTGGGGGGGGTCGAGGTGGGGGGCACAAAACTCCCTGCTCCCCACCCATCCCTCACCTCCCCCAGGAGCACAGCAGGGTGTTCAGAGGAGGAGGATGACCCTTCCGTGGTGCTGGGGCTGTGCAGGAGCTAGAAGAGGATGTGGATGGCTTGGAGCTGGGGGGGGCCCTCATTCCTTTTCCAGGGGAATTTTGGGGTCCAGGAGCTGGGATGTCTGGCTTCTCCCGGCACATCCCCCCACGTCCTTCCTTCCCCATCCCTCTGCCAGCAGTGGCCAGGTGGTTTGAGAGCCCTGGGCTCACACATGTGCAGGAAGCCAAAGGCACCCGGCCAGGCTCCCTCTGGCCCCACTGTCCCAGGGCTCCCTAATCCCGGCACAGAGACGCTCTGTGTGCACCCAGGGTATTTTTATCCTCTTACTGCTGCCTGTTTCCTGTTGAGCTGCGGCTGCTTCGGGGCGGCTCAGAGCTCGCTGGGTTTGGGGGGATGTCAAAGTTGCTCAGTGTAGCATTTCTTGAGTCTCAGTTTAAAACAAAGGCAAAAGATCAGTAAAGTTCAGCCTGATCCCCAAAGTTTAGAGCCAGCTCAGGAATTTGGGAGTCCATGGAGAGGGACATTGCTGGGTGCCACCTCCATGGTGGGGAGCCCTACCTGGAATCAGGGATCAGAGCTTTGGGGGTGGATCTGTCACTGCTCCTGGCCCAGGATGGAGGCTCCAGCCTCACTCAGCAGCTGGAGTGAGGAGGGACAGAGGAGCACTCACCCCTATAAGAGCTGCAGGGGCCTCAGAGGGTCCTCAGAGGGTGTGGGCTGGGGGTCCTGGGCACAGCAACCCCCACCTGGAGCCAAACTGGGCCACAAGCCACAAGGACAGCATTTCTGTTCCCTCTGGGATGACACTGCTGTCCCCTTTGGGGTGGCACTTCTTGTCCCCTCTGCTGGTGCTGCAGTTTGGGACGAAGGAATGGCATTGGGTGGGGGACAGGGCTGAGTTTGGTGTCTGGAGGGGGCCTTTGCAGTGCCCTTTCCCTGGAGGGGAAAGGCAGAACCAGGCCTTGAGTGTCCCCAGAGTCCCTCGTGCAGCTGCAGCAGAGCAGGGTCAGGGCAGGGGTCCCCCCGGCCGGTTTGAAGCCCCCAGTCCGGGGGGCCCAGGCAGACATGGAGGACGTCGGGTGACCGGCCAAGAGGGGTTTAAGTTTCTTTTGGGGCATAAATGGGGCTTTTGATGGCCAGGGCCTGCGTGCCACAGTCATGAGACCCTGTTCAGAGGCCGAGCTCAGTCATGGGATCCAGGAAACTGAATTAAAGCATCTTAAGGAGCTTTTTTCCGAACTCCGCTCTGGTTTTCCACGTGCTTGTCATATGAACAAAGATGGTATAAAAGGGCAGAGGGGAAGGATCCCATCGGTGGTCAGGCTGGGAAAGGGGATGGCGTCGGAAAAGGGATGCCAGGGTGAGGGGCACAGCACGGTGCTGGCTGAGGTGGAGGGAAGGGGACAGGAAAGGACAAGGAGAGGGGAGGATGCGTTGGCTCTGCCCTGCCTGGTGAGGGAGGTGGAGGCCTTGGAGACAGCAGGAACAGTGGGGACAGGGATGGGGGCAGATCTGGGGGAGCAGAGCCCGTGTCCCCACTCCCTGAGCAGCGCAGAGCTGGGAGAGCCCGACGCGCCCGCGACTGCACCACAACACCGGCGGCACCTCCCTGGTGAGATACGGTGAGGGGGCAGGGGGCACGGGGGGCAGGGGCACCCACAACCCTGGGGACACCCACAACCCTGAGGGGGCACCCAGAACCCTGAGGGGGCACCCACAACCCGGGGGGGCACCTGGCCCTGCACTGCTGGCTGGGGCTGGGGACAGGGGTGGCAGGTGCTGGTCCCTAAGGGTGCACACACACACACACAGATGTGCACACATCCTTGAGCAGCCCCACACCCCCTCTGGCCCCTCTCCCCATCCCTCGGGTTCCACACGCAGTACCTGCACCCACCGGCCCCACTGGCACCTCACACCCACTGCGCCCCAAACCATCCCCAGGCATCGCAGCATTGCCAGGGCTGTGGCTTTCTGTGGCAGACCCATGGGCTGGTTTTCACCCCCTGGAGATGTAGGGCAGGCTGAGAATCTCCAGCTCCCTCTGATCCCCCAGCTCCCCTGGCTCCACGGGATCCCCCAGCTGCCGTAAGATCCCTCAGCTCCCTGGGATCTCTCGACTCCCCGGGATTCCCAAACTCCCCGGGATCCCCCAGCTCCCTCGGATCTCCCAGCTCCCCATGCTCCTTTCTCTCTCCCCTCACGTCTCTCCTCTGTCCACAGGAGCTCTCGGAGGAGTTCGGGGCCGGGCCCGCTGCCCCCTGTGAGCTTCCCTTTGTCATCCTATGCCTGAGCGATGCCTGGAGGCTGGGACGGCCAAGGGAGGCCCACGGGCTGCCACAGCCCCGCGGTGACAGCGCCTGGACAGCACGTGTGGGACCAAGCACTAGGGCTGGGACCACCCTGCGGGACTGAAATGTCCCCTTGGAGGGCCAGAGCATCCCCGTGGGACACCAGGAACATCCTGGGGGGATGAAAAATCTCATTGAGGGACCAGAACATCCTGGAGGAGGGGCTGGGATGCATCCCCTTGGGGTGCCAGGAGCACCTGTGGGGACCTGAAGCACCCCCTTGGGACGGCAGAGCATCCCCTTGGGGTGCCAGGAGCACCCTGGGAGCTGGAAACACCCGTGGGGAGCTGGAGCAGCCCCCGGGGTGGCTAGTACCCCATGGGCTGGGACTGGGCAGGATGGGATGCAGTGGCCGGGCCATTGCCCCAGGATGTGGATGGGATTGTGGGGTGTCACACAGACATCCCCCCATGGGGGACATCGACCATGGGGGGTTACGTGTACGGTGGTACCAGGATGGGGTACTGGCGGTACTGGGAGCGATGTCACCATCCTGACAAGCCCATCCCTGCGAAGATGTGACCCCATGTGAGGATGTTCTGGCAGCTCCAGGGAAGGCCCTGTTCCCCCAGCTCTGTCCCCTTCTCCAGCCTCACAAACCCCACCCAGCACCTCGTGCTGAGGCTGGGCTGGGACAATGGAAAGGTTCCCACATGGATGCAGAGGGAAAATCCTCTCCATGGGGAGCAAAAATTCATCCTGGGGTGCTTGGATGCAGTGATGCAAAAAATGGAGCAGGGAGTGGGGGTCTGTGGGGGGAGGCTCTGCTCACACCAGCATCTTCAGCTGGTTCCCATTTTTTTGGGCTCTTCTCCCAAAACTCGACCCCATTCACCCAGCTGGGGGTTCCTGGCAGGGCATGAGCCGGGGGGACAGGGCTGGAGGGTGGGATGAGATTCCAGGGAGATCCCTGAGCCCCAGGGCTGGATCTGACCTCTGCTCCGGGGAGTGACCCAGGAGCACCCCCAAGGCAGCCCTGGAGCCACGTTCCTGGGTCACACCCTCACGTGGTCCTGGATGTGTGGGGGACACCCAGCATGGCCTGAGGTCACCCTGGTGCCAGGGTGAGTCCCTGTATCACAGCCCAGTGTGGTGTCTACCTATCACAGGGGACAGATCCCTGTGTCACTGTCACTCAGCACAGTGTGGTGTCTACCTGTCACAGGGGACAGGTCCCTGTGTCCCCCAGCAGCAGGAAGGCCTGTGGCAGGGGTGGCTCTGGCCCCAGTGCAGTGACATCTCCCTGCCTGGCTCTCCTGGGGAGGCGAGGGCCAAACCCGTGCCCCCCTTGTCCCTGCAGGGGCTGAGGTCAGTAACAGCCCCACCCTGTGCCCAGCCCTGGCCCAGCTTATCCCCTCCTTAACTGAAATCAGGGGTTTTGGCTGTGGGACATGGGGGACAGTGGGGTTGGGGCCCCCTCATTTCCCTGCAGAGGCTCAGGAGCTTTGAGGTGCTGAGGTCAATTTTGGGGGTCCCTTGGTCAGTCACGGAGGCTGGGGGGAGTTTTAGGTCCTGAGCAGGGTTGGAGGGATTTGATGCCGTTTAGTTTCTGCCTTTTTTCTTTTCTATGTTCTCTGTACTCTTTGCACATATATTTGTAGCTCTGTAGCCTAGTGTATTAATAGCTAGCTTTTCCAGTACTTTTTCATGGCCTTTCCCTAAGCAGAAAGACAAAACAAATTCCAGAGCTCCAAGCCCCAGGGGCTGCAAGGCCCTGTCCCGTCTCGGTTCTTCCTGGGAACCAAGGCCCAGAACAACTCAGGTGCATTTTCATAAACAAAGTAGAGCCAGTGCTGAGAGGGGGCTCCAGAGAAGGGGCTGGACCTGGGGGGAATTGAATCACCACTTGTTCTCCTTATTGGTGCTTTTAATCAATTCTGCTAATTCCTAAAAGCTATAAATATGCCCTCACCCCTGGAGGGGCTGGGCTTTTATGGACACCTTTCCATAACTGCTCCCGAAGACCTTCAAAATAAAGATCCCCTTTTATATTACCTCCTTGCTAAAATGATCTCGAGTTTCTTTTCCAGGCTGGGGGAAAAGGCAACAGATTTCTGTGGAGTGCTGAGCAGGATGGGGGAGTCTGGGGGTTGTTGCTTTCAGAGGAGCTGCCTCCGTGTGCAGGGAGACCCTTGGGACCTTTCCCAGTGCTGTTGACAGGGAGTTGAGGAAGCATCCCAGTTAATCAAGCTTAGGTGGGGAGGCAAAAGCATAGCCAAGACCAGCCTCGATTTTGGGAGGGTTTTCCATGTGGGGTCCTCCAGGTCTGGGCAGAAACAAATATTTTTATTTTATTTTATTTTATTTTATTTTATTTTATTTTATTTTATTTTATTTTATTTTATTTTATTTTATTTTATTTTATTTTGCTGGTCTGTGAGTTGAGGAAGCACAGGGTGAGAATTATAAGGCAGGGAAATACCCCGTGTGTCTGTGCTTTTGTTTATGTGTGTGTCTTTCTTGAGGCTTTTCTGTTACAGCTGAAGTTCTATGAAATAGAATAAAAATACCATAAAAATAAAACCACTGTTTTTGTGGGGGAAAGATGAGATTGCTCACCCAGGACTGGAGGGAGAAGGGAATTGGCTGGGGAGGTGTGGGTGGGGATTTCAGCACAGCTCTCCCCCAGTACCTGTAAATCACCTTGTGTCAGGGCCAGGTTTCTGCTGGAGGGAAGGCAAATCATCTCCTGGAGTTCCCTGCTTTTTAGAATCTTTTTATTAATTATTCAGGTTTCCTGGGGTCAGCAGCTGCTGGTCCTGTTCTGTGTTGGGTTCCTCTCCTGGACTCTGCAGGGATGCTGTGGGAGCGATGCGCAGGGAGCAGGCAGCAGCACGTGCCCAATTTGGAAAACAAAGTGGGGTTTTTTTCACTGAAGACTATTACAAAACACAACTTTTGCAATCTTTCCTTTGGCCCTCTCTTTGGCCAAGGCCGACTCCTCCTTGTTCACCTTTCTCTGCATCACTCAACTGTTCCTGGCACTGCACTCGAGCTTCCTGTCTCTCCTAGCACAGGGATGAGGCTCTCCTTGCACAGCGATGAGGCTCTCCTTGCACAGGGATGAGGCTCTCCTTGCACAGGGACGAGGCTCTCCTTGCACAGGCATGAGGCTCTCCTTGCACAGGGATGAGGCTCTCCTTGCACAGCGATGAGGCTCTCCTTGCACAGGCATGAGGCTCTCCTTGCACAGGGATGAGGCTCTCCTTGCACAGCGATGAGGCTCTCCTTGCACAGCGATGAGGCTCTCCTTGCACACGATGAGCACAGGATGAGGCTCTCCTTGCACAGGCATGAGGCTCTCCTTGCACAGCGATGAGGCTCTCCTTGCACAGCGATGAGGCTCTCCTTGCACAGCGATGAGGCTCTCCTTGCACAGGATGAGGCTCTCCTTGCACAGCGATGAGGCTCTCCTTGCACAGGCATGAGGCTCTCCTTGCACAGGCATGAGGCTCTCCTTGCACAGCGATGAGGCTCTCCTTGCACAGCGATGAGGCTCTCCTTGCATAGGCATGAGGCTCTCCTTGCACAGGGATGAGGCTCTCCTTGCACAGCGATGAGGCTCTCCTTGCACAGTGAAGAGGCTCTCCTTGCACAGGGATGAGGCTCTCCTTGCACAGCGATGAGGCTCTCCTTGCACAGCGATGAGGCTCTCCTTGCATAGGCATGAGGCTCTCCTTGCACAGGCATGAGGCTCTCCTTGCACAGCGATGAGGCTCTCCTTGCACAGCGATGAGGCTCTCCTTGCACAGCGATGAGGCTCTCCTTGCACAGGGATGAGGCTCTCCTTGCACAGGCATGAGGCTCTCCTGGCTCATCCCGTCTCTCCTGGCTCATCCCGTCTCTCCTGGCTCATCCCGTCTCTCCTGGCTCATCCCGTCTCTCCAGGCTGGGGTGTCCGGCTCCACTCCAGGCCAAAGTTGACCCCGTAGCCTCCCCCGATCCACCAGGCCAGGCAGGCGATGAGGTTCACAGCCAGCGTGATGCAGTAAACTGGGGAGAGGGCACAGGACAGAACGTGGGGTGGGGCAGTTTCAGGACTTCATGGGAAAAGGAAACAAAAGATAACGGCTGGGGCTGTGTCAGGGCTTGGGATGGATCTCAGGGAAAGGTTCTTCCCCCCGAGGCTGCTGGGGCACTGCCCAGGCTCCCCAGGGAATGGTCCCGGCCCCGAGGCTGCCAGAGCTCCAGGAGCGTTTGGACAGCGCTGCCAGGGGTGCTCAGGGTGGGGTTGTTGGGGTGTCAGGGCAGGGAAGGGGTTCGATCAATGCTCGCTGTGGATCTCCCTCAGGCTATTCCAGGATCCCCTCACAGTTCCCGCCCTCCCTCAGCCCCGCCCCGCTCCGCTCTCAGGCGCGCCGCGGGCAGCCCTGTGCGGGCAGCGGCGTCGCGGGGTCCTCAGCGCCGCGCCCGGCGCTCCCAAGATGGCGGCGGGGCCGGTACCGGCCGTGTGAGGCGGGAGCGCGTCCCGGCCGCCCGCGGCTCCTCCGCCCGCCCGGCCCCGCTGCCGCCCGGCCCCGCTGCCGCCCTGCAGCCGGCGGGATGCTCAGATCCACCGGCTACTTCCGCGGCATCGACTGCCCGTTCCTCAACGCCGGGGGGTCGGGGCCGGGCCGGGGATGCCGCAGGCCCTACTGCCACTTCCGGCACCCCCCGGTGGCCCCGGCGCCGTGCGGAGCCTCCGGAGCCTCGGGCGACCCCAGCGTGGGGCTCCCGCTCGGACACGGCGCAGGTACGGCCCGGCCGCGGTGCCCCCTCACCTTCCCCGGGCCCCTCCCCGGGCTGCGGCTGTTCCCGTCCCTGCCGCCCCAGTCCGGCCGTGCTTTCGCCCCCCGCCCCGTGTGTTTCCCCCCGGCAAGGGCAGGCCCGTTCTTGGTCTCCTCCTCTCCTTTCTGCCCATCCTTCCAGGCCCGGATCTGCCTCGGGCTCCCCTGAGGCCCCCGTCGCCGCGGCATCGGCCCCTCAGCCCGTCCCCAGCGCGGTGACCCCCGGGCTGTGTCCGCTGCGGCCCGCCCGGCGCTCGGCTCCGTGGCTGCGTGTGCCCAGCCCTGGCCGGGCCGTGGGCTGCCCTTGGTCCAGGGGAGGCTTTGGAGGAGCTTTGCGGCCCCGCCGGGTGGGAGCGATGGGGTCGCTGGGATCGGGGGGATCCCGCCGGGGCCGGTTGGGAGCAGCTTCCCGGAGTGTCCGGGGACAGCTGCGGCTGCAGGACGGCAGCGCTGCCCTGATCCCGTTCTTTGTCGCTCCAGGCGCTCGGCTCACGTGGCGCTGAGGTGTCAGCGCCGAATTCCAGCGGTGCTGACAGCTCCCGGGCCGCTAGATCCCGTCAGAGCTGCGGGGAGGCCGGGCCCGCTCTGGGGCCTCTGGGGGCTGTGGCCAGGCAGACCCCCCCTGTGAGGGGTTTGTGGGGCATAGAGCTCTGCCAGGCTTCTCAAAGGCAGCCTGGCACAAAAACCCAGTGAATCAGACATTCATGGAATATCCTGAGCTGGAAGGGACCCACAGGGATCAATAGTGAGCTATTGTCCCTTCTTTCAGCGAGTCTTGTCTTTTTATTTATACACATTATTTGCTATTCTGCTGATTTATTGGGAGGAAAAAAGCCTTCATTCTTCTCCCTAGAAGAACCCTACTGGCTTTCTTTTTGTCAAAGCTTTGTTATTTCTGTTAGGTACAACGGGATAATAATGCTGGTGTGGACAGTCTCTAATAATCTGAGAAAGAAATTGCCTAAACAAAGCCCAGCTTGTGGTTTTTGTGTGCTTGCTTAACTTAGGGTTGCTCTGAAGTTTGGAAGAGGATTAATTCTTGATGTCTCCTGGTTACCAGGCCAGCTTACCACCACTACTAGTTTAGTTTAAAGTAAAAGAAGCATTCTCAGGGCTGTCACAGGCCCTGAGAATTTAATTGTTAGAAAGACAAAAATTTGTGCCGATTTCAGTGTTCTTTTGAATTTTAAAAGCTCCCTAGAATGCTTTAGGATGGTTCTTTAGATGATATTATAATTATCTTTCAGTGTACTGAAATTCCTACATGTCTTTAAATATCTGTGGAGTGTCAGTTTTGGAACTGGAATTGCTCATTTGGCCTGCACCAGGTGCTGCTGTGTTTGATAACGCCTGGGGCTGGGTTTGGGGGTTTGAAATGGTGAAGGGAAATCCTCTGTGTGCCCCTAGGAAGTGTGTGAGGCTCCCAGAGCTGGCTGGAAATGTTGGTGTGAGCTGAGTGTGAAGGGCAAGAAAAATACCCCAGTGCCTTGCTGGGCTTGGCCTGGGTGTGTCAGAAACAGGGGAGAAGCAGCCTGAGTTTGGGGGAGTAAGAATTCACTTACAATCATGGAATTGTTAAGGTTGGAAAAGCCTTCAAAGTTCATCAAACCCAACCTTCAACCGTCGTGGTCACCTCCAACCCATGTCCCCAAGTGCCACATCAACATGTTGTCTGGACACTTTCCAGGGGTAGGGACTTCATCTCTTCCCTGGGCAACCCTTTCCAGTGCTTGACAACATTTTCTGTTAAGGAATTTTTCCCAATATCCAACCTAATCTACAGCACCTAGAGAGGAGCTTTTTTAGCAAATAAATCCCAGTGTGGGCCTGGTTTCCCAAGGGGAAGTTTCTGCCACTTGTGAAAGAAGCAGGATCACGAGGCTGAACTCCAGGCACT
This sequence comes from Eopsaltria australis, assembly GCA_034509425.1. Lineage (NCBI taxonomy): Eukaryota > Metazoa > Chordata > Aves > Passeriformes > Petroicidae > Eopsaltria > Eopsaltria australis. The sequence continues at coordinate 294,666 of JAVTVJ010000760.1, read as the reverse complement.
GCCTCCTGCTCCCTGCAGCCGGCTCCAAGCCTGTTCCTGCCTCTTTCCCAAACTCTTGGCATCCAGCACATGGCACGGCTGGCATAACAGGGATCTGTGAATTCTGTCTCAGCTAAGGGTTCACCTCCAGCCAGTTTTTAATATTGATCCTGTGCTGACTCCCACCTGCAGAGCTGCCTTCAGCTCTGGGACCTTGAGCATGAGAAGGATGGGGAGCTATTGAAGCCAGTCCAGAGGGGGCCACAGAGATGCTCCAAGGGCTGGAGCCAGGCTGGGAGAGCTGGGGATGTTCACTTGGAGAAGAGAAGGCTCCAGGGAGACCTCAGAGCCCCTGCCAGGGCCTAAAGAGGCTCCAGGAGTGCTGGAGAGGGAGTGGGGACAAGGGATGGAGGGACAGGACATAGGGAATGGCTTCCACTGTCAGAGGGCAGGGATGAATGGGATATTGGGAAGGAATTGTTGGCTGTGAGGGTGGGGAGGCCCTGGCACAGGGTGCCCAGAGCAGCTGTGGCTGCCCCTGGATCCCTGGCAGTGTCCAAGGCCAGGCTGGATGGGGCTTGGAGCAGCCTGGGACAGTGGGGGATGCCCCTGTTCATGGCAGGGGAGGCACTGGATGGGCTGTAAGGTCCCTTCCACCCCAAGCTATTCCGGGATTCTGTGATTCCAGCTGAGAAATGGGAGATGAGCAATGGACCTGCTGCAATCTCAGGCTTTTAGAACAGACTCCAGCAGCTCACAAAATGTTCCTGATTCCTGTAGGAGCAAGAGGCACTTTTGCAGTTATTTTGCAGGCAGTGCTTGGCTCGTCTTGCTGGGAAGGATCCCGGTTGAAGTGCTCCTCTCATTTCCCTGCCTGCCTGAGGCTCCTGTCGCCTGCAAGGATCTGTAGGATTTACACTAGAGGGTGTAGTAGCTCAGCCAGAACCAGGCAACCATCTTCTGGGAGCAGGTTCTCCAGCCCCCAGGCCTTGCTCCCTGCCAGGGGAACTGCCTGTCTTGTTTTGAAGTAGCCTCCTAACCATGCACTTGGGCAGATCTGACCCATTTAATCACATCACCCGATGAAGAAGCTTTAAGAGCGTCTTTTTTTTTTTTTTTTTTTGCCAAGGCAGGTGGGTTTCTACACCAAGAGCTACAGCACAGATTGGTGTTTTCTGGGAGAAAAAAAAGGATAACATCTAAAGGAGCAGCCTGCTAAGAATATTGATTTGAGGCTGGAGCTGGCTTTCATGTTTGAGGATCACCGGGGGATTGGCAGGAACCCCAAAACTCTTGGTGCAATTTCGTAGCTTTGAAAGGAGCTTTTGAAAACTGTGAGTGGAGCTGGCCCTGGCAGTTTGGGGCGGGGCGGGGGTGGGGGGGACGGACCGATGGACAAATGCCAGAGGAGCAGAGAAGATGTGAGAAGAGGAATTAGTGGGATGTAACCCTGTTCCCCCCCTTTTTTTGCCCACCCTCATTGTTCTAGACTTCCCAAGGTTTTCAGGTGTTCAGAACATGATCCCTGTTTTCCATACAGTGCTTGTGTGCTCCCCAGCACTGGGGGATAGTGGTGCAGAGCCCTCCATGCCCTTTGGAGATCGGGAGGAGCAGAAGGACTGAGCTTTCCCTGACTGCTGCTGTCTGCATGTGTCAGGAATTCATTTTCCTTCCTGTCTGGAGGCAGCTCCAGATACAAACATGCTGAGTGAGGGGCACGTTTGAAATGGGGTCTGAAATGTGGAATGCTTGGTGTGGGAAATCTATTCCCCTGTTTTACTGCAGGGATTTCTGTTGCCTGTGTGGCAATAGAATGTGGCTGCCTTGGAGGTTTGTGAAAATTCTGTGCTGGCGGAGCACTGACGAAAGGGCTGAGGCTGATGGGGTTTTCTGTCCAGGACTGGGAATCTGGAGATTGCAAATTCTCATCCTGACTTGGCTGAAGTGCTTTTTCTGTCTCTGAGACGACTAAAACCCACCTGCTTCAGAGCAGGATGAAAAGATTATTGAATGTGTGTGAAGTGCTTTGAAAGCGTGCGCTGTAAGGAGGAGGGAAGAGCTGCCTTCAGTCTTAAAAGCGTCTTTTCAAGAGCTGTAGAGGGGAAAAATAGGTCTTTCTTTAAAGTCGAGGTCCTGAGTATGCTGAAAGACATAAAAGAGGCATAATACAGCTCTTCATAAATATCTTAAGGTAGGCAGCCCTGGTTTGCTGGTTTGATGCTGTCAGGGGTTGTTTTGGAGGTGGATGTTTTTGAACCCAGAGCAGAAAGCTGTTTCCAGGTCTGGAGCTCTGAGCTCTTTTGTCTGCTCTGATCACAGAATCCTGGAATGTCCTGAGCTGGAAGGGACCCCAACAGACACCCCAACAATGCACCCCTGGCAGCGCTGTCCAAACGCTCCTGGAGCTCTGGCAGCCTTGGGGCCGGGACCATTCCCTGGGGAGCCTGGGCAGTGCCCCAGCAGCCTCGGGGGGAAGAACCTTTCCCTGAGATCCATCCCAACCCCCTGACACAGCTCCAGCCACTCCCTCAGATCCTGATCCTTGTGTTCGTGTGGGATAGGAAGAGCCAGCCAGGCTTTCAGCACTCTGCCTAAAGTGCTTTACTCTGCAGTGGAGTGTACTGAGCTGTTCAGCACTTTTCTGATGTGCTCCAAAAGTTCTGGAGCAGTTTTCTTGCTGTGTGGATTTTCTATCTGGACGTACAGAGCTTTGCAGGTTAGACCTGGTTCAAATCTATGGAAGGTGTCAGGAGCAGAGTTCTGCTTCTCGGTGTGATTGACACACAGTGAGCTGCTGCAACATTGTTGGGCTCAGGTCAAGTGTGGAGAAATCCTTGGGCTTATCTCCCCAGCTTGAACCCTGGATCCTGTCACTGGTGCAGGAAGGCACTTCACCTCTCCCTTCTTCTGCCCAAAAGCAGCCACATAGGATGGCTGTGACCAGGATGATCCCCCCTGAGTGTACTGGGGCACTGCCCAGGCTCCCCGGGGAATGGTCCCGGCCCCAAGGCTGCCAGAGCTCCAGGAGCGTTTGGACAGGGTGGGATTGTTGGGGTGTCTGGGCAGGACCAGGGGCTGGACTGATGATCTCTGTGGTTCCCTTCCAACTCAGGACATTCTATGGTTCTGTGATACTTGGTAAAACCTAAAGGGGCTCTTTAAAAGTTAAAACCCAGCTTTAATCACCCCACGTGTCACCACAGGGTCATGGCCATTGTCAGGCTCCTCACACAGCACTTTGCTGAGGGGCTGTGCCTGTTTGGTGCGAGCAGCCTCGGCACAGGCTGGGATTTAGAGCCTTGGTGTGACTCACATTGCAGCCATGTTCACACCATGTGTAGAAAGGATGAAAAAACGGTCTTTCCCAGTGCATTTTCCATCCTGGAAAGGAAAGGATGTTGATGTTGTGCAAGATCATCTCAGTAAAGAGCTTTTATTACTCTATTTGGTACGGCAGAAGTGGAAACCCATGACGTGTTTTCAGTATCATTTCACTCACAAAGCAAAGCAGGTGTTTGGTGTTGGGTGCTCCAGTCCGTGAGCTGGGAGGGGGCATCAATTCTGCTTTTTCCCCCCCACATCTGTGTTTAGGACAGTAATTACCAAAAAGCCACCAGTGGATTTTATTTTTTAACTGAGTTATGAAATGAAGAGTGAAAAATCACTCGGTGGTGAGGTCGGGATGTATCCTTTCAGCAGTTTGGGATTTGTGGTGATTTCCCTGCGCTGGGGGTTGGGGCAGTTTCCTGTGGTTGGGCAGGTGCAGGTGCTCTTTGTTCCAGAATTTCAGTGTGGCCTCACAGAACATTTCCCATTTTTAGTCTTTTTGTGGCTGTGGGGCGATTCTGCCCCGAGCCCGAATCTCCCCCCGTGGATCAGTTCCAGATGTGTGCAAAGCAGGAGGTGGGGCAGATCTCCATCCATCCGGCAGGAGTTTGGGTTTGGCACGGCTGGAGTTGTGCCAGTGCTGGTGAGTGCCCGGCTCCTCACCGCCCGCCCAGGAGCCCTTTGTCTGCTCTCCCGGGACCTCCCTCTCCGCTCTGGGATATCTTACCTGACATTTGAACACTTCCTCTGATTTATGTTTTTAATCTCTAGCCAAGCCCCGCCGCGCTAGTGTGAAGCACAGTTCACTAATCCCGGAGCGTGTTCCCTGTGCTGGGCGAGGCGGAGGCGCCGGGCTGGCTCACGTGGGCTTGGGCAGGCACCGACAGGCAGGGCCAGGCTGTGTCCCAGCCCTGCCACCTCGTCCCCGGCTCGCACAGCGTGGGCTGGAGAGCTGGGGGTGTTTGGGTCGGGCTGGGGGCACAGCACGGCCGGGGATGGATGTTTGCGGAGCCACCGCACACACCAATGTGCGGAGCTCAAACCAAGCCGATAGCAGCTGCAGCTGGGGAGTGGGGAGAGGAGGACGAGGTCAGGAATTCCACCGGGGTGAGGGGAGCAGCGCTAGGAAAGAGGAACGGGGTCGGGACGGCCTTGCAGACACTGATCCCCACCGAACTGGGAGCACACGAGGGTGAAGGCGGGACTCGGGCAGGTCCTGCCCCGGTTGCCACAAACCGCTGTGTCAGCACCCGGGCACCGCGTGCTGCCTCCAGCCCCTGCCGGGGCGTCTCGGCAGCACCGGGCAGCTCCAGCATGAACAAATATCTGCAGTGTCTGTTGAGCCCGGGCAGCTCAGGTAACTCTTTTTGAAGTTTTTGGCTTCCTGCGGGGTGAGGTCGTGGTTTGGGGGGTGCGGTTGGGAAGGAGCAGCTGGAGAGAAGGAGAAAAGCGAATTCTCCAGGGAGGCTTTCACGTGGTCACCATTCATTGAACAGGAGACCTGAGTCCTGGGGCATCTGGAATATGTGGACTGTGCAAAAAGCTCAACTTGGCTTTGGAGGGTTTGGTTTACGAGGGTTTTCATTTCCCTGTGGATTTTTGATTTTTATTGAAGTGAGGGTTGTGCTGGGGGTGTTGGGTTCTGTGGTTAAAAGTGGCCGTGGAGCTTCAGGTGTCTGAGTCCTAAAGGAGCTGCAGAGTTTTAATTCCAGCTTTTGAATTGTTTAAAGCTAGACAGGTTTTTAAAACAGCTCAGGTTTTGCTTTTAGGCTTTCATACACCCAGCAGAAGTGTTTTAATGTAATACAGCTTGAAGGGTGCTTTTCTTTAGCTTCTAACTTCATTTTCCAAGTGTCCAGTTGTGACTAAGTTGAAATAGTTGGGTTTTGGTTGAGTTTTTTTTAACCTTTTTTCTTGTCTTAAGTGGGAATTTTTCACCCACACTAGTTCAAGAAATAAGACAGGTGTTGAGAAGATAACTTATCTGGAGCACGCCAGAGAAAGGCTGGAAAATTAAAGGACTGAGGGGTGTTGCTGCTTGTGACTGTGCTGGTTGGAGTAAGTTTTCAAGGTGGAGTTGAATAGAGAGAAGATACCAGAATACTTGAAATATTTAAATACTTTTTTTCTTTTCTTCTTTGAAAAGAAGACTTGCTCTGCTAATTGTGTTTTGGAGTAGGTCCTTAACTTTATCCAGCACTTTACACAGGAGATGTGGAAGTGTTGTCTGGTCTTTTTCTCAGAAACAGAAAAAACAGATCTCTGTTAAGTTTATTTTTGGGGTTTTTTTTTCCAAACAAAATTTCAGCTTTTCTTGTATTTTGAGGAGTAACTTTATAGGTAAAATGAGAGGGGGAATAGAAAGATCTCCGAAGAACCCAAATGAATTGTTCCCTGTGAGGGTGGGGAGGCCCTGGCACAGGGTGCCCAGAGCAGCTGTGGCTGCCCCTGGATCCCTGGCAGTGTCCAAGGCCAGGTTGGCTGGGGCTTGGAGCAGCCTGGGGCAGTGGGAGGTGTCCAGGAGCGAGATGGGCTTTAAGGTCCCCTCCAACCCAAACCATTCCATGATTTCTCCCTGGGCAGTGCCTGCCCTCAGTCTGGGATGGCTGAGCTGAGGAAACAGCTCATGGCACAATACAGAGCTGGTGTCTGGCTGCTCTTGTCCCTCAGTGTGACCCCCTGGCTGTGCTGTGTCACCCCTGGGGCTCAGCCCGCGGGGACAGGTGGCCCCATTGGCCACAACACCTGGAGAAACCAGCACTGCCCAGGCTGGGTCCCAGCAGGGCTAAAAATACCTCAGAGTGAGAGATGACTGTTCAGGCTTTTTTCAGCCTTGCTAATATCAGACTTTCTTTTCTCACATTTGCATCCTTTTTTTCCATTAAAGAAATTACTATGGAGGTTCATGATGTACTTTGAGGCTGTGGCATTAAATACCTTCCCTGGAGGAACAAATGCAAGGACTGGGGGGTGCACAGAGGTTCTTCTGCCTCTAATACCTCTCAAACCTTGCTTCCTGGTGTTCCTTGACCAGCACAAGGTTCTCTCTGCTTTTAACAATTAATTTTATAACTAGATTTACTTTTCAAAGACACAAAAAAAAAAAGAGCAGAACAAATCCTTGGACTAGGGTTGAATTTAAAGTTGAAGAAACATTTCTCCTAGCTCCCCTTCCCTGCCCTCCCAACCCATTTACTCTGGATGATTATTTGAAATGTACTATTTTAGATCTCAGTGTTAATTATTTCCCAGCGGTTGCATTATTATTGTTAAATTAATTGTTGGAAATTTGCTTTGGGTCCTGGCAAATGAGATCTGTGCCAAAACCTGCCATTTCTTGTGTGCCCGTTAATTCTGAAGAGTAGCAGAACTCGGATTGCTGGTGAAGCCTCTCTGAAACATTTTGTTCTTGAGGAACCACTGTCCCTTGTGTGAAGTGTTAAATGAAAAGCTCAGAATGATTTTCCAGTGGTGATAATTTTCCTGCAATTGCAAGGGTTGTCCCTTTGCCGAGTGCTGGCACTGTAAACACAGCGAGCTCTTAAGCCAACAAAGCTGTTCCGATGACGTGAAATAAAAATGCCTTTATTTTTTCCTTTTCCTAAGTCTCCAAACAGCTTTCACCTTCCCCACCTCCCTGTGAATGCACCTTTTGTTGGCAGCTGCAGGTGACTCAAGGGAATGGGTGTCTTCAGCAGAAGCAGGGCTTGAAAATCAAAAAGAGCTGTAAGATCATTGAGTCCAACAGTCGGCCCAGCCATCATGGTGACCACTAAACCACGTCCCAGGTGCCACATGCACACAAGTTTTGAACACTTGCAAGGGACAGCGACTCCATCACTGCCCTGTGCCAATGCCTGACAACCCTTCCAGTGAAGAAGTTTTCCCAATATCCACCCTGAGCCTCCCTGGCCCAGCCTGAGGCCGTTCCCTCTCCTCCTGTCCCTGTTCCCTGGGAGCAGAGCCTGACCCCCCCCAGCTGCCCCCTCCTGTCAGGGACTGTGCAGAGCCACAAGGTCCCTCCTGAGCCTCCTTCTCTCCAGGCTGAGCCCCTTTCCCAGCTCCCTCAGCCTCTCCTGGTACTCCTGCCCCTTCTCCGTCTCCATTCCCTTCCCTGTACATGCTCCAGCCCCTCAATGTCCCTCTTGTGGGTTCAGTACATGAAATATTCAATGTCTTTTGACCTGTGTTGGTCCCTCTGAAGCTTGGCAAGCAAAGCCCTTTGTTTTGAATTCCTAATTGCTGTAGATTTGAAAGTTTCTCATTTTTGCAGCCTTTTTGTCTGGCAGCAGCAGCAGCTAAGTAGCTCTGTTGGATCTGGAAGAAGCAGCTGTCACCCAGTTGCCCAGAGCATCTGTGGCTGATGGATCCCTGGAAGTGTCCAAGATGGGATAGGGCTTGGAGCAGCCTGGGACAGTGGAAGGTGTCCCTACACAAGGCAGGGGTGGCACTGGATGGGCTTTAAGGTCCCTTCCAACCCAAACCATCCTGGGATTCTGTCCTCCACGTGCATTCAAGAGCTGGACTCCTTTTCCAAAACCTGCAGGTTTGCATTGAGCAGCACCTGTCACACATTTGGGCTTTTCTGTATTTAAAGCATCTCAGGTATGTGCTGTGGTAGGGCTGAACCAAAAAAAAAAAAAAAAAAAAAGGCTTTTCTCTGGGGTGATTCACTGTAAAATTAAGTTTTACCTTCACACTGGTGACCTTGTCCTCCCACTCTTCTTTAATGTCAGCTTTGTTTACTGCCCTTGTCTGTTGCCCAAACTAGAAGGACCAGTGAGGAGTCTGGCTCAGGGAAGCTTTGTAATAATCCAGCTCCACCTTGGATCTGAAGCCTTGTGTCCCACAACCAGCATGACAGTAACCAGGAAAAAAACCCATCAGCCTGGTTCTTTTAGGCAGAATCTTGTTTTATGCTTTCATTTTTTCTGTGCTGCAATGGCTGATTTAAGCCCAGCTCAATTGAGTGTGTTCTAAAGCAGTTCTGGGTTAAATAAAACGTTCACTGAGGTTCAGTGTAAAATATTAATAGCTTGTTTTCTATCATATTGATGGCAACCTCACCTTTTGTTTCTCAGGAGGGTTATTTCACATGTCTCTGGTACATTAATTTACTAAAATAGTTTGTACTTTAAAAAGTGTTTAGTTCACAATCCTGCAAGGAGTTGGCATCTCAAGTCTCGTTATCTTGTGATTCTCGAGGGTCAGAGCAGACTCTGCTTTCCATCCCTCCAGAAAGAGTTATTTCACTGTGCCTCTCACTCCTTCTGCTTCTTCAGGAGCTGCCATGGGCAGGACACCTTCCACTGTCCCAGGCTGCTCCAAGCTCCCTCTAACCTGGCCTTGGGCACTGCCAGGGATCCAGGGGCAGCCACAGCTGCTCTGGGCACCCTGTGCCAGGGCCTCCCCACCCTCACAGCCAACAATTCCTTCCCAATATCCCATCCATCCCTGCCCTCTGGCAATGGGAAGCCATTCCCTGCATCCTGTCCCTCCATCCCTTGTCCCCAGTCCCTCTCCAGCTCTCCTGGAGCCCCTTTAGGTCCTGCAAGGGGCTCTGAGGTCTCTCTGGAGCTTTCCTTCTCCAGGCTGGATGTGGAAGAGAGGCCACTGAAAGGACTTTCCTGAAAAGGGAAATGTTTTGTGTGTTCAGTGTTCTTGTCTTGGTGGTTGCTCTGAGTGCTTGGGTTGTGTTGCCCACTGTAGTTTTTCCTTACCAGCAGCTCTCAGTTTGTCAGTCCAGATCAGACTGGTTTTCCTGCAGCTTCCATGAGAAACACTGAGCCTTGAGGAATATTGGAGGCTTTTGGTGGGGTTTAGGTGTTGGCACTAAGAAGTGAGAACCTAATCCACAGTTTCTTGCTGGAATCCTCTTTCCTCCTTGGTAGCTTCATTGAAATCAGCAGATAATTCTGCACGCAGTCAGCTCCCCTTGGGCCTAATGCAGTGGTTATTCTTTGGTGCCTTGAAGAATATTTAATTTATAGAGCTTTTCCATGAGTATTAAAAGAACTTTGTTAGCAGATCTTTAGTCCTGGGAGTAGTTTGTACAATCTGGTCTAGTCTAGGCCAGAGAACATCACCGGTGGCTTTTGGTATCCAACATTTATTTATTCTGTGGTGCAAGAGTGTGGCTTTTGGTTGTGTCATTCAGTGTAGGGGTTTGATCAGAGCAGACCTTAAAAAGACCTCTTTTAAATTTTACTTGAATTGCTGGCAGTAAATGACTTTTTTCTCTCTCCAGAGCGAGGCTATGATCCCTACAACCCCGAGCTTCCCAGGCCCTCGCTGGAGGTGGAGGATGGCACTCTGGCTGACATTACGGATGTCACACCTGGGATTCTGGAGCTGGAGCTGGTCAACAAGGCCATTGAGGCAGTGAAGAATGAAGTGGAGAGGGAGCAGAAGAAGTACGAGGAGCTGCTGGAAACCACAAAGGAGCTGGGTGCTTCAGAGGGCTCCTCACTCATTTCAAACACACCTGGCTCAGCTGCTGGGCCTCAGAATGATTCCTTTGGCTCCTTGGAGTATAACCCAGGGAGCTACACCTTCAATAATAACTCAGACTACAACCCCACTCCTCTGGCTGCTGCTGGCAGGTCCAGTAAATACACTTTGGATTCGTCCCGCTCCAAGGGGAGCTCACTGGAATATGTCCCCAAGGCTGTAGTCCAGAGTAAAAAATACAGCAGCACTGTCACTAACAATAAATACGTGATTGATGACTCCAAGCCTTCCACGGACTTGGAATACGACCCCCTGTCCAATTACTCTGCCAGGCTGTTGGGCAAAGCCACAACCAAGGGGTCCAAAAGGGAAAGGGCCTCTGATTATGAGGACTCTTACTCTCCATCACGAAAGAAGCTCTGCGAGGATCCTGATGATGATGAGGTGTTGGCCAGGTTCTCCTCCTCTGAAGATGAGGCTGAGGTGGAATATAAAACAGCTTCTGGTAGTTCACCCTCAAAAGCTGGTTCTGAGAGTGAGTCAAACAATGAGTTCTCCAGCAAAGAGCAGAGCACAAAAGTAGATGGCTCTGCTTCCCAGGAGGGCAAAGAAGGAGCACAGCACAGGGAGGGCCTTCCAAATTCACAGAAAAACCTTGCCAAGAGCTCATCAGACAAGAACTCAAAAGCAGTGAAGTTGTGTTCTGGTAAGAACAACAAGGAAATTGAAAATAAAGACTCCAAGGACAAAACAAAACGGAAGAAAACAGATGTTAGTAAAACACCAGGCCTCAGTGAGGCTGGGAAGAAGGAGAAAAATAAAAATGCAGACAAAGACAAGGTGCTCAAGAAAGAAGAAAAAACAAAACCCAAGAATGAGGAGAAAAACTGCAAAGACAAAAGCATCAAAGTGAAAACAGATGGGAACTTGAAGAAACCCGAAAAACAGAAGTCAGAAAAGGTGGATGGGTGTAAGAAAGAAAAATCCAAGTCCACTACCAGCAGTTCAGGGAAAAGCAAGAGCGAGGGTGTCACCAAGGGCACAGAGAAACTGGGGAGCGGCAAGAAGGACTCACAGAGCAAAACAGCTGATGTGAAAAATGGCAAGGAAAGCTCTGGTCGTAAAAGCAAAGAGAAAGGGACCAAGACTTCCCTGGAGCGAAAGAAAGACAAGGTGGGTTCTGCAGGACAAGGAGACCCAAAGAAGGGTCGGAAGCAGCGGAGTTTGAGTCACGTGGACCTGTTTGGAGATGAGAGCGGAGATGATGATGACAAAGGCCGGCCTTTGTCCTCCTCATTACTTGATGTGAGCTCGGACTCGGATGGGGCTGACTCTGGCTCAGCCTCTGAGAGTGACAAGGACAGGACAAAGAAAGTGAAGCGCTCAAAGTTGTCCAAGTCATCCTCATCTTCCTCAACATCTGATGACATTGATTATTCCATCCTTGAGAAAGACGTGGACTTCGAGTCAGATCCCATGGAGGAGTGTCTCAGGATCTTTAATGAATCTAAAGATGTGAAAACTGAAGACAAGGGAAGGCTGGGGAAACAGGTAATGCTGGGCTGGGGTGGTTGGTTCTGTCCCCTGCAAAGGTGGAAGGATTCCGGTTCGGTTTAGTGGTGTTGCTTATCTCGAGTAGCTGAAGAGGGAGACTCCATGTGTTGGAAGAATCTCATCCTTGTCATGACTTTGGAGACTCCCCAGCTTCCTCTTTCCTATTCTAAATGCACACTATGGGTAGTTCCTGAGGATCTCTGGATACCTTGTGGGTGGTGCAAGCAAGAAATTTCTTCCAGTGGTGCCGGGGGCTTCAGACTAAGGAGGTAAAAAGACAGTATTTACAGAAAAAGAAAACAGTTGAAGGGCACATAATCTATAGCAGGAATCACTAATCACTGAATTCAGAAAGTGCTGAACCAGGGGCTGCCACTCACAGCAAACAGTTAATTGTGGCCTGGAGTGACAAAGCTCAGCTGTCAGCAGCCGCATGTGGCTCCTTTGCATCCCTGCACTGAGGTTTGGTTTCCTGCTCTTTTGGGAAGGAGGAGGCTCACTGCAGCACAGGGGTCCCTCTCTGGGAGGTGAGTGGGCACCTGGGGGAGTGGGATTGGTCATGGGGCATTTTTTTTGTTTATGGAATAATTTCCTGGACGGATCCGTCGTGGTTTGACACTGGCCAAACATCAGGCACCCACCAAAGGTGCTCACTCGCCCTCCCCTGCTACAGCTGGGCAGAGGAGAGAAAAAATTCAAATGAAGGGTTCCTGAGTTAAGGACTGGGAGAGAACATTCCAAGGGCAACTTCCCAACTTCTTAAAAAAACCAAAGCACCCCAAACCCCCTGGACTCTAAAGGATGCCATGGGAGGTGAGGTGGGGTAGTGCCTGGCGGGGGAGGGCTGTTCAAGGCTCCTGTGACAGGTAAGACTGATCCTGCCCCACGCCAGCTCATGGAGCTGCTGCTGGGGTGGGAATGTCTTGCTGCTGTTCCTTGGCTTCCTTGGTGGCTCCTGAGGTCACAGCAAGGCTTTTGTCAGTGGCCCAGCAGCTGCCATGTGTTCTCACCTGCCCCCTGCAAGGTTAACCCAAAAGGAGACTTTCCACATCTCCCTCTTGCCAGGGATCTTCAAGTCTGTTCTCCTGTTCTTTTGTTTTCCAGCCATCCAAAGAGGAAGCAAATGAAGAAAAGACAGAAGATAATTTAACAACCTTGTTTCCTGGCCAGAAAAGAAGGATCTCTCATCTTGTCAAACAAGGAAATGTAAGTGCAGATTTAGAAGCAGATGTTTAGGTTGTTCCAAGTAAGGATTTTCTGTCCTGGAAAAGGCTGCACTCCCAGGGCCAGGCAGCAGCATGGGAGATGTTTGTGCTGGAATCAGTCTGTGGCAGTTTTATTTCTTCTCTTAATTTCTCAAAAAACTCCCATGTTTAGAATCTGTTAAAAGTGGCAACAGAACTCTAATAAACCTTCCTAAGACCAAGGGTAGGCTGGGAAGAGTGAATGGATTCTGCTCTTGATAACCCTGTGGGATAGGTCATTTTTGTCCAGTATAGCTTCATTCAGTGATTTCAATAAAAATTAGCTGGACACAAGGTCTCTCTGTGTCTGCTGGTATTTTTCTGTGCCTTGTGGATCTAAAAGATACTGCAGGAATTTGGTCATATGTTTAAAACAATTACCTTACATCTGTTCTGAATCAGCCAAGATCCCAGCAGTATTTGTTTTGTTACTCTTCTTTCCCAGTTGTGCAAATACAGAGGAGAAGAATTAAAACAAAAAAAAAAAAAAAAGTAGGGGAGAAATTCTGTTTTTTTTATTCCTTTCTCCCTGGGATTTTAATTCATGTTTTCTCTGAGGGTTTAATGTGTTTCCCTCCAGGTGCTGAGCACAGATTAGTTTTATGTTGCAGCAGGATAACAGTGGAGGCTTGGGCACTAATTTGAGCTGGGTAGTCCAAATTAATTTTTCTGTCTTTTCTCTCTGCCTAGGAAAGGTTTCTGCCTTTAATAATTTGAAGCCTTGGGGTCAATACAATGGGTTTTATTTAACTACATATCTGCAGCCAGTTCATGTGGTTTGATAAGGGCCCTTTCTTCCAAAGTGAAGCGATAAGAGACTGAAGCAAATGGCTTGGAAATTCATTAACTCAAATATTTATTGTAAAGAGGCGCCTTTTAGACATGTACAAATCTTTACATATATTTTCTTAATGTGACAGCTGATCCCAAAATGCTTTTCAAAGATGGGAGCCCCAGCACAGCCTTTGCTTGGGCAAACAGAGCCGATCTGGTGTGCTCAGCTCAGAGCAGCTCCCAGCCCTGTTCCAGGAGGTGCTGTAACACCTGAACTGCCAGTTTTCACCTCAGAATTGAGGGCTGTGCTTTGCTGTCTCCCTCCAAATGGAATATTTACTCAGTCTTGCTCATGATTTATAGCTCAAGGACTGAGCAGGAGAAGGGGAGGGAGTTGAGTTTGGGGTTGGTTGCCAGGGGAAATGGGGGGCCAAAGGAATTGCAGGTGAGGCAGAAAATGAGTGGCCTGTCCTGCTTGGAAGTCTGTAATTATAATTTAATGTCTGACTGCACTCAGTTTGGTATCCAGAAGCTGCTGTCAGCATCAGAGGCCGGGAATGCAGGAGGTGCCAGCTTGCCCCCAGGTGTTATACTGGGCTGCCTTCCTCCAAGGAGATTTCAGGCCTGTTCCTCACATTTCAAAGGCTGTTAGGTGGAGTGGAGAAGTTTGTACTACTGCTGCTTCTCTTGCACTTCTGCTGCTAGGAAACTTCTCTCTTTGCTGACATAATTTCTGGCACTTCTCCAGCGAACCTAAATTAGGCCATCAAAGGAATCGTGTGTGGAACCTGTTCATGCTGTACGGCCGAGGCAGTGAGGTGCCTCCAGAAGTGGGCAGGGACAGAGCCTGTTTAAAATTCAGAGCTCAGTCTATGTATACTCTAATCCCATAAATACATACCTGTGAGGCTTTTAAGCAGCTCCAGGGCTCCAGAGAGGTGGGGGCTGCTGTGGTGCAGAGGTGGATGCAGGGGCTCCTCAGGGAGAGAGCAGTGGAGCTCAGCATCGTGTGGCAAAGGGGAGTGGAGAATTGTTGTCACTTTTCCATTGCAGTAGAAAGCAAAGTGGGCAGCACAGGGCTATGTTTGTATTCTAGAGCAAGGCTGAGAGTGTTGCTAGAGCCCAGGACTGGGCTGGGCACAGCCATGGGGAACATCATGCCACTAAAAGCAGTTCATTAATACCACCTGCCAATTGAGGAAGGTGCCGGTGAGCTGGGAGGCCTTCCCGGAGCGTGAATCATTAATGCCATGTTTGTTGAAGGATGACTCGTAATTATTTTGTTCTGGAAGACAGTTGGGATCTTGTCCTCTCAAAACCCTGAACTTCCTAGCAGAGGGGTTGAGAAGAGACCCTTCTGGGGTGAGTGGAAGGCAGAGGGTGTGGATGGAGCAGGGGAGCTGCTGGCCCTAAACGCTGTTTGTCTGTGCAGGCAGAGGCCCCGAGCAAGCCGGTAGTGCGGCCGTACCGTCCCCCCACGGCCCAGGAGGTGTGTTACCAGAGGATCCAGCTGGCTCAGCAGCAGGCAGCACAGCTGGCTGGGGCTGTTCAAAAGACCTCTCTCTGTTTGCCAGGAGAAAAGAGGAGGATTGCTCACGTGCCAAATGCCGCCCTCACCGCAGCAGCCAAGCAAAGTAAGCCAGTGGCGGGGTTTGGGATTGCTGTCCTGTCCTCCCCCTGGTCAAGGGCACTACTCTGTGTTTACATTTCTCCTGAGCACGTGTGAAACTGTCAGGGGATGTGTAGGACTGGCCATGACGTGAATCTTTGCTGATAGTGTCCAGGGGAAGGTCTTTTCCTGAGGAATTTCATTCACCCTCTTCTGAAAAGCAACAGGTCAGATGTGTACAGCCTCATCTGTCTCACCTGGCCTCCCTCACTTCAATCTTTCTTTTTTCTGTTTCTTCCTTGGATTGTGTTTGCTCTTCATTCCTTCTTCCATTTAAGCCTTCGGAGGTGGCAGGAGCAGGAGGGAAGTGCTAATTAATGCTCATTGCTGTCCCTTTGTAGTGGAAGGACACAGAGCTGACGTGTGGGGTGTCAGTGCCTTGCAGCTGACAGAGTTACCTCTTTAAACTCTGCTGACTCAGTTACCCCAAAACAAACCCAAATGAGACACGTTTCCTGGCAGAAGATTTCTTCATCCTTGCCTGCAAGGTGGTAAAATTGCCCAATTTGTATCCCTTTGGAGACCTGGATTTGAGAAAATCACAGCTTGCAGCGCTGGCCTTTGATAGTGAGTTCATTCTGGCAGCCTGAAGCCCATTGGCAGGATTTGCACCTGAGTGTTTTGTGTTCCCTGCAGGCCTCGGGAGCAGCAAGGCAACTGTTGGTGGCAGGAGTGTCCCACCTTCCAATGACTCTGAAGCCCCCACCCTTCCTCTGAAGCCTTGCACCTTGGCTGGGATGGCTTCCAAGACCACCAGCACCATCGTGCCCAAAAGGGTAGCACATGTTCCCTCCTTACAGGTAAGGGGAATTTGAATTCTTTCCTGTCATTCCCTGGGGAGGGTGGAATGTTTGATCCTGCTGTTCCAAACTTAGCACTCCCTGAAAGCGGTGTTTTGATTATGTTGATTAAGTGGGTTTGTTTCTTCCTGTGGTTTTCCGAGATAGCATTGTATAAAAAATTAAACACTCCACGGGTAGGAGCTTAAAAAGGTAGAAGTACTTAAGTGCTGCTCTGATCTCTGTGAATATTGATCACTTGTCTCCAGTTTGAGCCTTCTCTTGTGCTTTTGACTGGCCTGGGTGTGTTTGGGCTTGGAACCTCCCGTGCTCCAAAGCCAGGGATGGATTAGTGGCCTTCCCGGTCTCTGTGGGCCACACTGGGGCAGGTGGTTATGAATGCTGTCCCTCTGTGACCTGGATAGTTAAATGTGATCACTGAACTTCATGCTGCTGCTGGTGTTTAAAGAAAAGACTAATTTTTCTTTGTTAGTTATTTCTGTTTTGTTTCTCTTTACCCCCTGGGATCTCTGCCCAGCCTTTGGGTACCTTGGCTTTGAGTTCCTTAGCAAAGTGCCAGGACACAGGGAATGGCATCCCACTGCCAGAGGGCAGGGATGGATGGGATATTGGGAAGGAATTGTTCTCTGGGAGGGTGGGGAGGCCCTGGCACAGGGTGCCCAGAGCAGCTGTGGCTGCCCCTGGATCCCTGGCAGTGCCCAAGGCCAGGTTGGCTGGGGCTTGGAGCAGCCTGGGACAGTAGGAGGTGTCCCTGCCACGGCAGGGATGGGAATGGGATGATTTTTAAAGTCCCTTCCAACCCAAACCATTCCACGATTCTGTAAGTCCCTCCTTTCCATGAGCACCGGGAGCTTGCTAAGACAATTCAGAGCAGAATTCCTCGTAGAGCAGCCTGGGGATGGCATAAGGAGCTGTTTGCTGGAGTGGATGGCAGGATGTGATTAGTGCCAGGACTGGATTAAAAATCACTTTATTGATGATGTCTTGTGTCAAGATCTGTCATAACTTGCTCTGATTATTTCTAGAAGAGTGAAAAGTAATTTTTTTCCTTTCCCACCCAAACTGCCACCATAGTAACATAGAACTTGAATCTGATTAAAAATAAGAGAAGTAACTGAAAGGATAAAATATTTAGCAGAGTTACAGAGGTGCTTAAGGTTATCATAGTAGAGATTGAGAATTCATATATTTAATGAAAAGGATCAAATCCCCTTGAACAGGGCATCAAAGTGAGATTCTCCTGGGGAAAATGAGCACTTTTCCCATTGAGATAGGACCAGTTGGTCCCCTTGGAAGAAGCTGACATCTTCCACAGAGTTGTTTTTATTCCAGATTGCAGCAGATGGTTTGGTTTATGGATATCTCTTGGGTGGGATGGAGAGCAACTGACACAACAATTGGATGTTTTAGAGATGAATGTACATTTTCCTCTCTGAAAAAGAGGCAAGTGCTGTGATTTGGGGAATAAACTGATGTGAAATGGAAAACTGCAGTGGTGGGTCGTAGCTCAGTCCAACACGCAGGTTTTGAAGAACATGCTATTAAATTGAGGGGGTAAATCCTTTTAGGAACATCGTGATTGGCATTAAAAGAGGAAGAAAGCCCCCAGTGCAGTGAATTTGCAGGGATGCCCCAGGAAGTGGGATGAGTTAAGTGGCTGCCAGCCTGGCAGGAGGGGCCTCTTGTTCTCTCTTCACAGCCAGAGAACCAAACCTGTGTGTGGTGCCCATAACTGGTGTTGTGTGTTC
The DNA here is from genome assembly GCA_034509425.1 of Eopsaltria australis. NCBI lineage: Eukaryota > Metazoa > Chordata > Aves > Passeriformes > Petroicidae > Eopsaltria > Eopsaltria australis. The sequence goes on along the minus strand of JAVTVJ010000760.1, from coordinate 277,121 downwards.
ATGGCTCCAGTTCAGCCTGTGGTGCTTGGTGCCATCCTAACCTTGTATCTCTCACTGAAATGTCAGCATTCCCTGCTCTGGAATGCCTGTGTGTGACTAATACCACTGGAGTCCTTGGCTCCTGGCTGACTTCAGAATGAAACACACTTGTTTTCTAAAGCAGCTAAAGCACTGAAGGTGGAGAAGCCTCAAGTGGTATTTTTAGTACCAAAAGTGCTGCGTGTTGAGTTTGGCTTTGGGCAGATTTTCAGAAAAGAAGTCACCCCATGATTAATAGCAGGAAAAGGGAGAGCCTCAGAGCAACCTCCTAGAGCCTGACCAGCCTCTTTTTCTCTCTCTGTCTCACCTCCAGAGCACCACTTTACAGAGGCCTGTTATTCCCACAGAATTTGGTGCTAAAGTCCCAACCAACATTCGTCAGAGGTATCTCAATCTCTTCATTGATGAGTGCCTGAAATTCTGCTCCTCCTCCCAGGAAGCCTTCGACAAGGTCTGTACAGATCCCTGCTTCTCAGGAATAAAGTTTGCAGTAGGGAATGGCATCTTCTGCCTTGGCCAAGACCTTCTAAAATGGTAGCAAATTCGGAAAACTGGATTGGATTTACGCTGTCAGAAACTTGGGGGTGGGAACTAGATGATCTTTAAGGTCCCTTCCAAGCCAAACATTTCCATGATTCCATGAAAACTCCTCTATCCACAAACAGTTCTGTTGAGGAAACTGGCATTAAATATTTCCAGACTGGGCAACAGAAAGTGTCATTCCAGTGGGGGCTTCCAGTAGGAAATCCTGTATTTCCCTTAATTTGGAAAGCTTGCCTGATCCCTTTAATAACCCCAGGAGAGGAGTGCAGAGCAATGTGGTCAAAGACTTCTTGCTCTGGTGCAGCCAGGAACACCTCCTGGAATCAAAGTGTTGAGCACAGGGAAGTGTTGGGATAGATTTAATTGGTTGAGAATTGGAAGCTGTGGCTGCCCCACCCCTGGAAGTGTTTGAGACCAGGTTGGATGGGGCTTGGAGCAACCTGGGATAGTGGAAGGTGGAAAACAATGATCTTTGAGGTTCCTCCCAAGCCTGTACCATTCTGGGACTCTGTGAACAGTGGGAAGGGAATGTGTGGTGATGGCTTGTGCTGTTCACAGGCCCTGGCGGAGGAGAAGGTGGCCTATGAGCGCAGCACCAGCCGCAACATCTACCTGAACGTGGCTGTGAACACCCTGAAGAAGCTCCGCAGCCTCGTGCCCAACTCCCCAACCAGCACCAACAGTAGGTACCTCGTAGTTCAACAGCTGGAGCCCTGCTGGGATTACAAACCACACAGAGAAACTTGTTGAAAAGCCAGAACCCATTTCTCAGCAGCATTATGCTGAAAGGCAAACAGCTCCAGTTTTGCTTTTTATAGCCTGGCAGGCTTTAATGGGCCTTCAAGAGGCAGGTCCTGCAATGCTTTGTTGGCTTTCTCAGCCTAAATGGAGATAATGCCACACGGGGTGGGTTTTTTTTTAGCACAAGTTCTTTCAAATGAAAAGCCCTGCTAATGGAGTAACTTTCACATGATGCCTTCAAAGTGATAGACTCGTCCATCACCACAGAAATCTGTTACACACATTAAGCTTCAAGAGAGAAACGAAGAGGGTTAAGACATTTCATTATTGGCTCTCGAGAGGGTACATTAAACAATCAATTTGTGCTGTTCTTGTGAATTTTTTTTTCTCTGGTCTCTTCCCTTTTCTCCTCTCTGTCTTCATTACGTTCCTGGCCATTAGGCAGAGCAGCTGAACTTGGAGGCTAGCCTTTAGGAGAGGGCTGCCAGTTAATGATTAGTAAAAAGCCCCTCTCTGCCATTATCTGATGTGCTGAGCATATTCTAGAGCTCTGAAGCTCCTTTCTGAAAGAAGTTGAAAGATCCTGCGTGGGAGGTTGGACTGCAAGGCCCCAGAATCAAAGCTGCTCCCTGGGGGTGGGTGATGCCCTCATGCAGCACTAGAAGGGGTCAAGTTGTTTCTGTGCTGGCTCCTCTCTTGTTTTTGGTCATCTGGAGAGCTCACTGTGCAGAGTGACCAGGGAGAGCTACAAGTTTCTAGCAGACCTGTAAAAAAGTGTCCTTGCTGTCCTTAAAATTGCTGTGGGCTGACAGTGTGAACTGAAAACTCTCTGTGGTGCTGGAATGGAAATGCTGGGCCAGCACGTGGCACAAAGAATCCATTTCTGGAGCAAAACAAGAGTTCAAGGGGATAAACACAGTCCTCCTCTTGCCCATGTGTAGTGTCCCAAACTAGGACTGAAGTCACCCACTGGGTATCTGATCTCTGTCCCCTGGTGCTGTTCCCTTCTCCTTGCAGAGACAAGTAACAAGAAGGTGGTGTCCCACGAAGCTGTGCTGGGGGGGAAGCTTGCTGCCAAGACCAGCTTTACTCTGAACCGCTCAGGGAGCCTGAGAGCCGAGGATCTGACAGGTCAGACCCTGCTCCTGCTGGGAGTCTCTTGTAAGGGGGGAGCTGAGGTGTGACACTGATTGGGGGGGCAGAATTAGGCTGGTGCGTTCACCTCGAGTGCTGGGGGCACTTTGGGCACCTCACTGTCAGAGGGATCTAAAGCTGTTGGAGAATGTCCAAAGGAGGGACATGGAGCTGGGGAAGGGTCTGAGGAGAGACTGAGGGCACTTGGCTCGTTCAGCTGGAGCAGAGGAGACTGAGGGGAGGCTCCTTGGGGGCTGCAGCTCCTCCTGAGGGGAGGCAGAGGGGCAGGGGCTGAGCTCTGCTCTGGGACAGGGACGGGAGCCCAGGAAGGGCTGGAGCTGTGTCAGGGCTTGGGATGGATCTCGGGGAAAGGTTCTTCCCCCTGAGGCTGCTGGGGCACTGCCCAGGCTCCCCAGGGAATGGTCCCGGCCCCGAGGCTGCCAGAGCTCCAGGAGCGTTTGGACAGCGCTGCCAGGGATGCTCAGGGTGGGATTGTTGGGGTGTCTGTGCAGGGTTGGACTGGGTGATTCTTGTGGGTCCCTTCCCACTCAGGATATCCCAGGATTCTGTAATGTGAAGTGCTGGGATTTCTCTGTTAGGAGTTACTGCCTGGCTGCAGCAGAGAGCTGCAGAATCCCTTGGTGGATGGTGACACCACTGACCAGTGCCCTCCTGCCCTCCTCGCTGGGGCTCTGAGGTCACTGCTGCAGCCTGGCTGGCTTTGATGGAGCATCAATAACCATTCAGAGCTGCCTCTTGTGCTTTGGGCATTATTTTACTTTAACTGTCTTGCCCTGAAGCAGTTCTTTACAATGTATCTGTCAGATTAAAAGGCAAACTTAGAAATCTCCATCCTGCAGGGTTCAGTTTCACTTTCACCAATGTCACAGTAAGGTCGTATCGTAGCCAAAGGGTTGTGCCACGAGCATTTTTCATGTGGGCTCAAATCAGTTATGGGTATTTTGGTTGCCAAGAGATGCAGGCAAATTGTGGAGGAGATCAGAGAAGAGCCAGGGAGGCCATGGAGCAGAAGGAATTGACATTGAGAAAGCTTAAAAGGGCCAGTATAGCTCAGCTAAGCAACATCAAAGGGCATCCAGCAATATTGGAAGGGTTTAACGCAGCAGCCAGAGGAGATATTGAGCAGAGTGCAAGAAGTTGTAATTATTCTGTGAAATGAAAACGAGCAACCTGAAATCAGTAGCAGGAAGAAACTTCTGATAATGAAGTTTTTAGGGAGCTTTGGGTGGCCTTTGAGGGGTGTTTGAGGGCTGTGTTACCGATTATCAGCTGTTGAATTTAAACATTAAGATGGGAGAAGTCTCACATTTAGTGACAGGACAAGGGGGAACGACTTCCCACTGCCAGAGGGCAGGGATGGATGGGACATTGGGGAGGAATTGTTGGCTGTGAGGGTGGGCAGGCCCTGGCACAGGGTGCCCAGAGCAGCTGTGGCTGCCCCTGGATCCCTGGAAGTCTCCAAGGCCAGGTTGGCTGGGGTTTGGAGCAGCCTGGGATAGTGGAAGGTGTCCCTGCCCATGGCAGGGAGTGGAATGGGATGATCTCCAACCCAAATTGGGTTGGTTCTATCAGTAACAGAAAGGCTGAAGATGGGCCTTTTGGAGGAATTCTGTTCCAGCTGTGCTTTCCAGACTTAATGCTCCTTGTTCAAGGAGTTTAAAAATCAACTTGTGCACTGCTGACCAGATTTTAAAAATTACCACCCAACACTCATTCCCCTGTCCATCTTAAGCTGAGGCAGTGGGAGCAAGTTCAGAATAGTGGGGGTAGCTTATCAAGGCAGGAGATTTGGTAAAGGCAGAGAATCAGGCACTACTTTAGTGCTGAGAGCTCAGTGCTGTGTTTGTGTGCAGGGGCTGCCCTGTACCGGCGCCTCAAGGAGTACCTGATGACTGAGGAGCAGCTCAAGGAGAACGGGTACCCCATGCCTCACCCCGAGAAGGCTGGACGTGCTGTGCTCTTCACTGCAGATGAGAAGAAAGTGATTGACTGTAAGCTCTGCTGGCTCTTTCCTTCTACAGGGTTTGCTGGATACAGCTGGAGCTGCCCCTTCTGGTTGTGTAAAGGTCTCAGCGTGGAGCCTTTGCTCTGGTTGTGATGGGGAGTGTGGCTGAAGAATTCTGCTGCATTCCTGCATGGAGGGTTTCTTCGGCTTTCGCATCCTGAGAATGCTGCTTTTGACCCAAAGTTTATAGGCTGTGGGGCTGTGAGGCTGAGGGAGGTTTCTAATTTCTAATTCCCAGGTAACAAGTGACAGGATGGGAGGAAATGGCCTCAAGTCGCACCAGGGGAGGTTCAGATTGGATATAAGGGAAAATTTCTTCATGGAAAAGGTTGTGAAGCATTAAACAGGCTGCCCAGGGCAGTGATGGAGTCATCATCCCTGTAAATGTTAAAAAAACCTTGACCAGGTTGCTCCAAGCCTTGTCCAATCTGGCTTTGATCCCATAGGTTTCCTTAAGACAGGATGGGGTCCTCCTCTGAATTTTCTGAACTCTTGGCAAGATTTTTGCTCCTCAGACCCTGACTAAAGCAGGCTGTGCTGCAGCAGGGATAAAACTCAGACTGGGAATTTCTTTTGAGGTGCTTTGCCACGCTCCCCTGAGCATCTGTGTGGAGAGACCTCACTAAAGTGTGTTAAGTGCTCATCCATGTTAACACCTTGTGTCTACATTTGTCCTGTGGTTGCTGAAGCAACCTGGGCAAAAGCTCTCTTGCATTAACACTGTCAAGTGTTGTATTTGTGAGAGCCCTTTTTTCCAGGGAGCCAGCCAACTCCTTTATATGATCCTGAGCTCATGTTCCTGCTTCTATTCCTGTAGTTTCCTGCAGATGTTGCAGGATCTTCGAATTTTTTCTTGTTTTACTAAAGCTGTTGCTGCCACTATGACCAGTGGGCTGGTGATGGGCAGAGCTGGGAATGTGCTAACAGCTATAATGCTCACACCAAAACTCATGGAATTGCGTGGAGATCAGAAGAATGAGAGCTCCTTCACAGTGGCTTTTTGCATCTCCCTTCTCCAAATTTTGGGCTGTAAAAGCAGAGGTGGCAGGAGGGAGCGGTCACAGGCCAGGCCCTGCCCTAGGTGCTCCTGGGTTTAGCTGCTGGAAAACCTTTACAGAAAAGCTGTGCCTTGGAAGAGCTAAAATGTCATTTGGAAGTGACAAGGCACAGATCCCCTGGAAACGAGGCTTCATTAGCTCTGGTGTCCAAAGAATGACTTATTTATCCTGTTTCTTAAAATAACTGCGTTAGACTCCAACGTAATTTGCTGTGCATGGAGAAACAATAATGCAGCAAACCTTGGTGGAGCTGAGGGGCAGCTGGTGTGGACCAAAGCCGCTGGAGAGTCTTTGTGTTCGCCTGTGGGAAGTGTTTGGGGGGCAGATTTCAGAGGGATTGCAGTGCCTTTACAGGCGTTTGGAACAACATTAGGAATCCTTTTTAACAGAAGACGTCATTTAAAAGCGTTTGGGGCTTGAATGATTGTGATTTACTTTGCTTTGGCCAGGTTAAGCAGGTGAGGAGTTTCCAGTGACCTGGCTGTTGTTTCTCTCCTGTCCCCAAGCCTCGTGCAGGATCTGCTGTCGCTGTGGCACCGAGTACATGGTCTCAGCCTCGGGGAACTGCATCAGGAAGGAGGAGTGTGTCCATCACTGGGGGCGGCTGCGCAAGCAGAGAGGTACAGCCCTGCTGGGGGGATTTGGCTCCAGCTCCAAACTCAGAGTCTTCCTCATGTCTGAGCTTGATTTTGCGGCTTGTCAGGCTCCCAGGTGGTGATGGTTCCTGGGCCTGTCCCTCAAATGGCCTCACAAAGAGCTGCTGGGCTTGGCAGTCCCCAAAATGTGGCACTGGGGCTGCAGCAGAGGTGCTTCATCTTTGTTCAAAAGAGTAAAGGAAAAAACCTTCCTGTGCTTTTTGAAAAAAAATCAGCCTTTTAAAAGGCTGACTGGGAGCACTAGAGGTCTGTCAGTCCCAGGAGAGTTTACTGATCTTGGCTGAATTCATTTGCAGCAAGGCACTAACCTAGTTTGAGCTCTGCTCTGGTTTTCCATCAGAGCATCTGAGTGGCTTCTGGAGTTTGTCTGGCTGAGCACCAGAGACTTAAACTCTTCAGATTGCTGCCTGTGAATCCACAGTTATTTTCCCCGTGTTTGACACATTATCGTTGTGCTCATCCAGGGGATCCGCACGTGAAAGCTGAAGTTCAGGTCTCTTGTTAACAAGATTCCTCTCCTTGACCCTTCCTCTCTTGCTCTTTTCAGTGCCAGGTGGGTGGGAAACTCACTACAGCTGCTGCTCCGGAGCTGTGGGGTCACCAGGCTGCCAGGTTGCTAAAGTAAGTGATGGACCACCTTTTTATTCTCAACGACATTTGTGCTCTGCTCACAGTGGCAGTGGCTGGGAAATCCTTGCTTAAGCCTTTAGAAGAACAGTGGCTGCCCTTAAGGGGATAAAACAAGTGCAACTTAAGTTTTTTTGCTCTGCAAAGGTAGGAAAATCCAGTATTTGACACTCTGGAGTGAGTTGGCTTCATTTATCCTAAGCTGCCCCAGCTCATCTGCTTGGGGGACACAGAAGAGCTCATGTTCTTTACTGAATCACAGAAGAAATGAGAAATAAGGGATTTCCTTTTGAGGAACAGTCTCAGAGTCTTGGCAACAGTGTGCCAAGCCCTTTTTCCCAGATTCTCCTTTCCCAGATTCCCATGCTAAGGTAACTTTCTCCTGGTGGACAAACCTTTTCTTTCGAGTTTTCTGTTTGTTGCCTGTCCTTGGTCGTAATGAGGGGAGGAACCTTCAGCTTTGAAGATGGGCATTGGAAGCAGAAAATATTTATAATAAGGCACCGTTCTCAGTAAGTGGGCCCGGATCTGATTAGAAAAGCTCGTGTGAGTCTGTCCAAGCCCAGGGGTGTCCCTGCCTGGGCTGGCTGCAGTTAGGCAGGGAGGCAGGAGATGGCAGGATGGAGCCGTGCTGCTCCCGGAGCCTCCAGTGGCTGCTCTTTGTGATACCCGAGGCTGCTCTTCCTTGCCTCTCAAAAACAGGAGCGACTTCCCTCCCCTCCTCCCAGCCAGGAAGAATTGGGCAGTTTCAGAGCAATGACTGATGGAGAAAAATACCTGATAGGGTTTGTTTTTCACTTCACTGCTCAGTTCTGTGTTATTACACAGGGAGGGAAGGGCTGAAGCTGTGGGCGAGAGGTGTTTGCTGTCTCCTGGCTGCTGAGCTGCTCTCCCCATTCCCCCAGCAGAGCAGGGTCCACGCTGAGGGGGCAGAGTGGACAAGTGGGGCCCCTTGCTCCTGGCAAGCAGCGATCCATGAGGCCTTTGAGCAGTGCTGGCTGTGGATACAGGGAGAGATTGGCCTCAGTGTTGGTCCAGCTGCCTCATTAACTTCAAATGATGCAGTTCCTGTGCTCTGGCTGCACCTGCAGTAGTGACCTGTGCAGGAAAATATGCAAATCCTGCTTTGGTTTCCTCACTGCCCACACATGTGAGCTTTACAAGGGCCTCAGATCCTCATCTCTCCAGCCTTTAATCCTGAGACAAACCAGAACAGTTTCATTCCTTGTAGGGTGAGACCTGTGGGAAGCCCTTTACTCTGCTGGGCACTGCTGAGGCCCCACCTCAAATCCTGGGGTCAGTTTTGGGCCCCTCATTACAGGAAGGACATTGGGGGGCTGGAGACAGACTAAACTTAAACACAACAAAAACCCCCCCTGGGGAATAAGGGAGGGAGAGCATCACCTCTGGGTGTGGTGCAGGTTGGTTTTATCTAAAACCATGTCAGCACAGGCAAAAGGCACTCACAACTCTGCCTTGCCCTCAGTTACCTGCTCCTGCTTCCCTTTAAACTTCATCCAGTGTAGAGCTCTTGCTGCCAGGAAGGTTTCAGGATAACCAGTGGGATCTGTGCTGTGGAGAAGTGTGGGAGTACCTGTGTTGCAACATCAGCTCAGTCATGCAGTGGCTTAAACCACTTGTGAAATCACTCCCCTGAGTTTTCCTGCTGGATCTTGTTGACCCTGAAGCTTTGGCTGGGAACAATGCAGAGTGCTTGGAAATGCCCTCTCTTGCCTCAAGTGCTGGCGGGCTGGAGCTCCTGTTTGTGTGGGCTGGCTGGGTGTGGAATGCAGTGGCTGTGAGTGGATGCACACACAGATGTGCTCTGGAGCTGGGTGTCTCCTGTCACCTGGTGCTCGTGCTCACACAGGGATGTCTGGGCTGAGGATCGTGCACCTGGGCTTGTCTTGGCCACAAGAACCAGGAGCTGGAGTTACATCAGTGTCAGGCCTCAGTGTGACCCTTCCTGACTAATTCTGCTCCAGATTGAGAGCTCCTTCTCCCCACACACGTGATGTCCTGCTCCTCTGTGTGCTGTCAGTACAGCCAGCATCTGCCTTTGGAATTAGGGTTGCCCGTGGCTGTGTTTGCTGTGTTTGCTGTGAACTTCTCAGGCTCACTGTAGGCAGAACTTATTCCTCATTAAGAAATTATTAAAAACCCACTTTCATAGACATGGAGGTTTGTTGGAGTGGGCTCTTTGGCTTCTTGTTCTTATCATCACCAGCTGTCCTTGTCTTTTCCTTTCAGCAACACGTGCACGACGGGCGCAAGGAGAGCCTGGATGGTTTTGTGAAGACGTTTGAGAAGCTGCCCACAACTGATGGGTACCCTGGGATCTATGCCTTAGACTGTGAAATGGTGGGTCCAAGGCCAAAACAAAGCTTTTTGGGGATGGCTGAGGTGTGACACAAGTGGCTGAAGGGAAGCTGTTTCCTGACCTCCTTCTTTCTGTTCTGAATATTGGTGCTGGAGGTGTAAATGAGCTCTTATTGATTGGTGTGTTTGACTGGAGGGCTGTGCAGTCCTGGCAGGCTCTGACTGGCCCACTCTGGGCAGTGCTGCTGCCTGGCCTTGCTGCACCAGCTGTGCTGCATTTTGGGAGCTGCAGCACTTGGCTGAGGGGCTCCACAGGTCCCACACTGGGCTTGGCCTGTGCCTCTGCTCACATCTACCCTGTTCCTTGCAGTGCTACACTAAGCAAGGGCTGGAGCTGACAAGAGTAACTGTGATCAGCTCGGAGCTGAAGGTGGTGTACGACACTTTCGTCAAGCCGGACTCCAAGGTGGTGGATTACAACACCAGGTGAGGATGGTCCTCCTTGGGACAGAGCTCTCTGCTCTCGCAGGAGAGTGGCCAGGAGCACTTGGTAAAACTCCACTGATCACCACTCCCTAAGGGCTGAGGGGCTTTGGGCCTTGAAGTGTTTCTTCAAGTGAAGGAGCCCCACCTGTATCCTGTTGCTGTGCAGGTTCTCAGGTGTGACAGAAGAGGACCTGGAGAACACGAGCATCACCCTGCGGGATGTCCAAGCCGTCCTACTGAACATGTTCAGTGCAGACACCATATTGATAGGGCACAGCTTGGAAAGCGACTTATTTGCACTAAAGGTAACTTGGGCTCTTGCCTTCACATCTCCCTCTGGTGCTTTCCCACCCTGGGGGGCTGTTAGATGTCTCTTTAAATTTAGGAACTGTTTATTTCCAAGGACCAGGAGGTCACAGTAGTGGGGTGGCGTCACCTCAGGTCCTGTGTGCAGTGTTGGGCACCACAATATAGAAAAGCCATGCAGCCATTAGAGAGTGTCCAGAGAAGCTGTGAGGATGGGAAAGGGTCTGGACGGGCCTCATGAGGAGCAGCTGAGGGTACTTGGTTTGTTCAGCCTGGGGAGACTGAGGGGAGACTCATTGTGGTCTTCAACATCCTCATGGGGGAAGAGGAGCAGCAGGTACCAATCTTTTCACTCTCAGGACCCCAGGGAACAGCTGGAGCTGAGTTGGGAGGATTAGGTTGGAGATTCTTCATCCCACAGCTCTCCTGCTGAAGCCTCTGTGGCTGCCAGCTCCCAGTGCTGGAAGCAGGAGCTTTTAATGCCTGTAAAACACTTTACCTCTCCGTGGCACCCGTTACCCCAGGCTCGGAGAGGCTTCATCATCATCAGAAAAACATTATTTCCAGTTAGATCAGCTCGAGATGACTGCCTTGGCCTCTTGGAGGCTCGATTTTCTCTCAGCACCACAGCTGCTGCCAAGAGAAGGAGCCCAGAGCAATCCAGCAGAGCCGTGGGGTGTCACGGCGGAATGGCCGAGGGCTGTGGCAGTAAAGCCACATCTCACTAATGGCTGTGGCAAGTTCCAGGTGCTGATGGCATTTCAAGTTTTATCTAAAGCTTTATTATCCTGTTTCCTCAGTCTTCCTGATCTACATAAGTAATTACCAGTGTGTCTGGGCAGGTGCCAGAGCTGAGTGCAGTCCAGGGGAGATTATCCATAAGGTTGGCAGTTTCATACTCCGAGGGGTGGAGCAGGTTGTTTCTGCTGAAGTGCAGCTGTTCCGGGGCAGTTGTGGAGCTGTTAGGGATGGAGTTACAGGTTGTCCTGCAACATGAGCTGGTGCCTGGAGGCAGAGGGGAGAGGGGATTATCAGGGTCCTGTCAGAGTCATCCATGTTGGGACAGGACACAGGTTTAGCTCTTAGGCCCTGCATTTCACTCCTGTGCTCAGGATATGGGATTGCTTTCATCCACATTCCTTTAGCTCCCACTGAATGCAGTTCATGACAGCAAAGGATTCATCTGCTCTTAGCCTGAGAGGAAGAAATCAGTGTTAAAAAAAGCCAGCCTGCCCTGTGATTATGGACTTTGTCAGGTGGGGCCTTTTGCTGTCCCCAGGCCCCTTGGTGCAGGGCAGGGAGCACTTGGACCTGTTCAGCATCCTCAGTTCCTCCAGCGTGGGGACAATTCATAGCTGAGGTGTTGGATTAGAGGGCTGGAGGCAGGCTGGGAGAGCTGGGGGTGTTCACCTGGAGAAGGGAAGGCTCTGGGCAGACCTCAGAGCCTCTTCCACTGCCTAAAAAGGCTTCAGGAGAGCTGGAGGTGGACTTGGGACAAGGAATGGAGGGACAGGACGCAGGGAATGGCTTCCACTGCCAGAGGGCAGGGATGGATGGGATATTGGGAAGGAATTGTTGGGTGTGAGGGTGGGGAGGCCCTGGCACAGGGTGCCCAGAGCAGCTGTGGCTGCCCCTGGATCCCTGGCAGTGTCCAAAGCCAGGCTGGATGGGGCTTGGAGCAACCTGGGACAGTGGAAGGTGTCCCTGCCTGTGGCAGGGGATGGAGTAAAAGCCCTTTAAAAAGTCCCAACTCACAACACTCTCTGATATGATTCACTGATAGAATTTCCTTGTCCCATTCCATCCTTGCTGAGCTGGTGCTGGTTAAAAACTTCCTGTTGAGTCACTGCTGACAGATGGGGGGTTTTGGGATTGGTTTGCACCCCGAAGGCCAGGCCTGCTCAGCAGCAGCTGTGTGATGTACATCCTGCTTTGTCGTGCACATCCTGTCCGCTTCTGTCCCCATCTTAGAATCCCAGAACCCCGGTATGGTTTGGTGGGAAGGGACCATAAAGATCACCCAGTTTCAATCCTCTGCCATGGGCAGGGATGCCACTCACCAGACTGAGCTGCTTCATCTTGAGAAGCACTTGAAAGGTTGCTACAACTCACACAGAGGCTGTTGTGCAGTCAGCTGCTTCTTCTGTTTAGTTTGTAATTGTGAAAGACTCCAGAGCTGTTCCAGCTTCTCCAGGCCAGGAGACCGAGGATTGACCTGTCCTGCTTGAGGTACACGAATGGGATCAGCCCCAAATCTCTGCTGCCTTGAATGTGAGGTTTCAGGGCTCTGGGCTCTGTGGGCAGGCGTGTGGCTGGCCCAGCAGTGGGAATCCTGTGTGCACACACCCTGCAAGGGGAGTCATCCTGGCTCCAGCCAGAGCCTCCCGCCAGACTGGTTGGGTCGGAAGCTGCCGCGAGCATTGCACAGAGCCCCAGAGGTGACCGGAAGGTTGCTGCAGCATGGCTGATCCCAAGCAGTGCCTGTCCCTGTGGGAGTGGGGAAATGACCCTGTTCCTGTGCTCCCTCCCTCAGCTGATCCACGGCACCGTGGTGGACACAGCCATCGTGTTCCCCCACCGCCTGGGGCTGCCCTACAAGCGGGCCCTGCGCACGCTGATGGCCGACTACCTCAAACGCATCATCCAGGACAATGGTGAGACCTCTGAGGGACCCCACTTCCTCCTGCCTGTGGGCTCCTCAGCCCTGCCTTCCTCTGCTCTCCCCCAGCCCATCCACTTGCTCCTGGTGTTTTCTGCCCCACGTGGATGTGGTAGCTGGGAATGCGCCGGCATAAGAAGCCTCAGCCACAGCCCCTTCCAGTGTGAACCCTGTTCTGAGGGCAGAGCTCTCCCTGCTTCCCTCCCCGTGCTGAGTGGGACAAAGGAAGTGGTGTGGGAAGGCTGAGGGTGGCTCTGCCAAAGGCAGGGTTAAATGGGATATTGGGGAGGCCCTGGCACAGGGTGCCCAGAGCAGCTGTGGCTGCCCCTGGATCCCTGAAATTGTCCAAGGCCAGGTTGGAGGGGGCTTGGAGCAGCCTGGGACAGTGGAAGGTGTCCCTGCCCATGGCAGGGCATGGCACTGGATGGGCTTGAGCAAGCCACAAAACACAAACCATCCTGGGATTCTGTGGAAGTCTCCTTTCAATCCCCAGCTGTGGCTCAGGGTGCTCCCAGGTGTGGCTGTGGCCGCAGGGGCCAGGGAGCAGCTGGCTCTGCCTGGGGACACTCACTGTCCTGAGCTGTGCTGAACAGGCAGCCCCATGCAGCACAGGGCTCACTGTGTTTGTGTGTTTGTGTCCCCAGTGGAAGGACACGACTCCAGCGAGGACGCCAGGGCCTGCATGGAGCTGATGGTGTGGAAGATCAAAGAGGATGCCAAAGTGAAGCGATGACCTGCGCGTTGTCTCTGCTGTTCTCCCGCTCCTCTGTGAAGAAGCAGTGCAATAAATGCCCACAGCCACTCTGTCCCCCTGTGCCAGCAGCATGTTCCTGCTCCCCAGCCATCCCAGCAGGACTCCTGGACTCACACCCGCAGTCCCCCTGTCCAGGTGGTGGCTCTCGGATCCTCAGACTCCACCTGACGGATTCTCTGTGGTCCAAGCATTGCCTTGTGGGCCTGGCACGGTGGTTTTGAGTAGCACAACCAGAACTTGTTGGTTCCTAGGAGAAGCTTGTTAGAGGTAGGTTGGAGATGTGCAGAAGGATCTTTCTGGTTCAGTTAAAGGTAGATCGTTTACTTTTTTCTTTTCTCCAAATGTAACTTAAATTGCCTCTGTACTCCAAAGCAGTGTTTGGAGAGTGGGGAGATGGAAGAAGGTTGGGCAGGAAGCTGTGAGTGGATTGTGTAGCTGGTGTGGGAAGCAAGAGCTGAGGATCAAGCACTTGGGCAGAGATCCTGGTGGAATCCCACTGCAGAGCTGCAAGAGAGGGAGGCTGGCTCTGAGCAGCTGGTGGGAGAGGAATGAGGTAGGCTCTGGGAATTGCCCCAGGTGATCTCCTTGCTGAGGGCTGGCAAGTCCTGGTTCTGTAGTCACTGCAAAGGGGGAAACCACGAATGTCACACCCTGCCCAGACCTCAGGGAGCCTCGTGGCAGGGCAGGGACAGCAGGGCAGGGACAAACAGCTCCCAGAGCCAGGGAGAGCCTGCATCCCCTCACTACAGGGAAGGACAAGCTGTCCTTCCCCGACCTTGAGCTTCCAGCAGGGCCTCAGTGAGCTTGTGTTCAGGGAGCAAGGTTTTGGGGTGTGCAGGTAAGACAGCACCTAAGGGTGGCCTCAGCAGTGTGCAGGACTCTCCATCAGCCTGTCCCTGATGCAGGGACTTGGCACAGGCAAAAGCAATGGGGAAAAATCCTTCATTTCAACTCGTTTACATGCTGGGAGTTCTGCAGAGAGCCAAGGAGCCAGCTGTGTGTGTGGCACCTGGGCAAAAGCAGCTGCTGAGGGTGACTGTCACTGGGGTGACTGGGACAGAACCCAGCAGACTGGAGGACACTGGTGGGTCCCTCTGCCCAGACCCTGCTGCTGTCTGGGGACAGCAGAGCTGGGGAAACAATCCCCATGGATGGGGTCTCTCAGCTGGGGTCAGGCAGAAAAGTGACCCATCGCTCTCCCTGGCAGCACTGGAATTGTGTCCCTTGGTGGCTGCTGTGGTTCCTGTGTCCCTGGCATGGGCTGGCTGTCAGTCTGGGAGCTGCAGGACAGAGGAGCTGCTGGGATTTGGTTCCTGTCAGAGCCAGGTCCTGCTCACTCCTTTGTACCCGTGCTGGGCTCAGGGCTGGGGACAGCCGTTTGTCCCCTGCATGTCCTGCTGAGCTGTCCCACCCTGTGGGCAGGAGCGTGGGCTGGGCTGTGTTCCAGGGCAGGGCTGTCCGGCTCCAGCCCCACACTGGGCCTGGCAAACTCTCCCCATCCCACTGCTGCACTGGAGGCAGGGAGGTGGCTTCTCTGCCAGGCTCTGCAGGTGCCACCAGGAGAAGTGGGGCTGTGAAGACTCCTGTTACTGCTGAGCCCCTCTGTGTTTCCCCTGGCAGCCTGTTCCTTACCCCAGCTTTTGGGGATGCACGTCCACATCCAGCTCTGCTCCTTCCCCACCTTGGGGCTTCCACCCCAAGCAGCCTTGGGACACCTTGGCCTGTCCCCCTGTCCCACTGCCTGCAGGGAATGTTGCTGTTCCTGCCCAGGCTGTGGGAGAGACAGAGTTCAGTGCTTCCTAACTGGGGAGGGAAGGTTTGTTCCTGCTTCTGCCTCTTTCCCATGTTTATCCCCCATTTATCTTCACCCCTGGCTGCAGCAATGGAATGTCCCTGGAGCAGCCATGTCACATCTCAGACCTGGCTCTTGCCTCTTGCCTGTTCCTCCACAGGCAGCCCCTGCTTCCTGGCCTTTCCACAGCAGCTCCTTCCCTGGAAAAGCCAGGGCATTATGACATGGGCACGGTGTGCTGGTGTTCTGCTTGTGGAGCTGCTTGGCTCGATCCCATCTCCTGGGACTGGGGAAGGCAGAACGTTCCTCCAGGCCACAGGACCTCCATCATTTTCCTTTCCCCATGGTCCAGCCTAACTGGAGGCTTTTGGGGTGGGGGTGTGGGAGGTTACCTGTGTCAAGGGATGTCCCTGGGAAAGTGGAACCATGTCCAGCCATGCTGTTGGTGTGGTCAGAGCCAGTCCTGGCCCAGGGCTGCCATCACCTCCCCAGGCACCAGAGGTTTGGTTGGGTTGTACAGAACGATTGTAACCTGTAACTTTTTGTAATTGTTTTTAATAAAAGAGTGTTGACTAGATGCACATTCCTGTGTCTGGGACTGCTCTGCCTGCGGGTGGGTTGTGGAGGGGAGGTGCTGGAGCCATCCTGGTGCTGGGGAGGCTTCCCACGAGCATCCTTTCCCCAGCTGGAGAAGTGGGTTCAACACGTCCAAGGGTCTGGGCACCTGGTGCACCTGGGTCGGGGCAATGCCAGCTGTGAGCACAGTCTGGGAGATGAACTCATGGAGAGCAGCCCTGGGGAGAAGGACTTGGGGGTGCTGGTGGCTGAGAGGCTCAACCTGCCCTGGCCATGGGCACTGCCCCCAGAACCCCCCCTGTGCTGGGCTGATCTCCCAGCGTGGGCAGCAGGGGAGGGGGGGATTCTGCCCCTCTGCCCTGCTCAGGTGAGACCCCACCTGCAGAGCTGGCCCCAGCCCTGGGCAACAACATCAGGAGGACGTGAAGCTGCTGGAGAGCGTCCAGAGGAGGCCACGGAGATGCTCCGAGAGCTGAAGCGCATCCCGGCTCCTCCCGCTTCATCCCGGCGCTGGGATGGAGCCTCGGCATTCCCCCAGCCCTGCCCAGGCTCCCCCCGGAGTCCGTATCAATCTCCCAAATGGGGCAGGAATTAAAGTGCCAAGCCAAGGAGCTGATTCAGCACGGAGGAAGAGGTGAAGGTAAAAAGTTCAAATAAAAAAATAATGGGCCATTAGATGACCTCACTGGCAATGTGTTTTATTTAACGCGCGGGTGATGGCTCGGTGATGGCAGCGGCTGCTCCGGAGGCTCTAAAAGTCACGCCCGGCGCGTGTTCTCAGCCACCTCCGCGGGCCTTTGTGGCACTGGGTGCTCTGGCAGGGACATCCAGTGCTACTCCGAGGGTCCCTGTTTTCCCGCCGTGTCCCCCCCTTGCAGGTCCCCTGACAGCCCGAGGTGACATCGGGAAACCCCTGTAGTGACAAAACCATTTTGCTTTGCTGTTCTTTTGGACCTTTTCAGTCTCCTCCAGGTCTCGGATGGAGGCAGGTGGGATTTTTAGGGTTATGAGAGCCCTGGTCCCATGGGAGCAGCACTCACCCAGCCCCAGGCATGCGGAGGGACAGGAGGATACAAAGCCAGGCTGGACGGGGCTTGGAGCACCCTGGGACAGTGGAAGGTTTGGGAGCCAGGTGTTCGCTGTAGGTCGGGGGATGCTCATGGGGCAGCTCCCAGGCTGGGAAACAGCCCCTGTCCCGCGGGGAAACGCTCCTAAATTATTATTATTATTATTATTATTATTATTATTATTATTATTATTATTATTATTATTATTATTATTATTAATTTTCTCCGAACAAATGGGGCTTTGTAGCTGCTCGGCCGCTCGGAACGGGGCACCTGGAACCGAGCGGTTTTTCGAGGAGCGGGAAAAACCTGGCTCAGAGGTTTAAACTGGCCCAGAGGTTTAACTCTTCCCTGTGAGCGCAGGGGCTGCCGCGGGGCAGCTCCCGGAGAGGGGACACGCCAGGACAGCCCCCGCGGTGCCTGGGGAGGGGACACACTGGGACAGCCACCACGGCGCCCCAGGGACACCCTCTGCCCCGGCCTCCCGGCGCTCACTTAATTACACGGGAAGGGAGGCGGGGGGTGTCAGCTAATTGCAGAGGGCGATTGATTGGGCAAATGTCATCTTCGCTGGCCTCTGTTGCCAGGGTGACTTCGGCCATTCTCGTTCCCGGGTGCCCAAAGCCACCCGCGATGTGGCCTGCGGGGGAGGGACACAGGAGTGGAATGTGGAAATCCCCTTCCTTCCTCCAAACCCAGCCCCGATGCTCCGGGAGAGCGAGAGGCAGCGAAAGCCGGGGCACATCGAGGGCTGGGGCCACTGGCGCTTCCTGCGGTGCCGGTGCCACGCTCGCTGAGCGGGGTGACAGGCGGGGAGGGGGCAGCGGGTGGGACATGCCAGGTGAAGGCTGAGATACTGAAATTCGTCGTGGATGCTGCTCCAGGCTTGCGGGATCTTCGCGGAAGCGACAGGCGGGAGATGGGCTCAGGGAGAGGGAGGGAAGGAGGCTGGAGCACCCCGGTTCGGTGGAAGGTGCCCCTGCCCACGGCAGGGGATGAAATGAGCTTTAAGTCCCTTCTGACCCCAAGCAGTCTCCGGTTCCGTGACTCCCCGGCCCGGCCCCGCTGTGGCCTCTGCCCTCTCTCGCCGCTGGCCCCTGCTCAGCCCTTCAAAGCCAAACCTCTCTCCCTGCCCGCTGTGCCCGGACCTCTCCCCTCGGGCTGGACCCTCCTCAGCTGCCCCTGAGCTTTATTTCCAACCTGTGCCACCGCCACCGCCACTGCGGGACAATGAACAACAACTCGGCCCTTCGGCTCAGCACCGCCCCAGCCCCTGGGGCAAAGCCCGGGAGAGCTTTCTCCCTCTTTGTCGGGAGCTGAGGAGCGACAGGGTGGGAGTGCTCCCAAATATGTCCCCACTGCCCTCCGGACCTTGCCAGTATCGCCAGAGTGGGAACGTGGAGACACACAGGGGAACACGGGGACATGTACGGGGACATGGGGACACATGTGGGGACACGTATGGGGACATGGGGACACGTATGGGGACATGGGGACACAGGGACATAGCAGGCACCGTTCGTGGAGCTCGCAGGAGCCGCTCCCGGCTATGCAGTAAATGCTTTATGGACTGCGGGGCTGGCGCTGGGTGATCGCCTCCAGGTCTCTGCGGTTAATTGCAGGCAGTAATTAACGTAATGACGGCGATCGCGGGACCACTGCGGGTATGCAGGATGAGTGCGGGGTGGACACCAGGCTCTGGCCTCATTAGATGCCGTCGCTAACGAGGTGGCCTCTGTCCCCAGCTGGGCTCGCAGTCCCGGTGCCGGCGCTGCCGGCACTTTGTGCCTTCGGCCTCCTCTTCCTCACCGTCTCCTTTTCTCCTCTGTCCCCAAGGCACGGCCCAAACTCCCCGAGCTGCTGCCACACCCGGGGGCTCTGGGGGGGACTCCAGGGACACCAATCCAGCCCCGGGGCTGCCTAAATCTGCTCGTGCCCATCCTGCCCTGGGATCCAGTTTGGGACCACCTGCCGTTCCACTGGGATGGTGGCAGGGACACCCTGACCGTGTCACCGTGTCCCGGAGCCCGGACAGATCCCACGGGAGCGGCTCCTGCCGCAGCAGCTCGGGTTGGTTTGAATCGAGACAATAAATCCGGGCAGGGGAGGGGAGCGGGGGCGCCTGGCCGGGGACAGGGACCGGGACAGGAACAGGGACGGGGACAGGAGGAGGGGAGGCGGGCAGGTCCCTGCGGAGGTGTGGCATGGGCTGTGCCCCGGTCCCGCGTGGGACAGGGCGGGTGGCAGCAGTCCCGCTCGCGGCGGCGGTGGCAGGAGCGCGGCGCTGCCCGGGGCTGTCGCTGGGTATCGGTGCAGGTACGGGGACCCCGAGGGCAGTGGTGGCACGGTGACAGCCACCCAGCCCGGCCGGGACAGCGGGGCTGCGGGGGGACGTGGCTGGCAGGTTCTTGGGGTCTCCGGGGAGCTGCATCTCTCCCTGGGACGAGCGGGGTGCCCGGGCCGCCCCTCGGCCGATGCTGCCCGGGATGCCGCGCACGGAAGCAGCGTCTGGGGATGGCGGAGCTGCCTTTTCATCTGAAAACACATCCGAGCAGCTGGAAAATAGGGCGAGCGGAGGGAAACTCATGGCTCGGGCACGTCCTGGGAGCTGGGGAAATAACCCTCGAGAGGCTTTAATGATCCGCCCGGCCGGGGCGCGGGGGCGTTTCCGGCGTGCCGGGGACGGGAGGTGACACCCACCCACCCGCTGAGCCCGTCCCGGGCCGCTGTCGCTGTCGCCTGTCGTGATGGGTGACAACGGGCTGGCCCGGGGGCGATGCCGGAGCGGGGTTGGCCATGGGGGCGTCCCTGGGGTGGCTCTGGCTGGGGTCCCACTGGGACACCGGGATCGGGAAAACAACAGCAGCACTCACGGGAGGGGTTACGGGACCGTGTGCCAGCCCCGGGAAGGGGACAAGGGTCAGGCTGGTCCTGTCCCCGCCGGTTTTTGCGTGAGAAGGAGCAGGAGGGCGCGGGGGTGCCCAGGAACCCCCAGCTGCGGGCAGTGCCCGTGCCGGATCCGCCGGGCGCTCCCAGGGAACCCGGCACTCGCACCAATTCCTGCACTGAGCGAGAGCTCGGCGCTGATCCGGTGATTTCAGGAACAAAACCTCCACAGAATTCCCGTGGCAGCGGTGGGAGCAGCCAGGGACATAAATCTCCGCGTGTTTCACCACCCCGGGCCAAACCCTCGTGGCGCCGTGCCCGGTCCTCCTTAAACCTGACTTTTGTTCAGCCGTGGAAGCCTCCAACAGCCCAGAACGGCATTTTGGGGTGAGAAAGCCCTGCTTTGGGGCTTCTTAGCAGCCGGCATCACCACGGGGATGTTTTAGAGCTGAGACCTCAGGGATGGGACATTTCCAGGGGCCGGGCAGAGCAGCTGCTCCATCCCAGGTGCTGATTTGGGGAACATCCCATGGGTTAAGAGCTCACTGCTGGGCTCTCCGAGCTGTGGGGCCGTGTCACAGGATGTCCTGTGCCTTTGGCCATCGCTAGCCCTCCCTGGCCCCACAGGGAGCTCTGGGCTGGGGCCGGAGCAGGGTTTGGCTGTCCAGGCTGTCCACCCGTGAGGCTGGGGCTGGCAGGGAGCCCTGGCACCAACTTCCAACCTGTTCCCGCCTCCCCAAAGTGCAGTTTTTGTCTCTAATTACTGAGGTGATGAGTGAGGTTTGTCAAGAGCTTTCTTGGACCTGAGGTTTCTTGGATACCTCCTTGAAAATATTTTTCCAGTGCTTTGAATCACCTTTTTTCCCCCTTTCCCCCCTGCTCCAGGCCTTGGCAAGAGGCAGCATTCCCAGCTGCCTGTGCAGGGCACTCAGGCCCTGGAGTGTCCTGCCTGAGCCAGCTGCAGGTGCTTAACAAGCCCTGCTTTTGTTTGGCACCGTTTGGGAACGGGGATGCTTTGGAGCTGCTGAGGGGAGCGTGGTTGGGGGTGGTGGAGATCCTGGCTGGGCACAGTGGGGCTGGGAGATGCCAGGCATGGGGGGGATGTGATGGATCAGCAGCTTCAGGCCTGACCCTGAGCATGGGGGGGACCAGGATAACCAAAAATAAACCCGGGAAT
The DNA here is from genome assembly GCA_034509425.1 of Eopsaltria australis. Classification (NCBI taxonomy): domain Eukaryota; kingdom Metazoa; phylum Chordata; class Aves; order Passeriformes; family Petroicidae; genus Eopsaltria; species Eopsaltria australis. The sequence goes on along the minus strand of JAVTVJ010000760.1, from coordinate 256,275 downwards.
TCCAGGGTGAGACTCAGGGCAGGGTCCAGCCCCGATGTTGCTGGTCTGGAAGCAGCGAGCCCAGGGAAATACCTTGGAATTTCTCACTGCCAGCCTCACCTTAAATATCGGTGTCCTGGAGTGAGGAGCAAGGGCAGAGGATGCTTTGAGCCACTGCTCAGAGCCCCGAGGGCACAACCAGGGCCCTGAGCAGCCCCACTGGGACCCCCCACCCATCGCCCTGGGCTCAGAAAGCTCAGCCAGGGCTCAGTTCTAGACCAAGTCTCCAGGGTGGGTCTGCCTGAGGCTTGGCCACGCTCCTGGGCCTTGCTGTGGACCTTGTCCTCGGAGCTGTCCTGTCCCAAAGGATGGGCTGTCTCACCTTGGCTTTTGTCCCCTTTGCAATCCTGACTCTGGACTTCTGAGCCTGAATCTGGACCTCTTTGTTAGGAGCTCGACTGAGGCTGAGCCCCAGGGCTCATCCTGGCTGCCACCCCTGGCCCTGCCCTGGTTGCCCACGGCTGGGGCCTTGGAATGGCTCTGGCTGGACCTTAAATCCCATCCCATTCCACCCCTGCCATGGCCAGGGACACTTCAGGCTTTTTCTGAGCAAGCTCTGGGCTGCAGGGGCCGAGGTGCTGTTGGTGTTTGGGGTCTCTTTGACCTGAGGTGACCTGGAATGAGGATGGATGCCCAGCCAGTGGCATCCATGGTGTATTGGGACAAACCAACACCCACGAGGAGCAAGTGAGAAGTTGATACTTTGGGTAAAAGAATGGAAAAAGTGATCAAAGGAGTGAGATAAGAAATAACGACAGGAACTGACTTCTGGTGGGATTATTTAATAATTAGGTAATTAATGCTTTATCCCTCACTGGCTCCTTTCATGTGAGGATCACAAAGTGCCTCACAAACATTAATTAATCTTCCCTACCATCCCTGCAGGAAGGTCACAGAGCCACCAAGCATGAGGGAAATCTTGTCACTGATGGAGGTGGCAGCACGATGGGAGCTCGGGTGGGATGGCAGGACAGGGAGAGCTCCAGTTCCTCACCAATGGCTTCAAATAATTTCCCATAACTTGCCCAGAGGGCAAAAACCTCTTTGAACTGTCACAGGCAGCTGGGATGGGCAGAGGCTGCTCGGGAGAATGTCCCTCCCACTGGGTGTCCTGCCCTGGAGCCTCGGGAAGCTGGAGCATCCCAGTGGGATCACGCTGCCGTTGCTCAGAGTTTCAAATACCTGTGCTTGTCCTTGTCCCCAGGTCCTGGCAGTGGTGCCAGCATGGCTGAGCAGGACCCAGCCACAGGCTGCCCACGTGGGAAGCAGCAGCAGCCAGGTCAGTGTGCAAAGGGTGTGGTTTGGGGATTTTCCCTGGTTTCAGACACTTCATGAGGAAGTTGAATGTGGGACACGGTTGTGAAATGGGGAAGAAGGAGATTTGGGGTGAGGAGGGGCTGTCAGCTGGGGCAGGTGTTGGGAACAGGGCTGGGATGTTCCCTGCTTGGCAGGAGTTCCACTGGGATGGCAAAAATGGAACTGGGAGAGGAATGACCGTGACCAGAACAGCAAAGACTGGGGGGGCCTCACCCTGCACATGGCCTGAGCACGCTGGGAACCAAACCCTGAGCCCAAGGGGTGACCCTGAAGCTCGGGGTGGGGGTGTGGGCAGCACCCCTGCAGCTCTGGAATGTTCTGGTCTCCTGCTCTGTCTGTCCCCTGTCCCTGACCCTGAGCCCCAGCCCTGGCCCAGCTGTGCCTGCAGCTCTCAAGGTCCCTGTGCCCTTGGAAAGCCACCCCAGCAGTGACCACCACTGGTCCTTGTGCCCTGGCAGGGCCTGGCCTGGCTCCCAGGGGACCTGGTGGGTGTCTCTTGCTTTTCCAGCTTTCACCTGGGAGGTGAGGGCCAACGACCGTGGCTACCACCGGCAGTTCAGGAAGAAATTTGCCTTCTGCCTGAGCAAGAGGAAATACTCGGTGAGCCAGGATGGCCCTGGGCCTCCCCTCCCCTGCCCCTCATCCCCCAGCCGGGGGTGGCTCTGGGGACCCGGCAGGGATGCTCCAGAGGGGCCACACACACAATCAATCCCCAGGGAGGAGAAGTGCTGCTCCCTCCCCGCCTGGTGCCCCCCAGATCTGTCAGAGAAGGAGCAGAGCTGTGTGAAGGAAACTTTTGACTCTGGTTGTCTAATCAAGAGAAAGATTTTTCAAAATGTGTTAAGTGAGCAAAACCAGATTTTTTTTTAATTTTTTTTTTTTTTTAGCTAAATGACATCCAGGTCAGTTGGCTGGGCTTCAGATCACAGTCAGAATCACAGAATATTCTGAGTTGGAAGGGACCCGCAGCAGTCCAAGAGTCCAGCTCTTGTTGAGTGGCCCACATGGGGAACAAACCCTCTGGCAAATGATTTTGTTCCCAATTTTACGTGGCCCTTGGATCTGATAAATCCCCTTTTTCCCCTTATGGCATTGATAATATTTTTAAGGCATCTCTGTGAAAAATCCTAAAAACACCAGAAAGTTTTGGCCTTTGCAGAGCAGGTCCCTGATTTCCCTCTCCCCCCAGGGCAATGCCATCAGGACAGCCAAGTACAACCTGCTCACCTTCCTGCCCCTGAACCTCTACGAGCAGTTCCACCGCATGGCCAACGTCTACTTCGTCTTTGTCATCCTCCTCCAGGTGGGCTGGGCACCAGGGGACACCGAGTGTGTGCCAGGGCTCTGCCCAAGGAGGCTTCTCTGGAGCTCAGAGCAGGGAATCCGGGCTGAAAGGTTTCCCAGGATGCGGCTTTTCCGTGGTGTTTGGTGTCTTTTGGGATCTCTGAGGGGTTGAACATGTGTTAAGTGGGGTTGCTTTAAATTAAAGCTTCCCAATCTCAGGAGGACGTGAAGCTGCTGGAGCCAGTCCAGAGGAGGCCACGGAGATGCTCCAAGGGCTGGAGCCCCTCTGCTCTGGAGCCAGGCTGGGAGAGCTGGGGATGCTCACCTGGAGAGGAGAAGGCTCCAGGGAGAGCTCAGAGCCCCTTGCAGGGCATAAAGGGGCTCCAGGAGAGCTGGAGAGGGACTGGGGACAAGGCATGGAGGGACAGGACACAAGGAATGGCTTCCACTGCCAGAGGACAGGGATGGATGGGATATTGGGAAGGAATTGTTGGCTGTGAGGGTGGGGAGGCCCTGGCACAGGGTGCCCAGAGCAGCTGTGGCTGCCCCTGGATGCCTGGCAGTGTCCAAAGCCAGGCTGGATGGGGCTTGGAGCAGCCTGGGACAGTGGAAGGTGTCCCTGCCCATGGCAGGGGGTGGAATGGGATGAGCTTTGAGATCTCTCCCAACCCAAACCTTTCCTCGATTCTATAAAATGGGTTTGGTTCCCATGTAGGCAAAGCTCACACTGACCACACCAAAACAGAAATTCATCCCTCCAAACTGAGAGACCCAGGAGCATTTAAAACCTGAAAAAGAGGTGGAAACCCACCAAAAGAGGTGTCTGTAACAGAGGTGTTGATTTGATGATTCTGAGATGGGTTCTGGCCACACTCAGGCGCTGCCTTGGGAACAAGGGAGTCACTCAGTCACCTCAAGTGTCCCGAGGTGGGACAGGACTTGTGTCAGGGGTACAAAATTCTCCTTCTCCAGACTTCCCCTGAGATCTCCACGGTGCCCTGGTACACCCTGCTGTTCCCCCTGAGCTGCCTTCTCATCATGCGGGGGCTGCGAGACCTCATCGATGACATTGTGAGTGAGGGGGGTGGCCCTGGGGACACTGCCAGGGAGGGGCCCTTTGCTGTGATCCCTCAGTCCTGAGGCATCATCAGCTCCACCACACCCACATTTGTTTTTATGTTCCCTCGGGAAGGATGTGACTCCCTGGCTGCTTTCCTTGGGGTCCAAACCCCCATTTCTGCCCTTTTTAATACCCTGACCTGGCTGCAGTGCCAGGCTGGTCCCCAGAAACACCCGGGGGGATTCAGCCTCTTTCTTCATCAGAAAACATCTTCCCATTGCTCAGAACGCAGCTCTGGGGCTGAGGAGGGAGGTGGTGGCTTTAAGGGGTTGTTTTTGTGGGACAGGGCAGCCTGGCACGGCCATCCCTTCCCCATGGCCTCTCTCTCTGTCCCTCCTGTGTGCAGGGCCGTCACCGCAGTGACAGGGACATCAACAGCAGGCCCTGTGAAATCCTGGCTGGGAAGAGGTGAGGAAGCTGAGCCTGTGTTTTCCACACCCATGTGGAGCAGTGGAGCAGCTGAAGTGCTGAGAGCCCTTGAGCAGCTCAGAAGGGGTTTGGTGGGGCTGTCCCGGGCTCTGCAAACTCCCATCACCTCCCAAAATGTGCTCCAGGTCCTCCTGTAGGATTGATCCCATCCCAGCCATGGGCAGCGGGTTTAAAAAAGCCTCAGTTTGTGCCAGGGGAGGCTTTCCTTGGCCACAGAATTCCTCCAGGTCATCACATCCAACCCAGGGGGCCGTGTCCCTGCGCCAGGGAAAGATGAGCTTTCCCCCCCTGTTCTCAGGGTGCTCAAAATCCCCGTCACCTGTAGGTGACAGGGACACGGCTGTGACACAGGGGGCCTGGGCCACCCTTGGTGCTCAGCCCTCCAGAGGTGACACAGGAGACCCAAATTCTCCAGGAATGTGGGACAGACACGGGCTGAAACACCCCCAGCCCAACTCCCACTGCTCTGCAGGGACAAAAAATTGTCCCCTGAATCCCCCCCTCAGCTTCCGCTGGCAGAGGTGGCGCGACATCTGCGTCGGGGACATCGTGCGGCTGCACAAGGACAGCGTCGTCCCGGTGAGCCCTGCCCCGAGCTGGCTGTGCCCTGCCCTGGGGGGAATCGGGGACCAGGGGCTCATCCTGCTGCTCTCTCCCCCTTTTTTTGCTCCTCAAGGCTGACCTGCTCCTGCTGAGCAGCTCCGAGCCCAGCAGCCTGTGCTACGTGGAGACAGCTGACATTGATGGGTGAGGATGGGGACAGGGACAGGGACAGGGACAGGGACAGGGACCCCTCTGGCCATGGGGGGACAGGGCCAGAGACTGGAGACTCTGGTCTTCGGGACTGCCCAGCACTGGGAAGGTTCAGTGGAAACCACAGGATGTGGGAGATCCTCCAAAACCCAAACCTGCAGACACTCCAGAAATGGGGATTTGAGCCCCAAATTTTGAAAATGGGAGTCCAGAAGCTCTGGTGAGAGTTCCACAAGAGCACCTGGAGACCTCAGGCCAGTGTCTCCATCCTCCCACCTTCCTCTGCAGGATGATTTAAAGGCCGGGTCCCTGGGCCAGGGCTCTTCCTGCACGAGTGCTCCACGTGTGGCACGACAGGTCCCTCTCTGCCATTCCACTGCCACCCCTCGTGCAATCACCTGATATTAAGGGCTGTCTCTGTCCCGTGAGTCTGACAGGACAATGAACAGCTCTGTCACCCCATGGGGTTGTTTTATTTTCCCTTTCCTGGCTCTTGCTCACAGGGAAACAAACCTCAAGTTCAGACAGGCTCTCCTGGTCACCCACCAGGAGCTGGGGAGCGAGGAGAGCATGGCTGCCTTTGATGGTGAGTCTGCTGGCTGGGGGAGAACGTGGCCAATCCCACCAGGATGGGATGGATTCAGCCTTGGGAATTCTCTGCTCCCCTGTCCCCATCAGTCCAGCAAGAGGCTGGCAGTCAAAGGCCTCGAGTGGAGGCACTTCCCATCCCTCCTGTGCTCCATCAGGGGATGGATCCATCCCCCTGCCTGGATCTTGATTTTCCCACTGCAACCAAGCTCTTGGTTCCCAAACCTGAGCTCAACCCCTGCTGCTCCTGCACAGGGTGCAGAACTCCCCTCTCCAAGGCCTTGGGGGTGAAGCGGGTTGTGTTTGTACCTTCTCCAGCGAGGTTCCTGCACTGACCAACCTCCCAGCACCTCCATCAGCCTTAACCTGAGCCATCCAAACCCCACCTACGCCCTGACAAACCCCGAATGTCCCCGAGCCCCTCTTTGAGGGGCGCACATGGGGCTGAGAGGGGAGGAAGGCTCTCCCTCACCCCTGACCTTCCCCGTGCCAGGGCGAGTGACATGCGAGGAGCCCAACAGCCGCATGCACACCTTCACGGGCACCCTGCGCTGGCGGGGCCGCAGCCACGCCCTGGACGGCGAGCGGATCCTGCTGCGGGGCTGCCGCGTCCGCAACACCGCCCTCTGCTACGGGCTGGTGCTCTACGCAGGTGAGAGCCCCTGCCCGGTCCGGGGAGGGCAGCGATCCCCCGGCATCACGGGGATTTTAAGCTGCCCAAGCCCTTCCAGCCATTCCCAGCGCAAGGCACGAGGTGGAGGAGCTGCCGCGGTGTGTCCTGACGGTGCTGGAGTCGCTGGTGAGAGATGAGGTGGTACCAAACCTCTCCTCATCCCGGTTCCAACCCAGCCAGAGCAGCTCCGGGCTGGGTCATGGGGAGCTGTGGGGAGAGGGAGGGAGGGAGGGGTGAGATCTGCTGTGAGCATCACATTTTGGAGCGTGCAGTTTTGGGCACTGATGGAGGGAGGGGATCCTCTGGACTCTCCAGGGGACCGGAGATGTCACTGTGGAGGTCCAGCCTCACTGACCTGCAGCTGAACCTTCTGGGGACTTGCATTTTTACCTCGGAAATGTTTCTTGCCCAGGGTTTGATTCCAAAATTATGAGGAACTGTGGGAAGATCAAGCGGAAGAAAACCAAGCTGGACCACATGATGGACAGGCTGGTGATCGTGGTGGGTGTGTGCAGACACCTCTGCCCTGCTCCTGGAGTGCCTCACAGGGCTCCTCATGAGAGGCCTCTTCCTTGGGTGGTGCTGCTTTTCTTCGTCTTGCAATATTTGGCCTAAAATATCTTGGGCTTAGCACGTTCAGAGAATCAGAGAATCCCAGAATGGTTTGGGTTGGAAGGGACCTTAAAGCCCATCCAGTCCCACCCCCTGCCACGGCAGGGACACTTTCCACTGTCCCAGGTTGCTCCAAGCCCCATCCAGCCTGGCCTTGGGCACTGCCAGGGATCCAGAGGCAGCCACAGCTGCTCTGGGCACCCTGTGCCAGGGCCTCCCCACCCTCACAGCCAACAATTCCTTCCCAATATCCCATCCATCCCTGCCCTCTGGCAGTGGAAGCCATTCCCTGTGTCCTGTCCCCAGTCCCTCTCCAGCTCTCCTGGAGCCCCTTTAGGTGCTGGAGGTCTCCCTGGAGCCTTCTAGAGAAGAGCCTGGTGGGCTCTGTGATCCTGGGACTTTCTCATCTTGGGACCTTCTCATCCTGGCTCCCACCCCAGATCTTCCTGGTGCTGTTGGTGACATCCCTGGGCCTCGCTGTTGCCTCTGGGTTCTGGGCCAGGACGTTCCAGGAGAAGCACGGGTACCTGGCTGCCCTCTACAAGCACACGAGCCCTGCCCAGCAGGCCTTCCTCAACTTCTGGGGCTTCACCATCCTCCTGAGCATCATCATCCCCATGTCCATGTACATAACGTAAGGACCACAGAGCCTGGAAGGGACCAGGGCTCAGCACCCACCCCCTGCCCTCGCCCCTCACCTGGGGCTGGAGTCACAGCCCCCAAATGGGGCTGCACTGAAGGTCAGGGTGTGGCCAAGGTCATTCCCAGGTGCTCCCTGAGCCGGGAGAAGGGAAGAGTGGATGGGGGGTGTGTCCTACAAACACCAAGGATGTGCTTTGAGATCTTCACAGGGGGAAAGCAGAGCAGGGATCCAAGCCCTTTGTGGGTGTTGGGAGTCATGGACAGGCTGAGGATGGCTCTGGGGAAGGTGCCGCTCCCCGGGAGCAGGATCTGGGATGTTCCTGTGCTTCCCATGGACAGCAGCAGGGTGGGGAGGAGAAGGGCACAGCTGCAACAATCACAATTTGTGCTGGAAAAAAAGCTCTTTCCAAACTTTTGAGCCCTTCACTGGACCTCCAGATCTGTGAATTTGGCCACTAAGAGCCAGAATTCCCTTTCTGGGTGTTGAGCCTTTTGGAAGCCTGGTCACGAGCAGTGCAAACCCTCTGTCCTCCCCCAAGCCCAGAGCAGCAGGACCAAGGTGGGGACCTCCCCCTGCCTGGCCGTGTCAGGTCCCCAGTGGCCCTGGGCTGTGAGGAACACCCCCTCCTTCTCCCTGTTTTCTCCTCCTGGGCTCCCCAGGTTCGAATTCATCTACCTGGTGAACAGTTGTTTCATTAACTGGGATCTGGAGATGTATTGTGGTGCCAAGGACATCCCAGCTGAAGCCAGGAGCACCAGCCTCAACGACCAGCTGGGCCAGATCGAGTACATCTTCTCAGACAAGACGGGCACCCTGACTCAGAACATCATGAGCTTCAAGAAATGCTGCGTCAACGGGACCATCTATGGTACCCTGGGCTGGGATCAGTTTGTAGGGGCTCAGGTGAACCTGGAGCTGGTTCTTTCCACTCCTCTTGGGTGCTTGGAATGGTGCTGGTGTTGGTGTTGGCGGTGCTGCAGGAATTCTCCTTGTCCTCATCCCCCACGTTTTTGGCGTTTTGAGGTCCCACAGCTCTGAGGTTCCCAGCACATGGGGTCAGGGCACTGGCTTGGCCTCCAGCAGGGCAGAGCTTTCATGGCCCAAACTCACCTGAGATCAGCAAAGCTTTCCCTGATCAAAGAGGGAGCCTGGGGCAGCTGCACCAAACTCAGTGTGGGTGAGGTGGATCCTGCCCAGAATCGTGAGCTGATGCAGCTGGAAGTAAACCTGAATTTTTAACATTAAAATCGTGGTGAAAATCTGAACAAAAAGCCAAAAAAATGAGGCCTGGATATCCCAATGGAGTCTGACACTGAGCAGATGCTGAAGTGGTGCCTCTTTGCTGCATTTTTGGCCAGCAAGAGCAGGAGTCTCTCCAGAGAAGCTGCTCCAAGCCCCCTGCCAGCCCTCTATTAACTGGATTATTTTTATTTTGGCAGGTGCAGGCCCAGGCCATGAGAACAAAGAGCCACCGGTGCGTAAGTCCCCCCTCCCACGTGCCACGGGGCCATCACTGGTGACACTGGGGACACTGGTGACACCAGGCACAGCTCCCAGCAGGGTCCAGGCTCTCAGAGGGGCCTGGCGAGTTTGCCCCTCCTCAGCTGCCACTCAGGGCAGGGGAGCTGGGGTTATAAAATGATGCAGTTCTGATTTTTAGGGTTTTTTCCATTCCCAGCTGTTTTACACTCATTCCTTTGGTGTGGGCAGGGCAGAGCTGGGTCTGTGCCAGCAGAGTGCCACCGTGTCACATCCCCGGAGCTCCTGGGGACACAGAGCCCCGTGCTCAGTGCCACCAAGCTCCTGCATCCCTCCTGTGCCTCTTGCAGGGCTCGGGGCTGAGCTGGGAGCGCCCTGGTGAGCAGGAGCTGGGTGTTTGCGACGTGACACTGCTGGAGGCCGCCCAGAGGGACAAGGACCCGGTGCTGAGGGAGTTCCTGAGGCTGCTGGCCCTGTGCCACACGGTCATGGTGGAGGACAGGGGCGGTGGGTTGAGCTTGGGGCCGTGATGGGGTTTGCTCAGCTGTGGGTGTGACAGCCTGGGGGTGGCTCTGCCACCGTCCCCCTGCCATGGATTTGTGTTCGGGGTTGTTTTAAAGCTCATGGGTGGGAGCAGAAGCACAAGGGGGAAAATCCTGTCTAGGGCAATGAGCAAAAGGGGTCATGGAATCCCAGAATGGTTTGGGTGGGAAGGGACCTCAAAGCTCCTCCAGTTCCATCCCTGCCATGGCAGGGACACCTTTGGGTTAGGGTGTCCAACAATCCCAGGGTGCTCAAACCCCATCTAGCCTGGCCTTGGACACTGCCAGGGATCCAGGGGCAGCCACAGCTGCTCTGGGCACCCTGTGCCAGGGCCTCCCCACCCTCACAGCCAACAATTCCTTCCCAATATCCCATCCATCCCTGCCCTCTGACAGTGGAAGCCATTCCCTGTGTCCTGTCCCTCCATGCCTTGTCCCCAGTCCCTCGCCAGGTGAGACAGGCAGGACTGAGGTTCCCCAGCCTGGCAGCTCAGGCTTCGGGGTGCCACAGCTACTGCTGGGCAAGGACAGGGCATTGCAGCTGTGCCAGTGTGGGTTGGCTGGCAGTCTCTGTGTGTGATCACCACTCCTCCCCTGCAGACCAGCTGGTTTACCAGGCAGCCTCCCCAGACGAGGAGGCGCTGGTGCTGGCAGCCAGGAATTTGGGCTATGTCTTCCTGGGCCGGACCCAGGACAGCATCACCATCAGGGAGCTGGGCAGGACCAGGACCTACGAGGTGCTGGCCATGCTGGACTTCAACAGCGACCGCAAGAGGATGTCTGTGCTGGGTGAGTGGGGTGGGCTGGGTGGTCTCAGGGGGTCCCTCCAGGGTCCCTTCCACGCTCAGCCCTACAAGGGATGGCACTGGGATGGCTGCAGGTGGCCACAGCTGGCACTGGGCTCCTGAGGGTCATCCTGGTCATCCCTGTGGATTTGCTCACCTTGGTGAAGGGTTTGAGCAGCCAAGAGACAGGAAGAAAATGCAAGGCTCGGAGGAGTTGTGTGAGGAGCTGCCAGTCCCTGACGCGTGATTGTGCCCCGTGGTGCTGCAGATCTGGGGACATTCCTGTGCTTCCACAGAAGGAGAAGCATCAGCGAGCCCTGTGGTGCCTTCTGGGGGCCAGCACAGGCCAGTGTGGCCACTGTGCAGGGACAGTGATGAATGGGAGCCATCTGGGAGGGGACCTAAGGTGTCCTTCCCCTCCCTGGCAGTGCGAGACCCCCAGGGCTCCATCCGGCTCTACACCAAGGGTGCTGACACCGTCATCCTGGAGAGGCTGCGGGGGCGAGGCCCCAACGAGGCCCTCACAGAGAGGGCACTGGATGTGAGTCCCACACCAGCCCGGGGTGACAGTTCTGCTCTCTCCTGCTGCCTTTGGGATGGGTGTCCTGCAGTCACTGCCCTGCTGCTCTTGTTCCCTCTGCCTTAGGGATTTTGGTTCTGCCTTCTGCTCTAGGAGCCTCACCTGCATGTGGGACAGGGGGTCAGAGGGCGTGGAATCCACCTCTGGTGTTCTGCATGGACCAGCAGAGTCCAAGGATGCTCATGGGGATGCTGTGGGATGGGGGAAGGGAGTCAGAGCCTGGAGAGAGATGCCCAGGATGCATCCAGGGATGCTCATGGGGATGCTGTAGGATGGGAGAAGGGAGAGATGCCCAGAGTGTCTCTGGCTCTGCCCATGGCTGCCCTGGGGTGATGCCCTGGTCCTGTGAGAGCGATGCTGAGGCAGGAGGAGAGTCCTGATGTCTCCTCCCTGCAGCGCTTTGCAGAGGAGACGCTGAGGACGCTGTGCGTGGCCAGCAGGGAGGTGGGCGAGCCCGAGTTCCGCTCCTGGAGCCGGAGGCACCGCGAGGCCGCGCTGCTGCTGCAGGACCGTGCACAGGAGCTGGACAGGCTCTACGAGGAGATGGAGCAGAACCTGCAGGTGGGATGGGGCCGGGCTCAGGAGGAGCAGGGCAGGCATGTGGGGTTTGGCTCTCCAGAACAAGGAGGTGAAGTGTCCAACCCAACGCCCATTCCCTGGGTGGGAGAACAGGCGGAGTTTGCCCCCAGGGGTGACTTTGGGACATGCCAGTGGACACTGGGGTGTCAAGTTGTAGCTGTCAGGTTGTGTCTACCCTCAGCAAGGGCTGCTGGTTGGATCCAGGGGTGATTCCTACCTCTGTGTCACCCTCTGCAGCTGCTCGGGGCCACGGCCATCGAGGACAAGCTGCAAGACGGAGTCCCCGAGACCATCCAGCTGCTGAAACTGGGCAACATCAAAGTGTGGGTGCTGACAGGAGACAAACGAGGTCAGTGGAGGCACCCCCAGACCCCCCAAGACATTTCAGTGTCTCCCCTAACCAGGACCAGAGAGAAGAAGGGTGGCTGGGAGTGGGCAGGAACTGGTTCTGCTGCTCCCTTTACTCTCCAGCAGCACATCCCACACCCCGGGGGAAACTGAGGCAGGGGAAGCAGCTGCTGCCCACCAAGGGCTCTTGGAGCCAAGGGTTTGGGGTTGCCCTGGGCTGGGCTGGGCTGGGCTGGGGGGCAGCACCACGGACCACTGACAGCTGGGTGTTGCAGAGACCGCAATGAACATTGGCTACGCCTGCCGGCTGCTGACAGATGACATGGAGATCCTGGAGGAGAAGGAGGTCAGGTGAGGAACTGTCACCTCCTGGCTCAGGACATTGCTGTCCCTGCTGAGGACACCCGAGGGCAGAGGAGCCGGGGCAGGGTGGGCAGAGCTCAGCTCAGCCAGAGGTGCCTCTCCGTCCCTGTGCCAGCCTAGATGCCCATGGTCCTCATCTGATGCTTTTCCAGGCCTCCCCGTCTGTTTCTGCTTCCACCCCATGCTCTTCCTTGGCAGGCTTTGACCGGAAAGCATTTCAGCTTCTCTCCAGCCTCTAAACCAGGCTGATTTCTGATACCAGGGAGCCTCCTCTTTGCTCCCCCTGTTCCCGCCACAGTCCCATCTCCCTGACTTTGAGATGACCAAGGCCCACTGTAGGTCTCACCAGCATTCCCAGTGTCCCCAGTTCATGCCCAACCCCCCTTCCTCCCACAGCGAGATCCTCCAGGCTTACTGGGAGGACAACAACAACCTCAGTGGCAGTGGGGACGCCCCATGCAGCCGCCATCCCTCCCAGCAGCTCCCAGAGGCTCCGTGCCACAAGAGAGCCATCATCATCAGCGGGGACTTCCTGGTAAGGTGGCACCTGGGTGCTGTTCTCTGCTCCCTGCCTGGTGGTTTTTCCTGCCCTGATGCTGTCAAAGTCCTGGGTGGCACCAGCACATGGAGGACGTGGTGCTATTCCTGCCCAAAAGGTGGGAAAAGCCCATTTGGGGCTGGGGGATGGAGGGTGGAGAGGGGAACAACCCCGCACTGAGCATTTGGTGTTGAGGGGCTTTGACCAAAGCTGCCCAGTGTCCTGGGGTGACATGGGCTGAGTGGTGACCAAAAGCTCCCATGGTCATACTGGGACATACTGGGGCTCATGGTCACAGCATCTGCTCTGTGACGAACTTGGAGAAAACAAGAGTCACTCTCTTGGAGCATTTCAGAGCAGTGTTGAGGAGCTGAGGGCTCTGAGGGCTCTGAGGGCTCTGAGGTCCCAGCCACGTGTGCTCTCCCCCAAGGACAAAATCCTCCACACGGGAGATGTGCTGAAGGAGAAGAGGAGGTGGCCGTGGCGTTGGCTGTGCTGTGACAGGGCTGAAGCCTCACAGCACCAGGGAGGTCTGGTGGAGAAGGCCTTTGTGGACCTGGCCACGAGCTGCCAGGCCGTGATCTGCTGCAGGGTGACCCCCAAGCAGAAAGCCTTGATGGTGCAGCTGGTGAAGAAGCACAAGAAGGCCATCACCTTGGCCATCGGGGATGGGGCCAACGACGTCAACATGATCAAAAGTGAGGCTCAGGCAGAGGGAGGTTGGGGATCAGTTGCTGCGTCCCACTGGAGATGATGGTGCCCCATTTGTCATCTCCACCACCTCGCCCTCCCCTTTAGGGTGAGGAACTGGGAGGGGAAGCCCCAAACCTGTTCCCCCCATTGCTGTGCTGGGAGGGGAGTGAGAGGCACAGGACAGGGACAAGTGCAGGGTGGCCCGTGAGCTTTTGGCATCTGGGGTGAACCTTGATGAACCTTCAAACCCCACCCCAGAGCCATCCCTGCCCCTCCCAGCAGCCCTGACACGGGGCCGTGCTCTTGGCACACGACGCCTGGAATTATCCAGGACATGGGACAGAGGGGACTTGTTCCCTTTGTCTCTCACTCCTGGATTCACATTCCTGGGGACAACCCATGGGGAAACCAAGCCCCCAGCTCCCCCCAAACCTCCCCACGTGCGTTTGCCCCCCACAGCCGCAGACATCGGGGTGGGAATCAGCGGGCTGGAGGGGCTGCAGGCTGTGCAGTGCAGCGACTACGCCCTGGCCCAGTTCTCCTTCCTGCAGCGCCTGCTGCTCGTCCATGGCCGCTGGAATTACCTGCGCATCTGCAAGTTCCTCCGCTGCTTCTTCTACAAGACCTTCGCCGGCCTCCTGGCCCAGGTGTGGTTTGCTTTCCACAGCGGATTCACGGCCCAGGTGAGGGATGCAGGGGTCACGTCCATCCCGTGGAGGTCTCTTCACCAGAGTTACAACGCCCCCTGCTCAGGATCCCCTGCAGGGATCGTGCCTGGAGGACAGGTGTCCACATCATCCCCCCGGTCTCCTTTTCTCCCTTGCCATGTCCAATTTCTTGGGATTGTCTGGCTGAGACACTGCTGGTTATCTGCACTGGGTATCTGCTTTTTACCGGGCTGGGTTGGGAAAAGCACCCTGGGGAAACTCAGGATCTCCTTGTGAGCTGCAGCTCAGTCTTGGACAGATGCAGGAAAAGATGCCACATGCATTTTGGTTTCCTCCACAATGGGAGCTTTGATCCCAAGGGCCATCACCAAGTGTAACATGGCCAGCAACACGTGGGGTTCCAGCCCCATCTCTGTCTGCAGCATGACCCTACAGACAATGTGGGGCTGATGCAGGGGATGGGGCAAGTCCATGGGGATTTCCATGTTTGGATCTGAATGTCCTGGGGCCTGGACATCCTTCATGAGTCTTTCCAAAGCATCTCTGAGCTCACAGCTTCTCCCTGTTCCCTTCTAGTGCTCACAGCTTCTCCTTGTTCCCTTCTAGCCTCTGTATGAGGGCTGGTTCCTTGCACTCTACAACATTTTCTACACTGCCTACCCCGTGCTGTCTGTGGGCCTTTTGGAGCAGGTAGGGTTTCCCCAGGCTTCCCCAGCCCTGTGCCACCCTCAGCAGGTGGGAATCAGTCACTGCACCCACCTGCACAGCCCTTTGTGCCAGGACATGGCTTTGGCAGCTCAGTGGGCATCTGGAGCTCAGCCTCAGTGCTGGGTTGCCTGTCCCCCATCACCCCAGAGCCACTGGGCAGGGGGACCCACTGCAGCTCTCCTGGAGGGTGTGTGGGGTGGGGTGGCCCCATCCTGCTCCCCCAGCCCCTGAATCCCCTCTGGGATGCTCTCCCTCCCCCAGTCCCCACATCCCCTCTGGGATGCTTTCCTGGCAGGATGTGAGTGCCAAGAAGAGCCTGGAGTTCCCTGAGCTCTACGTGGTCGGGCAGCAGGACGAGCTCTTCAATTACCGCATTTTTGGTGTCACCCTCCTGCACGGGGTGGGCACCTCCCTCATCAGCTTCTACATCACACTCTGGGCCTTTGAGGACCACGTTGGCACCAAGGCCATGGGCGACTACGAGTCCTTCTCTGTCACAGTGGCCCTGTCAGCATTGCTGTCGGTCCTTGTGGAGGTGAGCACTGATCTGCTCCTCCTCATCCTGCCCCACAGCAGATCTTTAGGGTCCCTGGGCTCTGGCACTGTCCCCAGTCGCTTTATGGCTGGGGGATGATCTCCCTGGGATGGAGGAGAAATTTGGAAAAGCAGAATGGAAGAGGGTCACCATGGTCCTCATGAGACTCTGTGTGCTCTGCCTGCTCTGCCCTTGTCCCCACAGATCATCCTGGACACTCAGTACTGGACAGTGTTGTCCTTCCTGATGGTCACAGCCAGCCTACTCTTCTTCTGCCTCTTCTCCTTCCTGACCCAAAGTGTTGATGCCTTCAGGATAGCCCCTGCTATCTTCCGCTTCCCAGGTGAGGTGCCCTGGCAATCCCCATGGTCCTTCCCTTCCCTGGCCTGGGTGCTGGGAGCTGTTTCCCACCCTGTAGATCATCCCCTTGTTGCCATTCTCCATCTGCTGTCTTGGCTTTTAACTCCAGTTTAGGTGCCATCTCCTCTTTAGAGCCTTCAGCTCCTTCCTGAGTGGGGGCCTGTCCCCAGCCCTTGTTCCCTCTGCCATCTCCACCTTCCCTACTCAAACATCACCTCTGTGTTGGCAGATGCCAGCTGGAATGCCCTGACCGACCCCTTTGTCCTGCTCGTGGTCCTGCTGTCCCTGGTGGTCAACACCCTCCCCTCGCTCACTGTCCACGCCTTCCGTGCCACCCTGGGCAGAGCCACCACCCAGCAGGTGAGGGCTGGGGGGCACTGGCAGGGCTGGGTCCTGCTTCCCACCAGTGTTGGTGTCTGGGATTGGTGATGGCAAGGGGAGGCTCCCCAGGGAAGCCAGGATTGGAGTACTGGGACATGTCACCTCTCCTCGGTGTCCCCACTCGTGGTGGTCCTTCATGACTCTGGCATCCAACTGTGACTCCAGGGACCTCTCCCCAGATTGTTCCATGGCCCAGCAGGGGGTCCTGGGTCCTGATCCGGCTCTTGGAGAGGGTCTGCCTTTGGCTGCAGGAAGGAATTGTCCTCCAGGAACCCCCAAAAGGGTCTGGGATCTAGTGCAGGTCCTGGTGCCATCCCAGCCTTGGTGGAGCTCACTCCCATCAGGGTTGTGGGTTATACCTTCAGAAGAGTCCCAGGTGGAAGCAGGGGTTGGGATTGTGCTCCAGAGCTCTGTGAGCTTTGCAGACCCCTGGGAGAGTCCCCACGTTTCTCATCCCATCATGGAAAGGAGGTCATGGAGAACTGGGATCCAAACCGTGCCCTGGTGGAGCTGCCCCTACGCTCCCTCCTTGGGATGAGGGCTCTCCTGGGAGGTGTCCCCAGCCCTGATGTCCCCATGTCCTTGCAGAAGATCCACCTGAAGGCCAAGTGTGACCCGGAGCCCCCCGTGGAGCTGCGGTCCCACATCCCCCGTGGCTCCTTCGGCCGCCGCTCCAGCTACGCCTTCTCGCACCAGGAGGGCTACGCTGGCCTCATCACGCTGGCCTCATGGGGACAGTCTGCGTGCCAGGGCCAGCCTCATCACCCCTGGGGACAGTCTGCGTGCCAGGGCCAGCCTCATCACCCCTGGGGACAGTCTGCGTGCCAGGGCCAGCCTCATCACCCCTGGGGACAGTCTGCGTGCCAGGGCCACCCCTGGCACCGCCCCGTGTCCCCTGCACCCCAAGGGGACCCCGGCTGCCTCCTCCCTGCGCTGCCCCTCAGTGTAGCTGCCCTGGCCATTGGCCTCCCACCCTGCTGGGACAGGGCAGGTGTCCTCTGTGTACCTTGCCCCATCTCCACCCCACTGCCCCAGGTCTGGTGTCCCCTCCTTTGGGGACAGCTCATGGCCACAGGCTCTGCAAAGCCCCACAAAGCACTTCTGGGGGGGATGTGGGTAAGTTCTGCCTGGTGGGCACAGGGGACACGTCCTGCAGAGCCAGGGCCACCAGCAGTGGCTGCTGGAGAAGTTGTGTGTGAACAACTGACTGGTGACTGGGTCACCCTTTTTATTGGTTTTGGTTTTTAATTAAAAGGATGTTTTAGCTTTTCTCTCCTCTCCTGGCAATCTCTGCTGTGCCACAAAGGGTGAGAGGGCACAGAAAGGTCCCGTGGTCCCTCAGTCTGGGCCAGCAGCGCTCGTGCCATGGCAAAAGGCACAGCAGGAGAAGGAATTTGGGTAAAATGATGCACAGTTAAATCATCCACGGGGCTTGGCCCTGCCTGCAGCACACGTGACTCGATGGGTTTGTTTTACAAGTGCTTTGGCCTCATCTGCACTGGGTTTGTGAGAATTAAAGTGTTTCCCTTGGGCTCTGGCCAGAAGGGCCTGGATGGTGCCAAGAAATGAAAGGCTTTCCTCTGGGAAAGCTCTCACTGCTGCAACTGCCAGGTGGAAAACAGGGGGAGAAACTTTCCCCAGAGACCTGGGCACAATCCCCGAATCTCCCAGGGCAGGTTTGTGAGAGAAGTGAGGGGGTGAAAGGGGGTGTGGGGAGGGAAATGACCCCCTGACCACCACAGGACACCACACACGCCAGGGTGAATGACTAGAAAATAATTTATTGAAGAAACAGAAAGCTGCAGAAATACAACACAGTCATGACCAGTAGAGGATGAACAAATAGAGATTAATTTTTTTCTCTCTCTTTTAAAACCTGTTGACAGGCTGGAGTTAAGTTTCCTGATAACTTCCCCTGCATGAGTCATTGCAAAGAACAAGGAACAAACTCCAGAGCACACAGCACAGTTTGGATAAAGTGCCTGACACATAAGACTCTTTTTTTATTGTATTTTTTTTTCTTTTTTAGCGTTTGTAAATAGCTTAAACAAATATATTTGCAAGACACAGAGGAGTAACAATTGCATTTTGCTGTAGAATAAAACTTATCCCATGAGAGTAACAATGAAGCAGCAGCAAAACAAAAAAATTAATTTAATTAGAAGGAAAAAGGAATTTGAAAACTCAGAGATGTGGCCCTCAGACTGCGTGGGATGAGGACGAGCATCACCTATTGCTGTACAGAAAATTGAGCAATGTTTTCTGGAGGAGGCTGGGCTGGCAGAGCCGAGGCTCTGGGTTCTCCCTGGCCAGGCTGGGTTCTGTCTGACTCCTTTGATTCCTTTAGAAATCAAAGGGGAAAAATAAAAAAACAAAACCAAGCAAACTCAAATTTTGTCCTTTGCATTTTTAATTTCCTCTCTTTGAAAACGCCAAAGACGTGAGAGGAAGTGGGTTCCTCGTGGCAGCTCCTGCAGGTCTGGCCCCGTGGCCAGGTGTCCTCTGAGACAAGGGAAAGGAGCCAGCTCCATGCTGGGGACATAAGGAGGTGACAGGGACAGGCAGATGGGGTGGTGACAACCCAACATGGGCTGGGGAGAGAGGTAACGAGGAGCTGATCGCATTCCCCACCCAGATTTGGGATGTTCAGGGAAAAGGGTGAATGGTGCTTTTTTGGCAAAGCCATTTCTCTCACTCTGTGCCAATGTTGTGCCAACTTGTTGTTAGAGCAGGGAAAGCTTGGCTCTGGTTGTGCCAGAGTGGGGTTAAAATGTTTAAAACTGACCTCAAGAGCCTCCTGCTTTCCCAGTGGGATGGGGACAGCGCTGCCCCACTGCTGGCGGTGAACCCAGTGGGGTTTCAAAGTATAAACCCATCGCTGGAGAACTTCCACCCCAGGAAGAACTGGAGGCATCCCAGGGAATGAAATTACCCAAATCCCTGAAAACTTCCACAATTCAAGCAGCAGACAGTGGCCAGGATGAACCAGGAGATTTCAGTGGGAGATCCCAGCTCTCCTCTTCTTCCTCTGTCACCCTCTCCTCCTCTTCCTCCGTCACCCTCAGAGAGGTTCCCAGGGCCCCGTTTTCACTCCTGCTCCCCACAGCACAAAAATGCCCTTTGGGTGCAACCCTGGTCAAGAGAATTGTCTTTAGGACAGAGCTCAGATTGTCATTACCTGCAGGGGAAAAAAAAAATCTTTGGTATCGTGGCAAGTTGCTCCTCAAGGCATTTTGGTTGGTGTGGGCAGCAGGCACGGCCAGATCCGGGGTGGGCAGGGCTCAGCTGAACCAGAGAGCCCTGGTGGGCCAAAGGACAGGGAAGAGGGCTCAGATCTTGGCTTCTCCAGGGTTTCCCAAGCCATCGTTGGTCTCTGTAAGGTCCAAGGACTTGTGACTGGGGGCTGTATCCAAGCCTGGTTGACCTTCTTGCAGTTGGAATCGCGATCTTGGCCTTCGAGTTTCTCGTGGTGGAAAAGGTCTCGGAGGAGGAAATGGGGCATGGGGGAGATGCTGAGCTCCCCAGAGGGCAGGAGGCTTGGTCATCAGATGAGTGGTGCTGCTGGAACCAACATCATCTCCTCCTAAAATCCAGGTCCGTGGTCTTCCACCACCACCTGGAGCTGAGCATCTCCAGGGACACAGCACCAGACAGAAGCTGCAAACTGGAAAACACCTTCCTTGGCTTTTGGGGGGCCACTTTGGTGGGGCCTGAAGGAGCTGAGATCTCTTTCCTCATGGTAAGCTGAGCTTTGGGTCCACCTCGAGTGGTGAAGAGGTTGGAAAGGGCTGAGGAAGCAGCAGTTTCAGGGGAATGCTCTGGGAATGGCACCGCTGCCTCCTCCAGGTCCCCATCACCCTCCAAAGATGCGGCTTCTCAACGCTCCTCTCCTCCTGTCTTCAAACAGGGAGAGGAGAGCAGGGGGAGGAAGGAGCCACTCAGGGGTGGACTCTGGGCATTTGCAGAAAGCTCCAAAACCTTTCCAAAGCACCCTGAAATCAGCTGGGTGGGCTGGGATCCTCCAGGGCCTCTTCTGCTGCCTGGACTCTTCTTCTTCTCCTTCAGCCAGGGCCAGTGTCTTTGCACAGAGTGAGAGCCAGGCTGGTGGCACAGGAAGGTCTGTCAGGGACAGTGCCTCTGCCCCAAAGCCCATCCTTGGGGACAAAGACCCCAGAAATGGGTCCCTGCAGCCCATCCCTAGCTCCAGCTGGGCCTTGATGCAGCACCACCTTCAGCACCTCCTCCTGTGCAGGGCAAGGGCAGAGGCAGGGCTGTGAGGTCATCCCAAGGATGGGGATTTGGGAGCATCACCTGCAGAGGTGTCAGCCCTGAGGGGGATTTTGGGGTGCCCAGGGCTGTTTCCCTTGTCTCAGAGCACACGAAGAGCCCCGTGGCTTTGCCAGCTCAGGTCATGGTGGTGGCTGATTGTCTCTCCTCCTCTTGGCTGCGCTTGGGATTTGACCCACAGAGCTGGGGAAAAAAAAAACCCAAAAACCACCAAAAAAACCCCCGAAAAAACAAACAAACAAAAACCACAAAGCAGAGCGAGGAGCCAGACCTCAGGGGGAGGCAGGAGGGACGGTGGGCACGGCGGGGTCCCTGTCCCAGATTCCCTTACCCTGTTTGGGGGGCACGGGGCCAGACTGTGCTCCCCACCCTGCCCAGGGGTCTCCTGAGCAGCCCCCACCTCTCCCCGTGGCTGCCACACCATTTTCAGGGTGAGGAAAGGAACACAAGAGGTGAAGGAAGAAACTGAGGGGATAAACGATGAGTTTCTCATGGTTGTGAGCTGGAACAGAACCATGATCCATGCAGAGAAATCTTCGACCGAAAACTCGTGGACAAAAAAAGCACAGTTTGTCCCCTCCCGCTCCCACCCGACCACCCCTCCCCCAATAATTATTACATTACTTCAAGAAAGAGTATATTTTTTTCATGCATAAATCAAATTCTCATCTTGTCTTTTTTTTCCTTTTTTTTTTGTCTTCTTTAAATTACATTTGAACACAGAACACATATAATAAATACTCTTGTACGACATGACTCAGAGAAAAGTAACACATCTGAACGCAAAGGTATCGTCATCATTATTCGTTTTTCTTTTTTTTTTTCTTTTTTTTTTTAAAAGGACTTGTTTAAATATGAAATCTGTAAACTCCAAGGGTCCTTTTTTTTAATCTTTCTCTCTCTCTTTCTCTCTCTCTCTTTCTCTCTCTTTTTTTTTTTAATCGTGAAACTATCCAGCTTTCATCTCCTTAACATTCAATATGTCTCCCATTGAACTCATCAAAGAAATAAGAACATGCCGTCTTCTGCAAAATTATAATTTAACAGTATAAAGCTTCAAGTCACAAATTCCAAAAACTAGCTAAGTAATTTTTTTTTTTATCACATAAACTATACATTAAATATTTTGAGGTATTTCAGAGAACATTGTCAAAGGCTTGTAAGGTCTGTGCTGGGTGGCAATGAAGGCTTTCTCCTGCATAGAGAACGTCTTTGGTATCACAGGCCAGGTGGGGACTGGGGACAAGGAGGGTGGCGTGGCCAGGAGGGCGGGCGAGCCCTGGCCAAGGCAATCGTGTGGAGGGGGACAGGGGGACAGGGAGGTGACAGGGTCTGACTGGCCCTCTCCGGCTGCCCAGCAGGGTGGGAAACCCCCATGGGGCTGCTCTCACCAGGGGCGTTGGAGTCCTGGGATCTCCTGGGTTGGAAGGGACCCCCAAGGACCCTGCCCAGGACAACCCCAAGAGTCACACCAGGGTTGGCCCTGGGCAAGTTTGGTCCAACTCAAAGGAGTCGCCTTGGCCAGAGCCTGAACCAGGCAGGTACAACTGAAGCCAAGTTTTCCCTAAACTGGGGATTCTGGAGATTGCTGGGAAAGAGCATCTCTGGCAGCTCCTCCTGCTGCCTTCTGCTGAAGCCAAGGGGCAGAATGGAGCCGACCTGGCTCCACAGATCCTCCCCAGGGAGCCAAAAACGCCCCTTTGGCAACTCAGAAACGGCTGCTGCTGGAAGGATTCACAGCTCCAACCCATCCCCTAAAGAAAGAGTTTGGAGAAAGCCCAGGGTGGGGCTTTCCACCGCTCCTGCCTTCGTCTCTCCAAACAGAAATGCCACAAACTGTGCTACCAAAAGTGGGAACCGAAGCCCAAATCCAAACTGAGCAAAGCAAAAGCACCCTGTGAGGAAACTCAGCTTTGTCACCTCGTGAGGAAACTCCGTCACCTTGTGGGCTTCTGCAGTGTCCCAGCACTGAGAGGCTGGAGAAGGACACGGAGCAAAGCCTTTCCCTGGGAGCAGACACCAGGTCTGTGCTTCTGGGGCATGGAGGGACCCTGGGGACCAGGCTGGGGGACACAGGGACATCCGAGATGGGGGACCAGCACCTTTCCCTCAGCCAGGGGGATGTTTTCTCTTCAGTTAGGACAAGGGTTGGGTTTCTTTCCTTCATCCCAACACACAGAGACCACGAGAGCTGTGGGGATCTGTCCCTGCAGAGAGAGCTGAGGTAACACGGAGTCTTTAGGATCAAAGCAGAGCAGCAAGGGAATGGCCACACACCTTTGGTACAAGAAAAAGGCACTCATCTACCACGCTGCCATCCCGCAGTCGCTTGCTCGCCTCCTCCCTCTCTCTCTGGGGACCCCACAGGGCTGGGGCTGGGGCTGGGGGTGGCCAGGGGCTCTTGGCCAGCCCGGCCACGGGGAGCAGGGAAAGTGGCGTTTCCAGCACAGACCAGACAAGGCAACAAAATCTTTGGTATCAGACGTGATTTTCAAATCACAAAAATTGAAAACTCAAGTGAGGTAGCCTTTAGTCTCGGGTTCTCACTAGAAATGTCTTTGCATCCTTGAGGGCCTGTGGCATTTACTCTTTTTTTTTTTCTTTTTTTTTTTTTTCTTTTTCTTTCTTTTCCTTTTTTCCCCTTTTTTTTAAATTTTGGTTTGTTTTTTTTCCTGTTGTGTTTTTTCACTTCCCAAACCAAGGCCCCCTTCCTGGCTTTTCAGCCCTTGAATACAACTCGATGGGGTTCAGGGATGCACCACCATCGTCACCACGTCACGACAAGACGAAGAAACAACATCAGGGGAAAAAAATCAGTGGCGGGGAGTGGGGTCCTGGGGGGGATGAGATTCCCATTGGGTTTTGGGTTCTGGTTGGCAAAACACGCCGTGGCACCTGCCCCTTCCCGCTGCTCCCTCTCTCCATCCCTCTCTCCCGCCCTCCTTCCAGCAATGCATGGGTTCAGTTTGGTGTCACCGTGTCCAGTCTGACACCCCCAGCCCCTCCACCACCCACCTACCCCAGAAGCTCTTTGGTTCAAGACGTCCTCTGACCCTGCCCAGTCAGGGCTTCATGTGCAGGGTTTTCTTTTTTTCTCTCTTCATTCTTCTGTCCTTTCTTTCCTCTTTTTTTGGGGTGCTTTTTTTTGTTTTGTTTTTGGTTTTGGTGAACACATACCCTTTTCTTTTCTTTTTTTGTTTTTTCCTTCTTTTCAACAAGGTGCCTTCCTGTGACACAACTGATCACTCTCAAAGTAAAGTGAATCGAAGAAACCATAGCGCTAGAACACAGATGGTACTTTTTACCCGCATAAATTCAAGAGTGTCCCTTTTTTTTTTGGTTTTTTTTTTTTGGTTGATGGTTGGTTTTGGAGGATTTTTTTTTTTCCCCAAGTGATGGGGGAAGAAGGGGATCTTGCCTCCCCCTTCATCCCCAAAGCCTCTCCCAGCCCTTCCCTGTCCCCAGTGGCACCTCCTGCTCCTGCCAAGGACACCCCAGGCTGGCAAGGAGCCCTCGGGGGGCTGGGAGAGGGCTGATTGTAAGGGTTTGGCCTCGTGATTGCTTTTTTATATGGCACAAGTCACCATCGAGAGCTCGGAGGAAACAATCCCTTTGAAGCTAAGTACCATTGCTCCAGAAATTCGAGTTTAAGGCAGGTTGTTAATTGGCACAAAAAAAAAAAAAAAAATCTGGTGTGTTTTTGGTAAGTTGCCGGTCTTTGCTGAGCTTGTTTGGTTGTGGTTTCTGCTGTTATTTCTCTTTTTTTTGGGGGGGTTTTGGTTTTTTTCCCTTCCAATCTTGTCTGGGAGTTTTCCCCCTTCTCACACCCAGGGCTGGATTTCACCACCAGATCCCCCGGGTTTTTCTTTTCCCACCGTGCACCAACGTTGGTTCCCAGGAGGGAATTATTTTTTGGTTGTTGTTGCTGTTGTTGTTGGGTTTTTGGTTTTGTAATTTCTTTGGTAACAGAGATGAAGAGGGGGGATAGGAAAGGGGGCAAGAGTGTGTCGAGGGGTGGATGGGGCAAAGCCAACAAATCTGCTTTGTCTGTGTCCATTCCTCAGCTGAAAAGTGAACCAGAAATCCAGAGGTGAAAAGGTGGAGCCAGTCACCAGGAAAGATCAGATCCTTCGCTCCGAGTCTCTCCTCCCGTCTCCTTTGGAACAATTGTTATTTCTAAATACCCGATTTCTGTAGCTAAAATGTGCTTCTTGGAGCTGCTGGGGCGCTGGGCGACGCGGAGCAGCCGGGGTCCCCTGGGGATGGGGGTGCTCGGGTCCGTGGAGGCAGGAGGGGACTCCTCACCATGGAGCTTCTCTGGGAGGGATCCGGGACCGGGGGGCTCTCGTGGCTCAGGGCTGTGAGTGCATGAGAGGCCTGGGGTGTGGGTGCTCCTGGGGGTGCCCGGGGGGGATCAGAGGAAGAAATGAGGGGTACAGGAATGTCCTCAGCCAGGTTTCCAAAACCCTCAAGGGACAGAAGTGCCCTGTGGCGATGGTACAGAGGGTCTGGCTGCCTTGGGGAACCCACTGCACCTCGGCAGGGGAAACCCTCCAGCAATCAGAGACCTGGCAGGAGCCAGGGAGCCCTCCAGGCAGGCTGGGAACACTTTCCCTGCTCAGCCCCCTTTGAACCATGGCAGGTTTGGCCCTGGTCCAGTGGGGTTGTGCCAGGGCCCAGCCTGTGACACCACTTCTTGTGTCACCCCCACCTTTACCCCTTCCCTGTGGGAGCCAGAAGGATTGCTGTGGCAGAGATAAAGGTTGGTCAAGAGCTCAGGACAGGCCCTTGTCCCCAAAAACCTCCATGGGCAGGTGAAGACAGGGCTCTGTGATCCCCAAGGACCAGGGGTGCTTCCTTCCAAACAGAACCTCGCTCCTCCCTCCATCCCATGCCACCCCTTGCTCCACACAGGTTTCCTCTGAGCCCTCCTGGGGACGGAGCTGAGCTGGTCACAAACCCTGTCCCTGCTTCATGAGCTGGTAGGACGTGGCAGCAGGAGGTGGCAGCAGGAGGTGGCCCAAGACCCATGTCCATGGGAGACACCCAGCTGAGGGTTTGGGAGGCTGACGGACCCACCCCAAAAGCACCCACCCCGGCCAGGCCATGCATGTGAGTCTGGGGTTGGCTTTGTCATGAGGGGGGACATCCAGGAAGGGGCGGCGAGGGCTGGGGGACATCATGCTTTGGAGAAAGTGCTTGTAGACGACGAGGGGACCCCGGGGTTGGCGCCCGGCTCCTCCTGCCAGCGGTTCATGCAGCGCCGGCGGGCGTTCATGAAGAAGTTGCTGACGGTGTTGAGCTCCAGGCCCAGCTGCTGGGAGATGGTCATCTGCATCTCCTTGGACGGGCGCTTGTTCTCCTTGAAGATGGCGATCAGGGTGCGGCGCTGCAGGTCCGTGAAGACCAGGCGCTGCTTCTTGGGTTGCAGGCTCCGGTCCTTCTGCTGCTCCTGCTCCTTGCGTTTGCAAGCTGGAGACGTTCAAAAGAGACAACAGGGCCGTTAATGGGGGCTCCCCACCCTGGCCTGCTTCCAGGCTGCCTCCCAAAATCCAGGCCCTGCCCTTCAGGAGACTCGCTGGCTTGTGCCCCACCGCTCCCTCCTCTTCCTCCCGAGCGCCTGCTGAGATGGGACAATGGCCTCTTGTGACACCAGTGTGACAAAAGCCTCGGGGAAGCCCAGGGAAAGTCTCAGCATCTCCAGCTGACCCTGGGACTAGAGACAGAGGAAAGCCCTGGACTGCTCTGCTCCCAGAGATTGGCTATTGGGATCCATCCCTAAATTTTGGGGCTTATCCATCGGCCTCCCTCAGCACAGTCTCACTCGCCTCCTCATCATCTCTCCCTGGAGGACTCAGGGAACTGGTGTCTCTTGGCCACCACACCCAGCTGCCAGCTCAGAAACGCAGGGAAAAGCTGGGAACAGGGAAATTATGGAAAGGTCACTCTGCAGCCTCTGTGTCGCACAGCATCAGCTTGGAAGGATCAAGGATCATGGATCCACCTGCTCTGGGAAGGGGTTTTCCTGCCTGAGTCACTGGAGGCTCCAGGAAATCCTGTTCTCCCCTGTGTGCCTTTGCTGCCGGATCCTCTGGGACATTTATCAGCATTGAATTAAAAACCTTCCCTACAGGTTTGGCTTGAGCCAAAGGTCAGCACAGAGGGGCTGTCATGTGGGGAAGGACAGCGAGAGCCAGGAAAGCCCCCCTGACCCCACCACGCTGCATGAGAGCAGAGGGGGGAGTGAGTAAAATAAATAAATATATGGATTTTTATTGTGGGGATGTCAAGCACACTGTTGGTGGAAGAGATGGGACCAGGGGACCTTTGCTATGATATTTTCCTGGAAAACCACAGAATGGTGGAGGTGGCTGATCCAGTCCCTGCTCAAAGCAGAGCCGACCCTGAAGCTGTCGAGGTTTGATCTGGGTGCTCAGGGAATCAACCAGACATGGAACTGCAGGGGGCTGAGATGCCACGGGCAAGGCAGGACATGGATCTGACCCTCCACATCTGGGGACACAGCATTTCCTCCTGGGAAGCCCAGGAAAGAGTGAGCAAACTTTGGGCTAAAGAAGAAAGTCCCGCTCTTGCCTGGGGCAGCAGCAGTTTTCAGCCTTTGGGGTTTCTTGGTTCAGATCTCCCAAAGGATTTTGCAGGGAGGGCACAGGTCCCTTGAGACATTTGCTGGCTGGCTGGCAGATTTCAGCTTGCTGCTCTCCTCTTTGGCCTGGAGAGCTCAAAGCAAATTCCAAGCTCCAAGCACAGAGCTCAGAGGGACCAGAGGCCAAGGCTGAAATGCTTTAGGGATGGGGCAGCACAGGACAGGGTTCCCCTTGGGCTGAACCCCTTCCTGCTCTCCAAAGACACCTTCACATCCCCTTGAACCAAGAGAGGATGATCTCTACCCCTTCCACCCAGAGCTGGGGAAATCTGCAGCTCAGCAGAGCAGAGAATTTATCCAGCAGGTTTAGCTCCATGTCCCAGCTGCTGGGCTCAGTCCTGGCCCTGTCCCTGTCCCCTGCTGTGGTGCTGGGAGCCACCAGTTCTGCTCCCACTGGGGCAGGGGACAGGAGGCACCGAGCTGGACACAACCAGCCACTCACAGTTCAAATCAGCCACCCTTGGTAAAGCCAGTGGAGAACCTTCCCCTCCCCTTCTCCCCCCCAGGCAGGTTTGGCTGCACACCACCATCCTCAGGGACAAAGGGACACTCTGAGTGATGCCAGGGGACCCTGTCCCAGGGGTACCTTACTCAAACAGCCAGCAGAGAATGTGGAAACCTACCCTATGACCATCAGATGCTTGCAAAAAGAACAAACAAAAAAAAGCCTTTATAGAAAATTTGACTTTTTTTTTCCCCAGGCATGAATTTAAAAAAAGACACTCCCCCCCCCCCAAACTTCCCCCCAAGCCAAACAGAAAAATGCCCCTCACCCACCCTCCCCATGCCCTCCCAGCACCTCCGGCATGCTCAGCTCCTCCTGTGCCCAAGGTGGGCTCCTCACACTCCATCCACAGGGTTTTGCCCTGCAGGACGGCACTTGGAATGTCCCCCATGTCCCCGTGGGACCTGTGGATGTGACCCAGCTGTCACGCTGGCAATCCAGCCCATCCTCTTGCTTTCCTGCCTGCTGGCACCCATTCCCAGCACAGTGCTGAGATTCAGCCTTTCAGCTTTCCAACCTCACATTCCAACCCCTCGTTCCATTTTTAGGAGTGATTATTGCAACCCAGTCTCCCATTAAGATCTCCGAGCTCCGTGGCAAACACAAACCATGCTGGTCAAACTGGTTTCCTGCAGTGAAACCAGTGCCATTGTTCAGGCACAGGTGACATCCCGCTCCTCACCCCTGAGCCCCCTGCTATTTTGGGTTATTTTTGGCCTGCCCAGCCATCAGCGGCTGCATCCCCACATTTCCTGTGCTGGTTTGTTTATTTATTAATTTCCCTTTCTGCTGACGCAGCCCAACACCCCTCTCCCCCAGCTCAATCTAATTACAGCTCCGCGCAGCAGCGATCGATGGCGACGCTGCTCAGATCTATTTACGGCAGCCATCAACCCCTCAACGGAGGATCTTTTTCCCATTCCCCATCCCCTGGGCCCTGCTTTCCCAGGCAGGCTGGCAGTGGTTGTCCCCATGTCCCCACAGGCACCCAGGGATTAGGGGCAGCCAGGGGCACAGCTCTGACTCCCGCCCATACCAGCTGTGGGTGAGGTGTTTTCTTTGTGCTTCAAAATCCCTTTTTTCCCCCCAAGTCCTAAGATCCAAACAACCCAACCCTGGTTTAATGTTGCTTTTCCATCATGTCCTTCCTGGCTCTCTGGGCTTGGCTGTGGTCTGTGGGGATGGGGACATTTCCACCCCTGCCTCTGCATCCCCAAAGGACAGGATTGATTCCTGGGCTTGTCCTGCTCCTCCTGGGGCACAGAGGATCCCTGCAGTACCAGGACCAACCGTGGGAGAGATGGATTGAGGTCTCCCATGGTTCTGTTGGCCAACGAGGGGTTGGGCTCACCCACAATGGGAGTTTTCTCCTCCCTCTACCTCTCCCCAGCTCATTTCACACCCTCCAAACCCAATCGAGAAGCCGAGAGGTGACAAGGAGGGGACACCAGACACGGTGGGATGGGGTGACGGCACAGATCCTTCCACACACCAGGCACAGCATCCAAACAATCCCATCCCCAAGGCAGCTCTGACCTGGCTGCAGGAAAACCACAGGGAAAAAAGACAAGGAGGAACAAGGCAGGGAAAGCAGGAGGAAAGATCTCCAAAAGCAGAAGCATCCCACCCTCCTCCCCGGAGGATTCCGCCGAGGGTTTCTGCCTCCCGCGAGCCTCATGTCACACGGAGTGCGTTTTCCTTGACTTAACCTTGACAGCTCCGAGCGAAATACCTCCCAAATCATTTCAGAGGGGACATAATAGAGACAATCAAATGGCTGCTGCTCAGGAGCTGCGATTATGCCTCGCAGCGTGAACCGCGCGAAGCATTTAACTAATACCTGATGGCTTTGCAGGCTTCCTTAGCCCGCCAGTCCCTGCTTTCTCTATTATACCCGCAAACCTCTGCTTTTCGGCCCCAGCGTGCTCTCCCTCTCCATTCACTTGCAATACAACCTGTAATTTTCTGCCCACTTTGCTTAAGTGTTGGTGATTTGTTGAAATCACAAAAGACAGCCAGGGGCTTTCAGAGCCAGCACGCCGGCTGTAAGCAAGGCTGGGGCGGCGAGGGGGGGAACCGCACAAACCCCACCGGTTTCTCTCTTTTTCTCCTTGTCAAATCATCTCCCAGGGGTGGAAGGGGACCGAGGAGCATTTGTGGGCTCAGAGGGAGGTGGAGGAAGGGACGGAGAGGGGGAACCTGGATGTGGTTGGCCAGGTTGGGACAGGATTCCCTGGGGCAAAGGTGGGATGGGCTGAACCCACTGGTGGGCACCGGGTGGGAAATGGCCCTGAGCAAAGCTGGCTTCTCTCCATGCCTTCAGGACGGGCCCAGCCCCTGGACTGCCTCAGTTTCCCCTCTCCTTGAAGGGGCAGAGGGATCTGAAAGGAGGTTATAGCCAGGTGGGGTCGGTCTCTTCTCCCAAATAACAAATGCCAGGACAGGAGGAAATTACCTCAAGGTTTAGATTGGACATCAGGGGAAATCACAGCAAAGGTTGCCCAGCCCTGGCACAGGGTGCCCAGGGAAATGGTGGAGTCACCATCCCTGGAAGTGTTCAAAAAATGTGTGGATGTGGCACCTGGGGACATGTTTTAGTAGGGAACATGGGAGTGGTGCTGTGTTGATGGTTGGATTTGATCTAAGAGGTCTTTTCCAGCCTTAACAATTCCATGGCTCTATGCTGTCACTCCCTTTCCCATAGAAGAGTTCTGGAAGGGTTTGGGAGCTTCAGCTCTGAGCAAACAGGGAGGAGCCCAGTGTCTCACACAGGGTCTGAATGAACCTTTTGGCATCTGCTCCCCCAGAGCCACAGCAGAGCCTGGAGCAGAGATCAGGGAGCTTTATCTCCAAACCAGAAATCCTTTGGTCCACAGTGGGGCTGGCCGAGTGCTGGGGCAGCTGTGAGAGCTTGGTTTGACTTCACTTTGCACAGCAGGGAAAGAGCCCAAAGAGATTTGTCACAAATAGGGGTCTCCAGCAGAAACTCAGATCTTCTCCAGCTGGGAGAACACAAATGCTGACAGGACAGGCAGCAGTACAGAAAAAAGGAAAAGTGCTCAAAAAACAAACCTTAACTTTCTTTTTGCTTGTTTTTTTCTGCTGAAACCCCATTTGGTTCCAAACACAGATGAACAGTTGGGCAAAGGGGATGTGGTGTCAACCATGGAATGACCGGAGCAGAGCCTGCCCTGCAGTGCCCATTCCTGGGACCCCCCCAGATTTCAGCAGCACATGATAAAAAAAAACACCTCTGGGCTCCAAAACTTTGGGGAATTTTGGGCGCCGTGGTCCTACAGCATCTGAGCCACTCTGTAGTGGAAAAAAACACATTGGGAGCCAGAGAGATGTGGTCAGGAGCTGTGATGTGCCTGCAGAGCCTCCCAGCCCTGCTGGGTGGGGATGACACTGCCAGCCCCACACGTGCCACGTGTCCCTGCCTCGATGGGGCCAGGCTTCCCCGACGGTGTCCCTGGCAGCTCCGGGAGGACGAGGAGAGCCCCTGGTCATTGGTATGCAGCCAGCGCTGCAGGGGGAGCCGCTTCCCCGAGCCCAGCAAATTAAATCTTCCTCTGAACGCTGCAAATGAGGAGATGAGACGAGATGAGATGAGATGAGACGAGACAAAGCGCTGCCGCCTGCACTTCCCTGCCCTCCCCTTCCCTTCCCACGCCGAGGTTTCGGTGGCTCATCCCAGGGAGCAGCTCTGATCCAGCCGGACGGGGCTGGGAGGCTCCACCAGCCGCCCACATCGACCACCCCACACATTCCCCACAGCCCAGGGGCTCCCAGGGAGTGGCATCTGGAGGGAAGGGACTGGAAAGGGAAGCACAAGCCCTCCGTCCTCTGCTCAGAGTCCTTTCTGGGATGGGGGTCCCATCTCTTCCTGATTTGGGATCCTTAGGGCCGCCCCAACACGCAGAAGAGTCCCCAGGACACTTCATTTCCTCTCCTGCACTTCTCAGACTTGGCCTGTTCTTCCACGGGTGGCATTTTCAGCTTTCCCAGCACTGAAGCAGACGGGTTTGTCTGGTTTGAAGCGACACAAAGGAGCTGTGGCTGCTGCAGACGTGCTTGGCTCCATCCCTCCGCATTTGCCCTGGTTTTATTCTTGTCCTTTCCAGGTGAGCTGTTCTGGCCCCGGTGGCAGCCACCAAACCCCTCTCAGGGACACCGAAATGGTTTCACGTGACTGAAAAAGGTGAGTTTGTTGTTAAAAGCATTTCCTTTCTGCAGAGGTTTCGTTTTCCACTTGCTTTTCCAGAGCCGGTGCCCCGCTCTGCTCTCCCCATCACCCAGGGGAACCGCCATCAGCTCAAGGCTCTGCCGGGAAGTCGCTTCCCCCATTTGTCCCATTTCCTCCCTTTCCAGGCCTTTTGTTGGACCAGGATCGGCTGCTTTCATTGTTGCAGAGGAGACCGCGGCCATCGGGAGCTGCTGCCTGGGACTGGACCAGCTGCTGGTGTGAGGCAGGGCCGGACAGGAGCCCTGGGAGCGCTCGCGGCTGCTCGGTTCTCCTCACTCCTCTCCCGAGTCAGCACCACTTAGCGAGACGAGAGCAAATTGGTGCTAATGAAGTGCCGGAGTCAGGCGGCAGCGCCCGGAGGGATGGCAGCGGCGAGGGGGTGAGCAGGGGGTGAGCCTGGAAAACCTCCATCCCCTGAAACAAGTTTTCCTTGGAGTCAGCGAGTCTTGCTCGTGCTCGGCTTTCGCGCAAGAGCCCCAGATACGGAATCTGGGGGGGAAAGGGGAGTCTGGGGTTTGATTTGTGTCACAGCTGCCGGGGGGCTGGTGTTGGGTCAGACATTAGGGAAAGGTTCTTCCCCCCGAAGGTGCTGGGGCACTGCCCAGGCTCCCCAGGGAATGGTCCCGGCCCCGAGGCTGCCAGAGCTCCTGGAGCGTTTGGACAGCGCTGCCAGGGATGCTCAGGGTGGGATTGCTGGGGTGTCTGGGCAGGGCCAGGGGCTGGGCTGATGATCCTTGTGGGTCCCTTCCAACTCACGATATTTCATTCTGTGAGAACGAGGTAATGCTGGACAAGGAGCCTTGGTGGCAATCCGGGGTGGCATCCCTGTGGCACTCGTGGCTGAGGGTCCTGTGCATTCCACTCTGCGCTCGCCCCTTCACTCAGGAGAGAAGCAGCAAGGATCTCCCTTTGGCACCGGGGATTCCCTCCAGCCCGTTCCTGCCTCCAGCTGCTCCTGCACCTGGAACTCTGAGCAGGGACAAGGAACAAGTTCAGCATCGATGCCACGTCCTTCATCAGAGTCTGCTGGTCCTGAGCTGGTCTCAGCAGAGACGGTGACCAGAGAGGGTCCAGAGCCATCATCAACCACACAACACGTGCTGGAGAGAGGGAAAAAGCAGTGGGGGGAAAACCCCCAAGAGTTTCCTGCATTTCCTGATTAAATCTGGTCCCGGGTGCATTTACCGGGCGTGAGATGGGAAGGTCCCTCGGGGCTTGGCCGAGTCGCTTCTCCGTGGGCTGCTGGATTTCTTCCAGAGACAATCAGGCGAGTCTGTAATCCTCGGGGTGGAGTGTCCAAGGTTTGTGTCCCCAGGACCCTCTGAAGGTGGGCAGGGTGATCTGCACAGGGACATCGGCTGCTCGGGGTCATCCCTGAGCTCCAGCAGCGCACGGCAGGAGGGAGATCCAGACTGGAGCGCCTCCCCCTCACCCCCACGGCCCGGGGTGACCCCGGCCCCTCCCAGGCTCGGGGTGAGGAGGGGTCCCAGCCCCGAGGGGTCCCAGCCCGGTGCCCCCCGCCATTCCGGAGCGTTGGTCCCGCCCGTCCCCCCGCAGCCGGGAATGGTTTGTTCTGCACCCCCCCCCCCCCCCCCAGCCGCTCTGGGCCGTCCCCGCCGCGCTGGCGCCCCCTTGCGGACGCAGTGGTACAGCCCGCCACCCCCCCGCTGCCCGATGGACCGGCCCGTGCTCCCCCTCCCGCTCAGCGCCTTGGGCCGGTCCG
Organism: Eopsaltria australis; assembly: GCA_034509425.1. NCBI lineage: Eukaryota > Metazoa > Chordata > Aves > Passeriformes > Petroicidae > Eopsaltria > Eopsaltria australis. Next base: position 222,833 of record JAVTVJ010000760.1, on the reverse strand, counting down.
GCCGCTCCGCGCACACGCCATGGAGCGGTCCACTCCCGTCCCGGGGGGGAACGGCATGGGCAGTCCCGGGAGCGGCGGGAATGGCAGTGACCGGCCCGGGTGCGGGTCAGGGAAGATCCGTGTGCCCCAGCACGGCCCATCAATGACCCATCGCTGCCCCATCGTCACCCTCTCCAGTGTCCCTCCACCCATCGCTGCCCCATCGTCACCCTCTCCAGTGTCCCACCACTGTCCCATCACTGCCCCATTGTCACCCTCTCCAGTGTCCCACCACTGTCCCATCACTGCCCCATTGTCACCCTCTCCAGTGTCCCACCACTGTCCCATCACTGCCCCATTGTCACCCTCTCCAGTGTTCCACCACTGTCCCATCGCTGCCCGGTGCCTTCCCCATCCCAACCCCCGCTATTCTCCATACATATGGGGCAGGGGGGCAGGAAAACCACCCCAACCCCCCCACCCCCTCACCCCCCCGAGCCCCAGGGGGACCCCGCTGCCCCGCGGGGTGTCCCCGGCCGTTCCCCCCCGCGCGGGGGGCCGCCGTGGCGTGGCCGGCGCTAAGCCAGTGACTCTTAATACACCGGCCCGGCGTTATTAGTTCAGCTCCCAAGGCATTTCCCGCAGTAATTGCACTGATCTGCCAGGGATTATGCGCTGCCACTGTAACGATGGATGATGTTTTAATTTGAGCTGGGCATCTCCGGGGAGGGCAGGGCAGGACCGAGACCCCCTGAGCGCTGGAGAGGACTCAGAGCCCTTTCAGAGTCCCGGTGTGGGGTGAAGGGGCTGCTCAGGGGTGTTTTAGAGTGAGAGGCAGCCGGGATCTGGGGCCCGCTGGTCCATCAGGCGCTGCCCTGGCTGGGAGCTGAGCCAGCTCTACAACATTGCCCCAGAGCCGGGACACCAGTGATCCCAGCCGGATGGGGTTCAGCTTCCCCTGCATGGCTGGGGAGGGCTCTTCCCGACTCCCAAATCGCTGCTGGGGGGGTGAATGACCACTGCTGCTCCCGGCCGCATCCTGCGAGAGGGAAACCCACGGGGAAAGAAAGGGCTCCTGCCTCCTCCCCTCCAAAGGCAGCTGAGAAACTCCCTCCTCAACGTTACCTTTAAAAATGACCCCCACCCCGCGCTGTTCCTTCTGGTAAAGCAGCAATTAATCACGGCAAGGATGGGATAGATTTGTAATCAGCTCCCCCCTCCCACCGCCCCCATTTCGCAGCCCTGGGTGTTTTTCCTGGCCCTCCCCCGCCCCACTCCGTGTGGGGATGGGGCCAGCGCAGCCCATTGATCCTGCCCGGTCGATTTTATTGAAACTCCCACGAGTGGCTTTAACTGCGTGTTGGATATTGCTGGCACATCACTTTGATGGCGACGTGACCGGCGGGAGCTCGCGGGCAGGTTTGCAGGGAGGGCTGAGGGAAGGGGGATTCATCCCCGTGGAGCTGCCCTATTCCCCTGCCCCTATTCCCTGTCCCTATTCCCCGGGCCCGGCTCCAAGGCTTCACCCCAAAGGTGGGACGGTGAAAAGGGACAGCACAGCTCGGGGAAGGGGCTTGGGAGTGATCACAGGGAATGGTTTCTCTTGGAAAGTGGCTGGGAAAAGGGTTTGGGGGGTAAAATGGGTTGAGAAGGAAAGGAGAGAGTGAAGGGGGGAAAAGGGAATAGAGAAATGAGACAAGAGGAAACGGAATAAAGTGAAGGAAGAGAGAGAAAAGGGGAAGGAGGTGCAGAAGAAGAAGGAAGAAAGGTAAGAAAAATAAGAGAAAAGAGAAAAGAAAAAGAGAAGTATAAGGAAACGAAAGAAAACGATAGGAAAAGGGAAAGAAAAAGGAAAAATACAAAGGGAAACAAATTAAAAGGGAAAAGGAAAGAAATAGAAAAAAGGGGGAGAAAAAGAAAAGGTAAAAAAAAAAGGAAAAAGGGAAAACAAAACAAAGAGGAGGAAGAGCAAAGGGAGGAGAGGAGGGAGCGAGGGGATCCGCCGGGGGTCACAGCTCTGCCCGAGCCCAACGCCCGGCGGCCGCTTTGTTCCCACCTCCCGTCCCCCTTTCCATTCCTGCCCCTTTTCTCGCGTTCGTGCACGACAGGAGACACTCTCGGGGGGCTCTGCCGGGTGACAGTGACACTCTCGGGGGGCTCTGCCGGGTGACAGTGACACTCTCGGGGGGCTCTGCCGGGTGACAGTGACACTCTCGGGGGGCTCTGCCGGGTGACAGTGACACTCTCGGAGGGCTCTGCCGGGTGACAGTGACACTGCCGGGGGCTGCACCCTTCCCAGCAGCGGCACCCCGGGGTACACGGGCTGGGTTCCGGGCGCACCGGAATGAATCCTTCATCCAGAGGAAGCACAAACGCTCCACAAACACCCTGAAAAAGAGGCTGAGGGGGACATTGGAGCCCCCCAATGCCCTAAATGTCCCCACAAGGTCCCTTTCCCGGGGGATTACAGCGCTGTGAGAGACCCCCAAGGATGAAGAACCCACCCCCGGGTACCCACAGTGGGGCACCACTCCACGGTGACAAAAACCGAGGAGATCAATAATCTGGGTTTTTCTTGGAGGTGTTGAAGGCAGAGGAATCACCAATTTGGGGAGATGCTTTCAGATGTTTTCCAGGAAAAGCGAGCTGATTTGGAATCATCTTTCCTCGAATAAATGCCCTGATTTTTGATGGTTTATTTTTCAATTTCTGCTTTTCTGGCTGCCCGTGTGTGTGGACAAGTGAGCGATTGGCTTTGAGTCATCCAGCAGAAATCCAGTAGAGGAGCTCCCCTGGAAACACCAGGGTAGGGATTCACTGCTTGAGAAATGTCACCAAAATCCCGCAGTTTGGCCCCAAAAAGAGGATTAACGTCAGACATTGATCCAGGGATCCATTTCCAGAGGCCTGGCAGGGCGCTATCGCCATCCCACCCTCCCCCTTCGAGTTGGGGGGCGGGTGGGGAAGGGATTCCTCCCCCATTCTGGGAAGGCTTTGGAAGCACGAACCACCTCGGCACCGAGCATCACATTCCAGCCAAAGTGCGCCAGGTGCTGCTCCATCCACCGAGGAAAACCCAGCGGAGATCCATCCCCCATCCCGGGCTGGGCTTTATCCGGGGGTCACCGCGTCAGGGCAAACAAGGGACCCTCGGAAAATGGGAAAAAATACAGAGTAGGGCCAGATCTATGGAAAAACTGCAGGGACGGGCTGCTGTCACTGCGTTCCCCGCCCGGTGCCGGAGTCTGCGCTGCTCCGCAGTGGGAGCAGCTTCCCCGGAGCCGCTGAGATCTCTGTCAGCCCCTGATGCTATCGCCCGTCAGCAGCTCCCGGTGCATTTGCAATTTTATCCCTAATGTAGAGACTTCGCTCATTACCTGCTCTTTATCGGCCGGGAGGAGCGTGACTCCCACAAAGGGACCTCATCTCCCGCCCGAAAGGCTCCGTGGCACCGCGGAGTTCCCCGGATTAAATAACCCGGCGCTGCCAGAGCTCCCTCACTGCCACTGCTTCCCTGGTAAACTGAGGCACGGTGGGGCCCGTGGATGCTCAGTCCACGGCCACGTCACAGCTCCTGCCGCTTCCACGTGGCGGCATTTGGTGTGGGGAGGCTTTGGGACATTTCCCAGTGGCCAAAGGCAACCTTGCCACGGTCCTTGGCTTCCCCAGACTGCCCTGCCTGTGCTGGGCACCGCTGCCCGTGCGGGGCTCCTTGGGGTCACCACCGCATTTGAAGGTCACTGTGGCCCGAGGTTTTTCCCCTGCTGTTGGTCCATTTGGGGTTTTATCGGGTCCCTGACAGCCAAACGTGATGCTTTGGGTTCCCGGCAGTGCCCTCAGCGCTGTGCCACACCCCGAGCCCCCTCAGCACACCCAGCCCTAATATGTAGAGCTCCCTTGGTTTGTTCCTACAGCAGGAGAGCTCTGTTCTCCTCCAGCCTGGACGGGAGCCCAGTAGCTCCCCTCACTGCCTTGTCCTGCGGAGGCCTGAGCTCAGCAGGGCAGGGTTGGTACCCCTGGCCTTGGCAGCAGCAGCACAAAAAGCTGTGATTTGCTCTTCCCTCTTTTTTTTTTTCCCCTTTTTTTTTTTTTTTTTCCCCAAGATGTTGGGATTTTTCTCCCTCCTCTGCAAGCAAGGAGAACACAGCCAGCCCCAGCCTTCCCACAGCAGCCGCTGCTCTCCCCTCCTGCTCCATACGAGGATTTTCCATCTCCTCCTCCCAGACTGGGCAGAGCTGAGCCACCCTCAGTCTGCCAGGGGTGACGAGGTTTCCCAAATCCCAGAGTGAAAACGAGCAATGCAAGGAATACGAGCAACCTGCAACCCTGCCCTTGTCAGCCCAGCATCCCTGCATCCCACACTGATTTCCCCACCTGTGAAACATCTTGAGCCCCAACTTCTCCAGCCATGAAACACCTTGAACCCCACGGAATGCCTTTAAAATCACTTCTGAATCTCCTCTCCTTGCACCGCAGAAACCACCAGTGTTTAGAGCATTGATGCAGATCCCTAATGGAATGTATTTATGTGTGTGTATAAATATATGCTAAAATTGAGTTATTAATGTCATTCTTGAAATTTTACCCATGTCCATACAAGCATCTCTCAATTTTAATATCGGGTCTTTAGTTTTTAAATACCCTGGTCCCTCCTTCCAGCACCAGATAATCCACGTTGCCTTTTGGCTTCACTATTTTTTAGCAGCCCTAAATGTTTTAAAAATCCATTTCTCCAGTCCAAGCCCGACCTGGTTTATGTCTTGTTGGATACAGAGATCTCCCTGTATCATTCGAGGTATTAACGAGATTTTTGAATTTCCATTAAATCAGCAAATTTTGCCGCTCGATGGCCCCAGTCCTGCACGGAGCCAGGATTAAACACCCTCGGCTGCCAAAAGCTGCTGCTGCCAGCACCTCCTTACCCCAGCGCATTCCTGCAGCACTCCCACCCAGCATCGCTTCTGGTTGAGCATGGACGGGCTGCAGGGGAAAATTTTGGGCTCCAACTTCCCATTTGGACCGGTTTTCAAAACCAGGAGCTGGCCCAAACCTCTCTGCGCTGCCCTTGGTGCCGTGCAGGAGTAGAGCCATGGCCAAGTACACGTCCCGGCTTGATCAGACCATATCCCAGGCTGATGGGACACATCCCGAGTTGCTGGGACACCTCCTGGGTTAATGGGACTCATCCTCGACTCTTTTAAGCCTCAGCTTCATGCTGAACTACAGGAGCTTGGACATCTCAGCTCAAATCCAAAAAAGAAGCTGGGCCAGAGCCATGGGGCGAATGGGGTGAGGGCAGATCAAAGCTGCCCAGTGCCTCCGTTCCTACTCAGTGTGCCCTCTCCCTCTGCCTGAACGTTTCCAAAAACCTCAGGAGACTCTTCTTCCCCAGCCAGAGAGGTGCTGGGGCTGGGGGGTGACGGGTCCCGTTCTGTCACAGCCAGGGAGGCAGCAATTCCCACAGGGAGCACGGCCCGTCCTAAGGCAGCAGCATCCCGAACTGCACCCCGAGGTCTGGAGCAGGAGAGGACTTGGGTTTCCGCACCCCCACGGAGCTGCCAAGCCTCAGTTCTTTCAAACCAGACTCTGATGGAGTTGATTTCATTTGAAATCTTATTTTTGTGTTCGTGTTCCAAGGCAGCCATCGCCACCCTGCTCCCAGCCCGCGGCGGCGTCGCCCCCTGTGCCAGGAGGTTTCCGTAGGGATTTTTGTTTCCTTTACAGCCAGGCAATGCCCAGAGCAAGGCAGGACATTCCCAAGACAGGGAAACAGGAGCCTGGGCCTTGCCTCTGGTCTTCTCCTGCCTTCACCATCCTTCTGCCTCCTCTGCTTTTTTGGCACTAAGGAAGCCGGGCAGGAAGCGCAGCAATGGGAGCACAGAGCTTCCCCCTCAGCTCCTCAGTGGGGCACGGCTGCCCCCCCAGAGCCACAGGCTCCCCGGCCCTGCAGCTGCCTCTGAGCAGAATGAGAAAATATTGGATTTGTTTTGTGAAGGGAAAAAAAAAAATCCAATATTCTGTCTGCGATCCCAGACTCCGTGCCTGGTTATGGCAGGAAAATGCTGTAAATCTCCCCTTTCCCCACCAGCTGGGAGAGAAAAACCCATTTTCTCTTAATATTCTTATTTTTCTCCTGGTCTAAGCCCCATCATTTTGCAGTCAGCTCCGCAATCTCTTTGTTGACCAGGGCTTAAACCTGCTCTCCCGGCTCCCCCGACCCCGGGAAGTCGCCTCGCACACCCTTCCCAGCAGCTCCCAGGCAGCGGCAATGAGATTTTAATAGATGTATTTTCAAATTAGTTCTGGGCCTTTCAAGACTTATCAGTTAAATGAGGTTTTTCAAATTGATTCAAAGGTCACTCCGAGAGTTTTCTCTTCTCTGTTATCTCTCCCTTATGGTTTCAGTGGCGATTGACAGGACAAGGAAAAAAATTATCACCCCCGTGTTGTACACCCAGAAAAAGATAAACCCAACAAAACCCACCCAAAACGTGAACCCTAAAAAAAAATAGAGGCAGGAAGAAAAGCCCCAGGTGTGGCCCCCGGGGCTGGGGCGATGCGCGGAGCCCCCGGGGGGTTTGGGGAGAGGCGTTTGAGGGAGCAGAACCCCACGGACGTGGGTGGGGGGCAGCCCGCACCCCGCGGAGAGGGGAGCTTGTTTCCTGCGGGGTGCGGGGAAGGAACCCCATTTAATGTTTAACCCGCGGGAGGTTTATTGGCCCCTTCTGACGCTCAGATTAGGAGCAAACAGAAAAACAGCCGCGGGCGGAGCGAGGCGGCCCCGCCGCGCTGATAAGGCGGCAGCGCGGTGCGGGGCGCGGTGCGGGGCGCGGGTGCGGAGCACGGAGGGTGCGGGGACACGGGGTTCAGGCAGTGGGAGACACGAGGAGCTGCGGGACACGGTGCGGGGACAGGAGCGCAGCCGGGGACACCGGCGGTGGCTGCTCCGTGCGGGCGGATCCGCACCGGCGGAGAAAGTCGCCCCTTATTCACAGAATCCCAGAACGGGTTGGATGGGAAAGGGACCTTAAATCTCATCTCGTTCTGACTCTATTAAGGTGCTCATAAAAAATATAGCGAAATAAAATAGTAATTTAAGAAAAAAATTTAAAGAAATTCAAGTAAAAACAAAAAATAATCCAAACCAAAACAAGAAACCCACACTTTTTTTTGGTTGTTGGGTTTTTTTCCCCCAACGGGAACAAAGCTTTGCCTCCTTTCCCAAATCTTTCTCCGACTCCCGGCGTGGACAGCTCCTCCGGGGCCGGGAGGAGCCGCTGGGAGCTGAGACCCCCAAACCCTCGTTTTCGCCCATTTTACGGCGACAAAACCCACCCGCTCCCGGTCCTCCAAAGCTCCCCGCGGCTGCGGCGCCTCTTTCCCTTCGCCTGCGGCCACGCGCGGATCGAAAGCAGCGGCACCGCCCGCGGTTTTCCGCTGCTCTCCCCGGCCAGAGCCGGGCCGGGGTCGAGGTCGGGGCCGGGGTCGCCCAGAGCCGCCCCGGTGGCCGCGGGCCGGGAGGAGCCGTCGTTGGGCCAAAGTCGTTTGAAAGAGGCTGAAATCAAAACAAAACTAGTGAAAAAAAATTAAAAAAATAATATATATTTCCCAAGGTTTAATTCAGCGCCATCTTGTCCCTTTTTCTATCACGTCTGTGTATTAATTCGCGGTATTAATTAGTGACATTAATTATTGGTGTTGTCAAAGCTCTCGGGCACTTGCCTTGGCCCAGCCCCGCGGTTGTGCTTGCAGTTTCGGGGTGGTTTTGGGGTTTATGTTGAATAACGACGGTTCGTGCTGCGGCGGGGATGTGTTCGGGAAAGGAATCCATTGGAGGAGAGGAAGAATTAAAATGAAAGCAGAAGAAAGAAGAGAAGAAAGGAAAAATGAAAGGAAGGAAGGAAAAGAAAGAAAGGAAGGAAGGAAAAGAAAGGAAGGAAGGAAAAGAAAGGAAGGAAGGACAAGAAAGAAAAAGGAAAAGAGAAAGAAAAAGAAAGAAAGAAAGAAAGAAAGAATGAGAGAAAGAGAGAGAGAGAGAGAGAGAGAAAGAAAGAAAGAAAGAAAGAAAGAAAGAAAGAAAGAAAGAAAGAAAGAAAGAAAGAAAGAAAGAAAGAAAGAAAGAAAAGAAAGACGAAACGAAACGAAACGAACGAAACGAAGTTGAAACAAAAAAATTAAAATGGAGAACGAAAAAACGGGGGTGGGGGGTGAAGGCTGGAAGTGTTACTGGAAAAATAAAACGAAAGGTAGGAGAGGGGAAGGAGAAGCGAATGTAAAAGCATCAGGGACCGCCCGGCTCCGAGGGCTGCCCAGGCCCCCGGCCCCTCCGGGCCAGCCGCACCCCACCCGCGGGGGTGAATTCCACGCACAGCCGGGGAAAACCACGGCAGGGGGGACCCCCGAGCGCCTTTTCGAGTCGGGGATGAAGTAAAAGGCGAGCGGGGAGCTCCGTGTCGCGAAAGGGACACATCGGTGTTGTCGCCCTCCCGAGATATAATCACGAGCGAATTTCCAGGTCCTGAGTGTTGGAATAAATCCGTGGCGGGGAGGGGGTTCCCACTGGCGGGGACGGGGGGACGGGAGCGCACCCACAGCCACGCGAGGGACACGCGGCGTGGGAAGTCACCCACTGCCCTCCGCGGACACGCGGGGATGGAAGTGCAGGGACGCACCCACCTCGCACTGCAACCCTCGGGGAAGAGACCGATGCCTTTTCCGCCCCCAGGGCACGAGGGACCGGGGTTTAGCGGGTGCGGGTTCGGACCCGTGCAGGGATCCCCAAAAGTGTCACGGTGGGAGCTCTCCATCACCCACCGGCCCTCGCAGGCCTCGTGGGGCGGTCACGAAGTTTGTGGAGATGAATCTGGAGCGGCCCCGGGGGTCTGCAGCCACGACTTGGTGTCGCAGAGCTGAATGGCCCGAGGGGACGGGCTGGGCACCGCCAGCTGCTGCCCAGATGTTTCTCCGTGGGACCCCTCCTCTTTTGTGGAGCCCCTTGGGGCGAGCGGGGCCGGAGGGAGCCGGGGGCGGCCGAAGCTGCGGCCCCCTCATCTCCCAGCTGAATAATTAATGGTTCATCTGCGGAGGGGGCGGCGGGACGGGGGGAACTGGGGTGGAAAGAAGAGAAAAGCGGCGGGTGCCATTTCTAGGGGCCCAGCGTGGCCATCGATCCGCGACTCAGTGACTCGGACTAATCCATCAGATGGACTCGTGCGGCCGCAGGACCAGGACCAGGGCCAGGGCCAGGACCAGGACCAGGACTGGGATCAAAAATAGGAACAGAAAAAAGAACAGGAATAAGAATAGGACCGGGTCCAGAACCAGTACCAAAACCAGGAATAGAACCAGAAATAGGAATAGGAATAGAACCAGAACCAGAACGAAGAATAGGACCAGAAAGAGAAATAGGAATAGAACCAGGACAGGATCAGGAATAGGATCAGAACCAGTTTCAGTCCTTGCCCCGGCCGTGCCCGTCGTCGAACACTTTTTTTTTTCTTTTACAGGGAAGGAAAAATTCCGCTCTCTGCCCAGGTCCCTTCCCTGCTTGCCGAGGGGAGAAAGTTGCAATCATCCGGACCCCTCCAGGCCCTCAGCCCGGGGCAGCCGGAAAGAACAAGCGGACTCAACCCGAGGCCTCGGGCTGGGCCGGGCTAGGGATTCGCCTGCATCGATCGAGGGGCTCGGGTCCTGCCCACCCCAGCGCGACCCCTTCCCCCAGATGCCGCCGCTCGGGGCAGCCTGGCCGGGGCTGAGCCCAAGGGGCTGGGACGGACCCCGCGGCCGGGCCTGGGCGGGCGAGAGGGTGGCAGGAGCGAAACGAAAGCGGGACCCAGCAGGGCTCGGGGCAGGCAACAAAGCGGCAGGACCGGGGGGGAAGCTCGGCCGAGCCCCTCCACGAGCCGCGTGGGGCGGCCCGGGCCCGCGTGGGGAGCGAGGAATTCATGACGGGAGGTTGGGGTGCCGGTTGGTGGGGTTTTTTTCCTGTTTTCACAGACAGCAAATGAACAAACCCCGTTCCCCGGAAATCTGGGGGTTAATTCCTGTAATAAAGGGGACATGGCGGCCCTGGTGCAGGGGGAAACGGCGCCGGGGAAGAAAAACCATTTTAGGGAGAATAAATCTCCCACGGCCGTGAGAGGAGCAAAGAGGTGACAGCAGGGACAGGGACCCTCCGAGCCGGTTCGGGGACACGGACCCCTGACCCGGGCCGGGGACAAGGACCTCTCGAGGCGGGCCGAGAACAGGGTTCCCCCTGAGTTTCCCCCAGCTGCGGCCGCCTTTTTATCATCACCGTCATGGTTATTTTAAATTATTATTACTATTATTATTTTAAAATTATTTATTTTTATTCCCAATTCTGGCGAGGCAGAAGCCCAAGCCCTCTGCTCAATTAGCCCCAACAACGGGGGCATTAAACGGCCGATCGCGGCAGTGTTTAAATCTTTATTTACCAGAACCTTGTAAAGCCAGGAACAATTTGCATTCTATTAACTGCTTTTCAATAGGGCATCGACTGGAACTAAAAGATGCCACTACCCTGCCCTAATTAAAGAGCAACTGAATTACACTAAATACATATGAACGCTGCTCTTTCCCATAAATAACGGCGGGTCCTCGTCGCTGGCTTTGCCCGTCCCCATGGGGAGCTCGGATTTCTTAAAAAATAAATTAAAAATCACTAACGCGTGTTTTCTCCGCCGCGGCTCAGCCCCGCGGAGCCAAGAGCTCCGGTCGTTTCCGGGGGGAGCGGCTCTGTACCGGGGCTGGCAGGGAGCACCGGACAAGTCCCCGCTCGCCGCTGTCCCCTCTGTCCCACCCTCCGGCCCTTTCGCCCGCGATCCCTGCCCGCCCTCGGCACAGAAACCCCGCATTTCTCCAGCAAAGTCTCGGCCCAGCGCCGGCCCGAGACCGCGCGGAGCGGCGCTGCGGGACCTCAGCCCTACTGGGAACAGGACACACGGGGCAGGCGGGGCTCGTTCCTTCTGCCGAGAGCAGCCGGTGCCCGGAGGGAGCGGAGCGCGGCCCCGGTCCCGCAGCCCCGGCGAGGTGGCCCGGAGATTCTCCTGAGCGCGGCCCCGGTAACGAACGGTGGCGGCCGAACCGACCGCGGAGGAGTTCCAGGATACTCCCGGCGCCGGGTCGGCGGCACCGAGAGGGAAATCCCCGAGGCAGGCGGACGGGCGGCGGCGAGCGGCGGGCACCTCTCGGCTCCCTCCGCCCGCGATCCCGCATCTCTCGCGGGCAGCAGCAGGCCCGGGGAGGCGGGAGGTCGGCTTAGGTATAACTCACCTTAAATCTAAATCCCTTCCCTTCGGTCTCAAGGTTACAAACCGAGTCGGTAACACCGCCCGACCCCGGCCCCTGCTCGCGATGGCAACCCCGGAACCCCTGAGGGCTCTCACGCGTGTTCGCAGCACCCCCTGACCCACCCGGCCGGAGGTGCGGGGCGGGCGGCCCGAGCCGTGCCGTGTCCTACCTGCCAGTCTGAGCGCCGACATCCTCTGAAATTCCGGCTCCTGCAACCATTTCCACATCCTGCGGAAAGTCTCCCGGCCGGACTTGAGCTTACTCCAGGGCTTGGGATTCCGGAGCAGGTCCGAGAGGGTCCCCTGGGAGCGGCACAAGATCCTCTGTGCGAAGATGGCCTGCGGGATGCTGTACCGCTTCAGCTCGGCCGTGATCCGCTGAGCCACCTCCTTGGTGTTGATCTCCTCCACCTGCCCGGAGCCGCCGGGTTGGGAGCCGGGGCCGGGAGCCGGGCGCTCCCGCTCGCCTAGCAGCGAGGCGCCGGGCTGGCCGTGCGGGTGGCCGTGCGGGTGCATCCCGTTGAGCGGCGGCATCATGGCCGAGCTGGGCGCCGCCAGCCCCCGCGCCAGGTGCTCCTCGCCCCGGGACAGCATCGCGGCGTGCGAGTCGAAGCCGTTGGGCGAGAGCATCTTCTCGTTGGGCAAGTGGCCGGCGGGGCCGTAGGGGGCCAGCGGCTGCTGGGCGTTGTGGAGGCTGCCCAGCCCGTTGGGCAGCGGCGATAGGGGCTGCCCCATGGCCGGCATGTCCTTGGGGTAGTGGCTGTAGAGGTTGCCCATGGAGGCCAAGCTCCGCTCGTCGCGCATGAGGGTGAAGCTGCCGCTGACGTTGCCGGCTAGGCGCTGGTGCGGGTGGTGGTGGTGGTGGTGGTGGTGAGGGTGGTGGAACTTCTCCGAGACGGTGGAGATGGGCGGCAGGTGCTGCAGGGGAGTCAGCGTGGTGTAGGTGCTGCTCAGGCTCATGCCTGAGGGCGACTCGCAGGACATGCTCATGGCGGGGTGCAGCGGGGCTCCCAGGCTGTGTTCGCCGCGGTAGTCGCCCCCCTCCAGGATGGAGGCCATGCCCGAGACCATGGCGGGCCGGCCGTGCGGCACCAGGTTGCGGTGCGAGCTCTGCCGCCCGTGCGCGGGGCTCAGAAGCTCGGCGGGCTGCGAGTGCGGGACGCCGTGCAGGCTGCCCAGGTTCTCCATCGCCAGCTCCATGGTGGCCGCCGGGCTCTGTCGCTGCCTCGCCCGCTCGCTCGCTGCCTTCCTCCCCCACCCCCCCGCCGCCGCCGCCGCCGCCGCCGCCTCCTCCTCCTCCTCCTCCACCGCCGCCCCCCCTCCCCTCGCCGGCTGCCCGGATTAATTCAGACTCCGCGCCCGGGGATCGATGTCCGCGCCCCGCGGTCAGGCCGGCATGGTGCGCCCGCCGCCCGCCCTGCTCGGCGCGGGGCTCGGGGCGCGGGGCGGTGCGCGGGGCTCGGTGCGCGGGGCGCGGGGCTCGGTGCGGGGCGGCTGCGGAGCCTCGGCCGCCGGCTCCCGGCAGCCTCGCTCTGGCCCGCGGCGTGACGTCAGCGCCGCCCCGCCCCGCCCCCCCGCCGGACCGAGCCGCCCCCCCGCACCTCTCCCGGTGCCTCCGGGGCCGGGGGCGGGACGGGCGTGGAGAGCGCGGGACCGCGCCGCGCCCTCACGCGGACCCCCGCCGGGGTCACCTTCCCCCCGCGCCACCGGGGTGACACCGCCGCCCCGGGGTGACCCCTGCCACCGGGGTGATCCTCCCCTTACCGGCTGTCACGCCCTTCCCGCCGCACCCGGTACCCAACGCGTGTCCGGCGGCGCTGCAGGTGGCGAGTGCCCACCTGCGCCCCCGCACATCTGGCTGACCCCAGGCCCCTCTCTGCGCACACATCTGGCTGTGCCAGCCACCCCTGGATGTGCCTGTCCCTAGAGCCCCCAACATCCCTCTCCCCCCCCGCTGCCTGCCCCGTTCTCCACCCCGTGCCCTTCTCAAGGGCCTGGCTGTGCCTGTCCACCCCAAATATCCTGTCCTCGCGCCCCCGCGTTTCCCCACTCGTGTCCCCCCATCACCACCCTGCCCCTGCCCCTCGGCGGGCGCTGCCTCGGGAAGGGGGAGGTCGCCTTGGCACGGGGAGGGGAAGTGACAGGGACACGCTTGGGGCGACACACGGTGCTGCAGGGCCCTGAGTGGCAGTGGTGGAGGAGAAAAAAAAAAAAAAAAGAAGGAAGGAAGGAAAGGGAAAGAACAAATTGAAATGGAAAATGGAAAACGCAAAGGGGAAATGGAAAATGGAAAGGAGAAATCGACAATGGAAAGAGAAAATTGAGAGGAAAAGTGGAAATGGAAAGGTAAAGGAAAGGAGGGTGAGGGAGACGGGATCAAGAGCCAACGTGAGCCGGTTTTAGGCCACCGGAGGAGCTGGTGCTCGGTGTCCTTCCAGACACGTTTTCGGCTGCCCCCGGCCCCGTTATCCCGAGCCGCGCAATTCCGGCCTTGCCCGGACCTGTCCGCTCATCCAGGTCGGCACTTGCCGGGTTCCCAAGCTTTATTGAACAGACAGAAAAAATAAAAATAAAATCCATAGTTTCCTGCGGGTGGGGCCCGCCAGCCCCGCGTGGGCTGCTCAGTTCCCGGCCACTGCAGGGCTCCAGGCGGTTTCCACAGCTGAGGGACGTCCGGGAGGACCTGGGAGCTCCGGTGCGGGGGCGGGGCGCAGCAGCGGGACAGCAGTGCCCGGCCCTTCCAGGGATGTTCGTGGTGATTCCCTCAGGGAATTACTCAGGGAGTAATTCAGCCAAATTTCACATTCCGTCCAAATTCAGTGCTTTTTACACAAGCCATCCTAAGCCACGTACCTCACCCCATCCATCCCGCACCAGCCATCCCGCAGTATTCTATCCCACCTGACACCTTCTCCGGGAAGTCAATTAAGTGCCCAGTTCATTAAAATAAAGCCCCACGAATTCTTGGGACGTGAGAGCACGGGCAGATGCTGAACCGAGAGGGGGTCTCTCCTCAGCCCCTTTCCTGCCCCTTACACCGCGATCCAGCCCCTGCAGCTGGGGCGGGCCCCGCCAAGCCGGGATATGGAAGGACTCCGGACCCCTCTTGACCTCCCGCTCGGTTTATCCCTGCCAGGAGGCCCTGCGGACCGTGAGCAGCACCCCGGAAACGAAGGGAATCACGTCCCGGGGGTTCTGCCGGAGATGCGAAGCCCCCCATATCCAGCTGGGAGGGGGCAGCTTTCAGGCAGGTAACGGGACCGGAGCCGGGCAGGGATGGACAGGGTGGTCTGGAGTCCAGCAGAGATGAGCGGAGGGCGGGGGGGGGGCGAAGTCGAGGTGCCAGGGGTGGGCTGAGAGCCCCAGAGCCGGACAAGGATGGGCAGGAGTTGGACAGGGGGACAGCGATGGACAGGGGGGCCTGGAGCCGGACAGGGACGGGCAGGAGAGGGCGCGGAGCTGGGCAGCGCCAGAGGGTGCTGAGCGAGGGTGTCGAGGTGAGCGGCGAGGAGGAGGTGGGGAACAACCAGGGATGAAGCAACCGCGTCTGGAAGGGTTTCATTGAGTGTAATAATGGCGATAGCGCATCGACCGGCCCATCGATCGCCCATCGATAGATCTATCCCTGCAGCTGCCGTCCCGCACCGCGGCCCCGTGCCGGGCTCCTGACGCCTCCCCCATCCCCAGCACCGCCGGGCCCGCAGCACCCGAAGCCCCCAGGGACGGGCGCTGGGCTCTGCCCTCCGCCGAGCTTCGCACCGAGCAAACAGTAAAGAAGAGAGAGACTTTTAGTAATTAGTGCGACATAATTGAGTAATGCGGTAGCCCCGCGCCCCCCTCCTGCCCCCCCCCCCCCCGGCCCTTCCCCGATCGATGCAATATCATTAGGGCGAGAGGCACCGAGACACGCGGGGCCGGGGCGCGGAGAGGCGACGGGAGCTCCCCGGGCCGCCGTGCGGGGTCCGGACCCGGGCCGAGCCGCTTCGGTCCGTGTGAGCCCCGGGTTCGCTGCCTGCGCGGCGGTCCCGGCCCAAAGAAAGCCTCTCGGAGCGCCCAGAGGCGCTGGCGATGGGCCGGGACGCGGAGCGGGGGAGAGGCCCCGGCTCCATTCGCCAGCTGGATGCTATTGATCCCTTCCCTCGCCACCTCTTTCTTCCTGAGCTCCCTCTCCCTATTTAATTCCCTTCCCTCTGCTCCTCCGCAACCGCCCGGGCAGCGCTCCGAGCGGAGCCGGGCAGTGCGGGCACCCGGGGGCGCAGAGCGGTAAGTGCGGAGGGGAGCGGGGGCCCGGGGCAGTTCCCACCCGGCCCCCACCCCCACACCCCGGCACACCCCCGCAGCCACCACAGCTTCGCTCAGGCGGAGCGAGGGGCAGAGAGGCGCCGACCCAGCAGCCCCCTCCCCAACCCTCCCCCAGCTTCCCAGAGCTGCGTTCAGCATCCCCGCCCGTGCCCCGCTGCCCCCGGGCCGTGCGGGGCTCTGGGGGCGGCCCGCACCCGAGGGGCGGCGGGGGCTGCGCAGCCGCGGAGCCGGGGGAAGTACCGAGCCTTGCTGCCGGTGCCCTGCCGGTGCCCTGCCCGCCGGCGCTGCTGCGCAGCTCGAGGGCTGTTTTGAGCTCAAATCTGTTTTATTTTTATTTGTCTTCTTTTCCCCCCATCGCACTTAGGAACAGCGCGAAGGCACAAACGCCCCGGCCAGGACCAGCCCCGGCGGAGGGGCCGCACCGCGGGCGGTGCTGCCGCCGAGCAGGCACCGGGCACCGCCAAACCGTCGGGTTTTTCCGGGCAAGGAAAGAGAAGGAGCCGGGGTGCTCCACGCACCCCGCCGGGAGCCAAAAAGTTCCTTAAAGTTCTTTAAGGCTTCAAAATAACAGCACCATCGCCTGGCAGGTGAATTATTTAGTGCCTATAGATCCCTCGCAAACCCTTTCATTTCGGTTCCAAACCTTCCCCAGCCCACCCTTTGCCTATGGATGTCTCGATTTTCCAACAATCAAGCGGGAGGCAAAGAGCGTGGCAATTCCTGCTAATCGATTTTCCATACAATGGGCCCCAGATGATGTTTTAAAATGTGAGAAACTAAAATGTGTTGGTTTAAATAAGACTTTTGCAATCAATAGCTTTTAAAAAAAGAGACTTTGATACCGGTTCTTGAAGGGGATTCAAACGCTTTCGCTTCCAAAACAAAACAAAGCAGGAAAAAAACCAGCCACGCCGGAAAAGTTCCGCCTGGATTTGGGCTCATTACAGCGGGATATGGAGAAAGACGCTCGGCACCGCAGCCCCCCGGCCCCGCCGTCCCGACCTCGCCCCCTCCGCGGGGCTCCGCTCCCCCCGGACCGGGACAGCCCCGCGTTTCTGCCCCTTTCCCTCCCTGTCGTGCCTGTTCGGGTGCGATTTTCCCTTCCCCGCTCTCCCGGCGGCGCCCAGTCGCGTTGCACTGTGGTTTGTGGCGCCCCGGGAAGGAATCCAGCCGGGAAAAAGACTCCGGCCCTTTCCCCACCAGCTGCTTCCTCTGCTTAAAATTTTTTCCCCTCTCGGCCGGTCATGGAGATCTGCGCCCTCGCAGGCTTTTTTTTTATTTTTTATTTTTTAAATTTTTTTTTCTTTTTTCAATTTTAAGACTGTTTTAGCTTCAAGATCAGGCCCTTTCCCCACCCCTCCCGGCTTCTTTTCCTTTCCCTTTCCCTTTGGCGGGATATGATATAATTTTTTTACTGCCCTACTCCGGTGAAAATTTTCATTCTCTCCGCAGATTCGGCCCAGGAGGGGTTTAGGGACCGGACGAGAGCGGGGGTCCCTCCGGGACCTGCCCCCTCCCCGCCCGGCTCCGCCGCCCGCCTCGCCCCGGTCCCGGCTGGGTCGGGCATGGGCCGCACTGGGAGGGGGGAAAAGCAGCAACAACGGGGGGAAGCAAAGCAGGGGGGTCAGCGGGGAGGGCTGGGGGGTGACCCGGCCCCTCCACGGCCCTTCCGGAGACTTTTCTCGTTTACCCGGAAACTTTGGTCGGCCTCGAAACTCAGCGGGAGGCAGCGGCGGGGTCGCGGCTGCGGCGGGGAGTGGGGCCGGGGTGGTTTCCATCCGATTTCGCCCCGGGGGGGCAGTTTGAGGGCGGGCCGTGTCTCTTTTCGATGTAACCCCCGCAGGTTTTCCCGGAACGAAGCGGCCCCGCGGAGCTGCGGCGCATCCCGGGCCGGGGCCGGGCGCCCCCGGGGTTCCGCACCCACCTCGGCCGGGGACCGGGCCCGCGTCCCCCCCGCTGCCCCCGGCCCGCGAACATCACCGGGAGTCTTCGGGAGCCTCTTTCAGCCGAAATTTGGTTTCAAAATTCCCCGCAGAGCAGCACTGAACTTTACACCCTGGCAGCGGCACGGAGAGGGCTCGACCCCGTCTGAGCTTTCGGGGGAAAAGCGTTGGAAAAAACTCTGCGATTTCGCCCAGCTGCGAGATATAAAAATTATACAATCGAATTTTTATTTTAATTTTTTTCCGTAATTTCCCCCCTCCCTCCCGTTATCTCTCCGCCCTTCCCCGGTCAGGCTCGGCCGTCCCCGAGCCGGGTTGGGGTGCCGGTGTCCCCCAGTGGGACACACACAACGAGTTTGCCCCAACTGTACGGGACGGAACCACAGGTGTCCCTCAGACCACCGAAATGTCCTTGTTCACCCTGCTCTGCCTTCTGCCACTTTTTGCTCTTTCTGCATTTTGGGGACCTTCAAACCCGCGTCTTTGAGCCCCACGAAAGATCCCTGAGGCTCGGGGGGTGGAAGGCAGGAGCCGGGGCGGGGCCGGGGCCGGTAAAACATTGAGGGAACGGGAGGAACCGCGCGTTTTCTGCATCCCCTATGCACCGACAGCACGCGAGCCAGATGCAGTTATTTTATACACGATATAGATAATCTATACCATATATATCTTATACATAAAATATAGAAAGCCGTAGGATTTATTTTATATAAATGCGATTTTTAAAATACATGCTATATATTTTCATTTTTTTCCCCTTCTATTTCTCTGTTTCCCGCAGGTATTTTCCTGTCTCTTCAGGCTTCTTCACCTGGCTCGGGAGAAGCCGTCTCTGCTTTTTCGCTAAGATCCCGGCTTTGGACACTTTTCTCCCCGTTCCCGAGGGCAGAGGGAAGGCAGGGCCTCGTGCGATCCGCAGAGCGGCCCAGGGAGGGGGAGAGGGCCCGGCTCCCCCCGGTCCCGGCGGCTCAGCCCCGCAACAGGTACCGGGGTACCCCAGCCCCGGACCGCGGGGACCGGCCCGGCCTGCGGGAAGAGCTGTGGGAGGCAGTGCTGGGGACAGGAAGGGCTCGGGTGAGGTAAAATGGGAATTAAGCTGGAATGGGGGCAGGCAGGGACAGAGACAGGCGCTGTTGAGGATGAGGGAAAATGGGAAAGGAGACAGGGAAGGGAATAAGGCAAGGATGTGGTGAAACGGCAGGGAGGGGGATGAGGGAAAATGGGAAAGGAGACAGGGAAGGGAATAAGGCAAGGATGTGGTGAAACGGCAGGGAGGGGGATGAGGAAAATGGGAAATGGTGCAGGGATGATGAAAAGGCACAGATGGGGATGAGAAAGGAAGCGGACAAGGCAGGGAAGGGGACAAGGGAGGGATTAAGACAAGACAGGGATGGGGATGAGGGAAACAGAAACTGAAGCAGCCAGCGGGGACGAAGCAGGGACAAGGCAGGGACCTGCCACCCTCCAACCAGAGCAAGCAGCTCTGGTTAAAGAGCAGCCCCTGTCCCTGGGGGACAGGCAGGGGGTCCCCGCGGGTTGGGATCCCCTGGCTTGCCCCTCGCCCACCGGGACTTTCCTGGGACAGGGAGCGCTGGTTTCCACAGCAGTCCCGAGAGGCTCAGACCCCGCCGGGGCCGTTCCCCACACAGGGAGCAGCCCCAGCCGATACCCCCGCACAGACCAGCCCAGGGGAAATGCGCACTCACTGCCCCCGAACCCACCCCCTCCTACCAAACACAAAGCCACCCCCGTGGCAGGGCTCCCCCCGGTGGCAGATGCCACCCAAATGCCAGCCTGGCTGGGGCACGAGGTGCTGGCACCCCTTTCCCCGCGACCTCCTCTCTCCCGCAGCAATAATTGCTGCTGTATTTATCCAAACTGGGAGGGGGTGCTGGAGAAAGACTTCGAAGAGTAATTTTCCGGGAATTCTCCTCGGTGTAATTGTCTTGATAATAAATCCAGACGCTTAGCCTGTGTATGAATTGCTTTTTACCATTTTCATTTATTATTGAACACAGTGGGGAGAGGGGGAAAACGCAACAGGGCTCTTTCTTGTGAGAGAGAAGGGGAGAGGGGGCTGAGGAGACGATTTCTCTGCAGATCCGGGAAACCTGGATGTGTTCATCACCCTGCTCTCTGGTTTGCTGGGTTTATTCTCCCCTTAATATCTAGCCCGTTTCCACACCCCCCACTTTTTTGGGGGTTATTGAAAACTAATTAAATAACCCGTTAGCTAACACGTTAAATTAAGATCCACTCTTGGATTTAATGATGTCTCCGGAAGAATTGACAGAAATGTGAAGACAGACTGTCAATAGATTCCTTCCCCTGGTTACAGTGTATAAATGTGATTAAAACAGGTCTCCAAGAGGGGTGTCCCGACACACAGGGATGGAGCCAGTGGGGCACCTGTGGGGCTCTGGAAAGAAAAATTTCCTGGAGTGGGTGCTGAGGGGGGAGATGGATGGCAGGACAAGGTTGCTGCTCCCTGGAGGATGAGAAACCACCATGAGCCATGATTTGGGCTGGAGGGAGATCCCGGGAAAAGCTCCGGGGTAGGGGGGAGCATCTCACAGACATCCCCAGGCCATGCAGTGCAGCACCAGAGCTGCTCCTTCCTTCACTCCAGGGCAGCCTTGTGCCACGAGCACGGACACAGAGCTGAGCCCAGGCGTGCAAACAGCCGGTGTGGTGAGCACACACCCATGGCTTTGTGCCTAAGCTCTCAGGTAAAGGTTACCTTAGCATCCAGGCTGGAAAAAAATCAATGGCTGATACAGCATGAGACTCGGAGAGACAACATACATCTATCACTTAGGGATTCGATGGGCTTAGAATAGTCTTGTCAACAAATGATTGTTTAAACAGAATATCTCAACTGTTTATGGCACCCTTAATCCATACATCTGAGCACCACTGGAACATGTCGGGAGCAGGGATTGCTCGGTGGAAACCTCTGTCGTTAGGTCCGGGGCTGCAGAACACTTAAGCATGTGCTTAAGTCTCTTAGACTTCAAATTAATCATGTACTTAAGTGTTTTGCTCGCCAGGCCTGGCTTAAGAACAGGGAAATCCCCGTCATTATGCTAATGGATGAAGTTTTTGTTTCCTGCTCTTCGTTTGTAAAGGGCTGTGCACACACGTGTGCTCTGGACACGGAGGCTCCAAGCTGATTTATCCAGTGTGCAAACACAGCCAGTGTCACTCGGCTTCCCAGGTTATTCCGCAGCTCTTCCTTCTCCCCTGGGCACTGGAGTTCTTGATGCGGCATTTCAGGGAGGCCTCGGGTCAGTGGAAAGGGGGGTGGGTGGGTGAAAACCCCACAGGGGCTGTGAGTTCAGTGATGTGGAGAGGAGCAGATGGAGAGGGTTGCAAAAAAAGCTGCAGGAGAGTGGAGGGGGAACCTCGTGGCCCATCCAGTCCCACCCCTGCCACAGACAGAAACATCTTCCACTGTCCCAGGCTGCTCCAAGCCCCATCCAGTCTGGACTTGGACACTGCCAGGGATCCAGGAGCAGCCACAGCTGCTCTGGGCACCCTGTGCCAGGGCCTCCCCACCCTCACAGCCAACAATTCCTTCCCAATATCCCATCCATCCCTGCCCTCTGGCAGTGGAAGCCATTCCCTGTGTCCTGTCCCTCCATCCCTTGTCCCCGGTCCCTCTCCAGCTCTCCTGGAACCCCTTTGGGCACTGGAAGGGGCTCTGAGGTGTCCCTGGAGCCTTCTCTTCTCCAGCTGAACACCCTCAGTTGTTAAAGGCAAGTCCCTGGTTAGTGCCTCACGTCTGATGGGTCTCACAGATGGGACTGTGGTAATTCTGTCCCACGATGTCACCTCCCTACAAAATCCATGTCCCAAATTCAAACCCAGCAGCAAGTTCCTGAGCCCATGGAACCTTCACCACCCCGTCATGAAACCTGGGCTGGGCTTGGAGGAGGTCTGGGGGAGGCTGGGGCAGGGATGGCCACCGTCCTTGGGACACCACAAAGGGCTCGAGCCAGGGATCCAACCCAGCCCCCAGCACCCTGGAATCCAGCAGCTGCTGGAGCTCTTCAGACCCGGAGAGATGGGAAAAGGTGGTTGGGAATGCAGGGGAGCATCCACCCTTCCTGGGTGCTGCAGCTGAGGTTCAGCCCTGAAGGTTTCTGTGGCAGGGAGGACCAGGAATATTTTCCCTTGACGCCGCTCAGCTCTCGGGGCCAGCACAGAGCTTGTCAGATATCGAGCAGGGCCGTCAATGCTGCAGCTCTAAGTGAAAGCAAAAATCAGTTAATGGTCTTGCCGAGCCCTGCTCTGGGCGTGGGGAGTCCTCTCAGAACCTGGGGCGGGTGATTTGTGAGGGGCTGCTTAGTAAAGTGATCATTCAGCAGCCATTACCGTGTGTATAAAACAAAATATCCCAAAAATCCCAGAGGGAAGAGGGAAATCGCTGCCCTGATTCGAGGAAGAGCTGCTATTCATCACAGCCTGTAAGTACTTGCTTAAACCCCCTGAGAATTTGGAGAAGGGATTCGGGATCTGACAGAATCCTCCTCCTGTGAGGATTTATGGGAACTTTAATTTCTTCATGTAGGGAAATAAAGCAAGGAATTGAAAAGAGAAATCCCAAGCATTACAGACATTGTCAATCAAGGCAGGGGGTTCTGACAGGCTTTAGAGTAGCAGCTAAATTTAAGTTCGGGCGGTTTTTCAAATTTCCTTTTAGTGTAAATTAATTATGATTTTAAAACAAAAATAAAATCACACGGGGCTGGAAGAGGAAAATGATTCCTCTGGAAATGCTGAAGTGGGATAATCTGATGACTCCTGCTCTTTTCACATGGCCAATGAAATGATTGAAAAGGGAGATTTCAGGAAGCAGTGACTCCTTTGGAAGAAGGATTTCTTTTGATAAAATGACGTTCTTCTGATTTTTCCAAACTTTTGGAGTATCCCTGATCTCTGTTTGGTGTGGAAAAGCTTCAGAGGCTCCCAGGGACAGGGCTCTCAACTTGTCCCCCAAGGTTTGTGTCCTGCCCACCCTCCAGGTGAAAAAAAATAGTGTAGGACAAGAAAATTCCAAAAGGCAACGGCAGAGGAGGAGAAAATTGCAGCAGCAGAGTCAGGAGGACTCCTCACAGCAAAGGATTTGCTTCCTTTGACCACCCAGGATGGGGAATCCAACCCTACCTGGGTGTAAAGTCTGAGTAACTGCACCTGCCTTGGTCTGAGTTATGTTCAGCTCTTCCAGATGAAAAACTACTGGAATTTTAAATCTGCATTAAGATAATAATTAATCTTTCAGGATAATGCCATATCTTTAAAATAGGAGAATAATCTATCTTTCAGATGGGATAATAACATGTCCTCTGGTGCTTCTTCCTTGGGCTGAAGGTCAGATGAGGGTCCATAAAGCTGCCCACAGTGTGCAGGGGTTCGGATCAAAGCCCATCCAGGTGGACTTCTTGTCTCCATCATGAGTCAGAATCTACCCAGGTGTGATGCGGGCCCTTGTTGACTCACCTTTCCAGCAGGAAAAAGCTTGTCCTCCCCGTTTGACCAGGAATTGTTTTGATGCAGAGCCCCAGAGCCGAGTGTTGAACCCCAAAATTAATCAAAGGGGTGACCCAGGGAACACCTGGCCCAGTGACAGCAGGGACGTGCCAGTGGGGGCATCCTGGGATTTACTGGAGTTAAAGAGGCTCTGCCAAGGGCTGAGGGTTGGGATCAAAACTTCCCTGAGCCAGCTCTGAGCTCATTTTCTGCCTGGGGAGCATCTCTGGCTGTGAGTTACCTCTCATGGGAGCCGATCACAGGAGTTCAGTTTGATGATCCCAGAGAAATGTGGCTTTTCCCAGCTTTTGTGGGAACCCACCTGCACCTGTGGGAATGAGACCACTTCCCATGGGTGTCTCCCGAGGGAAAACATCCACTTGGGAGCACTTGTAGTCCAGTTCTGACCCCTCTGTCCTCTGGCTGTGTGAGATAATCACAAAACAAGGGTTGTAAACTCTGGTACGAAGAGTTTGGGCTCTAAATGCAACCTCTTGCAGGGACTGCAGGAAAAGACACACACGAAGAGTAGGATGGAGCAGGAGCAGCATCAATTCCTGCACAGCAAATACTCTGCAGCACCTGGGAAACACCTCCCCACCCCTGATCTCCATCTGATGGAGGAGCAGCAAAACCTGGGCACTGCTTTTAGGATGAGCTGCAAAGATGATGCTGTTGGGGAGGCCATGGGAGCCAGAGTTCCGAGCCCCCCGTGGCCTGGGATTTGCCTAATGAAGGGCTCTTTGGGAGGAGGGATGGACCTTGTCTACACACAAAATTGCAAGCCAAAATTGGTCTTGTGTAGACACTCTTAAATCATTTTAAAGCAGGTTGGTATTGGTTTGTATAATTCGATTCCTTTACCAAAGCGAAGCGAAATCGATGCAAATGGGGTTTACATTGATCCCAGTACATCCGCACAAAGGTTTTGCCCCAGTTTAATGAAATCAGTTTAAAAAGACACCTTTAGCTAACCTGGCATAACTTTGTGTCCAGCCAAGGTGAGGGAGGCAGGGAGAAGGGAGGACAGGAGTGTGGTGTGCCCCAAACAGAGGCGGTGATTGGGATTTTTCGGGCCCTGTTGCAGAGGCTGCGGTGGCGAGAAGTGATAAGGAATGGGTCAATAGAGTTTTCTCAAAGATTTTTTTTTTAAAGAAAGGTTAAATGTGAGGTGATATCGATTTCCCTTTCCTCCTCGTCCCTCCTCTCGCCACCCCCCCAGCCCCTTCCCTTCCTCCCTGCCCTTTCCCCACCTCCCCGCCTCCCGGAGCCAGCCTTGGAGGAGGACTCGCAGCCCAAAGTGGCCAAGTGACCAGGGAGGACCACGGCACGACCATGGCGCTGGCCAATGGCCATCCCAAGGAGCCCCCGTTGCTTAGCAACCCGCGGCGGAGAGAGGCAGGGAGCGCAAAAAGATGGATTTTCAGATTGCAGCAGCCAAGCAGATCAATTCTGCAACATGGGCTACAGTGGCCAAGCGGAATCTCTCTTGCTCCCAGCAGGTATTGATCCAGCCATGCTATAGGCATTGAATGAGCTCTAATAAGTCCTGAGTAAACAGGAACAAGGACTTAAGTGATAGCCCAGCAGTCAAACATCAACTCCCTTTGTCTTCTTCTTCCTCCTCTTCTTCTTTTTTTTTTTTTTTTTAATTGCTGAAGGGTTTGCAAGAAAAGGACAATAAACTTTATTGATAGAAAAATAGAGTCAGAGTATCACTTCCTTCGCAGCCTGGGAGGGTTTGGAGGGGGAAAAGAGTCCTTGCCTTGAAATTCCAGGTTGGCTTTGGAGAGCAGTGACCTGTGGCCACAAACGGTGAACGTGGCTCCCAGTTTCCCTGAGCTTCCCTGGGCATGGCCAAGACTCAGTGGCAATGTTTTCAAAGGGAATTTTCATGGAATCCCAAACTGCTTTGGGTTGGAAGGGACATCAGAGCTCTTTCACTTCCACCCCCCTGCCATGGACACCTTCCACTTGGACCAGGTGGCTCCAAGCCCCATCTAACCTGGCCTTGGACGTTTCCAATGATGGGGCATGGACATCATCACGGAAAATCCCTGCGGATAACTCCCATGGAGTTATCCCAGGGACTCGTGTCCAGAGCTGCCCGTTTGAAGCAGACATGGAAGTGAGCACATCCAGGAGTTTGGGCTTCAGGTGGAGTCTCCTCCAGATCTCCAGGGGAGGAAAGGGGAGGTTAAACATCCTGGCAGGGAGATGTAACCCAGGCCAGGCTTTGGGAAGGGGCTGGGAGCAGGGAAATGACCTCTTTGGAGATGCCAGGGCAGGCAGCAAAGGCGGCAAAGAGCTGGAGGACCTTGTCCAGAGCTGTGGGATGCCTTCCTGTGGGAAAAGGACGCAGCAAAGTTGACCTTGGCTGTGAGAGGCTTTGTTTGCTGAAGGGAGATGCCCAGCCTGGGGGTGGAACCCAACAAGGAGGAGTCTGGGCTGATCCAGGACACTGAGGTCAAAAAAAGGAACCCAGGATGGCATTTTGGGGGACATCACCAAGCTTGAAGGAACTGACTGTAAAGGAAAATCGTGGCTGAGACCAAGGAAAAGCCCACATTAACTCAAGTGACAAACACTTGACTTGGCAGGTCCCAGACACTGGGAAAACTGTCTTGAGTGCCTTGAGAAAAACCCTCCATTGCTTGGACTTTTCCAGCTGCCCTCTGCAGTGCCCAGACCTTTACAGCCCAAGAGCCTGGAGAGCAAACACCCCATGGCCACGTCAAACCCTGCTGTGTGTCTCTGTCCCTGTCCTGTCCCTGCCCTGTCCCTGTCCTGTCCCTGCCCTGTCCCTGTCCCTGTCCCTGTCCCTGTCCCTGTCCTGTCCCTGTCCCTGTCCCTGTCCTGTCCCTGTCCCTGTCCCTGTCCCTGCCCCTGTCCTGTCCCTGTCCCTGTCCCTGTCCATGTCCCTGTCCTGTCCCTGCCCTGTCCCTGTTCCCCCTCCACTCCATTGCTCCCATGCCTCCTCCTGCAGTATCTCCACCCCCTTTTCCTTCCCCAGCCTTCCCTCCCTGCAGTGAGGAGCCCCCCAGGCTCAGGGCTCTCCATCCACTGCTCCCCGTGTCTCAGCTTTGCCTGTTCTCTCCTCAATTTCCTTGAATATCCTGAATTTCCACCTCCATCTCCGTGCACAGTGAAGCCTCCAGTCCCTGCTGTCCCCCAGCTGAGGAGCTGCTGCTGCTGCCGATACAGGGAGGACCAGGATCCCATCCCAAGGGCTGGATCCTGCTCCCCTGGCCATTCCCAAGCGACACCAATTAAACACGTGGAGCTGCTCCAGGTTTATCCCGGGATCACAGGCCAGGGCTGTCTCCAGCGATTATGGGGCTGGGGAAATGAGAGCTCTGAGCTTGCACTCCTGAGTTCTCCCAGCCCACATTTCAGCGGCTTCATCATAACAGGGCTGATAATGAATTGATCTGATATGGAGGTGGCTGCTGCCTGCAGCTCAGCCCCGGTCACAGGAGTGAGTCCGTGAATCCTGGACAGGGAGAGGGAGCCCAGGGGAGCTCTGGGCAGGTGCAGGAGTGCCTGGGTGGTGCCTCTGGGAGTGTTTGCGAGCGTGCACAGCCTGCGTGGGGCTCGGTCACTCCGGGAGTGGGAGAAAAAGCAAACAGCCGAGCACTTGCCCATCCCCAAAGATATTTGCCATCTTCCAGGACAAGGGAAGATTTAGTCTCTTTTTCTGAAGGTTTCTGCATTTCAAAGTAATATCAGAAGGGCTTGAAGCTTAATCTTTGTTACCCAGGAGGCTCCAGGAATCAGGCAAAAGGAGGAAAAAAATCAAATCGATCCCGCAGTATGAATTTATTCCCGGGGGGGTGGTCCGAGGCACCAATATTTTCTCTCCCCTCCATTAAAGAGGTAACACCAGCCCCACACAGAAGCCCCTCACGTGTCCAGCACAGGAGTTGAGCTGCAGCAGAGGAAACAGTGACACGGGGGATGAAACCCACGGGAGGTTCAATGGCATCACCTGGAGGGCTGGAAGGAGATTGGGAGGGAATTGCTCCCTGGGAGGGTGGGGTAGGCCTGGCACAGGGTGCCCAGAGCAGCTGTGGCTTCCCCTGGATCCCTGGAAGTGTCCAAGGCCAGGTTGGACGGGACTTAGAGCAGCCTGGGACAGTGGAAGGTGTCCCTGCCATGGCAGGGGTGGGGCTGGTTGAGCCTCAAGGTCTCTTCCAACCCAGTTCTGTGATTCTGCAAATCTGTGATTTCCTTTTCCACACATTAAGGAAAAAACTCCTCTCCACTCGTTGCACTCAAAGCTCAGGCTTTTCCTTCACAGGACAAATTTAGAGCATCCTCAGGAGCTGCATTAAACCACATTAAATCCACCTGAGCACCGAACTGTCCCCACCCAGTGGAGCTGCAGTCGGAGCTCCGTGGTCTTTGCTGAGTTTTGGGCAGGGCAGCAGGGCCAGGGGCTGTGAGGGGCTGGAAGAAGCAGCCCTGGGGTATTTATGGCTCTGACTGCACGGCTCCAACCAGAGCTGTCAGCTTCCCACCACAATTCGCCCAATCGTTTGAAATTTAAAACAAAATGTAAAACAAGGAATAATGGTAACAAAAAAGGCTTAATTAATTGAAGTAAATTGCATCACAATAGTGATTTCTCAGTAACTTGGCTAAGTGCCCCATTATTCTGATTTCACTCAGTATTCATGGATCCTAAATAAATCAGGAGCCCTGCACTTACAGCCTGTGCAGAGGGGCAGGGGGATGGAGGTCCTGCCATCTCCTCCTCCCCATCGATATCTCAGCTCTTCCCGAGTGTCCGCCTTAAACGGCAGCCAGAGGAATGACCGTCAGAAGGAATTAATTGTACAGCTGGACTTTTTTGGGGGGCGGTTTTTTGTTTTGTTTGTTTTTGTTTTGTTTTTTTTTTAAACCTTTGCAAAATATTTCCCCTGGAGATTCAGCAGGAAGGTTTTTCCCGGGTTGTTTCCCCTCAGTGCTGGCCTGGTCTGGTTATCAATATCCTATCACTGCCAGTTTATTTGGAATAATTTATTTTCCCCGCTGCTTGAGCTGCCTGGCAGCTCCCAGCAGTGGTGGGCTCGGCTCAGTCCTGTGACTGGCACCTTCCTGGGCATCATTTAGTTTGCTGGAGGGAACCAGTGACATGGCACCTGGTACCCAAGACCATGGTGAGGGCCAGGAACAGCAGCTGGGTCACACTCAGTGAGAATTTGCTCATGGCTTTGCTGTTCCTGCCCTGGATAACCTATCCATGGTTATCCAGGGCTGATCCAGCTTTGGGAGCCGCCCGGAGCCTGCTGAGTGCCAGCCTGGAGCAGCTTCGAGCTGGTGAACGGCTGTTTTTAGGGGTTTGATGAGATGCCAAGCGGGAAAGATGCCCCTAAAGCTGAGCTGAGGAGGATGCTGGAGCCCATCCCTGCGGCCAGAACCGCTGGAGTGGGGTCCTGCACCCCGGCATTCCCGGCACGGACCCACCGGGGCACCACGGGCTTTGTTCTCCCACCCTCGCTAATCACTGCTGCCTGTACCAAGCCTGAGCAGCCCAGAGGCGTCTTCTCCAGGAGCCTGACGATGGAAAAATCCCTCCGAGGTGCTGCAGCCCCGTCCCTCCTCCCCGCCGGTGCGGGGCTTGGTACGGCCAGCATCGATCAGCAGCTCGATGGGATCAGCAGCAGGGAGGCTCCGGGAGGGGGGGGGACGGGGGACAGACCCTGCCACAAAGAGGCTTCCTCAGCCTGTGGCTCAGTGCGATCCCGCTCCGGGATCGGCTCCCAGGATCTCCTCAATGTCCCCGACAGCTCCACGGTCCCCTCTGGGCCATGGAGGAGGTGACGTGGTGCAGCCGCTGCTGCCGCGTTTTCCCTCGGCTATCACATGGGCTTTTCCTGCTCTCCTCTCCTCAAAAGCATCATCCCCTCTCTCTTCTCAAGCGTCCCTGGAGGCCCCATCCCCAAATCCCGCTCAGGATCCCAGCCACCACCCCACTGTGCAATTCCTATGGAGCGGCCACTGCTGCGAGGGGCCGAGGAATCGATAAATCAATGGCAATCAAGATCCCAAGGTGCAATCATAATTAATGTTCATCCCTGATGGATCATGTCATGGTTTCACCGTGTTCACGTGAGCCGGGATGATAAAACCGACTGTTTAATGGCGCTTTTGCAGACCTCTTTCCGTTCCCAGTCCCCCCCAGGGCGTCCCCTCTCCGGCAGGAGGGATAGAGGTGACACCCCAGGAGCCCCAAGGAGCCATTTGGAGAGAGAGGCAGCCCGGGGGAGCCTCGG
This sequence comes from Eopsaltria australis, assembly GCA_034509425.1. Classification (NCBI taxonomy): domain Eukaryota; kingdom Metazoa; phylum Chordata; class Aves; order Passeriformes; family Petroicidae; genus Eopsaltria; species Eopsaltria australis. The sequence goes on along the minus strand of JAVTVJ010000760.1, from coordinate 193,490 downwards.
AGGGGACGGGATGTGCCGGGAGCAGGCGGTCACGGGGCGTTTGTGCCCAGGGTGGGTGACAGCACCGCTCTGGCCGGACACGCTGACACGGCAGAGGACACCACGGAGGGTGGGTGCCACCGCTGGGTGCCACAGGCAGCACTGGGAGGTGTGGGCAGCTCGTTCCTCACCCTCGGCGCTCCCAGAACAGCTCCCAGCCACGCAAGGCTCTGTCCAGCGCAAATCGCCGGCGGAGGCCGGCGGGGAGCCCTGTGGATGTCACAAACCGAGGAACCAGACTCGGATCAATCCATTAATGCGCAGCGTGGTCAAACAGCGCGGTGCTCCCCTCGCTCCAGTTAAACCATCATTCCTGAGAGATCCTGAGATCCCTTTGTGCCGCCGTGTCCCCGCCGGGCCGTTCCGGCCGCGGTGGCAGTGGCGATGGCACGGGGGACGCTCCCTTCTCCTGCCGCTCTCGGATCCGCGCTGGCCGCGGGCGCGGAGGAGTGCAGTGGCTCCCTCAGGTTGGCTGCTCGGGAGCTCGGGGGAGGATGAGCCCCGGGGACCACCTGTGGTTCCACTGCGAGGTGCAGACGGAGAGGGGGAAGCAGAGGGATGCCCTGCTGGCGTTTCCCTCCCCTTTTCGTGGCCGTGCTGCTCGGTGATCCCCGCCCGCGGCGGCGGGAGCAGCCCCACTTCCCGATGGATGCTCCCCCCTCCCGGGATCAGGGATGGCACCGGCTCCAGTCCCTGACCCCGTGCGGGTCGTGGCTGCTTCCTCAGCACCCTCCACAATCAGCTGGGGGGATGCAGCGGCCGAGGCTCAGCTCAATCCCGCCCACGGGGATCAGCCCCATCCGAGCCCCCCGAAGGCTCAGAGCCCCCGCAGCCGCAGAGCTTTGTCTGCAGCCTTTCACTAACAGCTGGGTGGATGCCAAAATCCCTCCTTTCCCACTTTTGGGGAAAGGGGCCATTCCAGAGGGTGCAGGAAGTTGGGAAGCGCCCCAGGAGCGCAGCAGCAGCAGCAGGGCCTGGCGGGAGCCCACGAAGCAGAGCCGGGTATTGATTTCCCATTGATCCCATGCAACCACATTCTGCAGCGGCTGCTGTCCTACATTTCAATCCCACACCTTCGCCTCTGACTTTAATGGGCTTCATCACAGCCCAAAGCTTTATTTAACCAAGAGGGGAGGGAACGGCGGGCGGCTGCCAGAAATTAGAGCAACCGAGTCCCCGGGGTCTGCCCGGGCACAGCCTCTGGATCGCTCCCAGCTTCCAGGACAAGTTCTCTGAGTGTTTTATGGGCTGTGGGTGCCCCCATACCCCCACAGCCCTGATGTGAGGGTGCTCCAGGCGCCGGTGACAGCTCTCCAGCAGCGCTGCCACCTCCAGGTCTCTCTGCAGCCCGTCCTGGCTGTGCCTGCACAGCTCCGTCTCCCGAACAAAGGGCTCCAAGCGCTGCCGGAAGGGCAAAACGAAGCTCCACCTTAGCGGGGATCTGCATAATAACGCGTGTGGGAGCTCTGCTGCCACCCCACAGCCCACATGTGAGGTTACAGACGACACGCACACCCCCACGACAGCTGCAAGATGAATATGGAGGAGCTGGGTCCGGTTAGGGATGCCTGAGCCTTCCATGGGCGTTCCTTGAGTATCCATCAATGCAAATCGATGTTCCGGCGGTCCAGAGTGCTGGGATTCAGCTCCTGCGAGCAGCCTGGGGGGCTGGAAGCAGGGAGACAGTGCACACAGAGCAGGGGAGCACGGAGAGAAGCAGCTGAGCATGGAGTCATCCCTTGGGAGCCGGGGTGGAGAGGGCAGGAGCTTCAGTACGGCCAAACCCTCCTGGACAAGGATCCTGAGAGACGGGAGAAGGAACCAGAGGCACGGAGGGATGGTTGGTGCTCCAGACCTGCTCAGGCAGATGGTCCTGGCAGAGGCAGGGCAATGTCCTTGCCATTCCTCCTCCTTCTGCAGGTTTTCCTGGGCTGTGTGGGTGCCAGACTGGTGAATTCCCCCAGCACCATTCCAGCAATTCACAAAGGTCTCTGCAGAGGCTGCCAGTAGCTCAGGTGAGCCGTGGCTAGGAGTAGAAAGACATGTAAGACTTGAGAGCAAGAAGGGTGGAGGGCCTGAGAGCAGGAGGACCAGGGAGCAGGACGGATGGAAGACCTGGGAGCAGAAGAAATGGAGGACCTGGTATGGGGGAGAATGGAGGATTTGGGAATAGAAGGGATGGAGGACCTGGGCACTGGGAAATGCCCAAAAACCCTTCAGGCTTTCCTGGTGGCAGCAGATTCACCGCCCAGCTCCACTGGCCCCTTTCAGGTCTCTCAAGAAGCCCTTTAGGGCTGATTTCAATGGGAGAAGCTTGAAGCCAAAGTCAGCCTCTTTCAAAGAGCCCTCGCTGCCATCCCATCCTCCCCCTGCTCCAAGGCAGATCCCAGCCCATGCTCCTGCTCCCTCCCTGGGGCAGAATATGGATGCTGTGTTTATTTTTGATTTATGCCAAGCTGAAAAAGAAATACATTTTCTTCAATTATTAATCAGTGAGGTGTGAGAGCGGGGCACGAGCTGGAATTAACTCTGTGACCTTTGGGGGTGGGGTTTTAGCTCCCTGCCTCCCTCCACTGCCGAGCCCAGCACGTGTTCCCAGTCCCCTCAGCAGGAACAGGGCTGCTCCCGTGAGCAAGCCCCTGGCAGATGTCCCCAAGGCTGCTGAGGGTGTTCAGATGATGGGGACAGTCTAGGACACAGGCATCCAGCCCGGGCTATGGGGACATCCAGAGCCACCCTGGTGTTCACACCCACCCCGTGCATGGGCAACCTGAGCCCAAACCAGGTCTAGGTGTGAATGCACCTTCCCTGCTCTGCTCTGTCCCACCACACCTTCCTCAACACCTCTGGTCACACCGAATCACAGTCACCTTGCTTGGAAAAGACCTCTGAGATCATCGAGTCCAAGCTGTGCCCGATGCCCACCTTGTCACCAGCCCAGAGCACTGAGTGCCACCTCCAGGCTTTCCTTGGACACCTCCAGGGACAGCACCACCTCCCCGGGCAGTTCCAAGGCCTGCCCACCCTTTCCACGCAGAATTTTTTCCTGATGTCCAACCTGAACTTCCTCTGGCCCAGCCTGAGGCCGTTCCCTCTCCTCCTGTCCCTGTTCCCTGGGAGCAGAACCCGACCCCCCCGGCTGCCCCCTCATGTCAGGGAGTTGTGCAGAGCCACAAGGTCCCTCCTGAACCTCCTTCTCTCCAGGCTGAGCCCCTTTCCCAGCTCCCTCAGCCTCTCCCTGTGCTCCAGACCCTTCCCCAGCTCCACCTGGACATGCTCCAGCCCCTAGATGTCTCTCTTGCAGTGAGGGGTCAGAACTGGGCACAGCGCTCGAGGTGTGGCCTCAGCAGTGCCCAGCACAGAGGGACAATCCCTGCCCTGGCCCTGCTGGCCACACAGGCTTTGATACGAGCCAGGTGCCATTGGCCTTCTTGGCCACCTTGGCCATGCACAGGTCCTTGGACAGGATGACACTCCCCAACTTCACCTCTGCTCCTACACAGCCACTCTCCTATAGAGAGGAGATTGGGTCCTACAGAGCAGGATCGGGTTCCCACAGCTCCCCACACTCCTTTGGGTGCCCTCAGTGGGCTCCCAGCCAGGACAGAGACCACATCTCCCTCCCAGTCCTTTGGTTCTTGGCTTCTTCTCTTGGCATTGGGTGGACACTGAGTTTTAGGTGTCTGAGGAGGCTTTGGCAAGAAGGTGGCTGGGCGGGAGAGAGGAGATTTTTGGACCTCTCCTCCACCCTCCTGCCTTGAAAACACCCCCTGAGCCAAGGCCTTGCCTCCCTCAGAAGGGTGGGGAGGCCCCAGCCCAGCAGAACAAGGCAAAGTTGGCTTGGGAAAGTTGGAGCATCTCCGGCGCAGGCGCGTTCTGGGCTCCCTGCCCCCTCCTGTGCCTCTCCCTCCCTCCCCCCTCCCCGAAAGCAGCACTGCGGCAGCAGCACCAGCAAACTGATCAAGGCGAGAGGACTGATCAATAGGTGTATTGAGCACTGTTCAAGGTACGGTGATTTTTGCGGATTCAGTGCTAACCTCACGCCAGAGCCCCGAGCTCTGGCACCGTCACCCCAGAACCGGCTGGGCCACCCCCTTCCAGCACATGTCCCTCCTGGGGACAGCCAGCCTGCTCCCAGGGGAGAGCTGAGACCTTGCAGGCTCAAGGTGCTGGTGGCACTTCCAGCTGTAGGGAGAGGGGACAGTGAGCAGCTCCAAGGGGCTTTTCTACACAGTGGATTCATGCCAGTCTTGGGGACAACCTTGATCATGGGATTTGGACACTCTGAGAAGGGCACATCCAAGCTGTGAGATCCCCAGGGATGGGGATGGAGGAGCTGGGGTCACTGTAATGGTGGGGGGAAGAGAACAAACACCTCACCTGTCCTTGACCAGAGAGTGAGGGAGAGGATTCTGCCCCTCTGCCCCACTCAGGTGAGACCCCACCTGCAGAGGTGCCCCCAACCCTGGGCAACAACATCAGGAGCATGTGGAACTGCTGGAGCCAGGCCACAGAGATGCTCCAAGGGTTGGAGCCAGGCTGGGAGGAGTGGGGATGCTCACCTGGAAAGGAGAAGGCTCCAGGGAGAGCTCAGAGCCCCATCCAGGGACTAAAGGGGCTCCAGGAGAGCTGGAGAGGGACTGGGGACAAGGGATGGAGGGACAGGACACAGGGAATGGCTTCCACTGCCAGAGGGCAGGGATGGATGGGATATTGGGAAGGAATTGTTGGCTGTGAGGGTGAGGAGGCCCTGGCACAGGGTGCCCAGAGCAGCTGTGGCTGCCCCTGGATCCCTGGCAGTGTCCAAGGCCAGGTTGGACAGGACTTGGAGCAGCCTGGGACAGTGGAAGGTGTCCCTGCCCATGGCAGGGGGTGGCACTGGATTAGGAATCCTTATACCCCAAACCATGCTGGGATGCTCTGAGAACCATCTGTGGCTCATGGGCTGAACCCCACGAAGGCAACAGTGGGAGAGGGGAACCCTCCAGCAGCCCAAACCTTCCGGCAGTGCTTGGGTGGACAATGTAGGATGATCACAGACACACCCCATGCTCCGTGGCACGGCAGGAGATGCCTCTGGAAGGGCCCTCTGGAGCCCAGGCTGGCTGTTCTGGGCTGCAGCTCCCAGGAGAAGCCCACGGGAAGCGCTCCTGGCTCGGGGTCTGGCATGGCCCCGCTCAGCGCCGAGGCTTTGATGGAAAAGGATTTTCACATTTAGCATCCCCCAGCTCGCTGACAGCCACGAGGGGAGGGATGGGGAAGGCAGATAGCCCGGAGAGGCTGATAAGGTGTTGGGGAAGATAACACAGAAATTGAACAGAACTTCATGTGAAGAGCTGCTGCTTTAAACCTATCCCAGCCCCTTGGCTGCCGAGCACGGAGGGACATTGCACCTTGTGAGGTAAAAATAGCACATTTAATGAAGCTGGGAAAACGTCAATTGTGTTTGGTTGGAATTGCAGAGACCTCATTTCCATGTTCCCCGTGAAAACGCTTCAGCTTTGGAACAGATATGGAAGCTCCACATGTTGATCTGCAAAATGAGCTTTGAGCCAGAAAAGCAGCAGGAACCAAACACAAAACCTTGTCCCACACCCCCAGGTTTGACCATTATTGCTCTCACACAGCTCAGGGGGTTCAGATTTTGGTCACCCAGGGGGAAAAAAGTAGCACATTTTAATCCTGCTAAATTTGTGATAGAAATTTGCCGTCTAAGCTGAATTCTGCTCCAAAATTAAGGGCGTTTGGGAGTGAATGTTGAAGGGAATGGGAGCCCATCCAGGCTGCAAATGCATTTAGGGAGAAAGGGATGGACCATCAGCCTCTCGGATGCTGCCTTTGATTTAGGAGGAAGGGAAATGTGTGTCTCTGGAGAGGAAGGAAACGTCTTTGCTCACTTTAACCTGGAGGGAAGGACGTGTCCTGGCCCCTGTCCCAGTGCCACTCCGGCAGGACAGTGCTGGTATGGATTTTTGAGGGAGGAGAGCAGTGGGGAGGGTGGGGGGTGCCACTGATGCCATTTCATCTCACTCTGCAGCACTCGGCTCACACGCTCTCCATCTGTCACGCTCCTCGTTAGGGAAAATCCATTCTAAAAACCTCTAATTTTTATTTTAAAGTCTAATAGAGCTTGGTGGTAATTTTCACTTTAAATAACGATTACACCCGTTGAAGTACAAGGTGTGCCTGAGTGCCCCTGCCAGGAGTGGGGCCTGGCTGCTCCCTTCCCTCTGGGCAGGACCCTGGTGATGGTGCCCAGTGCTCCACAAACACAATTCCTGTTTGCACCCCTCAAGTCAGTCCTTTCTATATTTAGAAGGAGGAATCTGGGGTAAATTTTCATTGAGAAATGAAGGCCTGAGGCAGTTCTTGGGCCGAGGTGGTGACACAAACTCCATCTCTGCTCACACAGGGGCTTTAGGAAGGAGCAGCTTTGAAACCCAGAGCTTCATCCAGGTCCCAGCTCCACCCATCCCTCAGCTCCATCCACCCCAGAGCTCCATCCATCCCTGACCTCCACCCGTCCCAGCTCCATCCACACCACCTCAGGACACAAAGTCTCAGCCCACCAAGCAGGGCTGCCTCGAGCTGCTCAGAGCTCTCAGGCAGACAAACTCTGCTCCCTGTCCCCTGCACCCCTCCAGCCCCATCCATCCCTGGCAGATTCCAGCTCTTCCCCGGCCTGTCTGGTACCCAGAGGATGCTTGGGGAGGGTCTGCCGAGGCCTGGCCAACCCACCCAAGCAACAAACACAGAAAGAGATGCAAGGATGGAAAATTCCCCTTCATAATTAATAAATGAAGAATATTGTTGTTAATCGATGTAGCTGTGAAGAGAATATCGATCCCAGCCTCATGCTATTTTTTGTGCAGCTTAGATTTTTACACCTCATTTAGAGGCAGGTCTCTCTGGGGACCTCTTAACACCAAAAGATATTTGCAGGAGTCCAAAGTAGAAGGGAAGAAAAGGGGGGAAAAAGATTAATTATTACCAGAGCTGGAGAATTATGTGTGTGTCCCATTGTGGCCAAGTGCAGCACGGATTTGAATATTTGATTAATAGCGATTCCAGCCAGGGCTGATAACTTATCTCCACGCTGGGTATTTAATAAACAAGTGGGAGCCATTAGAAACATTTTTAATATTAATCCCAGGAAATTATGTTGATGAAGGCCAACCCTTTGCCTGTTAGGAGTGTGCAAGGAGGATTCCCTGCTCGCTTGCCTCATTCCATCATTGTGTGGTTTAAATCCCTCCGTGCCTCAATTTTCCTGTTCTAAGAAGGATAAATCCAGAGCTGAAAGAGGCCCTGGTTAAAGCACTGAGTGAGGAACCCCCATTAGAGCCAAACATTTAAGGAGCAGCCAAGGAGATGGTTGGGATGAGCAGTGGGCTCGGGGTCTGCTGGGGGCCTTCTTCAAGGTCTCAGTGCAAGGGTATCTTCACTCCAGGAGGGATTTAGTTCCAGCTGCTGGTTGCTGGCTCTGGGATGAGGCAGAGCAGGAGCTGTGTGTCCCTGTACCAAACCACGTCTGGTGGGGACATGGTCCAGCCTTCTGAAGTGCTAAGAACAGGTCAAAGAGCTGAGGACTGGTGGCATTCCTGAAAACCCTGGCAAAATCCACATGGGAGCAGCAGGAGCTCCTGGACAAGGCTCATCAGGGACACCACAGCTCGTCCTGGCTCCCAGGAGATGCTCCTCCAGCAAACCACTCCGGGGGTGTGCAGCCCACTGGGGCTGGAGGGGGAGCTGCAGTGTCCCAGGTGGGGCATGGGATGCACAAAGCGCTGGGAGAGGGGAAGATGAGCCCTGAAACCTTCCCGAGGCAGTCAGGGACCCCTCCTGCTGCGAGGCTTCGTGAGGCAGCTGGAGAGGGCAGAAATTAATCCCTAAACAGGAGGCTGGTGACAAATCCTGCCCCACACAGGTTCTGCCAGTGCCACCTGGAGTTTGGGTTTGGAGGATGTTCAGGTAAATTCGGGTCAAATTTCAGCCAAGTAAGGAGGGGAAAAAAAAGTTAGAAAACGCCAAATGTTTGGCTTTCCACTGTCACAAAACATTCCCGAGGATAAACATGGGGTCCCCAAAAACGGGAGGCTGAGCCTGCCTGAGGTGGATTAAACTCAGCATTTAGGCCTGATGCAAAGGGGAAATCCGCAGGAGGAGCGGGATTCTCCTCGGCAAGGCAAAGGGAGATCTTTAAAATCCCTTACAAACCAAACCATTCCATGATTCTATGAAAGCAGCAGCCCCCGGGCTGTCATGGGTGCCCCACAGGGTTTGCTGGATATGAGCTGGCAAAAGGCAATTCTTACTAAAAAAAAACCCCAAGGTACAACTTAGGGAGATAGCGAGGGATGAAGGAATGTGTGGGACAGGAGACACCGGGATGCCCCACCCCTGACAGGGCACTCCCGAAAGGAGTCGCTGCCACTTTCCCTGGCCCTGCTTGGGGACAGTTGTGTCACCTCTGTCTGTGGGAGCCTCGGGGCAGGGAGGGACCGAGCGGAGCTGCGGAAACGGGAGCGGCGCGGCCGGGATGTGCTCCCTCCTCCAGCCTCCAGCAGGGCTCACGCATCCATCTCCTCCTTCGGCCGTGATAGGCCCTGGTGCTGCAGATCCATGCAGATCAATGCAAAATTAATTAGAGTAATCAACTCAGCTGTACCACAGAGATCATACAGGCAGGGTTTTAGGTGACTAATTGGTGGAAGCTGACAGCCAGTGTCCCCGGTGTCTTAGAGGTATTAACACTTTTTTCTCTGTAGATTAATTACCTTTTTCCACCTTTCACTTGATGGGCCTGTCCGTGCCGAGCTGTTTGGGGGGAGCAGGGGTAGAGGCCGGGCCTGAGGAGCATCCTGTGGAGTGCAGGGTCTGGATTTGGGAGCAGCCAAGCCCAGGTTCCATTGGGGGGCACAGCTTTGGCACCAGCAGCCAGATTTTAGGGGAGCGGGGGTGTCCCTGTCCCCTGCTGAGCCTCCTGGTCATGGCAAAGCCCCACTCGTGCAGAGGGGCCGCTCTCCTGTTGTGCCTGTCCCAACAGATCCATGGACCCTCCACATCCCTCCTTTCCTGCCTGGGATCAGGGTTGGCACCACGGGAACCCCTTTGGGTCAAGGCTGGTGCCCACAGTGCCGGTCTGAGGCTGTTTCACAGGTCTGTGAAGAGGCTAAAAGGTGGATTTGCTCAAATACCAACACTGGGGCTCTGGGATAGAGACCTAATGAGACTCTGATGCTGCTGGAATAGGAGCTGGGAGCTGGGCAGAGGCTCCTAATAGCCAGGGTAATTAATCACCACCAGTTATCCACCGCCAGAGATGGGTGTTCCATCACCTGGACTCTGAGTTGGCAACTTAGAGGTTTATTTATTTTAAGAAAAGTAAATACGAAGGGAGGACCAAGGTTCTGATGCAAGGCGGATGCTGCTGAGGTTTGGAGTCAGGTGCTGGCTCTATCCCAGGGTCACTGGTCACCAGTCCTGCAGGTCACCCAGGCTGTCAGTACAAACTCGCATCAAAACCTTCATCCTCCCTTTGTGTTCGCCTTCCTTAAAATAAAAAAGCAAAACCCCTGTACCTTTCCTGCAAGATAAAAGGCCGCTTTTCCAAGAAAAGTGCCTCTCTTCAGTCAGCCCCCTTCAAAAATCAGACTTCCAGGAGTGGTGGGAGGGGTTTGGGGCGGTGAAAGGGGCCGTGCAGGGCGGGCAGCACCGTGTCCCACAGTGGCACTCGCGGTCCCCCTGCCCCAGCAGGACCCGGTGCCCCGAGACAGGGTGGGCAGAAGCTGCTCATGTCTGTCCGCGTTCCCGGCTTGGCTCCCGATTCCTGGTGGCACCGGCTGAGCCCCAGCACCCCGCGGGCTCCCTGAGACACCGACCCACACCCCAGCCCATCCCCGGAGTGAAAATTGTCCCCTGGCTCGTGCGGTGACCCTGCCGCCACCTCGCAGGCAGGCAGAGGGCTAAAGGAGGGGCATTATCCCCTGCTCAGCTCCCAGCACTTTAGAGTGCTTTCATCCCTGAAAGCTTCGGCGGGGAAGAAAGGAGAGTGGCCTGAGCCCCGGCAGCACCGTAAGTGCTTTCCTTTTTTAACAAAGCCCCAGCGAGGGGGAGGACGGAGCGAGGACCCGCACCAGCACCAGGCACGGCTCCTCCCACCGTGGGTTATCGGGATTTGCCCATCCTTAAAAATAAATCTTCCCCAGTTTCCTTTTACAGGGCCTTTCAAGCCGTATCCCCCAGGTCCTCGTGGAGGGTAATGAACGCGCAAGGCAGGGCTTAGAGCTGCCTGAATTATTCATCGGGAATAATATCTGTGGCCCTTTCCCTCTCGTGGTGAATCAATGGAGAATTTACGGGTGAGGATCCCCACTGCTGGGGGGCCATTGGCATGTGGGGACAGCAATATCTGCCAAAAATGGGGGATTTGCCACCCTTTCCTTTGGCACAGAGATCCCAAGCCCAGGCACAGCCGCAGGGATTTCGCTGGTTCTTGGCCAAAGTCAAGCCCAGCCCGGCTTGGGGGAGGCACAGAAGCACAAGGGGAGGATGGTCCCTGTGGGAGGGGTGACTTCAGACCCCCCCAGCAACACCTGAGCCTCTGGGGTGGCACCCCCTGCCCAAGGACACTACAGACACGCAGAGGTCACCTGACAGAGCACGACATTATCTGAGGTGTCTCCTCACATCCCCACTGGCTCCTTTGGGAAGCTGGGGTTGGAGCCTGGAGCAGGAAGCTCTTCTGGAGAAATGGAAAGCAGGACAGTGCTCCCGGGACAGCTCCGTGCCCGGTGCAGCCACTGCAGAGCTCCAGGGAACTGCTGAGTGGGGAACCAAGGAAAGCTCCAGAAGAAGACCTGGACCCTCTTCTCACCTTTCCTGCTGGCTCTGAGTTCTCCTTTAACCCAGAGCAGGGCAAGGGGAAATCACATTTCTGCCACTGCATCGGCAGCTAATGCTGCAATGAGCCCTGCTTCCCACTGCCCCCATGCCATCCCATGCCATCCCACGAGACAGAGAAGTGATTTCGAGAGCTCCTTTTTGAGGGAATTGCAGTTTTTAACCTGAACTGAGCAGTTTTGCAGGGGTCCATCCCATCTTCCTGCTTTTTCTCCTGCCAGGGATGAGGCTCCCACCAGCAGCAACACCAGAGCAGAGGGTGGAAGCTCCATGGACAGTTCTTGCAGAGGCACTGAGGAGCTCTGGAAGCTTTTGGGATGGGAAGATCCTCACGCAGAGCAGAGGGACCTCCCAGGGGATCGACTGCAGTTGGCTCAGTGTGGGCAGAAGCAACTCCCTGGTTTGGATTTAAAGAACAGATCACGGAATCATGGAATGATTTGGTTTAGAAGGGACCTTAAAGCCCATTTTATTCCACCCCGTGCCATGGACAGGGACACCTTCCACTGGGTCAGGTTGTCCCACCTGGCCTTGGACACTTCCAGGGATGGGGCAAGACCAGATCACGCTCAGCTATGAGCAAACTGCGCTGACCACGGGGGATCTGAGATCAGCTTTTGCTCCAGCAGCAATTCCTGAGATTTAAAACTTGGCTTTTGGATCCGAGATTTGCACCTGCACCGCTTCCACCCAAAAGGGCTCCACAAACCTCCAAACCTCCCCACACAACACCACAACCTCCCCCCCCCCCCCCCCATCCCCCAAATCCCAGCAATGGTGGGGCTGAACCCGGGGTCTCATCCTTTGTCATCCACCACCCCCAAGTGACAGCGGGAAGGTGGCTCTCGCTTGTCAGGGTGGCACAGTGTCATCCAGGCGATGGCCTGGGGCTGGCCCACGGGAAGGAGAAGAGCCCTAATGCAGTTTTGACAACGAGGCCATCAGTTAAGTGCTCTGTGTGGATATTTCCCCCTCTCTCTATTGTTTATTATTGGAAGTTACAAGTAGCTAAAGACCTCCCCAATTATCTGGGAGCCACTTAAGAGCAATTGAGCACCTGTCACCCACTGAATGGGCTGCCTCGCCCTAATGACAGGAGAGGAGAAAAGATGCAGGTCAGCAGTGCCGGGATGCCGGCAATTTACAGCCGAGCGGGGCCAGGGAAAAAAAACACCCCAAGAGGCAGCAGGAGGAAAGGAACAGCGATGAGTCTGCCCAGGGCTCCCTCGTGGGATGGGTGGGAGACTCGATGACCACAGCTCGAGGGTCACTGCTCGGACGGTGGAGCTCTGCAGCACCCCAGGGGACGTGGAGCAGGTCGTGCCATTAATGGCTCAGTCCTGTAAACAGGAAAGAAAAAACTCCCAGGGATCATTCACTGACCATCAGCCAGAGTGAAAAAACATTACCTGTGCTTTTTTCCCTGCTTGGGGTGCCACACCAAGGTTTGGTTTTGGCTGCTGGAGGTGATGCAAGCCCCCTGAACAGAGCCTGAACCTATGGGATTGTGGCTGCATTTCCCATATGAAGCCACTTCAGACAGCTTTAAACATGCAAACCTTTGCTTTTGAGGCATCATTTGAATTAGATTCATTATAATTTCTATGGAATATAAATGTATCAAGTGGGTCAATTGTATAGAATGGCGTGAAAAAAATATCTGACACAGTACCAGCCAAAGCTGAGGTGATGCATCCCCGCCATGAACGAGAAAATACGTGTGGAAAATATCCTAAAAATCGTGTTGTAGGAAGGAGGCTGCACTCAGCTCTCTCGAACAAAGCCTGAACCCATCCTCTCCCCTCCGGCTGTGCCTCAGGAGCCACTGGGAACCACCTTCCCTGGAAAAGCAGAGGTTTTTCTCCTGAGGGAAGAAAGCCATGCACAAACACCCCCTTCCTGCACACAGCTCTGGATTTGTGGAGCAAGGATGTGGGAAGAGGCTGCTGGAGTCCCAGGCAGCGATCCCCTAATCTGGGAGTGTGCCCGGAAAGTGGGGGGCTGGGAATGGGGGAGAAGGTGCCAACCTGGAAAAGTTCATCGATAGAAACATAAAATTAAAATAATTTGCGTCAATTCTGCTGAGTGGCTGTTAGGCCTAATTGTTATTGACTCGTCACTGTAATTATTAAGGCTTACACAGAGCTGGGCTGGTAAAGGAGGTGGGTTTGGGACCCCATCACACTCAGAGCGTCCCCCTACATCCCTGGGAGTGGGACAGGGATGTGTCAGTTCTTGGAAACAGTCTCCAAAAGTCACCAGTGGAGCAAAGGGGGGAATTTGGCCCATTTTTGGTGTGCAGGAACAAGGGGGAAGATGGAGAAGGGCCGAAGGAGGTGAAAACCAAAGGCAGATGGGAGGAACGGGCAAGGCTGAGGAGGCAGCTCCAGAGAGACCCCGTGGACGTTGCCAAGGCTCGGTGTGGGGTTGGGAGATTTCCTCCCCTCCTTCCTCCGGCCTTTGTTTCTGCTGCCAGCACAGAGCCCAGGCAGCAGAGAAGGCTGATCAATAGGAACACGGTGTTTGCATGGATCATACATGCGAAGAGCACGTTCCCGGATCAATGCCGAGGTCTCGCAGAAGGAGAGGAAGGGAGGGGAGAGCGAAGCCGCCCCGGCAGGATGCGCCTCGCCACAGGATGTTCCGTTTCCATGGCGATGGGCTGTTCTCCCGCCACCCCGGCCCGTCCTCTGCAGCCCTGCTGGGGACCCCTCTCAGCATCCCGAGGCAGGGCAGGATCCCTCCAGGATCTCCACCAGGTGAGGGGGGTCCCTCTGCCCTCATGGCATCAGGAATGGGGCTCAAACCCCCCCGAGCTGGTTCTGCTGCTCACACGAAGTGACAATGAGGTGTCACCATCCCACATCCAGCACAGGAGAAGATCCTCATCCTGTTTTTCCTCATTCTCACGGGCCACAGCTGAAATCCCAGCTCCACCTCCCTACCTGCCTCCTTCCCCGGGGGCTCCCAGGAATTAATTAGATCAGGTCTTTAAAGTTCTCTGGCAATGAAAAGCACTTGAGAAAAGTGGTCAGAAACACCTGACCAGAACCAGAGCTCGCCCAGCCAAGGATGGACATCCCCGGCTTTGTTTCCATGCAAGGAAAGACACCCTGAGCCACAAACCCTCCTGGAGCCCCCCCCGAGCAGCCCTTGGGGGCTTGCCCAGGCCACAGGACCCTGGGGTTTTTGGGCCAACCCTCCCCGCTGGGTTTCACTCGTGCCTGGCTGCCCAGAGAGGAGGGAGGTTGGCGCTGCAGCAGAGCCAGCCAATAATTCCCAGCCAATAAAGTTATCTAAGGGTAATCATTAAGCCCTTACGAGCAGTGCAGCTCGTGTGGAGCTGGGGGAGAGGCACTGCTGCAAATGTCCTTGCAGCCTGACCTTGGCCAGGCACGGCCACAGCTGCTTCCAGACTCTCCCAATTCAGGATGGGACAGCACTGCAAGCAAGGTCCCCTTGCCGAGAGTCAAAGGGCTCATGGTGGCCACAGAGGCCAACTCCATGTGTCCCTCCTGCAGTGAGGAAAGAGCACAAGGTGGTGGGAGAAGGGTGGGGAGGAGATGGTTGGAAGTGGGACAGGCTGGAAGTCCTCAGGGTCACAACTGGAGCTTGGAGAAGAGCTCTGGAATGTCACCCGCCCATCCCTGAAGGTGGGCAGGTGTCCTCTGCACTTGTCCTGGGCAAAGAGTGGATGAGAGGCTGCCCCAGCCACGAGTGTTGGCCCCCAGAAACCCCCCCTGTGCTGGGCTGATCTCCCAGCGTGAGCAGCAGGGGAGGGGGGGATTCTGCCCCTCTGCCCCACTCAGGTGAGACCCCACCTGCAGAGCTGCCCCCAGCCCTGGGCAACAACATCAGGAGGACGTGAAGCTGCTGGAGAGCGTCCAGAGGAGGCCACGGAGATGGTCCAAGGGCTGGAGCCCCTCTGCTCTGGAGCCAGGCTGGGAGAGCTGGGGATGCTCACCTGGAGAAGAGAAGGCTCCAGGGAGAGCTCAGAGCCCCTTGCAGGGCCTAAAGGGGCTCCAGGAGAGCTGGAGAGGGACTGGGGACAAGGCATGGAGGGACAGGACACAGGGAATGGCTTCCACTGCCAGAGGGCAGGGATGGATGGGATATTGGGGAGGAATTGTTGGCTGTGAGGGTGGGGAGGCCCTGGCACAGGGTGCCCAGAGCAGCTGTGGCTGCCCCTGGATCCCTGGCAGTGTCCAAGGCCAGGCTGGATGGGGCTTGGAGCACCCTGGGACAGTGGAAGATGTTTCTGTCTGTGGCAGAGGGTGGGACTGGATGGGCTGTAAGATCCCTTCCAATCCAGTTCTGGGATTCTGGAATTCCATGAAATCCCAGCCTTGGAGCACTAGAGCTGCTTCCCAAAGCAGCAGCCCCAGGTGCTGGCACCCGTGGGCAGAGATGCCATTGAAGTGTCTCTGACAGGATTTGCACCACCTTGACCACTTCCATTGTGTAAAACATTTTTTTTAATCAGCCAAGAAGCAAATTAAAAAAGTTGGCTGTGCAGGAATTAGGCTTTTTGGCTGATAGTTTGGGAAGCATCTGTCTCCATTGCCTGGAAATTAGTCTTCCACAGGAGAGTAATCAGATGTTTAATGCAGCCACAAATGAAATCACCCATCATTAACTATTCAAACCAAGAGGTCTGTAAAGGACTGGCCCAACAAATCCCCGTGGGCTGAGGGCAGGGCGAGCTGGGGAGGGGCTGGTGCCACCTTTTTGGTGCCATGGGATGGGGATGGGGGCAGTGGAGCCACCTGGGAGCTGTGCTGTGATCGTGAGGCTTCAGCTGCCTGGGAAGCTCTGATGAACCAAAGCCCAGCTGGGGCATTTGGAGCAAAACCAGAGATATGAGTCAGAAAAATACAGGTTTGTGAAGGGTGAGGGGTCAGTGAGGTGAGGTCTCAGAGCCTGCTGGTCTCCCAGGAATTGACTCTCAGTTTGCTAAGGCAGCATCTCCCCAATCCCACAGGTTCTGCTGCCCCCTTAGGTCAGGGCTAGCCATGGAAATCACTCTGGAGAGGCAGCACTGTCTCCTCCTCCTCCTCCTCCTCCTCCTCCTCCTCCTCCTCCTCCTCCTCACACCCCCCTGCCCACCCAGCCCACTCTCCTGGAGCTCCAGGGTGGCCCCACTGCACCCAAAGCACAGGTGAAGGAAGGGACACATGGGACAGGGAATGGGTTGGGATGTCTGGGGAGAAGCAGACCCTGGAGTGACATCCCAGCAGAGGAGTCACAGAGGTTTGAAGGATGAGGGGCAGACTGGTGGTTTGGAGCTGGGAAAAACAGTGGTCAAAGAGCCTTTTCCCCTGGTTTGGGTCTCTCCAAACTCCTGGCCAGTGAATTCCCAGGGAAGGAAACCAAACCAAGTGTTGAACTCACCAGCAGCCACAGGAAAGGGGGAGGCGCAGATGTTGCCAGCTGTGCCCTGCCTTGCTGGGGAAGCTCCCCAGGACAGGAGCTGTGTGCAACCCTCACAACAGGATTTTCAGGATATTTTCCACACATGTCTTCTCATTCATGATAGGAATGCATCACTTCAAGAACTGATTGTGGGGGTTTTTTTCACACCATTCACCCACAGGTGCCCCTGGTCACAGCACCTGTCTGGGCTGGAAGTTCATCATCAGGATACAGAAAAGAAAACCTGGGGAATTTTGGTCTCAGGCTGACACCAACACAAACACATGACAAACACAGAGAGCCAGGGAGACATTTACCCCTGTGAAAGAGGTCAGCACAGAGGTTATGGAGCATCTGAGCCCTGGGGAGCTGCCTCCATCCACAGGGCTGTGGTCTGCCCTTAAAGAGTAATCCCTTAAAAATTACTTTTGTGCTGGAGGAGGGAAGGAGATGGAGGGAGTGTGAGAGCCTGCGTGCTAGAGGAGTAAGTTCTTTGTTGCCTAGAGCTTGCTAAATCCATACATTGAAGAGAAGAATAAATAAAAAATCAAATCTCTACTTCTGAAAAGCGTTTCTGTGGGGAGCTGCTTCCCTGAATCTTCCAGCCCTGGCCTGTGTCAATAAATCAATAGCTGATGCAGGTTGGCTGCAATCGGCTGCAGGAGAGCAGGCGAGTGATGGATGGACAGGAGAGAGGTGAATCTCAGAGATAGGGCAGAGGTGATGCTCACCTTGAGCTTTATTGTTTGCCACTGAGAGCATTGACGGAGTGTTGAGGGTGGGAGTGGCAGTGGAGCCCCAAAACCCCTCCCCAGAGCCCTCCTCTCCCCAGGAGCCTCCAGTCTCCTCAGAGTGAGTCCCAGAACTGATCCCTGCTAGCCCCACATGGAAATCCTTCACGAGGGTTGGGATCTAGGCCTGGGTACCTGGTTGGCATCCACCTGGTCACATTCCTGGTCCCAGGTTCTCCAGGAGAAGCAAAGCTATTGCAGGCCCAGGGCACTGCACAGGACAGGGTCTGCTTTTGGAGAATGTGGAATGTGGTAGTTTGAAAGCAAATCAGTGAGAGACTTTTTTTCTGACTGTAGTCAGAACTACAATTTAATAGGAAAATGCAATAGTACAAAAACACTGACAGAGTCAGAATACAGCCTGACACCCCGTCGGTCAGGGTGTTGGTGGTAGTCCACTTAGAAGGTGGCTGCAGTCCTCTGGGAGTGGTAGATGTGGTTCTGTTGAAGCAGTGATTTTGTGAAAGGTGTAGTTCTCCTCTGAAGGTCCAGTGGTGGTGTAGAAGGGTCTGATCTTCCTCTGGGAATCCAGTGGAAAAGCTGCCTTGAGGTGTTTCCAATTCCAGATTATATCCAGATAGGGATGCTTGGTTTCTCATCCTGGCCGGGGCATCTCCCAATGGGATGATGGAGTTTATCAGTGGGACTCAATGGCCATTAACTGCAGCCATTAGGAATGAGCAAAGCAAAGTGCCCCACGTGGCTCCAAGGGCTGGCCCATTAGAGAACATGTCCCGGAGCCATCAGGGATGAGCCAGGAACACTGCCCCACCCGGCCCCAACATCCCATGGAGATGGTGATAGAATACAGACCATTGTAACCTAAGACATGGAAGCAGCAACAGCTCCTGTAAGAGAAACAGCAATGTTGAGGAAGATCCTTCACCCAGCAAGAGGCTTCTGCCATGGGGGTTGTTGTCTTCAAGCCCTTGTTCTGTCCCGTATGTGCTTGTCTGTTCTGAGGTTTGGATGTCCAGTCTGTTCATCCCCTGGTCTAGCATCCCATGGGAACACTTCTGGCCTGGGAACCTGCAGAGCAGGCTTTTCATGGAATCAGAGAATCCCAGATTCATTTGGGTTCGACAGGACCTTAAAGATCATCTGGTGCCAGCCCCGTGCCATGGGCAGGGATGTCACCCACTGGACACCTCTGTTTTCTCCTGGGATGGCTGCAGGAAAGGTTCTTCCTCGCGAGGCTGCTGGGGCACTGCCCAGGCTCCCCAGGGAATGGTCCCGGCCCCGAGGCTGCCAGAGC
This sequence comes from Eopsaltria australis, assembly GCA_034509425.1. Lineage (NCBI taxonomy): Eukaryota > Metazoa > Chordata > Aves > Passeriformes > Petroicidae > Eopsaltria > Eopsaltria australis. The sequence goes on along the minus strand of JAVTVJ010000760.1, from coordinate 175,091 downwards.
TCCAGGAGCGTTTGGACAGCGCTGCCAGGGATGTTCAGGGTGGGATTGTTGGGGTGTCTGTGCAGGGTTGGACTCGATGATCCCTGCGGGTTCCTTCGAGCTCAGAATATTCCAGGATTCTGTGACTCCCAACCAAACATGTTGCAAAGATGCTGCACCACCTCCCCTTGGCTTTCAGCCCCGTTGTGTCCCAAAGACACAGCAGACCCACAACCACCCCAATTTGCCCTGTAGCTTTTCCCTGCTCACCCCTCGACGAGGGGAGCAGGGGAATCCAGCTTCACTTTGTTCCTCCCTCCAGCTCCACTCTCGGTTTCATTCAAAACAGCTTGGAAAACAATAGCCAAAAATAACCAGGCTGGCAGGGAGGGCTGGAGGGAGAGGACACTGCTATGGCAACTGCGATCACTCCCTGCCCTGCTGTGGGGGCAGAGCTGCAGATTTGTCTCTATTCTCGAGGAGACTGGCTCAGCCCCAGCCCCAGGCATGCCCCGAGCCAGTCTCTCTTTAGGAGGGCAAACTGGCACCTCACCCGCTGGGCACTTCAGGGTGGCCAGCAACAAATAAAACCTGGGGGCTGCAAGTGTTGGATGGAAAAGAGCAGTTGTGGTTTCCGTGCTGGGTCTCCCCCTCCATCCATGCTAAGGTTTCACGAGCACGGCCACAACAATGCAGAGATGCTTAAAAATAAAAATAACGCAGCTAAGGGCAGCCAGAGAGTGCTCTTAGGGCGACAGCATGGGCTGGATGCGAGAGCATGAGATGTTTAAAAGGTTTGAAAGCAAACCTAAAGCCAGATCAAAAAGACAGGCACTGCATGGTGTAAAAACCCCTCAGGCTTCTCCAGATCACTTCAGACTCCTCAAGGAGATTGTGGGTTGAGGCTGAAGTAAATGTCATGGGGAGATTTGGGCTGTCCAACCACCCTTCCTCGCACAGCAGCAGCTGCGGCCCCTCTGGATCCTCGGCCAGCCCAGCCTCATCTCCTTCACACGCTGGGGAAGCCAAGACCTTGCTCACAAGCTCCTTCCCCGAGCTGGATGAGGAGATTTGTCTGTGCTGTTGGTGGGTTTCATGCTATGGGTGCCTCGTTAGGATCACCTTGCTCTTTACCAAATCCTCTTGAGCTCCTCTGAAAAACCCTTTCAGAGCAGCACCTGAGGCTCTGCTGTCCCTTTCCAGGCTGCCATTTATTGCTGAGGACAGAATTTCAGTAGGTTTTAACATCCCAAAATCTGCCACATTTTTGGGTCATGCTCTGCTTCCTTCAGGATGCTTTGGAGCAGACAAACCACATCCAACCCTTCTGCTGAGGACCAGAAGGCCACACACGGGGCTGAGAGGGACCAGGGAACCTCCACAGTCTGGCCCAGAGTCATGAGAAAAAAAATAATCTTCAGCTTTTATTTTTTTCCCCTCAGCTACAGCTTGTCAACATCTCCCATGAAATAAACCCGGGGAAGACACAATTAGATTAAACCCGAGTAACTTCTTCACTTACTCAGGAGCATTATGGGCACCTTACACATGGAAATTAAGTACCATTTGAAACATCCTGCATTGGCAGGTCAAAGTATTTAATTTCAGCTTTTAAATAGCATTTCCTTCCGGAGCTTTCCCTCGCCCTCTTCATTCAGCTGAAGTCAACACAGCTCCTGGTGTTTGTCTGATGAAGGACTTGTCACATCACAGGTTCCATTTCTGCTCATCTTTGCTTTGGTTTTCACATCAGCTTTCCTCCACGAGAGCAGCCAGGCTCCTGCTACTGAAAGCCAGAGGTCCTGAGAGCCTGGCACATTCCCAGCTGGATTCCCCTCCAGCCCTGCCATCCTGGCATTGCCTGAGCACTCCAATTAACAGCCACATGCTCCCAGTTTGAGGACTGGAAACCAATTCAGAGGCAACAAACGAATTCACTCCAAACTCCTGAGGAAGGGAACGGGGCTGGACTGCAGAGCCAGGACTCACAGGATGGTGGAATCACAGAACCATTAAGTGTGGAAAAGCCCTCTAAGACCATCAAGTCCTACCATTAACCCAGCCCCGTGTTCACCACTAAACCACATCCCCAAGCACCACATCCATACATTTTTTTGGGCACTTCCAGTGATGCTGATGATGCCACAGCTCTGGGAAGCCTGTGACGATGCCTGGCCACTCTTTCCATGAAGAAATTTTTCCTAATATCCAAACTAAACCTCCCCTGGGGCAACTTGAGGCCATTTCCCCTCTTCCTGTCACTTATTACCTGGGAGAAATGACTCAAATCTCCTTCTCCAGGATGTGCCCAGAGTAGCCCAAATATTCAGGCTGCAGGAATATAGCAGCTCCAGGAAGTCTTTTCCAGCCTAAATGATTCTATGATTCCAAAATCATCAACCATTAACCCATCACTAAACAATGTCCCTAATCCACCTCTCTCTTAAATCCCTCCAGGGGTTGGGATTTGTGTCTTGGTGTCTCTCCATGGCCTTGTCTGCTTTCAGTGGTGCCTGAGAACCTACCAGAGCTGGTTTGACCAGAGAAAGAGGATAATTTAAAGAATTATGGAGTGGTTTGGGTCAGAAGGGACCTTAAAGATTAACACATCCAACCCCTGCCATGGACAAAGACAAAAAACCTCCCCTGGCACAGCTGGAGACAGGAAGGTGTTTCCAGGTGTGATAAACTTGGAGCTGCACATGGGGCTGAAGGCAGGACTGACACCAGTGCAGGCACAGAGTCATTCTGTGTCATGGAATCATTCAGGATGGAAAAGAGATTTAAGATCCTTGAGTCCAACCTGCGTCTGTGCGGCCACATCAGAATGAGCTGCCCTGGGCCTGGCAGGGTGAGGATCCCGCACGGAGTGCTGGTGGCTTCCTGGGACACCACAGCGAGGCAGAACTGTCCCACCTGGCCTGGGCAAGCACCATGGGCTGTGGAGTGCTGGGATGCCGGCCAGGAGCAGGGAACACCCTCCCTTCCTTGCAACTGCAACAGCAAAGCAGTGGCGGGGAATTGAGGGGGAGGATGGGCTTTTTTGTCCTCTTTTCATCCTTTCACTGACATCCCCTGGGTCAAGACTGGTTCTTCCATGGGTCCAGCAGTGCCCCAGCCCTGCAGAACCGTGCTCTGGACCCACGCAAAACGCCCACCGCCGTCAGCTCCTCCCGGCTGCCGCAGAAAACCCCCGGCAGAGTCCCTGCTCTGGCCGGGCTCTGCTGCCTTCCCTGGCTCTCGGTACAGTATCTGCCGGCCCCCTCCCTGCTCCTCGGGCTTTGTCAAAGCACATTTCCCAATTAGAGGATAAAAATATTCCATTCCTGACTCCGCGCGCTATCGATTTTGCCTGTAGCTGTGGAGGGGGCGAGGGCGGGTGTGCGCGGGGTAGGGAGAGGTGAAGGGCTGCAGGCACGAAGTGCAGCTGCCTCCCCCCTACCCCTTTATTATTATTGTTATTATTCATCCCGGTGAAAAGCAGCGAGCAGGACTGGTTAGCTCAGCTGACCACTGATAGAGAACAGGGGATCGATACTTAATTGACACAGGCCGGGCAGCCGGAGCAGGGATTGGAGATGGGGGAAGGCTTCTGGGAGGAGGGAGGGGAAGAGGAGAGAAGGAACAAAAGCCAGGGAAAGGAGGAGAGGCAGGGAGAGGGTGGGAGGAGTGGGGAAATAATGAAGGAAGAGGCAGAGAGGAACCCACGGAGCCCAGCGGGAGCTCCGCGGTGGGAGCTGCTCCGCCCTGGGTGTGACGGGACTGGAGAGGTGACAGCGTGGCAGGGACCCTGTGGGCATCCACAGCCTCTTCGGGCAAGCTGCGGGCTGTCCCTGGGGTCGGCGTTGGGCACCCTCAGCACAGCGAAGCGCCCACTGCCAGCACTGCTACCTGCCCCTCCCTGCCCACCACCAGCAGAGAGGGACACGCACCGAATGTGGCTCCAGTGACAGAAGTACCCCCGGGAGACCCGAGCAGCGCCCAGGGAAAAACCTGCTGACCTGGAATCCCTCCCTCCAGCTGGGGGTGTGACTCCACCTCCCCCTGTGTCCCTCCCTGGGCAGTACAGCCTGTCCCATGCGCTGTGCTGCCACTGGAGGTGGGCTAAAGTCCCCAAACCTGCTTTTCCTACCTCTGGATCACCCGGAGCTGTTAGAAGGGTGAGTTTGAGCACGGCTCACCCAGTTAGGCTAGTCTAGAGGGTGGCATCCCAGCCCAAGGAAGGGGTTGGAACCACATGGTCTTTAAGGTCCCTTCCAACCCAAACCAGCCTGCGATTTTATGATTCTGTGACTCGTTTTCTCCCTCTCGTTGGTCATTCCCTCTCTGCCCAGCCCTACTGTGGACAGCTCACAGGGCAAGGTCTCACTGAGGACAGACGTGTCACCTGGTGGCCCTAATCATTCCAGTCCCTCAAGGAGAGCAAGTTTTGAGTGCTCAAAGTGCCCACAGTGCCCTGATTTCTTGGGGAAAGCCCTGAGCACGTTGGGGAGTGCTCAGGGGCCAGGTGAGGCACCAGACCTGGCAGCCACGCCCTCGTTCAGCCCAGCTTCAGCGAGAGCCCCGCCGGAGCCTCTCCCCTGGGTGGGGCACCAGATTTACGAGGAAAACGTGGACAAGCTGGAGAACCACGAAAGGAATGAAGAGGAATAAGAGGTTTGGAAGATGTGGCCTTTGAGGAAGAGTGGAAGGCAGTGAGTTCATGTGCTCCAGGAGGGAGAAAATACAGCAGCAAGTCCAGAAGGACAGGACACTGGCGGATTTCTTCTCCATCTCAGGTAAGGGGAGGACTATGCCAGGCTGAAGGTGGGCTCCCAGGCAGCAGCCAGCTTCTCTCTGAGGATTTTGGTGCCCTTCGGTGGCCCCGAACATGATTATTCCAGAGGTCTGGGGGAGAACAAGGTGGACATTCCTGCAGAACTCCAAGAGATTCTGCCCGTGGTCTTCAAAGGAAACTTTGACCAGAAGAACAGGAAATTGCTGAACTTCTCTGGGACTTGGCTGCTCCAAAGCACTGGGCAAGACATCCTTGGGGCCTTATGCTGGGCCGGGAAGGGAAAAGCCAAGACATGTCTTGACCTTCAAAGTCCTTCAGCTGCCCACAGCAGGGGCTGCTCTTCCCTGGGAGCAGAGCTGGGCTCTCAGCCCATGACAGAGGCAGCAGGACTCCTTCCAAGGGCAAAAGACTCCTCATCCCTGATTGTGGAATGAGAGAGGTGACCTTTCCCAAGCCTGAAGGTCACTTCTTTTCCTCTTTCATTTTACGCTTGGCCCTTCCAGTTCACTCAGCCACCATCCTCAACGGGACACCCGTGCACAGAAAGTCTTAAGGCTGACCTTCATCAGCACCTTCCACCATGAAACCCAACCACCCAGGGAGAGGCCAACTGGCCTTGAGCAGAGCCCAACAGAGCCTCCCAGGCTGTGGGAGAGCAGGCAACCAGGAAGAAGGAGGCTCTTCCAGGCATTTTCTCCTGCTTCAGATGTTTCAACCTACACAGAACATGCCAGCCTGGAAGTGCCTGGATGGGAAATGCTCAGACCCTCTTCCCACCCATCACCCATGTATGGGAAAGGCAGATACATTTCTTTTCTTGGCCAAACCAACCAACCTTTGAAAGCAGGGATGAGGTGGTGGGAAAACAGCACTTTGGTTTTATTTGCTGTTATTATGGACTCTTAGAGGCCCAGTCTGGCATTTGCTCCTTGTTCAGGTGTGGACTCCACCAGGCCATGGCACAGGGAACCTCATCCCAGGGCCTGCCTCATCACTCTTGATCTATGACACGTCAGCCTTAAAAGGATCCTCTCCATCTCCTTAAACAACGCATCGCTCCTGTCCATGGCTCCCATTAATGCATAAAAAATCATTAGGCATTTCTATGGAGACCCATCGCCATAAACGCAGCCTCCAAATGCTGCATTAAAGCGGCCAAAGTAAACTGAGGCGATTCCTGCGGTAAAACCTTGTCCTCACTCCTTCATCCCACCCCAGCCCTCCCCCAGCCCTCGCCGTCTCTCTTCCCTCGATCAATTTTATGGTGCTTGCCTGGGGTTCATTAATGTTTCCGGAATCTCTCTGTGCCCTGTTTAAAAATTCTTAATTAAGCAAGGGTTTTTTTTTGTTTACACTTGAACTAATTACACTTTTAAACCCGACAATAAAACATCAGCTCTGGGCCATTAGGGCCCGCCACGGGCAGGCAATTCAGGAACTGCCATGCTCTGCAAGGAGATAGGAAGGCCGGGGATGCAGCCTAGCTTCCGTCAAGAGGACGCCAGGATCTTCACTGGCTACATGGAGATGGGGGCCAAGGGTTCGAGCAGCCAGATGTCCCCTCCAGCTCTTCCTCGTTCCCTCCGGATGCGCCTTCCCCCCAAGATAAGGCCTGGCAGAGGAGATGGATGGGGAGGTGTCCTCTCGCCATCTCATCGCTGTTTGCCACGCTCGGGTTCTCCGCATGACCAGCCTGTTTTTCCAGAGGCACGTTGACGCAGTGATGGGTGGTGGGGGAAACGGAGGCCTGGGAATGGGCCTCATGTGGGAGGTAAGGCTGGGATGGCAGGGGTTGGGTGGTGACCAACAGGCCGGGCTACAGCACTGGCCTGTACCCAAGGACAGGCTCTCCCAGGTGGCCAAGGAGCAGAAAGGATGAAGCAGAACCTCTGGGACACATCTGTTTCCATCAGCAAGGGAATGTGCCCCAGCCAAGTGTGGGAGGACGTCTCAGGAGCTTGGACTCAGCTTCTCAGCACTGCAGAAAACTCTTACTCCTGGCCGTTGTCTGCCTGGGGTTTTGTGTGTCCATCCCTGGGGACAGGAGGTGAGCTGGGCTGCTCAGTCCTTGGGGTGGTGGCAGCTGATGCTGCCGGAGACCCTTCAGGCAGCTGGTGGTAGACACAAGGTCACCACTGCCCACTGGTGCCACCCCTGCCCACCGCCACCATGTGAATGCCCAAAACTGCCCACGAGCACAGAAATAAGGGTCATCCAGAAGCTGTTCTGCTCCATTCAGGACCAGCAGATGCTGGTCATGGGTTCACCTCCCACCACAGTGGTGGCTCTCCAGACACCAGCTCCAAAATGGTATTTCCTGCCTTCTTTCTGTCCCATCCAAAATACCCTCCCTGACATCAGGAAGGCACATGGAGCAGGATGAGTGTGGGAGATGGGGAAGATGGAAGCATGAAGATAGGAACTTGGCAGGGTTGTCTGGGAGCCTTTGGGTCATGTCAGTGGTGGCCATGTGGAGAAGGGAAGGAAGGACATGGCAGGGTCCTGGTCCCTGCACGTTGGCAGCTCTTGGTGGCCTTGGGTTCCTGATTTCTGTGAGGATTTTGATGTGGAAATCCTCCATATCCCACCCAGCCAGGCAGCCTCTTCCAGGTCCTCAAGGGGCCCACCAAGAGGAAAGGGGAAAACCAAGTCCTGATGGCCCAACTTTTGCTCAGATGCTTTCCTGAGATCCTCACCAGAGGGAAAAGCCAGAGTTCCAGAGCTCCCTCTGCAGAAGGGTATGTGGCAATTGAGCCCCTGGAAAATCCTTCTACCAGGGGATATTTAGATTGGCTATCACGAAAAATTTCTTCACTGAAAATGTGGTCAGGCACTGGAACAAGTTGCCCAGGGCAGTGGTGGAGTGACCATCCCTGAGAGTGTTCAAAACCACGTGGCTGTGGCACTTGAGGATGTGGTTTAGCGGAGAAACAGCGCTGGGTTAATGGCTGGACTCAATGATCTTGGAGGTCTTGTCCAACCTTAATAGTTCCATGATTCCGTGACTTTCTCTTCCCCATCCAGGGAGCAGAGAAGGCTTTTGCAGTGCAATGAACACCCTGAGCAGGGACCAAATGCTTACATCCAGTCCTGTGTCCTGCTCCCCACCTTGCTCCATCCCAAAAGACTGCCCCCAGCACGGCTGCCTTTTGGAAATCCCTTTCCCTGCCAGCAGGGAGCTTGGGAAAAATATCTCATCCTGGCTGAGATCCCTGCGGCCAAGCTGCTTGATAAACTCCCCCACACAGTGAGAAATGGGGCTCCAAAGACATTGGTTTTGTCCATAGATATTTATTTTAAAAAATTAAAAGTCCACATACAAAACTTCTTTTGGGAAACGTTGCATTCTTTTAACACTCTCCCAGATGCTTGAAGGTTTTGTGAGCCTAATTCATAAATAAACAGCAGATTTTATGGGAAAGATGGGAGGAAGACAGGACTGGAATTGTCTGTTCCAACACACAGATCTTTCTTTTCTCCTCTCCTTTTTGAAGCAGAAAATGTCACATTTTATGAGAACACCTGAAGCAAAACCCGAGCAAAGATTTGATTCCTTCCTCACGCCCACGTGAGCTCCCTGCCCTCCTCCTGGCCAGGAGCGGGAGCGCAGCGGCAGCAGCGACTCAGACCCCACCTCAGCCAGAAATCCCTCTGATTTTGGGATTTTTTGATTCATTCTGGGCTCGATCTGTTCGGTGTCAGCTGCTGGTTCAAGTGAAATCTGTGCTGGAGCAGGAATTTCCTGGGGATATTTCTAGGGGGGATTTTATCCCTGCACTGCAGAGTCCAACCTTGTCCCAGTGCAGATTTTAAGGAAGGAAAGTCCTTTGTCCTCCTGAGCCATGAGAGGAGCCCAGGCACAGCTGAGTTTGCTGGGGTTAACATCCCAAACCCACCCCCAGCCATGTGTCCCTCCACGCTCACGCCTGTCCCCCACCCAGGACATCATTTGGTGCTCCATGGGACAGGGTGTCCACCCCACAATCCCTCCAGCACCAAATCCCAGCCCCCAAACAGCTCCTCGGGGTGGGCAGCTTCCAGCACCCCTTTCCCCTTCCCGCAGCCAACACAATGGCCGGAGCGCGGGCAGGCTGCAGCCTCCTCCTCCTCCCTCGCCCTGCCCCTGTTTCCATTTTATGAGCTTTTTCTTGCTATAAATATGGTTTTGAGAGCCCATTTATCAGGTCCTGCAGCTCTGGAGTCAGCCTGCCGCGCTGCCCATGACAGGTCAGAATTGACTCGTATGATATTAGAATTGCTATTGATCCCTTCGGCACCTCGCCCCGCTCCCGGCTCCGTGACCCAGTGTCGGGCAGGGCAGCCCCCCCTGCCCGCTCCCATCCCTCTGCTCATCCCGGCGGCGGGGATGGGGTCCCTGACTCCCTGTGCGCCTTCACCCCGAGGGAACCAGGCCCCCATGTCCCCCACGGGTCTTTTATCCCCCCTTCACTTCCCCCCTGCTGTTTCCCTGCGGGTGCTGAGCCATCCAGAGCTGCTCTGTGCTCAGAGCCGGGTGATTCCCAAGGGAGAATTCCCGCTCCGGTCTGGGGGAATTTCAAGACTTTGAGCCCATTGCACGAGGACTTTGGGGGTTGAGATGGGTGTGGCACCCCAAAGAGGCTGCCAAACCCTCCATGCCTCAGTTTCCCTGCCTCCAAAGCAAAGTGTCTCCACCCCCTTTTCCTACAGGATTCTGGACTGAAGGCCACTGAAATCTCGAGTAGCTCTGGGCAGTGCTTTTATCAACACAGGCAAATGCCATCAATGATTTGAGCTGAATTAACCTGGTTTCTTCCATCCCTGTTTCCTGAGGGGTCCATGCAGGTTCCTGCTGTGCTGGAAGCCTTTTAGCAGTTTCCCAAAACAGTGATTTTCACCTCCAGGTTCCTCTGACCTCTTATCAAATCTCTGTCTTCCTTTTCCCTGTTTCCCTAGAGAAGGGGGTTGCTTTCTGGTCCTTCTTGGACAGAATGAAGAGCACCAAAGGAACAAAGCAGGCAGCAGGATCAAACCATGCAGAAGGTCCTTCTCCATGGAAATGTCCCCTGCAACAGCTGGATGCCGCAGACACTGCAGGGTGCTCAGGAACAAGGAACATTTTCTCGGGAGACAAACTATCCATGGCCATGCACAGCCAAGACACCAACCCTGCACCTGGGGGCTGCATCTGTGGTGGGGGGACATTTCATAGCCACACTTGGTCATACATGGTCATCCACTATTGTGCACAGTCATAGACGGTGGTGAGTGGTCATGTGTGGCTGTACACAGTTTGGCACAGTGATATAGGGTTTTCTGTGGTCATCTGTGCTTGTGTGTGGTCATGGATGGTGGTGAAGGGTCATGCATGGTCATCTGTAGTTGTACATGGTCAGCCATGGTGGAAAGTGTGTGGTCATACATGGTTATCCAAGGTAATATTTGGTTGTAAAATGTTGTGTGCGGTTGTCTGTGGCCATGGATGGTGGGGAATGGTCATACATGGTCATCCATGGTTGTGCATGGTCAGCCGTGGTGGTGAGTGGTCATGTGTGGTCATTCACGGTGATATAGGGTTGTGTGGGGTCATGTGTGGCTGTGTGTGGTCACAGAGGGTCGTGGGTGGTTGTGCATGGTCATGGATGGTGAGCAATGGTTGTACATGGTCATCCATGGTTGTACACGGTCATCCATAGCTGTACACGGTCATCCATGGTTGTACACGGTCATCCATGGTTGTACACGGTCATCCATAGCTGTACACGGTCATCCATGGTTGTACATGGTCATCCATGGCTGTACACGGTCATCCATAGCTGTACATGGTCATCCATGGTTGTACATGGTCATCCATAGCTGTACATGGTCCTCCATGGTTGTACGTGGTCATCCATGGCTGTACAGGATCCTCCATGGCTGTACATGGTCATCCATGGCTGTACACGGTCATCCATGGTTGTACACGGTCATCCATGGCTGTACATGGTCATCCATGGTTGTACGTGGTCATCCATGGCTGTACATGGTCATCCATAGCTGTACACGGTCATCCATGGTTGTACGTGGTCATCCATGGCTGTACATGGTCATCCATGGTTGTACACGGTCATCCATGGTTGTACACGGTCATCCATGGCTGTACATGGTCATCCATGGTTGTACGTGGTCATCCATGGCTGTACATGGTCATCCATAGCTGTACACGGTCATCCATGGTTGTACGTGGTCATCCATGGCTGTACATGGTCATCCATGGTTGTACACGGTCATCCATGGTTGTACACGGTCATCCATGGCTGTACATGGTCATCCATGGTTGTACGTGGTCATCCATGGCTGTACATGGTCATCCATAGCTGTACACGGTCATCCATGGTTGTACGTGGTCATCCATGGCTGTACATGGTCATCCATGGTTGTACACGGTCATCCATGGTTGTACACGGTCATCCATGGCTGTACATGGTCATCCATGGTTGTACGTGGTCATCCATGGCTGTACATGGTCATCCATAGCTGTACACGGTCATCCATGGTTGTACGTGGTCATCCATGGCTGTACATGGTCATCCATGGTTGTACACGGTCATCCATGGTTGTACACGGTCATCCATGGCTGTACATGGTCATCCATGGTTGTACGTGGTCATCCATGGCTGTACATGGTCATCCATAGCTGTACACGGTCATCCATGGCTGTACACGGTCATCCATAGCTGTACATGGTCATCCATGGTTGTACATGGTCCTCCATGGTTGTACACGGTCATCCATGGTTGTACATGGTCATCCATGGTTGTACGTGGTCATCCATGGTTGTACATGGTCATCCATGGTTGTACATGGTCATCCATGGCTGTACACGGTCCTCCATGGTTGTACATGGTCATCCATGGTTGTACATGGTCATCCATGGTTGTACGTGGTCATCCATGGCTGTACATGATCGTTCATGGTGGTGAGTGGTCATGCGTGGTCATTCATGGTAATATTGGGTTGTGTGTGCTTGTGTGTGGTCATGGATGGTGGGGAACGGTCAGGAATGCTCAGATATGCTTGTGCACGGTCATACATTGTCCTGCACAGCTGTGAATGGTCACACATGGTCACACATGGTCACGCATGGTCACACAGGGTCACGCATGGTCACACAGGGTCACGCATGGTCCCACGAGGCAGCGGTGACATCCGGAGCCAGGTCTCTGTGCCCACAGACTGGGCAGGACATGAGGAGCTGCGAGCTCACAGCTCCCAGGTGCAGCCTTGGGGATGCCGAGCACCAGCCCTGGCTTTCCAAGGAGTTTGTCTCCAGCCAGGACTGGCGATCGATCACGGGGAAGCTCCACATCCTCCTGAGCAACACAGGATTAATTTATGTTTGTCTGAAGGACGCTAATTAAACCTGTTTAAGAGAAAGTTAACTTTAATACGGTGATCTAGTTGATATTAAGAAGCTGCCAAGGAGAGCTGGAAGCAGCTGATCCAAGGTCTGGCCAGAGGCTCCTCTGAGCTTCAGGATCTGCTCAGCCCAGAGCCAGGGCAGGGCCCCTCTGCCCCGGGATGCTTCCCATGACATTTCCTGCTCCTGTATCTCACCTGCTGCAACACCCAGAGGGCACAAAACAAGGAGCAAATCTGATCCAACCTGGGCATATCAAACAGGACCAAAAGTACTTTCATTACAGTTTATCGGCAGTTTCCCACTCCCAAGCTCCAAAAAAAAATAAATAGGAGTACTTTGATTTGAAATGAAAACAGGTCCGAAATCATTAACAAATCGAAAGTCAAGCAAAAATGGATAGTTCTGGGTCAGGCAGCATGTTTGGGTTTGATTTCAGGCTTTGAGGCACAGCTCGAACGTTTTAAGGTCAAACCAAGGGAAATTCTTCCAAAGTTTCTCCTGCGGAGCTTCTCTGGTGTGAGCTGGCACAGCTGGGCTGTGCCGGAGCCCTACATCCCCTGGACTGTCCCATCGCCCCGGGGCAGGAAGCTGGGGCTGATCCTGCTGCCCTGGCTGGTGTGGGAAGCCTGGAGCTCCCTGCGCTCCCCTGGTTCCCAGTTCCAGCAGTGACAGCTCCCCACCCACCCCAGGACAGGCCACCAGCCCAGGGCTGAGCAGTGGCAGCAGCTCCTGGTCCCGGCGAGCCCCGGGGCAGGGCGACACACATCGAGTCAACAAAAAAATCTCCTGGCAGCTCCATCTCTTTTTTTTTTCCCCCCCTTAAAGCAAACATCTTCATTACAGCTCGGAGTTGTTTAAATAAATGAATTAATATTGACAAACCATCAACGAGGCTAATAAATGATTAGTTAAAGGCATACATACATCACATTACGGTTAGCATTAGCCGGAGCTTAATTACTTGTGGAGAGGATCCCATTAGAGGAGGTGCTACGTCGCCGTCACCCTCCACAGCCCTCTACTCCCACGGGGCTCCTGTGGCACCCCGTGACACTCTGGGGCTGTGCCAGGGTGGGCATCACCGAGGCAGGGAGTGGCAGAGGGATCCTGTCCCTGCCTGCTGCTCCATCCCATCCGTGTGGGAAGTTCAGCAGGCAGAGCTCTGGGCAGGAGGAATTTGACCCCTGGCCTGGCACGAGCTGCTCAAACACCCAGATCCATGAGGTCTGTGAGGAGAGACACCAGCAAATAAAATAGGCAATAAATAATAATAACAATATCATAAAATTTTCAAATTTATTGAAAACCGGTCCACTCGCCGAATATTGGATTTTTCTATTATTTACGCAGCTGCTGGTTTTCTGTAAATATTTAATGCCCCATGGATTTTTTTTTTCCAAAGTACAAATCTGAACAATTTCTAAATTTAAAATCCATTGCAAGGCAATGATCCTGCCCCCCTCCCTCAGTGGGAGCCATCCCAGAGCTGGGATGGGGCAGATGTGCACCCGCAGGTGTCCATGGAAACTCCTCCTGCTGGGGATCTCAGAGGGGACAAACAGGCAAAGGGAGACCTCTAAAACCTCCTAATAATCTTTTTGGTGTGTCCAGCAGTCTGTGCCACCCCTGCCAGGGTCCCCAGGCCACCATGCTGGTCACACTCGTGGTGTCACTGGGTCGCTGCTGTGGGGGCAGAAGAGCCCAAAAGGCAAAACCTGAGATGAAAGGCAGCGAGAGCACCAGGCTCGCATCCATATGCAATCGGGCTTGGAGAGGTTTGTTAGGACTAAAGAGGCGCTTTCATCCCTTCCCAAGGTGTTGTAATATATCCCCAGCTGGCTTTCATCTCCCCCTGATTGATACTCAGGGCTCTAATGAGCGTGACGGGAAAAGTGGCCGAGGCAGGGGGAGGGGGGACACAGACCCCTCTGCAAAGGTTTCAAAACACTTTCCGTGTTGCAGCTAATGAGGGGATCAGGAGGGGAGCTGGAGCTGTGCCAGGGAGTGGTGGGAGGACAGGGCTCCTTGAGGCCCTTGGGCGCATGTCTGTGCCCACCTCGGGGACATCGAGCCTGTGTGGCCGTGGGTGACCCCCAGGAGCATTTAAAGCCAAATTTGAAGTCTCACTTCCAGCCTCTCCAGCCCGGAAAGCCCCGGGCAGGACCCACACTGGAGCCCTGTGGGACGTGGGGTGCATGGAAGCTGCTCTGCTGTGGTGGCACCGCTGCCTGGTTTTTCAAGTAGTTGCTTTAAAGCCTCCCAAAACTCAGGGCCTGAGGCTTTAAAAACCAACCCCCAGCCTGGCCACAGGCAATGTCTGTCCAAGTAACTTCAGCTCCTGAAGCAGCTCAGGACTCCCAGGACCTCGGCTCCAGCCCTGCAGCTCCGTGGCTCTGCCCCAAGGCTGTCCCTGCCTATCCCATAGAGGGCTGGCAGGTGCTGCTGGGCATCCCAGGTGGAGGTGGCACAGGTGCTTCAGCCGCTGGCATTTCAGGATCCATCCCTCCCATCAATGACAGGATCCATCCCTCTCCCATCACACACAGCACCCGGCTGAGGGATCGATAGGATTTTATCTTACACTAGGAGGAGGAAGGTAAAAATAAACGGGAAAGTGAGGGAGGAGAGGACAGAGGAGCAGACAGAGGGTTTGGCACTGGAGCAGGGGCTGAGAAGTGCCTGGAGTGCAGCATCTCCAGCCCTGCTGGGTCCCAGAGGTCCCGTCTCAGCCGTGAATGCCCAGCTGTGAGCGCTGGGGCCAGATGTAAACACTTGCCCTGTTTCATGGGGCTGGCTCCTTCCCCGGCTGTTTTGCCTTTTCTAAGGAAGACCAGAGGTGGGAGTCGCTGTGGCTGCTTTGGGAGGAAAGGTTTTGCTGTGGGCTTTTACCACTTCTGACCAATTCCACAGGTATTCCCATTTATCTGATAACACCCTTTGGAACCCAGACCCTTCAGGTCCATCCCCGTGCCCCAGAGGAGCCCGCAGGGTGAGAATCCCAAGGATCCCTGGGTCTCACATGTGCACCGAGCACTGCCTGTGCTCAGCTCCTTCAGAGCTGCCATTCCACAGACCCTGCACAGCCCAAACCTCTGCGGGGAGCTGGTTTACAAGAAGAGGAGTGCTGGCTTCCCAAACAAGCCTCCCAGTCCACAACACATTTCCAGCCATACATAATCTAATATACGTTACCATAGCGCCAATCAATAACTCAGTAGGCCAGCTCCGAAATTATTCTCTTAAAGGGCCAGAGCTCCTCTTCCTCCCCCTCCCCAGGCCCTTCTGCCTCGTGTCACAGCCCAGAGGAGCCTCGTGTCCCCAGGTCTCACCTGCCAGGCAGGACACAATGCCGGGCTGGTGGTGACACCCTTCACCCATCACATCCCCTCCGTGCCACGTCCCTGTGCCCCACCGTGAGGGACATGTGGGTGCCATCCCCAGTGCACGGCTCTGCCACCACCAGCAACTTCCTCCCTGCTCTGCAGCTCCACATGGACACAGCTTTCCCCTTCTCAGCATCCCCTCATCCCATCTGCTCAACAGGACTCTTCAGGCTCTCAGGAGCAGAGGATGCCCAGCCCAGCGGCTCCCTGACTCTGTCACTGTGAGCTTGGGGACAGGGACCTCAGCTCCGGGCCAGCCCCCGCCCTTGGGCAAGCCCCCAGGGTGCTGCCCCTCTGCTGCCAAAGCTCCCGGGAGCACCTGGAGGGTATTTCCAGCCCAGCTCCCAAAGGAGCTTCTCCTCCTGCTCGAAATCCAAGCTGGGAAAAGCTTCCAAAGCCCCCAAAGTGTCTGCCACCCTCCCTGGATTTAACCCCACCGCAGGAAAAGTCCCAAAAGCCACTGCTCTGCACTCGAGGCATCCCGTACAAACCCAGCCTGCAGCCCGGATTGCCGGACCCGAGGCTGTGCCCTCCTTCCCCCAGGCACTCGTGGTCCCGTTATAAAAGTGACAGAGAAGTGGCAGCACCTGGAGCCGCTTTCTCAGGCGGCCGCGGTGTCTCCTCCCTGCGCAGCCCGGGCCAAACGAACCCTAGAGCCCCGAGCTGAGCCCTGCAGGGGGACTCACCCATTGAGAAATCCCTGAACACCCAAACCCGGCGGTGCCAGCCAAGGTCGCCTCCTCTGTGTCTCAGTTCCAGCAAAGACAAGGCAGGAAAAGGAAGGATAATTAGAAGAAAGCTGGAGAGGGGATCATCATCAGGAACTGGAGTGTCGGGAAAAGGGGGAACGAGTTCACGCTGAGAGAGTGGGTTTAGATCAGATATTAGGAAAATATTCTTGGCTGTGAGGGGGCACAGGGTGCCCAGAGCAGCTGTGGCTGCCCCTGGATCCCTGGCAGTATCCAAGGCCAGGTTGGACGGGGCTTGGAGCAGCTTGGGACAGTGGGAGGTGTCCCCTGCCCATGGCAGGGGTGGCACTGGATGAGTTTTAGTGTCCCTTTCAACTGAAACCATTCTGGGACTCTGTGACAATTAATAAGATCCTAATGAGCCTCAGCAAGTGGCATGGGCTGCAAAGTGCCTCATTTTGGGTGGAGTTTGGGAGCTTTCTGCGCTGACCGCGTGCTCCTTTTCATTGGCATTGCCAGAATTCGGATTCTCCCCCCTGCACTCCGGGCTGAGCATTCCACGACCTGGGAATGAGCTGGGGCTGCTGCTGCCAGCGGCTGTCCCGGGCTGCTCCCGCCTCCTCAGCACTACGGGAAACACTTTTGGAGGGATTTTAAGGTTTTGGTTATTTGCAAGCTCACAACAAAACACTCTGCGCTGGAAAAGGAGACGTTGGAGCTCAGAGCTGGATGTGGACAGGGTCCCCGCTCCGGTGAGCACCAGGAGTCCTCTTGAAAGAAAAGCCAACAGATTTTCGTAAGAAAACTGGGAATTTTTCTCCCCTTTTATTTCATCACACCCCAAACAGATTTTCGCGGAAACCCTCACCAAACACCCTCCCTGGGAACTTTGTGTTTGCCACATTTTTACCCCCGAGGTGCCTGACTGTGGGCACAGGTGACCTCGCCGAGCTGGGATCCCACGGGGGAACCCTTGGGCACAGCCTCAGGAGCCAAACCGCGCTTCGGGGAGAAGCTCCAGAGCCACAAGGACCCTCCAGCCGTCCCCTGCCCCGGCGGCATCCCCGGCCCCCGGGCACGGCTGGAGCCGGAGTCCCCAGGGACCCCTCTCGGCATCGCCAGCTGCCTTCCAGCAGCCCCCGAAGGGCAGCGCGGCCCCGGCAGCGCTGTCAGGCAGGCTCTACGTCTTCCATTAATTCACTTCACACTGTCCATATTGATCGGCTCTGCTCTCTCCCCGGTGCCCCCCCTCGCAGCCCTCCCCCCCGCCGGCTGCTGCACCGCTGGGCAGCCCAGCCTGCATGCTGCATGATCCATACAAACTCACTTACTCAGGGAAATCAATGGGCTCGAAAGAGCACACGCAGCAAGGCGAGGAGTCTGTCTGGGGATCGACCGCCCAGCAAGGAGACACAGAGAGCAGCAGCCCGTGCCCCGCCGCTGCCCGGCGCCCCGAGCGGCCACCCGGGGGCCGGGGGGTCCCGCTGCCACCCCGCCACACCCCCGGCGTGCCGCAGCCCCCGCGGGACGCTGCTGACAGGGGCAGCCATCCCGGGGCATTTCCTGCCGGGAAGGGATGCTTCACGTCGGGCAGGTGCAGGGGACGATCCCGCTGGTATCGCTGCCTCTTCCCCCCAGGTCCAAGAGGAAGCTCAGCCCCCTCTGATGCTCCAGCCAGCGCAGGTTCCAACATCCTCCCTTTGGTTCTCCTCAGCTTCAGCCGAGTCACGCTGCAGCCGTGCCTCAGTTTCCCAATGCTGATTCAGCAGGGCGAATCCCAGAATTCCAGTATTATTTGGGTGCCCGGGGTTGATGGGTTAAAGCCCTTCCATTCCACCCCTTCCACTATCCCAGGTTGCTTCAAACCCTTCCAACCTTGCCCTGGGCACTTCCAGGGATCCAGGGGCAGCCACAGCTGCTCTGGACACCCTGTGCCAGGGCCTCCCCACCCTCACAGCCAACAATTCCTTCCCAATATCCCCTATAATTCTACCTCCCTTCATCTTAAAGCCTTTCCCCCTTGTCCTGTAACTGGTCGCCCAAGGAAGCTGGAAAGATGTTCCTCTTCCAGCCAGTTTCAGGGTTGGGGGATGCCCTGTTCTGCCAGACCTGTCCACAGCCGCAATAACCGGTACTGGACTGAGGAGAAGCTAAAACTGAGGATTTTTTGCCCCCTCTCAGAGCACCACCAGCCCAATTTGCCCTGGGAAACTTGCCACTGCACAGGCAGCGCCGGGGTGATTAATAAATCCTGCCAGAAGAGCTGCTGCTGTGCTGAGTTTGCCCATCAAGGAAGGAAATCTTTATTTATATATATTCTATAAACTAATTTTTGCATCATTGCAATAAATCCATCTTCCAGCCGTCAGCTGCAATCCGCCGTCAGGGCCGGCCCCGTGCGGCTCCGGGCGGAATGCGGGGGCTGGGGGGAGCAGGAACGGGAGTATCCGGATCCTGGGGGGTCCCCGAGGTGCCCACGGGGGCTGGAGCCAAAATGGGAACTTGGGGCCGTGTCCGGAGGGCAAAGGAGCGGCTGGACCCACCCTCCAGGTGGATTTGTCGGGCAGGGGAACGGAGGGACCCCAGGGGCATCGAGGGACTGGGGTGCCACAGCACCGAGGAAACGAGACCCCCACGGGCTCGGAGCCGCTGCCTCCCCGGGGAGGAACTGGGGGAACTGGGAAGGGCCCGAGACGGCGCTGCCGGCCCAGTACCGGTAAATGCCGGCAATGCCCCGCGTGGCGGGGGAGCCTCTTCCCAGCAGCCCCCTCCCCTCCCCGAGGCAGTGTGGTTGTGCTGGAGACACCGTGTCTGTCCTCCGCAGGCTCCAGCCCCCGAGCAGAGCTGGGGGGAATGTGGGGTTCGGGGAGCAGCGGCGGAGTTACGGGGACAGCCACTGCCCCCTCTCCAAAGCCATCCCCCAGCACTGGGGTGTCCCTCGGGGGTTCGGTTTGGGGGACAGGAGGTGGCAATGCAGGTCCTGAGCAGCCTCTGCTGGGGCCTGGAGGCTTTTTGGGCTGGGACCTCGTCCGGAGGTGGCTGCACCCCAAGGCAGCTGCACCCCTGAGCCACGGAGCATCCCGAGATGGGAATTGCACGAGAAGTGGGGGTTCCCACCCCGCTGGCCTTCCGAACAGCCTGAGGGGTGTCCCCCCTCTGCCCTGCCAGCCCGGGCTGTTCCCAGGAGCAGCACCCCGGTTGGGGAAAGATTTCGGTGCCCCATCCCATCCCCCTGGCTGGGAACGGCTCTGCTGCCTCGTCCCAGCCCAGCACGGGGCCGGCAGCCGCGGATCGAACCCGGCCGAGTGCCCGGCAGGGCGGGCAGGGGCTGCGGGCAGGGATCCACTGGGGGATGAGTCTGCTGGGCCTCAGCCAGGCCAGGAGGGCCCGCAGCCGCGGCTCCAGCCCAGACCGGCGGGGATGCCGGGCGGGAGGAAGGCTCAGGGCAATGGGGGGATGGAGGAAGGGTGAGGAAGGCTCAGAGCAGGGGGGATGGAGGAAGGTTGTCATCAGCTCCCCTGTACAGCAAGCAGAACCCCCTGAGCCCTCCACAGGGAGCTTCCCCATTTTTTGGGGTAACAGGGCTGTCTGTCCCCTCCCCTCCAGGGCAGGGGGAGGCTGCTGGGGTGCAGCAAAGCCCCCCATCCGCCCACCCCTTCCTGACATTGTCTGGCGGGGTATGGGGAGGTTGGTGGGAGTCGTGGGTCATCCAAACAGGCAGGGGGACTGGGGAATTGGAAGCCCCCCCACCCAACCCTGGGCATGCAGACCCCCACCCAGCCCAGAGACCTCCACCCCAGCACGCCCCCCTGTCCTGAGGTCCCTGCAGAGCCCTGGAGGGACCCATCTTGGGGGACACTGGCACAGGCTTTGGGAACAAAACTCTGAGTTGCTTTTCGATCATTTTCCCCCTGTTTTGTCTCTTCATTCCCCCCTTTCCTGGGCCTGCCAGCCCTGGCACTCATTCTGGAGGTAACGAAGGGCCCTGTGCATAGCAATGAGATTGATTGACCCCGCTGACCCTGGCCAGGGCCAGGGTTCCCTCCAGGGCACCCAGGTCACCGGCTGCTGACCACCACTGGTTGCCACGGTGACACCAGTGGTCCCTAGGGATGGATGGGGGGCTCTGGGATGCAGGGAGCTGCTGGGGCAGGTCAGAGTGTCAAGGCTGTTGCATTAGTGGGATGCTACTGGTTTGGGGAGGGTGAGGGTTAAATTCCCAGCCCGGGTGGGACCCAAGGGCAGGTGCCTTCCAAGGGCAGTGGGACACGGGGTGCCAGGGGATGCCACATCACCTGTGAGGGTGGGTGTGGGGTGTTCTCTGGGGAAACTGAGGCATGGAGGGACACCTGGGCGGCACAGCAGGAACGCAGGAGTGATGGGAGCTGGTGGGGAGTGGGAAGAAAGGCCGGGGAGAGGGAAGGGCAGGCAGGGATTGTGGAGAGGGAGGGAAGCAGGGAGAGGTCAAGGGTGGAGGTTTGGGTGGGGAGTGCAGTATGAAAGGTGGAGGGGTGCAGGGCAGGATGGAGAGGTGCAGGGATGCAAGGGTGCAGGGTGAGGGGCTGTGGGGTGTGGGGCAGGGGGCAGGATGAGGAGTGGTGGGGTGTAGGGGTGCACAATGAAGGATGCAAGGGGGAAGGACAGGATGGAGGGGTGAAGTGTGAGGGGTTGTGGGGGGCAGAGCCGGCGGCAGAGTGAGAGGTGCAGTGTGAGGGGTGTAGGGTGCAGGGTGAGTGGTACAGGGTGAGGAGTGCAGGGGTGCAGGATGAGGGGTGCAGTGTGAGTGGTACAAGGTGAGCGGTACACGGTGTGAGGGGTGCAGGATGCGGGTCCCGCCCGGGGACCCCAATTCCTGGGCTCCGCTGCCCTCTAGCGGGCAGGTCCCGCTCCTCCCGGCCGCGCTGTCCCCGCGCTGTCCCCGCGCTGTCCCCTCTCCTGGGGGGCCTGGAGCCGCCCCCGCCCTGTCCCCAGGATCCCGCGTGGGGCCACTGCCGTCCCCCGGGGGGACACGTCGGGGACAGGTCCCGGGAGTGAAGGGGATAGGGGGAGCTGCGAGCGGGTCTGGGGTTAAAGCCACCCAACCCGGCCTCAGGGATCCCCTGTGCGGGACCCGCGGGCCATCGCCGGGGTTCCCTTTGTCCCCCCCCGGTCTCCCCTCGCCCCCCGGGACCCCCGACCCCCGGACCGGCGGCCCTGCAGTGCCCCTAGCGGCCGCCAGGTGACGCCACGAGCTCTCCCCGGCCACGGCGGGACCGGAGCGGAACCAGCTCCGACCGTGTCCAGTCCGTGTGTCTGTCCCTGTCTGTCCCTGTGTCCTGTCCCTGTGTCCGGTCCGTGTGTCTGTCCCTGTGTCCAGCCCGTGTGTCTGTCCCTGTCTGTCCCTGTGTTCTGTCCATGTGTCCTGTGTCCAGTCCGTGTCTGTCTCTATGTCCCAGTCCCCATGTCCTGTCCCTGCGTCTGTCCCTGTGTCCTGGTCCCTGTATCTCGCTTCCTGTGCCTGTCTGTCTGTCCTTGTATCCTGTCCCCGTCCCCGTTCTGTAACCTTCCCTGTCCCTGTCACCAGCCCTGCTCTGTCCCCAGCTCTGCTCCGTGCACTGTCTTGTCCCCAGCCCTGCCCCTGTCCCTGTGTCCAGCCCTGTCCCGGTCTCTGTCCCAAGACCCGATTCTGTCCTGTCCCTGCGGCCCTGTCCAGTCCCCGTCCCTGTCTTCAGCCCCTACCCGACCCCTCTTCCGGTCCCCAGCCTCGTCCCCCTACCCAGTCCCCAGCCCTGTCCCTGCGCCCAGTCCTGTCCCCAGCCCCGTCCCTGTCCCCAGCCCCATCTCTTGTCCCTGTCCCCAGCCCCGACCCTGCCCACCCCACCTCCTGACTCTGGGCTGGTTCTCAGCATTCCGCAGGGGGGTCACACCCCTAGCCCCTCTCCGCACCCTCCCTTGGTGGCACCGGCCGGGCTGAGTCACTCTGGGCAGCCCCGGCTCGGTGGCACCTGGGTCACCCGACGGCCGGGACACGCGGCCACACCTCGGGCTTCGGCCGGGGACGGGAAACTCTTGGTTCTCCTTCTGCCCTTCTGACGTGGGTGAGAGGTGGGAAGGGAGCGGAGACCAACCCCCGCCAGGGCCTGCGGTCAGGGCACATCTGGGGACCTGCTGGGGTTCAGCTGTGTCCCGGCAGCCGGGATGGGCCCCTAAACACCAGCCTGGAACAGTTACAGAGGCAAAGCTGGAGCAGGGGCACGGGGACAGCATCCCCCCATCCTCTGGAGCCTTCCTGTTCCCATCAGATACTTGGGGAAGTGACCCCTCCGCGTTCCGCGCGGTGCCAGCGGGAGCCGGGATGCGCGGGGCTGGCGAGCGAGCGAGGCAAAGCCCCCCCGCTGCCGCCCGGAGCGCTGCGGTTGGAGCCGTGGAGTGGAAGTAACAGGCGGTGACACCGCTGCCCAAAAACCGCCACCAGAACAATGGGCGGCAGCGCGGAGGACGCAGGAGCCCACGCCGCCCCCAACGCTCGCCCAGGAGCCGGGGACATCCTGGGGACGGCATGCACGGGCACCTGGCCTGGGCATCCCACCCGAGGGACACCCCACCCACGGGGCTGGGTGGTCCCAAGGGGTGACGGAGGCACCGTGAAGAAGGGCTGGAGCTCCCCGAGGGTGGCACTGGGACAGAGCGGGGCCATCGCAGCGGCCACACGCCCGGGGGTACCCGCCCAGCCCCGGGCTGAGCCGCCTCCGGCCCTAGCGGGGACAAAGTGAGGGAACAGAAAACGGCAGGAGAGACAACGGAGGAGCGGGGCTGCTTTGCCTTTAAAATAATGCAGCAAAATTAGCAGCTCTGCAGTCATTAATATGCAAAAATGCAAATGAGGAGGTAATTAAGCTGCAGTCCTCCGGAGGATATTTCCATCATAATGAATTCTATTGTCAGGGAAAGAGCAGCCAGGCAGATTTATGGTGCTTACATGAATAAAAAATATGACTATCCAAGTGGTGTCCTTGCTGCCGGCTGCTGTCCCCTGCCCCAGCCGAGGAGGGCACGGAGGACAATTCCAGGTCCCCAGCCGAGGACGTCACAGGGCACTGAGGAGGTGTCCATCCCTTGTGCCATCCCAACAGGCACTGCCCGTCGCCGAGGCACAGCAGCAGTCGGGGACTTGGCTACCTGCAACAGGGCAGGGGAAAAACAACTCCTCCCTTCCCTTCCCTCCGTGCCGTAGCCCCTGGCAGATCCCCAACGAGACCTGTGCCAGGGCCATGCTCCCCGCGGGCCACACAGGGACTGGGGACACCCAAGCCAGGAGGTGACTCTTCCCTGCGGGGCTCCGAAGTGTTGAGGCTCTGCCAGTGACACCCTGGGCTGGCCAGTGACACATCTCTGCAAGGACCCGGGGCTCTGAACACGTAGGGATCCTCTCGTCAGGCTCCCGTGAGAGCTGGATCATCACCCGGCTCATTCCTCTCTTCCCGCCTCATGAGTGCGCTGGGGGCCAGGACCCGGCCGAGTCTGGCACTGGCGAGCACAGGGACACAAGGACACCTGGAAGGTGGGGACTCCAAGGTGGGGGGACCACTCATGGGTACCCGCAGGATTTGGGGTGCTGTCAGCCAGACCTCTGAGCTGTGCAGGTGACTCCCCAGCCCAAGAGCCACCAGTCCTTGCCCATGGGGTCAGTGTCCGTCTACGGGGTCAGTCCCCTCCCTTCAGCCACCCGTGGGTGCCCCTGGGCAGCCCCCAAACCTGGCGGGCGAGGACTGGGGCTCAGCCTTCCCCTTTCATTCCCGCCAGCGGCGTCCGCCACGGAAAACAAACCGAAACCCACCCAAAACGAAATATTTGGCCGCTTGCCACCCTGCAGCTGCCGGCTCCGGCTCAGCCTGGCATTTTTCAAATGTCAAGGCAAAAGGCTGCGGGGCCGCCCGGCTCGGGGGGCTCGGCACCGGCGGGGGGCTGGGGACAGGAGGGGGACGGGAAGGGGTGAGGGAGAGGGGGAAGGGACACCCGCCACCCTTGCAGCTGTCGTTGTCACCCCCGAGGTGAGGTGTGGGCTGGGGGAGGCGCGGGGAGCCGCGCTGGGTGCGAGGGAAGCGGCTCCATCTTAGCATCGATGCTGTCGAGGCGAGAGAAGATGATTAAAGAAATAAGGGAATAAAAGCAGGAAAGGAGACAGGCAAACAGGAGCAGCTGCTCCTGGGGATGCAGGGCTCCTTTTTCGCTTTCAAAGCCACAGAAGTTGTCGCTCGCAGGCTCGGGACCCCCTCCATGGTCGCCCTGCCCCATGCTGTGGTGGCGAGGATGGCCAGGCAGCTGTGGCCGGAGGCTGGAGCCTCGCTGGCTCTCTGAGGATCCAGGGAGCCGGAGCTGAGCTCATCCCGGTGCCGGGGCATCCCCTCGGCTCACTCAGAAGGATCGGTGGTCCCTGTCCTGCACAACGCGGGATTCGGGGCTGGCGGGGGACACGGGGCAGGTGGAGCTGTCCACCTATCCTCATGGCTCGGCACAGCCGGGTGCCCCTGCCCAGGGAGGCTGAGCAAGCAGACACAGACCCTTGGTCCCCGTGTCCCCACCCGCCGTGTTGCCCCCTCTTCCCCCAGCCAGCCCCACCTCACACCTGAGAGCCGCAAACCTTCCCCTCCCGCTGGAGCCGGGGCACGGGGGGCGGGCAGGGCGGGCAGGACCGGCCGTGCCTCGATTCCTCCTCCCCGTGTTCTCCCTCTCGGTGTCGAGCAGGGGGAAATTGCTGCCTTTTCCCAAGGGAAGCTCAAAGCCAGACTGCTCCATCCCTGCGCAGGTGGGTTCTGTGGCTGCTCTGGGGGCACCTGCCCAGGTGGGTGACACCTCCACCGAGGAGCATCGGAGCTGCGGGGCCACAGTCGGCACTGCCACCCCCGAGTGTCCCCTCCCCAGCGCCCTCCTGAGCTGCATCAGGCCCAGTGGGTGCCAGCAGGGCTCTTTTAGGGGGTGTTTTAGGAATTTCGGGATGACTCATGGTCCCCTCCTTGCTGTGTTCCAGCCCCACATCCGGAGGGTTGCAAACCCTGATGTGGCCGAGGGTCCCGGGTCAAGCTTTCAGGGTTCCTGTGCCCCAGGTGGCCTGGGGAGGGATTCGTAGGTTATGGATGAGCAAAAGGGATTTGTGGTGGTGATGGGCAATAAATCAAAACCAGCCCTTGAGGAGCCCAGAGACAGAGAGGGCTGAGGGCAGACCTGCCCCATTTACCTCCCAGGCCTGAGGACAGACTCCCATGAGCTTAGGGGCTTGCAGGGTCCCTGGCCATTGTTCCAAAGCCGCCAAATCCATCTCCTGGTGGATTCGAGGGGTCAGGGTGGTGTGCAGACTCGAGAGAGGGGAACACTCATGCCACCACCCCAGAAGGACCCTGGATGGCATCAGGGCCTTTTTTCCAGTCACATACCCCACACAGCCCTGCAAAGGGTCGTGTCCCCACCCCGCTGGCCGTTCCCTGTCCCCATGGAGACACAGGAGATGTTCAGCATGACATGACGGGGGCTGTGGCAGGAGCTGGCTGGGAGAGGAGCACCGGTGTTTACATTGGGTGCCTCGAAACCCCCTCCAGCATCCCGGCCACCCTCCCCCTCCTCTTGAGCTCCTCTTGAGGTTTGAGGTGACATCCTGCCTTCTGCATCTCGCTGTCACCCTGCCCCGGGGGGGCCTGGAACCGCAGAGGCAGTGGAGGATGGGCTGGGGGTGCAGGTCCCCCTGCCCAGCTCCGGCTGCACCCAGAAAAATGGCAAATATTCAGTGTAATGACCCCCCACCCTCCTTGCACGGATGGGGGGCACATGGTGGGGTGAAAGGCTCACAGATTCCTTTCCTGAGCACCCTATCCCTGTCTCCTTCCACTGTTCTGGGGGAAACCATGCCAATATTTGAGTTTATAAACTAACAGGCAAGGGGAACAGCTAGGTCTGAATTCCAGTGACATCCTGCTGAGGAGAGGTTGGAGCAGCTGAAACCTTTTGAATCAGGGCTTTATTCTGGAAGCACAGGGAGGGGGGTAGGATTGGGGATAAACACCAGGTTTTGCCCCGCAGCCCATCCTGGCTGCCCCATAGCACCCACAGGGCCTGGGAACCTGCAGAGCTACAGCACAGCCAAAAACCAGAGAAATGGGGGAAAACAGAGACAAGGATGGTGCCAGGCAGCTCAGCCTCTCCTTCCTGGGATGCTGGGGGATGGATGTGGGCATGGGGGCAGGAAGAAGGATGGGAGTCTTAGGAGCACTCCCTGCTCCCCACACGTGTCTCCCACTCCTGTGATGAGCTCATGAGGCTGTGCCTGTGTGAGGTGGGTGCCCCACAGAAGAAGTGTGGGTGTCCTGGCAGGGGCACTGTGGGTGTCCCACGGGTGCTGTGGGTGCCCTGCAAGCAGGGGCAGGGGAAGCCGAGGCACTTGGCACTCGTCTCGCTGCAGCACAGCTCGATGCAGAGATAAGATAAGGTGTCTGAGGCTGCCAAGGTAAACTGAGGTCACTGCAAACCCCAGCAGGTGAACACGTCCCCACAGCCCCAGATTACACACACAGAAACCCAGACTGGTTTGGGCTGGAAGGGACTGCAGCCAGTGGCACCCCTGGCACCTCCTGGGGCTGGCAGAGCTGGCAGATCTGTCCCCAGCAGCTCCGGGGCATTCTCCACTGCAGCCAGTCATGGAAAGCTTTGGAAACAGCTCCGAAAGTCAATCCAGGAATGGCAGTCCTGGGTCTCGGCCACACATGAGGGCAAAGTCACCTTCCTGCCCCTTCCTCATCCTATTTTTCTTCCTTAAGCTCCTCATTTTAAATAAAACTGTCATGAAATCCCCTGACTCCTTGAGCTGGAGCTTTTGGGAGACCTCAAAAGAGGAGAAAACTCCTGGGTGTCCAAAACCTGGGTTGGAGGCGAGCCGGGTGCCCAGGCCAGGGGCTGCCTGTGGGAACGAGAGGCACATCCAGGGTTTGATAAAGGTAAAAGCCCCTTTGGCACCCCAAGACCTTCTCTCCCCCTCGGAGGATGCTCCCGCAGCCCCCCCGGATGTGGGTTTGCAGGGAGCAGGGTGGGGAGGGGCTGCAGGAGGTGGGGGAGGCATCACAGCCAGATTCGAACGGGAGCTGCCTGACAGATGGGGCTGCCCTACATTTCACGAGTGGCTGCCGTTAATCTGCTTCCTGCACCCTCCCCCAGCCCACCTCCCTGCAGCTCGGGGCTCCCCACTGCCGGGCCGGGGGGTGCCAGGGCCCTGTGGGAACACAGGCTGAGGGTCACGGTGCAATGGGGGTCACCAGGTGTCCCCCGACTTTGGGGAACCCACCAGCCCATGGCCAGGATTCCCTCCTCTATCCTAAACATTCCCTGTCCCTTGGGTGTAGCCCAAAGCCCGGCCCTGGGGTGCTCATGTCCCCTCCTGACCCTCCCGACAAACTCCTGGCCACAGCTGGGGACAGAAGGGTTGTGCTGCTGTGCATGCTCAGGGCTGAGCATCTCTTCAGCCTCTTCCTCTTCCTCCTTCAGTGTCCCTTAACCCACCTTTGGATTTCACCCCATGTCCCCAGGTTCACATGAGCCTGGGACTCACCTCACTGTGTGGTTTCTATTACTCCTCAAATGAAGCTGAAACCTGACATTAGATCATGAAACCCACTAAGGGAAGAAATCTGGGGAGGGAAGGGAAATCCCCCATTGGGTCCCAAAGAGGCACCACAGTGTCCTCTCCTTCCCCCCGAAGCAAAGGCACAAAGGCCACTGCGGTCCCGTTCCAGTGCTTGGATCAGCTCCACTTCAGGGCACATTTGCAGACTGGAACTTCCTGATCCTCTCCCACAGGAAGGATGAATTCACTGAGCTGTTTAACCTGAAGACTCAGGAAAAGTGCCCCAAGAATGGCCCATCCACATCCCAGTGACATCCAAAACTCCACTTCAGCCAAGCAAAACCTCTCCACCTCCTCCTGTCCCTTCCTCACTGTGCTGCAGCCACCCCTCTTTTGGGACTTTTCCGTCGGCAGTCCTGGGTGCTGCTCCCTTTCTTGTCCATGGGCAATATTTACCCTCAGGTTTGACAGCTGCCCTCAGATCCCGTTGTTTCCACCTCTGAAGATGCTGGATGTCCCATTTGGCATCTTGGACATTCTCTGTGGGCAAGGCTCCTGTCCCTGTCCCTTGCTCCACGTCTAACTCCTATGGCAGCTGTCTCCTTTCCTCCATCTCTCACCTTCCTTCTGCCTCCTTCCCTCCTCTCCTTCCCCCTGTCCCCATCCCCCTTTCCAGAGCCTCCTGTCTGTGCCTCTGCCCACACCAGGCTCCCTCAGCAGGTTCTCCCACCCCTTTTAAGTTTCTCCCACCACACGCCGCCACAGCCAACCTTCACCCCACACCCCGGTGGGGGAACACGGTCCCACCGCGCTCCCCGGGGCACCCCTGGAGATCCCCCAGCCTCGGGGGTGGGGTTGAGATGGCTTCTGGGGGCGAGGGCGCCTTTTCTTTCCATTCAGAGGAGATTCCCCGCCCCGTGAACACACACTGAGGGTTTCCTGCCCGTGGGCGGATTCTATCTTGGGCTGCAGCCGCGCAGGGGGACCCCACCTGGGGCCGGGGATGCCGCGTTTCCTCCTCCTCCTCCACACCATTCCCAGGGCGCTCTCATCACCCCAGGTCATTTTTTGTTCGATTTTAAGGCCGTTTTCCAAGCGCCCCGGGCAGGATCGAACTGCATCCAGGCAGGATCAAACTCCCCAAGGACCCCCGGGCTCTGCTGTGCTGTGGGGGATGATACCCCACTGCTCGGGGGATGCACAGCAGAAGGACCTGGTCCTCACCTGGGCTGCCCAGGGTGGGATTTCTGTACAACTAGATCATCTGAACGTGACAATTTGGGACCGCTTTCTCCTGAGCCCTGTGAGAGTCCAAAGCAGCCGAGACAAACCCAAAAGTCGCCCCTGGGAGCCCATCCCGGGGACTGCTCCTCACCACAGGGACTGAGAGGGAGCTGGGGACAAAGTCGCTGTAACGTGAGAGATGGGCGGGCTTCAAAAAGAGGGAAAAAAAAAACCAACTAGTTTTGAGGCCTTTCTTCTCTCTCGCTGTTGTTGTTGTTGTTATCCATAAATAATAATTAAACCACCATTTCCAGCCCAGGCCACTTGTTTTAAATTTCCTGGCTAAAGTGATGTAACAGCTGTGCGTGATGCAACGCCATGTGGAATGCATCATCCAGGAAACCAAAAACAAAATCGCTTTTCTGGCCAAGTGCTCGGCACAGCTCCTGCCCCCAGCCCCCAGCGCGGGGGTCCCGCAGCCCCCGCGTCTGGGCTGGACACCCCGATGTCTCCGTGGGTGACAGCTCGGGGTGCAGGGGGACAGCAAGGGGGGGACACAAGGGGGAGGCAGCTGCTCCGAGCCTGCTGAGCTCCAGGTCAGTTTTAACTAAAAACTTTACAAATCAAGAACTGGCGTTTTGCTGCGCACAAACAACCTGCACAAGGCTGACACGTACCCCGGAGCAG
The DNA here is from genome assembly GCA_034509425.1 of Eopsaltria australis. Lineage (NCBI taxonomy): Eukaryota > Metazoa > Chordata > Aves > Passeriformes > Petroicidae > Eopsaltria > Eopsaltria australis. Next base: position 145,387 of record JAVTVJ010000760.1, on the reverse strand, counting down.
AGGGGAGGGGCTGGTGGGCTTGTCCAGGCAGTTCGTCCCATTTCCTCCCTCTCCTCCCCCCAGCTTTGCCCTGCCCTGGGACCTCTCTGCAATTGCCAGGGGAGCAAAAAGCTGCTGGTGGCTTCAGTGCCACCCCTGTGTCCCCCCCACCACTGCTGGAGGGATGTGGGGGCCCCGTGGCTCAACCCCCTCCACCTGGCAAGGTTTAACTCTCCCTTGGCTTCCCACTGCTGCAGGAAAGAATAAACTCTCCATGATGTCCATGCCCATCCACCTGTGCCCAGTGCCAATGATGTGCCTTTGGAATGGGGCTGGCCAGAAAGGCCAGAGAAAGGGAAGAAAAAGAAGAGAAAGGGAAAGAGAAAAGGGAGGGGGGGGGGGAGGGGGGAGAAAACCCCCAAACAAAAAGAAAATCAAAAACCAACCCAAGATTGCAGTGGGAAATCAGAAGTCAGAGCTGAGGCATTTCGGCAGCCGGGGCTGGAATGTCTGACTCACACTGTGACTAAATGCAAATATGAGCTCAAACCTGCTCCTTAAAGTCCTCGGGATCCAGCGAGGAGCCCCGAGCTCCCACCGGCCCCATGCCAGTGACCCAGCCTGGCCAGACCCTGGCCACTCTCGGTGGCTCCAGGATGAACGTCTGCAGCGAGCAATGCCCTGCACGTCCTGCTTTGTCTTTGTTTCACCTCCCTGAGCAGGGATGAGAGAGAGCCTAGGCAGGATGGGGCCGCCAGACCTCACCTCTGGGTGGGACATGTTCACAACCTCAGTGTTATTTTCTTATTTATCAGCGCTACCAGTTGTGAAGATGGTGAAAACTGCTACCCCCATCCCAAAGGTTCAGAGGATGGAAACAATGAGAACTCGAGATGTTCTTGGAGTTCTTGGGAGAATCTTGATGGTTCTTGGGGCTGCCCTGTGCAGGGCCAGGAGCTGGAGTCTGATGATCCGTGTGGGTCCCTTACTGCTCAGGAGGTCCCAGCATCCTGTGGTTCTGTGTTGCCCACGCTGTGTTTTGTGCCCCTACCCCACCTCATGAAGTGCCCAGGGGATGCTGAGGTAGACCCTGAGCCTGAGGCTCCAGCACTTCTCCAGGTGGGGAATGTCAGCAGAGCCCCTCTGGTGTCACCTCTGGGTGGATGTGTCTGCACAGCATCCCTGTGGTGCCCCTTGTGCATCCCCTCATCCCCTCTGCTTCCTCCTGCCCTACCAAAATAGCTTGAAATGGGAAACTGAGGGGGCCATGCTGTGAACTGGAAGGGGGAACTTCTCAGCTTCCAAAAAAACCCCCACGATGTCAGAGGAGTTTTAAGCCTTCCTGGTTCCCCATGAGCAGGCCTGGGGACACACTTTTTGCCACCCACAAGGAAGGAGGCATTATTAATTATCGGCTCATTAATTACAGGCTGCAGAGTTGGGTGGGGAGAAACCTAAGGAGGTTCAACAAGGACAAATGTGGGGTCCTGCACCTGGGGAGGATCAACCCCAAGTGCCAGCACAGGCTGGGGGTGACCCACTGGAGAGCAGCTCCGCAGAGAAGGACCTGGGGGTCCTGGGGGATGACGAGCTGTCCCTGAGCCAGCAAAGTGTCCTGGGGCCAGGGGGGACAATGGGACCCTGGGGGCAGGGAGCGATCCTGCCCCTCTGCTCGGCTGTAGGGAGGCACATCTGGGGTGCTGTGTCCAGTTCTGGGACTCTTAAGAAGGACAAGGAGCTACTGGAGGGGGTCCAGCTGAGGCCCCAAAGATGATTTAGGGTCTGGAGCATCTGTGATGAGGAGAGACTGCAGGAGCTGGGCTTGGTTAGCCCAGAGAAGACTGAGGGGATCTCACCAACCCATACAAGTATCTCCAGAGGGTGTCAGAGGATGGTGCCAGACTCTGTTCAGTGGTGCCCAGCAACAGGACAAGGAGCAGTGGCCATAAATTAAACCACCAGAGGTCCCACCTCAACATGAGGAAGAACTTCTTTTCACGAGGGTGGCAGAGCCCTGGAACAGGCTGCTCAAAGAGGCTGTGGAGTGTCTGTCCAAGAGAGGGACACTCCAAAACCCACCTGGACGAGTTCCTGTGTCACCTGCTCTGGGGCACCCTGCCTTGGCAGTTGAACTGGATGATCTCCAGAGGGTTCCTCCAACCCCAACCATTCTGTGAAATGCAAATTCTATTTTCAACACAGACAAAGTGATCAAAACATGGTTGGGGCAGGAAAATCCCCTTATCGCTTTTACCTTAGACTGTTCTGGTCATGGATGCCTGTGGAAAACCAGTGAGGCTCCCATCCCATCCCATCCCATCCCATCCCATCCCATCCCAATCCCATCCCAATCCCATCCATCCCTTGGCTTTGCCCAGCCACCAGCAGCAGGAGAGCGAAGCTCCAAGATTTAATTACAATTGTTGACAGGGAAATTATGGCCACACATGCAAAATTATAATATAATTGTGTTAGGGAAATGTTTCATCTTCTCCCTGTCATCCCCGGGCACAGAAGGCGGAGGGGGAGCAGCAGGAGAGGGACGATGTTGGCAGGAGGCCTCACCGTGGGGGGAGTGGCTGGGCTCAGGGTGCTGGGGGTGACACCAGTCCTAAGGGCCACCGGGCACAGAGAAAATGCAGCAGAAGGTGGTGAACGGTTCAATTTGACAGAGCAGCAGCAACGAGGTGATGCTCGCCTTCCTTTGGCCAGAGCTGGAGAGGGACTTGGGACAAGGGATGGAGGGACAGGACACAGGGAATGACTTCCACTGCCAGAGGGCAGGGATGGATGAGAGACTGGGAAGGAATTGTTGGGTGTGAGGGTGGGCAGGCCCTGGCACAGGGTGCCCGGAGCAGCCGTGCTGCCCCTGGATGCCTGGCAGTGTCCAAGGCCAGGCTGGACGTTGGGAGCACCCTGCGACAGTGGAAGGTGTCCCTGCCCATGGCAGGGGGTGGAACGAGACGAACTGTGAAGCCCCTCCCCACCCAGTCCGGCCCGTAGTGACTCCATCCCAGCCCCGCGGCATTGCTGGGCCCGTCCGGGGCCGGCTCGCAGCCGCGCAGACCGGGCCAGAGCTCAGCGCTGCTGGGTGACCCCAGAAGCCACAGCGGGGCTGCTCCGGCCCTACCAGCCCCGGGGGCTGCGCTGTGCCGGGGGACCCGCCAGCCCCAGCGCCGCGGAACGTGCCCCCTGGGGCCTCCCGCAGGTCCCGCCGGGCCCCTCGGCGAGGCGCCCGTGGGGGGCGGCTGCGAGGCAGCAGCTGCCGGGCGGGGGCTGCCGCGGCGGGACCCGCAGGGACCCCGGCCCTGCCCGCCCTGCCCCGCCGGGGGCCCCGCCGGCGACGCGGGGGGAGCTGCGGGCGGCGACGGCAACCAGCGGCCGGCCCCGGCCCCGCCGCCCCGCCCACGTGCTCGGTGGGCGGGGACCGTGACAATGCGCGCCGTGGTTGGCCGCACCACATGCCAATCAGAGCAACGGCGCCTTTCCATTGGCCGGGACCCCGCTGCCTTATCAGTCCATCTCGCGGAGCTCCCGTGTCGTCACCTCTACTGCTCTGCCCCACAGTTGCCTGTCCCCGTCCGCTAGGAAACATAGTCCCCACCGTTCGGTGTCCCCGCCTCGCCGCCGCGGCCCCGTCCCGCCGGCCCCGGCGCAGCCACGCGTCCGCGGGTACCGCGGAGGGCGAGCCGCGCGGCATCAACCCCCCAAACCCCCGCTTTCCGCTGCTTGTACGGGCGGCGGAGGGATACGGCGGGGGCGGGGCTTTCGGCCGCGAGTCGTGAGGGCGTGAGGGGGGAGGCGGCAGAGGCGGGCGCGGGGGGGGCTGTGGGGGAGACGCTGTCGCTCCCGCCGGCGCTGCCGCCGCCGCCGCGGTGGGAACCATGCGGGAGCCGCGGGGCGGGCGAGCGGGACAGCGGCGGGAGGCGGAGCGGCGGCGGCAGAGGCGGCCCCGGCTGCAGTGGCAGCGGCAGCGGCGTTAGGGCCCTGCCCGGCGCGGGGCGGGGCCGCGGGGCGGGCCGGGGCGCACGCGCCGCCCGGTGCGGGGCGATCGCGCCGCTTCGCTACATTGTATCCGCCGGCGGCGGAGAACAATAGGCGCCGCCGCCGCCCCCGGGCCTGGGCGCCGCGGCCGCCGCCGCCCCCGCCGCGACCCCCGGCACCCTTCATGCGCTTCCACTGCCCCGGGCGCGCCGGGCCTGGAACAGGTAAAAAAAAAAAAAAAAAAAAGAAAAAAAAAAAAAAGAAATAATAAAATAATAACCGAGCCGACCCGGCCGCGCCGCCCCGGGGCTGCGCGGAGCAGGGGTCCGGGCGCGGGGGTGCCGGAGTTGGGGCTGCCGCTGTGGCGGGGCTCGGAGTGCTCGGGGCTGCGGGCGCGGAGCGGGACGGGACGGGCTCGGCGCTATTGTCCCCTCGGCAAAGTTTGCCGGGGCCGGGGGAAGGGGGGCGGCAGCGGCGGGGCGGGCTCGGGGGGCGTGCGGGGCGGCTGGGAGGGGGTGCGCAGGTCCCCGCCGGGGAGTGGGGAGCCGGTGCTCGGTTTTGCTGCGAACTTCATCCGAGCACTGCCCGCCGGCCGTCCCGGCCCGCTGCAGCCACCCCCCGCCAGGAATCCCTGAGCCCCTTCCCGGCTCGGGGGCTGCAGGAGCCGCGGGACTCAGCGCGAGGGCGGCTGCTTCGGCTTCCCCCCGCGGCACGGAGGGGGCTCGTGGGGGCCGCTTCGCCCTCATGCGCTCTCGGGTCTGCCCGCCGGGACCCCCCTGCCTACGGCGCGGGGGTCGCGGGTGGCGGGCAGGAACAACTTCACCCCCGACCCGCGCCTGTCCCGGGGCAACCGAGCCTTTGTCTGGGCTGGGGAGGGACCCCGGGGGCGCGGGGACATCTGGAGGGGGTCCCGGCCCCGCGGGCTGCTTTGGGGTCACAAAGTGTGCGTGGAATAAATAAATAAATATAACCCCCCCAGCCTGGCTTTGGGACGGCCACGGGTTTTGTTCGCGTTGTCCCCGGGTGCCTTGGGGGTGCAGCGTTTGGGAGTCTGGGAAGAGATGTACCCCCCTCCCTCCTTCCACGGATTCTCCGGGGTCTCGTCTCCCTCAGCCCCACTCGAGGCACCGGGGCAGAAGGTTGGGAAAGTGGCTTTAAAAACACTGACCAGATGCACTGTTGACACTTTGAAAAAGGCTTTTCAAAGAAAATGAAAATTAAAAAAAAGAGAAAATTCCCTGGCTGTTTTTTATAGTGGTGAAGGCTTTTTACACGCTGGGCTGATTTCAGCCTTTTTTTATGAAACTTCATTGAAATGTAGTGGCTGAACCTACAAACACTTTGGATCGTGTGGAGTTTTCTTTTTTCTTTACTTCTTTTTTTTGAACCTTACAACTAATGAGTTAAATTTATTGGCCAGCTGCCCTTTGTAACCATGAATGAGTTCCTAAAAAAAAAAAAAAAAAGCCAAAAAAAAAAAAAAGGAATCTTTTATCTCATCCCAGGCCTCTCTTCCTCCCTCCCAAAGAAATATTTTTCTATCATAGCAAGCTGGCCAAAAAGATCAATCTCCCTTTTGAAAAAAAATAATCTGTAAAATTAGGAAGAATAATATTTACCTATCTTGCAAGGTTGCCTGGAGGGCTTTATTTTTGCAAAAACACTCCGAAAACAAAATTTTTTTGTTTCCAGTCCCTTTTGGGAGCTGAGAGGTTCAGTTCTCACTGAGCACGGCCTGACTGGGCATCCCCAAACACAGCCTCTGAAAAAGCAGCTGCAGGTGCTCGGCGACCCGAAGGAAAGAGCTGTAACATCAGACTTTTTTTTTTTCACTTTTTTTTCTTTTTTAAACAAAACTCGGCAAGGACAAGAGAGCCTCCTGCGGGGAGCAAGTGTGGGGGAAGGCGAGGGGGCCAGCCGAGCCAGACAAGCGCCTGAGTGATAACTTGCCTGAACCCTTTGATAAATGAGTTGACTTTTTTTTTTTCCCTGTTTTTTTTTTTCTTTTCCCCCCTTCATTCGCCACACGCCAGGAACAGAATTGGCCCGAACTAGTGGAATTGGCAGCAAAAAACTAACATACAAGTGTGTCTGGTCAATAGAGCGCTTGTTCCTGCTGCTGGGTGCTGTGTGAGGACTCCGACTGTGCTCTGGCCCTGGAGTTGGACGCTGCAGACACGCTCAGGGTTTTTCTTTTCTCGCCCCTCTGCTCTGTCTTTTTAAAATATTCATCAATGGGGTAGGTAGTTTGCTGTAGTCATTAAAATATCTCTCTCCCCGCCCCCTCGCTTTCTGCAGGACTGCCACTGTTGAGTCTGTGGGAATATGAATCAGCAGCAGCAGAGAATGGCTGCAGTTGGGACAGACAAAGAGCTCAGTGACCTGCTGGACTTCAGTATGGTGAGCGAGCGCGGCCGGGGGGCTGCGCAGCCCCGGGGCTGGGAGCTGCACAGGGGAGGAAATGTGAGCCTGTAAATTGGACATGATGGGTTTCAGATGTGCCGTGTTTGTGTGCGTGCACATGTGCTGCAACTTGTTTATTTTCAAGTTAAAGCAAAGCCTCTGCCCCTCCTCTCCCCCTCTTCCCCTCAAACGTGTGTTGTTCCTTCGCAGGGAGGGCAGAGAGGTTTCTTTTCTAGATGGGAAATTTTGGGGGAATGAACAGAGTTGTGTGTTCTCTGTTTAAGTGCTCACTGGGTGACTGTTTCTGCAGCCATGCAGAGATGTAACTTCAGTAGCTGATTAATCAATCTTTTTTCCTCTCCCTAGATCCAGACTATTAAACTTTTGCTCCCACAGGTTATTTTGTCACAGTTTGAAATGTGTCCAAGCTCTCCAGCGCGTTATTTTTGCAGGAGTTGGACACTTGTGCTCCCCATGCTCTGCTCTTCTGTATCCTGGAAACCTTGAGCTGCATTTAGGAGCTGTTTATTTTCAAAGAAACAGGACCTAAGAGTTCCCCCTGAAGGGTGTGCACAGCTCAGAGGGAGGAGAAGTCCCTTTAGTCACAGCAGATCGGGGTTAGTCCCTGGCACATCTCGCTGTGGCATTGCCAGCGGTGCTGCCTCTCCTTGGCAGGTGACTCGTGGAGGGCAGAGCTGGTGTTCAAAGGCAAATAACTGTCTGTTGTGTGCTGCACCCTCATGGCACTCGAAGTGTGTGTCTTGCTGTTGAGATAAGCAAACGTGCTGCAGAGATAGAAACAACAGCTCCAGGAGGGGGAATGGCCATGAGAGTCACCCCAGCCTGGGTCATGCAGCCCACAGCCCTGCTGGGCTGATGTTCCTGCCCCTCAGAGGAGAAGGGACCAAAAGCGGTGGCAGAGCTAGGGTCACTTGCTGTCCCGGTGGCTGTGACACCTGTGGATGTGCTGAGGCTCATCCGCTTTTCTGCATCTGCACGCTGAGGTTCAGCCCTGGGAAATAAACCTTGTTCTACAGCTGGGCGCTGTACCTGTCCTGACAGGGCTCTGTGCTGGAGGGGGGGGCAATGGGAGGGGTCTCTCAGCCCCCCAGGAGCAATTCTGCAGGAGAGGCCCAGTTCTCCCTGTTTTGTACTTCTGTTGGGAGGCTGGTCCCATGAAATTTCTGGTGATGGGCTTTTCTGGTAGAATGTTTAACAGTGGGTACAGGGACTGCAGCGATGGTATCCCTGTAACACCAGCAATCTGTTCAGGGCCTGCTGTGGTTATTTGTCCCTCTCAGAGGTCCTGCAGGTTGGCAGGAGCCCTGAGGCTTTCCATCAACTGCACTTTGGGTCATTAATCCAGAATCTACTCCCTGATGGGGGCTGCAGCTTTTTCTCCTCAGAAAAAAAAATCAAATTCCATTCACCATTCAGAGCTTTAAAAAACCCGAAGACCACCTTTTCCAATTTAACCCACCATCGTCATGTGCATGCCTAGAGCTGTATTCCCTGGAGGAGTTCTGACCTGGTCCCTCTGTACACAAACGTTTCTGTCCCTGGAGGTAAATCCACACCAAAAAGCTTAAATTTGGGTTCAGATTCAACGCTCTTACACTGTTGTAATTCTGGGAAGGACCAGAACTCATCCTGTGCTCCTCCAAGGCTGGTGTAGAGGTGCTGGGGGTAGCTGCTCACAGCATCAGGGCCTGCAAATGTCATTTGCCAGCAAATGACTCGAAGACATTCCCTGCAGGATCCGTTGGCCGATGGGCTTCGGCGCAGCCTGGACTGCAGCCAGCTCTGTTTCACAAACCCTCATCTCCGCACACCCTTCTCCTCACTTTGCATAAAGGGGATATTAACATTTCTCCTCAAGGATGACACGCTGAAACGGAAAGGCTTCCTAGACAGTAGATGAGTCTGTTGAAGAGGTGCTCTCCCTGTGTCCTTGGGATACAGGATTTTTGACCACAAAGCTCACTCTTTCAAGTGTATTTGTATTTTTCTTTGAATAAACAGGAGTGGAGCATTGGTTCAGTAATCCTCTCCAGGAGAGTAGAGGGGAGGGAAAAGTAGAGATACTCAGAGCAGCTGGAAGCATTTGCCTCAGTATTTTGATTCCTTTTTTCTAGGGAAAATGTGTTCAGCCCAGTAGTCTGTGGTCCAGCCCTGCACAGTGTTTTGCTGTGCATGGAGGGAATTTTAAAGCCCTAAGAGGGTGGCATGGCCTGCCAGGAGTTCCTGGGGTCAGTAAATGATAGGGTTGTGTGAGATGCTGCAAACTGGGCTTGCAATCCTGAAAGAAGAGACTCATCCCCTCTTTAATAGATAAATCTCTTGGGTAGATATTGAACTCCAAAGCACTCAGCTAAAGCTTTGTGCCACTATAATTTGCCAAAAAGGGCAAAAATTGAAGGAATCTGTAAGTGGGCAGGAGTCAGAGGAAAGGCCCAGTGACGCTTTGGGGTGTGCATGGCAGCACACTTACCTCTACCCCCAAATAAATTGCCTTTTCTAATTGCCCCAAAGTGCAGGTAATTTGTAAGCTTGCCTTTACCACTGCTCCCTGGCAGGAGGCCCACATGGGTTGGCAAATCTGGAGAGGAGCCTTTGAGAAAGCATCCTGCCTATAGACCTGAGTGGCCAGCTCAGCCTGTTGATTAGGCTGAGCTTTGGTGTCTGTCAGGCTTTGCAGCTCAGCCTGATGGGCACAGGTTCTGTATGGGGAGAGCTGCCCTTGGCCTGTGCTGTCGGGAGATGCTCAACCACAAGGACTTGGATATGAGGAAAAGATTCTTCCTCCAGAGGGTGTTGGGGCATTGACCAGGCTTCCCAGGGAATGGTCCCAGCCCCAAGGCTGCCAGAGCTCCAGGGGCGTTTGGACAGGGATGGATTGTTGAGGTGTCTGTGCAGGGCCGGGGATTGGACTTGATGTTCCCTGTGGGTCCCTTCCAGCTCAGGATATTCCAGGATTTTAGGACTTTTTGTGGTTCCTGGTTATCCCAGGCAGTGTCTCACCTGTGCTAGCACTGGTGTGCAGTGGGAAGGTGCCACGCAGGTGTCCTGGCTGGGCTGAGCTGCTCTGAAGGACAGGCACACCCCAGGCAGGGGACAGGGCAGCAGAGCAGCCCAGGGTGTGTTGGTGCTGCTGAGTGCCAGCCGAGCCGGGAGTGGCCGCGTGTCAGTGCCAGCCGGGGGCTCTGGCAGGAGTGAGGTGCAGTTAACAGCCATGATTATTAGCAGAGTATTAACCATATGCTGCGGGGAGCTGCCTGGCAGAGGGGGTTTCTGGCTCGGCACAGGGTGGGCAGGGGCTTGAGCAGTCACACAGGACCTGCCGCTCATTGCTGCTCCCGCTGCGCCACAGCTCTCGCGGCTCCAACCCCGGATCCGGGGGTGGGAGCCAAATTGTTGGCAGCAAGCAGGGCTGGAATAGCTCCTGCTGCTCTGCTGGAGGATGCTGAAGCCGTGCCCTGCTCCGGCCAAGGCCCAGTGCCTGCATTTCCACGATAAAACTCCTGAGTTTTGTTCAGAGTGAAGCAGTTGTAGAGTTGGAAGTTTGACTTCACATCACAGTGGGCATTTGGAGCTGTAGTCAGGAAGGTCTGTCATAAGTGAATATGTATAAAATGTCCTGCTGGCAATGTATTTTGAGTCAAATTGCCTCTTCTCCCCGAATTAATAGCTGGATACTTTCCATGCTGCAAAATAGATTTCAGGTTTGGAGTTCAGGCCTGAGGTTGGTTCAGCCTGGAGTTCATCAGGTGGGAGAGGGGAGAGAGTGAGCAATGATTTACTTTGAAAAGCGATGCACTTCTAGATGTGCATAATAAATGTAATGCTGCTTGATGTTCCTCGTTTCTGGCAAATTCCCTTTCTTCCTTAGGAATTTGCTGTATGAAGTGTGGGGTCTCTTGGTTACCACCTCCATAGGGGAGGGTGAAGGCATTTGCATCTTCCCATGCTCTGAATTCCCCTCTTTTACCCTGGGAGAAATGGAGGGACAATAAATTCTTTGGGAGGGGTGGAAATTGACCTAGGTGGGAATGCAGAAGTTGTTGTCAGCTCTCAGGGAGGCTGGAGGTAGGACCTGAAAAACCAAATACAGCAACTTAAGATGGGGGATTTTACATAACGGTTTAAATCTACATTATTCAAATCTAACAAAGGCCAAGTAATGACCCGATTACAGCTCTTGAGAGCTCATGCTTGGGTCCCTCCTCAGTGCCTGGGTCCCTCGGTAGGTGCCAGCTCTGGTTCATCTCCTCCCTCCCCCCAGTTTATTTTTAAAGCAACATTTAAAAGCAGAAAGGAAATTTGCAGTGGGTGGATGAACTTTGCCTCTCAGTGACACACGCCAGCAAAGGCACTTCATGTATGACTTGTGCCGGGCTCCTCGGGGCAGCTCCAGCCCACACCACGGTGGAAAAAGAGGCTGGGAGCAAGAAAAAAGCCCAAAACACCTCCTGGGGGTGGCAAGTGATAAGCGTGGAGGGGTTCCCCGCTCTCCATCACCCTTCTTTGACAGCATGAGGTTGTGTCAGGGGGTTGGGATGGATCTCAGGGAAAGGTTCTTCCCCCCGAGGCTGCTGGGGCACTGCCCAGGCTCCCCAGGGAATGGTCCCAGCCCCGAGGCTGCCAGAGCTCCAGGAGCGTTTGGACAGCGCTGCCAGGGATGCTCAGGGTGGGATTGCTGGGGTGTCTGTGCAGGGATAGGGGTTGGACTCGATGATCCCTGTGGGTTCCTTCCAGCTCAGGAAATTCTGTGGTTTAGCATCCCCACTTGCCCTGTTGCAGGAAAGGGTCCATAACTCCTAAATCCCCTGGGGAGGGAGAGCAGGAAGGTATTGCATCAGCCTCAAAATCTCTCTCCAAGCAGGTGGAGGAGGGGAGGAGTTCCCCAGGCTGAGGGGAAGTGTAGGGGTATTTTGGGGGTTCTGGACATTGCTGTCCTGAAGGGACCCTCCTGGGTGCACAATGGACCAAGGCTGTTCATTTTCTCCACTCGTGTTTGCTGCTCAAACCTTGGGTTTTTCAGCCTTAGCAAGCACTGAGCAGAAATGCTCATGAAAAGAGATAGCAGGGTTGGTTTTCTGTTTGGTTGTTTTTTTTTTTCTTTTGATTTTGTGTGTGTATATGAGTGTGCTTTTTGCTTGTTGGTTCACGGTGCATCCCTTCCCCCCTGCTCGCACTTGCAGACCTGCCCCTTGCCACTTGGCAAAAAGGGAGTTTAATCTCAATCTTCTTCCCTATCTTGAGAAGAGGGAGTGAGCACAGGCAGGGTGGGATCAGCCACCTAAGTACCATTTCCAGCACTTTTAGAGATTCTTGCAGAACCCCCCCTGCCCTGCAGGGGGGAGGGGGGCACAGGGAAACCCTGCAGCGGTGCAGAGGAAGGCAAGCTGCAATCTTTGGGGTTTGTTTTTATTTTCTAGCCCAACTTCCTGAGGAAACAAAGCTCATCCGATGGTGGGGCTGCTGGGCCACCCCAAACACCTCAGGAGCTCCTGGGGTGAGCAGCAGCCTCGGGGCACATCTGAGGGGGCCAGGGGGCCATGGGCAGGCAGGTGAGGGCAGGTGTGTGCAGGCAGCCAGGGTGAGCACTAAACACTGTTTACACCTTCATTTAAATCTGTGTATAAAACATCTACACCCTGTGCATGCATACATATGATCCCAAATTTGTGCTCTTTATGAATGGCAGTTGGTTCCTTAACTGCTCTCTTTGCATCTCTACTACATTTAACTGTTTTTTGTTGTTTTTTTTCTCCTCCCCAGCATTTGTGAAAACAAAGCTGGGCAGACGGTTCTGCACAAAGGAATGTTTCTGACCACAGCCAGACATCAGCTATGTCAGGGCATGAAATGCTGCCTTTCTGTAGGCTCTTGTGCCATTACATTGTTTAATCTTCAAAGCATTAAACTTTTGAGTTACTCAGACATTACAAAGCTAAAAATAATAAAAATTCAAATGACTTGGTGGTGAAAGTATCTTGAGTAGAAAAAGGATATTAAAATGTTAATTTACTAAGTGTTTTCCCACCAGTTGTTTTATTGGCTGAAGCTCCATTTGTGTGCAGGAGAATTAGTTTTCTTTTCTGCTGCACGCAGGTGCATGTAAATTATTAAATAGCAGCCTCTGAAACTCCCCCAACTTTTATTAAAAATATTTATACAGGTTAGGTGACGAGGTGTGCAGTATTTTTGAGGAAGCTCCTGGCAGGAGAGGCTCAGTTGTGATAATGAAGCTGCAGCAATAGAGCAAACAAGTCCCCAGAGCAACCAATTCTGTGAAGTATATTAATTTTTTAAATCATGAGTAACTGTCTTTGCCCTTGGAGCAGCTTCTCCCCCCAGGCCCCAGGGCTGTGTCAGGTCCTGGTGCTGCTGGAGGCCCCAAAGCAGCAGAGTGGGAGCTGCTCCATGAGGCTGGGGGCTCATCCTTGAGCCCTCCCTGCTCATGGCAGCCGGACCCACGGGCAGCCCTTGTCCTGCCCAGGCACTGCACGTGGCTGGAAGTGTGGGATGGGACCAGGACTCCTGTGGGAGCTGGGATAATGAGGGATAAAATGAGCTTTGCTGTCATTATCCCGCTGGCTGTTTATGAATGGAGTCAGCCTTTCCCCAGGGCTCACCTGTAGCCAGGGTGAGCAATTTTGGGATGAAACTGTTGGTTTGGAGCACAGCAGGGTTGCTCCTTGGCTAGTTTCCAGCTGCCCCTGAGGAAGCAGGGGTTGTGCTCGTGAGGATGTGTGTGTCAGAGCAGGGTTGTGCCTCCCTCCTGCCCCTCCTGAGCGACGGAGCAGGGACACAAGGAAAGTTTTTTGCATCAATAGCAGGCTGCTCTCCCCCCTTCCCTCCCCCAGTGTGACCCCTTTGCAGTGGTACAGTAAAGCCAACATACTGAAATCTCTTTTCTCTTCCCTTCTCTCTCATCTTCTTGTTTTTCTAGATGTTTCCTTTGCCAGTGGCTAATGGAAAAAACAGACCCACGACCCTTGCAAGCACTCAGTTTGGAGGATCAGGTACTGTCATCTTCCTTTTTTTCCCCTCTTACACCATAATGTTTCTTGCAATAAATTTGTGCTTGGTTCCAGAGACACTGTGGGGGAGGGGGTTCTGTACTTTGGTGATGTATTTTTCTGGTGGTGCTCTGCTGCTGTTTCTCTGGATGGTTTCCTTGTTGCTCCATGTGTCTCTGGGTGGGCAAAGCTGCTCTTGCTGAGCTGTCTCCCGTTAAGAAGTTGCTGCCTGAGCTGGAGGTTGTTGTCCCACTGCTCCAGGAGCCTGGGAGCAGACAGGGCTGTTCTCTAAGCTGCTTAGAGTTGTCTGCACTGCCCTGGAAGACTTTTGCTGTTCCCCTCTGAAGACAGAGTGGTGGTGGCTCATTCCTGGTGCAGTTTGGGTGTCTGCTTCATGCAGCCTCTCCAGCAGCTCCCTGCTGTTGGGTGGGATCTCAGCATTCCCAAAGGGATCTTGCAAAGCCCTCCATGGTGCTGAGAGGGGACCAGGGATCCAAGAGCTTTGGGAGCAGGGCAGTGGGGAGGAGTGGGCTGGAGATGTGGCTGCAATTGCAGACTGAAAATGTGCTGGTTGATTTGAGGCTCAGGTGGAGAATTCCTGGATAGTGCTGTGCCATGGTTTTAATGCCCAGGGAAGCTGCTCTGTGCAGGGCTCACACAGCCCCTGGCATGAGGGAAGTTGAGCTAATTTGCCCTTCTTGCTGAACATTTTGTGGATGGTTAAAGCTTGACCTTCCCTACCCTGGGCTGGCTCCAGCTGTGCAGGGAAACTCTGGGCTGTGCTGTGACACTGGGAGGCATTCCAGAGATTGGGCTGGGATTTCTGGAGAGCAGCTTTGATGCCCCAGTGGGACACTGGGGAACCTGCAGCAGCAGAGTGGGGGATCTGCCCTGCCCTGCCCTGCCCTGCTCCTGCCCTCCTGGACCAGGGAAATGTGATGCTCTCAGACAGAGCTGTTTAGCTGCGTGTCAAGATGGTTTTGAGCAAACACTTTTGCAGGGAGGGAAGCTGTTGAGTGGGTGCTGGAGGAAATTGGAAGGGAGAAAACTCTCGGGTTAACCCAGATAGAAGCTGATCTCTCCAGCAAGTGTTCCTTGTGCACCTCGTGCTGTTAAAATAATCCACAAAAGACGTACTACACGCTGGGAGGAGAAAAGCAGTGCAGGAGCTCCCATTAATCCGTTTCCTGCTCAGAGCCTGCCTTGGCTGCCGGATCTGTGGTGCTGGCCAGGAGCAGAGGCTGGAGCTGGACCCCCCTCTAGCCCAAACGACACCAAATCTTTGATTCTCCTCCACCCCTTCTTTTCTTTCGGGTGAGTGAAAGGTAATGTTGACACCACCCTTCCTCTGGGCTGCTGCTCTCTTAGCCTGACTGGGAGCAGTTCATAAAAACAGAGCACTGATGTTATACAACTGCACTGAGGGACGTTGCACAATCCCTGCTGTCCCAGCCTCGGACGCAGCAGAGATTCCCTCATCCTGCCATGGGCATCCTGGCTTGGGAATGCAGCTCAGGGCTGGGTGTAGGGCAAGAGCTTTGCTCTAGGAATAGAGTTATCCCTTGCACAGCTGTCCTTGGCCTCACCTGGAGTTCAGGGGACAAATTTCATCTGAGTGTCAGCTTTGGGACTTCTCCCTGCTCGTGCATCTTTGGCTTTTTGCTGATGGGGTGAATAACTGCAGTATGACATCAGCGAGTTGTGCCATGCACAGGGCTGTGCTCTGCCTGTTAGAAGGATCCAAGGGGTCTAAACAAGGCCCTAGAAAATGGCAAGAGGTTGTTCACACAGTTTGTTGGTTTAGCTTTATTCACTGTTTGACAGTAAGGTGCAATCAGAATTGTAGAATTGTAGAATCACAGAATGCTTTGGGTTGGAAGGGACCTTAAAGCTCATCTGTTTCCACCCTCTGCCATGGGCAGGGACACAGAATCACCGGGTTGAAAGAGACCTTCAAGATCATCGAGTCCAACCCCTGCCCTAACACCTCAACTAAACCGTGGCAGAGTGCCACATCCAATCTTTTTTTAAACACATCCAGGGATGGCGACTCCACCACCTCCCCAGGCAGACAATTCCAGTACTTTTATCACTCTTGCCGTAAAAAACTTTTTCCTAACATCCAACCTATATTTCCCCTGGTGCAGCTTGAGACTGTGTCCTCTTGTCTCCAGTCGCTGCCTGGAGAAAGAGACCAACCCCCACCTGACTACAACCACCCTTCAGGGAGTTCTACGGAATGACACCTTCCACTGTCCCAGGTTGCTCCAAGCCTCTTCCAACCTGGCCTTGGTAATCGCCCAAGGTAGTTCATCCTCCAAGACATAGGCAGCCATCCAACTCAAAATTTGATTTGGAGCCATCATTAACCCTGATATGATCAGAGGGTAGAGAGCAGATGGTCCTTTGATTTCAGGATCTGGACTTTCAGGGTAAGCAGAGGACCTCACAGCCACACCATAACCTGGACCTGGAGGTGATCACCCTAAATCTTGCCATGCAGGAAGGCCTGGGCTTCATCTTTAATATGCCATGTGTGCTCCAGCACTTCTCAGTCAGGGGCCTGGACCAGCGGTGAAGGCAGTGCAGCACTTCCCCTCTGCCTGCAAAAGAGAAGCAAACACTGATTGTCTGAGTCTTAGCTCGGTGCTGTGTACCACAGTGGCATTATCTCTTCATTTGGGCTTATTGTGGTAACCTCAAGATAACAAACTGATGTTGTCTCATGTGCCAGATATATTGGTGTTTTAGCCTTCTTCCCACCCAGGATGGGAACCTGTCTCTGGGTTGGGAATTCACGATCTCCCTCTTCCCATCTCCTTGTGGAAATGCTGGGGCAGTGTGCAGCTTTTATTCTTTTTCCCCTCCAGAGGAGCGTTATCTCCAGGCTCTTTCCTCCCAAGGGAAGGAGGGAAGGGAGCAAAGCACTGACTGATCAGTCCTGGCTCAAATGAGATTCTTGCTTCCAAAGTCCAGCTGGCAAATAAAGGAGCAGAGGCATTTGAAACAGGGAATCCCAGTGATAAAATTGCCCCAAATTCAGATCCCTTTCAAATTCAAAATTTCTTTACCAGAAGTGTTGTTAACCATTGGCACAGGCTGCCCAGGGCAGTGATGGAATCACCATCCCTGGAAGTGTTCAGAACAGGTGTTGATGTGGCTCTTGAGGAAATGCTTTAGTGGTGAACATGGTTCTGGGCTGACAGTTGGACTTGAACATTCTAAAGATCTTTCCCAACCTTAAAATTCCATGTTTCTGATAACTGCCCTGGCCAAGCTGCTGGTGGCCCCTTTACCAAGGGACCCCCTTTTTGTGGCCCAGTCCAGAAAAATTCAAAGTGGTCATGCAAACCCTCCAGCTCTGAGATCCCTTTGCTTTCCTATTTGCCTCCTGCTTTTATTTTAAGTCCTGCCACTGTTTGCCTCATTTCTGTCCTCAAATGCTCCGGGGAGGAACTGGTTTCTCTCCCCCGCCGCATGGACAATTCAGCACCTCCGCTTTGCCTTTTCTTGGCAAGGAGAGACCCAACAATTGCCACAAGGATGGAGCTGACGTCACCCAGCCCGTGGCTGCAGCATTTATAGCACATATAGGTCACCGCGGGAAGTTGGTCTTCCTGGGGCTGGGAGATGCAGCCGGTGTTTTCCAGCATGGGCCGTTTGCTGCTGGGGTTTTATTTTAGCCAGGATGCTCAGCCCGTGCGTGTTGTCCTGCTCTTCAAAGGGTTGCACTGTCCCCTCCCTAAGAAGTGTTTGTTACTTGCAGTAGCAAAACATCCCAAAGCGTGTCCCCCGTCGTATCATAGTTCATAAATGACTAATCTGAGCTGCAGCAAGCTCCCTGCCAGCACTTCAGTGAGCCCTGCCTCAAGCAGGAAACCACTGGGGCTGAGTGTCACATGGAAATGACCATTTTAATTGACATCGAGTCAGTGGGAGTGGCCGGAGGCAGCAGAGTTGTGCTGTGGCCTGGTGGCTGCTGGGTTTTCAGCGAAGTTGGTGCATGCTGGCTGCACCTTTGCTCCAGCAAGGGAGTTTGGGTTCTGCAGAACAGGGAAATAAATCCAAGGCATGTGGTTGTACGAGGTAAAACATCTGGAGCAGCACACGAGCAGCACTTCCACCTGTGGGTAGTGTGGAGGGTGTGCAACCATCTCCCCTCCCATCCCAAAAGGTGTGGAGTGCCAGCATTGGGTCCTGTTGGGATGGGAGTCCAGGGGTCTTCTGCTGACAAATTATTCTGCTCTCAACAAGAAAAACCTCTACTATTTTTTTTCTTTTTGTCCCATTTTAAATAAGCAAATTCAGCATTAAGTGCCTTTTCCTTCATGCTTTGTGCCAAAGTGGGTTGGGTTCTTTGCTTGGGCTCATGGGTGGGTTTGGAAGGAAAAGTCCCCTCCTGGCCCGTGCTGTGATTCCCACCCTCAAAATTCACTGGGTGCTTCCTTGCTCGTGAGCTGAGGCTCCCTGTGAGAGAATTGCTTTGATCGGGGGAAGTTCATCAACTCCATTTGAAGCTGGTGAAGCAGGGAGTTTTTCAAAGGGTTGCAAGCTGGTACATGTAACAAATTTTAAGTTATAGTGTGGTGAACAAAGCAAATGGATTCTCCCTGGAGGGAGGTGAGCCCGGATCCCCTTTGAAACCTGCTTTAAACAATGCACAAACTTGGATACCTGTGGCAACAGCACTGAGAGTCATAAATTCTCTGAAAGCTGGGGTTGTCTCTTTAATTGGTGCTATGGGGGAGCTGTTTGAAGGTTTAATTATTTAGAGTGTGCAGGCAGCCTTGTGTTGGGAAGCTCTGAGTGGGATGGGCAGGGTCTGGTGCAGCAGGATGGTGCTGGGCTCCCCTCTGCTCCTGGAGCTGAGTGGTTTGCAGGGCCACCATGGCAGGCAGGGCTGGGAAGAGCCAAGCACAGCGTTTCTGTCCCCGTGCTGTCAGCAGTGAGTCCCAGGCTGCAGAAACCCATTTGCGACTGTTTTCCATAGTGAGGAAAGCAGGAGCTTTTCTTAGCAAGGCTGTATCACGTTTTCCTACTAACTGCTTCGAGTTCCCACATGTTTTGCTTATGCTGAAGTGGGAGTGCTGGGCTCCGCTTGCTATTTTGATGGATGATGAAAGGCAGACATGAGGTGTGCAATATGGGACTTGATATTCAGAACTGGCACTTCCCGTTCAAGTTTGGGATCCAGGCTGTGTGTTTTTGTGGCATGCCCATGCAAACTGTCACCAAACACACCAAACACAAAGCCACCACAACAGAAAAAGGCAAAGCAGAAAAATTCGCTTGCCAGTCCATTGGTGTGACTGTTTGTTTCAAAGTAAATGTTACTGTTTAGCCATTATCAAAGGAATCAAAGGAGAACTGAGTGTTCACCTGGAGAAGAAAGAAGACAAGGCTCTAGGGCCTGAAGGGGCTCCAGGAGAGCTGGAGAGGGACTGGGGACAAGGGATGGAGAGACAGGACACAGGGAATGGTTTCCCACTGCCAGAGGGCAGGGATGGATGGGATATTGGGAAGGAATTGTTGGCTGTGAGGGTGGGGAGGCCCTGGCACAGGGTGCCCAGAGCAGCTGTGGCTGCCCCTGGATCCCTGGCAGTGTCCAAGGCCAGGCTGGACAGGGCTTGGAGCAGCCTGGGACAGTGGAAGGTGTCCCTGTCTGTGGCAGGGGTGGGACTGGATGGGCTGTAAGGTCTCTTCTAATCCAAACCATTCTGGGATTCTGTGAATTCCCTCTGTCACTGCCCTGTTCCTCAGGGATCTCATCTCCATTCTAAGCTCTTAGATGGTCTGCAGAGGGCAGGACTGTGGGCTTTGGTGCAGCTCTGCCTGAGTTCACCTCCAATCCTGCCCCTACCCAGGGCTGCCCAAGCAGCACATGTTGGCTCAGCCTCCCAACTCAAGGCCTCCACACTTGTTGTGCCCTTTCCAAAGGGAAGAGCTGGCTTTGGAAGGGGCCCAGCAGGTCTGGCAAGTGTTGCTGCTGGACCTGGCTGCCGCTAATTTGCAATTCCTCATGCCCTGTGGGGTGCCCTGTTCCAGCACGTGTCCCACGTGTGACCAGCTCCTCGGCCTGCTGCATCTCTGTTGTTAATGCTTGTGTGCAGTGACACCCAAGCTGCAATTATGAGTAGTATTATTTTTAATGTGAGACAACAAACGGTTGCCTTAAGGGGGTGGATTTAATGCAAAATGCTATTTTGTTACTCTGAAGGGCCTCATCTCTCACCTGGCACTGCATTCCCCAGTGCCCACACAACTGAAGGACACTATAAATCCCTGGATCCTGACTATTGTTTCTGTTGTCTTGGTGGCCTGATGAGGATCCTCTTCCTTTCTGCCCAGCCCGTGCTCCCTGCTCCAGGTACAGGGTGGAGGGATTCACCCAGTGCCATTTCCATCATGGTCAGGGAGGGTGCTGAGGAGGAGCCAACGGTGGATGTAGGGTGTTTTGACACTGCTCTCAGGGATGCTCAGGGTGGGATTGTTGGGGTGTCTGTGCAGGGCCAGGGGTTGGACTGATGATCCTTGCAGTTCCTTTCCAACCCAGGATATTCCAGGATTCTGTGATTTCTGGCCAGTGGGCAGCTCCCAGCCTCACAAACCCATGGGATGATGTGTTGGCCTGACTGCAGGTGCCTGGTGCAGATGGAGGAGGGATTGCATTTTAGGGAATCAGAGCTTTTCCAGAGCTCTGCTGGTGGCAGGCCCTGTGCTTGGGCAGTTGGTGCCTTGTCCCCTCCAGGCAAAGCCCATCCTGTGCACTCTTCAGGGCTCCCTATGCCAGGAGGTCCCCAAATACTTGACAAGCTTTGATTAGCACATTAGCTTAAACAAATTGAGTTATACACCCACAGAGGGAAGAGGTGCTGCACTCCTTCACTGGTGACTTAGAGTTTAATTAATTTTGTTGCCAAATGAGGCATGAAATACAGTTTGAAATACATTGTGGTGCTGAATGTGTAATTGTACCGGGGCCTGGGAGCACAGCTGAGAATCGGGGATGACCTGAGGCGAGTGAGGCACAGAGCTCTTGTGGCCCCAGAACGGGGCTGTGTGACAGCAGAGAGCCCATCTGGGGGGACTGACAGGGGTCAGAACCACCACAGTGCTCCCCAGGGAGTGGGGTCCAGGCCAACCCCCCCATCACAGCAAAGCAGTGCCTGAAGATGTCATTGTGCCCACAGGTTTGTCACTATTTGGGGTTTTTCTGGCAGAGGATCCAGCTCTTGGGCAAGACTGTGGCAGGGTCCCCAGGTGTGTCCTCTCCAGGAGCAGCCACTGTGGGTGTTCTGTCTTTGCCATCCAAGCAGGGATTTGCCTCAGGTTTGGGGGAGGATGGAGGGTGGGAGCTTTGCCAGTTGGTTGCAGAGATCCTGGTTTGTCTTGCAGGGTGGAAGTACATCTGAACAAACATCAGAAAGGGAAAATCTGAGCTGTGAGGGGAGATTTCTTGGTTCAGCTTTTGAGTTTCTGCAGTGGCTGTTTGGATGCTTTTCTCCCTGCCCTGATTAATGTTTCTGGTGGCAAGTCACCTCCAGTGCCTCACTCCCCCAGTAAAGAAGGGAAAGAGGCAGTCCAGGACATCTGCCCTCATTTTTTAATCCTGAATTTTTCAATTAACTCACCAGGTAGCCCAACTCCAAAGCCAGCAGGGAGAAAAATCTAAAAAACACTGTCCATCTGCCTGTGAACCCTGGGAAGCACATCCCCACCTCCAAAGTGACCTCAGGCAACGTCTTCCTCTAAATTTAGCTGGGGATTGCGTCAGGAGTGAAGGAGGTGAAGTTAATGTGGCATAAGCTTTTTCTAGCAGGGGAGTTTGCCTGGTTAGACAGGGACTGAAAATAAATAAATGAGCTTCATATCAGAGCCTCTGGGGCCAGGCTGGGAGGGAGGGCAGCCTCCAGCATGAAGGGACATGAGGAGGTGGTTTTTTTCAGACCAAGCAGGGCAAGGGACAGTCATCTATAAACCTTGACTTGTCCTAGCTGGGAATAACCTTCCAGGAAAGTGCCTGTGTCCTGTCTGAGGGCACTGGATGTGGCCAGCAAGCTCTGGGGTCACCTCTGATGGTGGCACCTGCCTCTCCTGGGGACTGGTGGCAGCAGGTTTGGTGGTGGCTGCTGGGCACTGCTTGAAGCAGAGCTGTTCCTCCCCTTCTCAGGGAGTTCTGAAGCATCTTCTGCCCGTCATTCCTTCATCCCTGGCCCCTGGGGTGAAGAATCAGTAAGGTTTTCCCCCTCCAAAAGCCCTCCCAGGTGTGTGTGTGGCACCCAGGGGTGCCCCAGACAACCTGACCTGGAAGAAGCGTTCAGGACAAGCCTTGGGGTCACTGGTGTTGCCAATCCCCTCTTACCTTTCTGCCTCGTCCTGCCCAAGCTGGAGGGACAAATCTCACTTTTGACAAGTGACAAAACCCATCCCGGTGGCAGGGAGTGCGTGACCTTCCCTGAGAGCAGGGGTGGCCCTGGGCCCCTTCTGCTTTCTGGGACATTTTATTCTGAAGTGATGTGGTCTCCCTTGCAAAGGCTCCTCCTGCCCCGTTAACATTGTTATACAAAGCAGCAGTTTGCCATCTAATTAGGAAAAATACGCACTAACCTCTACCATATGTTGCTCTTCTCCTCGGATTTGCATTTGAAAGTCCAGCTGAATTTCAATGTGGAACTGGATTTTATCCAAATGATGAATGGCCCGAGAAGCTGTGGGAAGGTGGATGTGCCTCCCCATCACATATGGTTGGTTGGTTGGCTGGTTGGGTTTTTTTTCTCCTTTTTGAAGAAAAAAATTTTAAAGCAGGGTTCCTTCATTTCTTGTCCCATGGTTCAAGGTATTCACACCTTTCATCCCAAACTGGGTTTGTCTGGCTCGGTGTCATTCTGAGGCCTGTGAGGTGCAGGAGCTCCAGCCTCATGAAGGAGAGGGATTAGATTTACTCTTAACAATTTGCAGGAGCCCCTCATGCTGCTCCTGACATTCCCTGAGAGGGCCCTGGTGCAGCTCCTGGGCTGGGGATTGAGGCTTTTTGGTTTTTCACTTCAGTTGGAGCAGTGGCTGCTCCACGCCCCTTCCCACACAGGGCCATGGTTTGGGCAGTGCTCCCCAGGCACCAGAGAACAGGAGCAGAGGCTTTGTTGCTGCTGAAGGTTTTGGGAGCTGTAGGAATGCTGAGTCCACACTGCGCATCCCCACAGTCCCTCAGAGCTGCCTGTGTTTCCCACTTGGCTCGAGGCTGGATTTTTCCCCTTGTCTGAGGTCTGTTTAAGCTGACTTAAGCTCTGTGACAAACTCAGCATTACGTTGCTGAGCTGGGTGTGCTCACATGGCTTTTACTGACCTTTTACCTCACCTACCTGGCAAAAAAGGCTCTTAAAAATCACTTCACATCCTGATTATTTCACATCCTCTGTGAATCTGTCATTAGAGAGTGGCCTGTGTGCTGGGCTGGCCATGGTGCTCACAGGGGGAGCTGCTTGCTCTGGGTTTCTGACTTTTGTTCTCCTTTCTCTTCACTCCTTGGAGATCAATTCAATCTTTAAGACAGTTTTTGTTGGAGTTTTTTGTTGTGTTAATGCAGCTGAACTAATATGATTACATTTCCAGATTTGGGTAATGGAATAACAAGTCAGGAAGTTTTTTTTTTTAAAGAAAAAAAAAGGGAGAACTTATGTCACTTCCAAGTCTGCAGTTGGGAAGCTCTTTCCCTTTATCAGTTACTCAGAGAGGACTCTCCATCCTGGCAGTGTCCAAGGCCAGGTTGGACGGGGCTTGGAGCACCCTGGGATAGTGGAAGGTGTCCCTGTCCATGGCAGGGAGTGGAATGAGGTGGGATTTGAGGTCCCTTCCCACCCAGACCATTCCATGATTCCATGTTCTGCTCTGGACACGAGGGCTCCTTGGGGCTGTGGCCATGCAGGGGTAGCCCAGTCCTGGGTGCTGTACTTTGTGCTCCATGCCCTGGTTGGCCACAAACACAGAGAAGCCACAAAGATGTTCTGGGTGCCCAAAAAGATGCATCTTCCCTTTGCCCTGAGAGCTGCCAGGCCAGAGGGGCTGGGTCCCTCCCACAGGGCTGTGCTTGGGGCAGAGCCCCTGCACACCCACCCTTCCTGGGGCCATTTCACCAGCATCTTGAGGCATCTTGCTCATCTCTGTGCTTGCTCTCAGGTTCAGAGGAGGGATCTGGAAAACAGCTCAGCCGAAGTATCTCACAATGGCAACTTCCTTTCTAAAAAGAGAAGGATGTTGTGGAGTTGGTGGCTTCCCATTATTTTCCCCAATTTGAGCTTTCTTGCCACTGATCCCGCAGTGTCTGTAGTATCAGAAGGATCCAAAGCTGTTGGAGAGTGCCTTAAGGATGGGCATGAAGCTGGGGAAGGGTCTGAGGAGGGGCTGAGGGCACTTGGCTCGTTCAGCTGGAGCAGAGGAGACTGAGGGGAGACTCCTCAGGGGCTGAGCTCTGCTCTGGGACAGGGACAGGAGCCCAGGAAGGGCTGGAGCTGTGTCAGGGCTTGGGATGGATCTCAGGGAAAGGTTCTTCCCCCCGAGGCTGCTGGGGCACTGCCCAGGCTCCCCAGGGAATGGTCCCGGCCCCGAGGCTGCCAGAGCTCCAGGAGCGTTTGGACAGCGCTGCCAGGGATGCTCAGGGTGGGATTGTTGGGGTGTCTGTGCAGGGCCAGGGGCTGGATCAATGATCCTTGTGGGTCTCTTCCAGCTCAGGTTATTTCAGAATTCTGTGATTATTGGGCTGTGTGTCCTGCTCTGCTTTGGGATCAGCCTCACTGCTGCTGGAGCTCGCTGTGGCTCAGGATGTCCATGTCCCAGAGCCACACTGTGTCACCGAGCTGCTCCGGTCCTGCCCCCCTGGGATGGGGTCCTGGCCAGTGCAGCAGAGCGGGAGTGGGGCTGTGGTGTTTTCCCGTTTTTGGGAATGCTGTAAGAAGGTAGTGACTCACTTTCCATGGAGCTGATAGTTACCCTGCTCCTGTCTTGGATTTGTGTTGTGTAGCCAGCAGGATTATTTATAACTTAGCCAGCATCCCGAGTCTATTGTTTCTGCAAAGAGCAGGAATGACTAGATGACTTCCTGAGATTTTATTTTTTTTGCCACCCCCTCATTTTTTATTTTTTTAAAAATCTGCTTTTCCTTCCAAGTATTATATTCACCAGTTGGATGCTTTCCCCCTACATCTTCCCCTCCTGATTGTGCATTTGTGCTGCTGACAATCCCACTACCGGTACTGCTTTAACTCTAAAATCTCTCCCAGGAAAGGCTGGGGGCTGTGCCCCGGGAGGGCTGGGGCACCTTCCCGTGGCACAAGGGGCTCTCTGGCTGGTGCTGGGGACTGAGGCAGGAGGCTCTGGCTGTGCCATTAACAGGAGGACTCTCACCTCTGCACCCTGAGTGCTTTGGGATGGGAGGTGCATCCCAGGAGCTGGGTTAGTCCGGGCTGGGATTGCACCATCGAGCTCTGGGTCAGCCTTGTTGTCTCTGCCTCTCTGAAGGGTCACTTGGGACAATCCAAAGGTATCACCTGAGACCAGGGATGTGCAGAGAAAAAGCCATTTCCATCCTGGAACATCCAGCCCTGGGGATGTGGCACTGGAGGGCGTGGAAGGAGTGAGCTGTCCTTAGGTGTGCGGCTGTCCTGAGCTCGTGTCCTCGGGTGTGTGGCTGCTCTCCTGATGGCACTGGTCCCATCTGGGCAGTGTTTGCCCCAAACCCTGGAGCTCTCCTGGTTCTTGTCCCCCTTCTCTTCGCTCACCCACCTGCTGTTGATTCACTGTTGATATCATGAAGCCCAGCAGCCATCATGCCTTTAATTAATTAATTCATTAAGCACTTCCATGGAAATCAGTGGGGAGTGAAGGTGCAGGATGGAGAGAAAGGGCAGGGTGGGTTTGGCCACCTGAGCCAATCTGAACCCTTGGGGGAAACCTTCATGCTGAGCTTCCTTGCAGAGCATCCCCCAGCTGAGGGGAGCATCCCACCCTGAGGCTGCCGTCCACAGCGTCTCCTCACCCAAACTTTGCACCTTCTTGCTTGACCTTCACGCCTGACACTCCTGATTTGGGTTTGATTGAGTCCAATTCCCTTTTGGCCTCAGTGGAGCCTCAGTGGTGTCCGTCCCAGCTGTGTTTGCTTCATTTTCTGCTGCCTGGCCATGATGCAACGAGCAGCCTCTGAGGTTGGAGCGGCTGCAGAAGCGACCGGGACAGAAACAGCTGAAGGGGAAGGAGGCTGGGCTGCCTTGTGGGCAGTACAGACCCTGCTCAGGTCCTCTCGGTTTCCATTAGTTCAGAACTCAAAACGAGGGGCTCGTTGAATGTTAAGCTGCTGTTTCTGGCCAAGGTGCCTGGAAGCCTCTGCCCGGCCTCTCCCCATCGGTCACCAAGAGCTGCCTCATGTCCCCTCCAGCTCTGGGTCCTTTCTGAGCTGCAGGGAAGCCATGGAAGGGGCTGGCACTTCTGGTGCCCCTTCCCAGGGCTCGTGACACTGAGGTGTTGCTGTCCCTGCGCTGACTTTCCAGGAACTGCCTGGCTCCACAGGGAAGCGTGAGGTTGATCCAAGTGGAGTTCTGTCGTGCTGGAAACACTACTTGGATGTGAGCAGCTTGGAGTGGAAAATGAGTCCTGAATTCTGTCCTGTGGGGTTTTTACATGCTCTTCACAGAGTCCCAGACTGGTTTGGGCTGAAAGGACCTCAAAGCTTATCCTGTTCCACCCCTGCCATGGGCAGGGACACCTTCCACTATCCCAGGCTGCTGTAAGCCCCATCCAGCCTGGCCTTGGACACTGCCAGGGAGCATCTCCTCCAGCTTCCTGCCCTGCTCAGCCCTCCTGGGTCAGCTCAGGAATAGAGAAGAGCATTTCTCCCCCAGCGTGCTTTGTATTTTTAAAATCATTGTGGTTTTTTGTTCTGTTTTCTTTAAATAATTTTCTAAAAAGTTGAAACTGTAGAACTGTTTGGTTTTTTTTTACCCAAAGAAGAAAACTGAAAGATGGGTGAGACGTTGTGGTTTGGAGCACCAGTTGTAAATACATTTCTGGGTGCTCCAGCATGCCAGGCTTTCCCACCTGGAGAGTGAGTGCTTCTCCCAGGAGCTGTGTTTGTCCACACAAATCTTCCAGGGATGATCTGTGTCACTGCACTTTGTGCCAATAGAAAGCTGAGCTGGCTCAGCTCGGGGCTCTGCTGCCTCCCTAGCTCTGCCCTCATTTTTGGGCAAGTCTCTCCATCTGTACAATAGCAGAAAGGGTTTTGTTCCCTGGAGAGGCTTCGAGGTTTAACATTTACAAAATGCTTTGATACCTGCAGATAAAGGAAAGCCAAACAATAACCAGTGCCCAGGGCTGTGCCAAAGGAGTCCCGTGGATCACCATGGCAGAGCTGTGCAGGATTGGGTGGAGGTGGTTTTTGTGAGAGGGCAAAAACTGCTCCAGTTGCTGCCCTGGTGCTGACCTGGCCGTTGAAGGGCTCCTGGCAAGGAGATAACAAGAAGATAACATCATGGAATCCCAGAGCACTTTGGGCTAGATAAGACCTTAGGGATCATCCAGTGCCACCCCTGCCATGGGCAGGGAAACCTTCCACTGTCCCAGGTTGCTCCAAGCCCCATCCAGCCTGGCCTTGGACACTTCCAGGGATCCAGGGGTAGCCACAGCTGCTCTGGGCACCCTGTGCCAGGGCCTCCCCACCCTCATCTGTAGATCAGAGCATGACTGAGACACTTGGCTGATTTTTTCCAAGGCTCCCTGGGAACAGTCCTGATCTGGAAGAGATGCTGTCCATTTGCTCTTTGCTCTCCAGGCAGCGCTTCATAAACTCCCTGGGTAAACCTGATCCACGCCATAAACTTCATTAACTCTCCTTTCATTGCCTCTCCCTGTCCCTACAGTGAACTCTGTGCAGTCCCCAAACAAAGGCAGACAGTGGTGGGCAGGACGGGACAGAGGCATCGGGAGCTGCTCCTCCCTCCCCGGGGCTGGGCTGGATCTCACTCGGGGAGCTGGGCTCGCACAGGGAGCTGGGCTGGAGATCACGCCGGGAGCTGGGCTGGGCTCAGGGCCCTGGCTCCTCACTGCCAGCAGCTCCAGGGACATGGCAGCCCAGGACAAGCTGTCCAGGGGTATGTGCTCCTGCCACGCAACTGGCAGGATTTTTTAGTAAAGGGTGGGAGGATGGAGTGTGAGGGGGTCATTTGTAGTGGGTGGGTTGGGATTGGTGCTCTCAGAGGAGTTGGGTGGCAGGTGGGCTGGAGGGTCAGGCTGGAACTGTGCAGGGATTTTCTTCCTCGCATTCCGAGTACTTTTCGGTGCTGTTGGGCAGGAACTGAGAGCCTTTAAAGCTGCTTGAGGACACCCAACCCTGCTTTGGGAGCAGGAACAGCTCAGCTTGGTCTGCTGCCTCCCTACTGCCTGTGCCCAAATCCCCTAAACTTATTACAGCTATGGCAAGGGCAGGGCTGCAGGAGGAGAGGGCTCTGTAGGCTGGGGATACAGGACAAAGTTCAGGTACCAGCTGAGGGTGTCCTTGCAGGGTCACCCATGGTCCCCACGCTGTGAGCACAGGTAATTGCTGTATTGTTAGTTACCATATTGTTAATTGCTGTGGTGACATGGCCTGGGTGTGGGGCTTCCTTGCCCTGCATGGGGTTCCTGGGATGGTTTTTATTTCAGGTGGTTTTAGATATGAATTAAACAAGGCACAGCTCTCTGGAGGTGATCTGGCTTTGAGTGGAGTGACTTGTGAGTGTGGAGTTGTAACTTAAAAGGAACCATTTCGTCTGAATTGCTGCATGTGGTGCCTGCTTTGAACTGAGGTGGGGTACAGGGACACTTTGGGAAACCTGCATCTCTGAGTTTTAAATAAACATGGGCTCGTGTGTAGGTGAGGCAGCATCCTGGGCGCAGATTGGGCTTGTTCTGGGATGCCAGGGAGCAGCTGACGCTTTGGAATGCTGCAGGATCAGGGGGAATGGCAGGGTGGACAGAACTGTGTGAGCCCAGGAGCAGGTTCCCTGGGATGGTGGAAGGTGTCCCTGCCCATGGCAGGGGGTAGAACAAGTTGACTTTTAAGTCCCCTTCCAACTCAAACAATTGTGGGACTCTCTGAGAGAGTTAAAGCTCTGTGCCTGAGGTGAGTAGAGGTTGGTGTGTGCTCCTCGTCCTGACCACGGCAGTGTGGTACAACCCCAGAGGGATGGATCCTGGACACCAGAGAGGTTGATAACAGCTTGTTTCCCCTTGATTCTGTTAGGAAATGAGGGGTCTGGTGGAGCAGCCAGGGCAGTTTGTCCCCTCCAGCCTGTCCCTGCCCTCTGTGCCATGGTGGCAGCAGTGCTGGGGTTCTGAGAGGCCAAGGTGTGGGGCTGTGGTTTTGCAAACCAGCTGCCAGCTGAGATCTTCCTCTTCCCATCCACGCTGGCCTGCCCCATCTTGGGGGCTTCTGGGGCACATTGTGCTCCAAATGGGGAACCGATTTTCTTTGGGTTTCCTGCTGTCTTTTATGTTCAGCAGCCCCTGGAAAGTCCAGCAAGCCCAGAACTCACTCAAGAAAAATGCAGGGTGAGAAGGGCTCTTTCCTCCCACAGCAGCCAGCGCTGCTGTGCCCTGGTGCAGTGAGGATCTGGAGGGAGCTTTATCAGGGGCCAGCGTGGTCCTGGATGTCCCCAGAGCAGAGGTGGGAGCTACCAGCAGAGCTCACGTGCTGGGGACAGTCCAGGGATTTGGGCATAACTTTGGTCCTAGTCTTCCTTGCAGCACTAGGCTGGGAATGGCTTTTCCCCCCCATTTTCATTTTTATACGTACAATTTTTAAATGTTTTTTTTTATTTCAAACTTGCAGTTGAAAATGCAGCCACTTTCCTTCAAGAGAGCAGCTTCTCATCCACAGTGATACGCTCAGCTCTTACCACCCCAGCAAACTGCAGTCCTGGTTTTTAACTGCTGCAGCTCCTTTTGTTCATGGACGAAAACGTTTCCTTGAGCTTCTCATAGTTAAAAGAAAGCAATCATTGAGCAAAACATCAGACGAGCTTGTTAATGGTCAATTTTCCTAGACAGTTGTATTGGGATTCCTGATAAGGAGCGTTAGTGCTTGGCTTGACAAAAGCACCAGAAATCGAACCCTCATGTAGAGGAGACACAGACAAGATAATCTGATGGGTCTCTTTTTGTCTCCAGTTTGTTCTGAGCAGCAGAGAGCCGTGATGTGTGAGCCCTGGAAGGGCTGGCATGGGCTGTGAGGCCAGGCTGATGCTGCTGTGGGTTTGTCATGCTAGATATGGAGCAGGGAGGGGAAACCCTCTCCCACCTTCCCACAGTCACCCATCTGCAACCCAGACAATGGTCAGTGTGTGCCCAGGGCAGCGTGAGAGATGTAATTAAAAATAATAAAATCTGCTTTCCTGAGATCTCTGGGGCTTCCAAGCGACTGGGCAGTGGGGCTTTTTCAGGGCTGTTTTTGTTGTCCAGCACAAGGGGTGAGACCAAGGAGCACCAGCTCCTGTCGGCCGCTGTTGAGTGATGCCAAAGTTGCACCCAGGAAATGGTTTGAAATGTGCAGGCAGGAGAAAGGTGCTGGTTAGTCCTGGGGAAGAGGAGGATCCTTGCTACTCATTGAGTGCCATCTACTGGCACCTCAGCCGTGCCACCGTTTTCCCAGGGACAGCGTGGGTGAAGCTGGGGGACACGGTCAGTGCCCAGCCTGAAGGGATGCTGAAGGTGGGCTCCCTTTGCTCCTCCAGCCATGTACTCCCTGCCCCTTGTAGTGCAGGAGGAGCCTAAGCTGGTGCTACCAGGACCCATCACGCACAGATTGGATCCAGGCTGCCCTTGGCTCTGTCCTGTCCTCTCCCTGGAGCTACCCCAGGCACTTCTCTATGTCCCAACCCAGGTGACACATTCAGATTTATAAAACCCTCCTCCCCACCAGCTCAGTGCCTTAATCCCTCCACCAGTGTTTGGGCACTGCTTGGAGACGTGTGTTTGGAGCTGGATTTAGGGACAAAGGGATGAGGGCCCAAGGGGCTGGAGCAACTTTTTGGGGACAGCCTAAACCCACAGTGCGACACATCAATGACTCCTGCTGTGGTCATGAGGGCTGATGGCCCTGCCCCATACACACCATAAGCCTTGGTGGCCTTAAAGCTGATGGGCTGGGATTTGTCTGCAAGTAAACTCCTCCTGTGACTTGTCCTTGTGACTTTAGGGCTACAAGGGGAATCTGGGCCATGGGATATGGTTATACAAAGATGTGGATCCTTTCAGGGCAAGGGACAAGTGAACATCTTGAAGTGTTTATATTTAAAGAGGGGGAAAAAGAGTTGTGGCTCATGGAAATGGTTCTTTGTAGGAACAAGTGGATTGAATTCAGCCCTTTTTAATGCAATTTAAATAATCGATGGTCTATTCAATTACAGAAATATTTGGCAGAGCTCTAAATAGGTCACATCTGTCTTTAAATTGTTCCTCAGGTAAATGCCTCACTTTGTGGTGTCACATGGACCAAATTCTGTAAGAGCTGCTGTCTGGGAGGGAGAACTCCTTGGCTGTAAATGCAGTTATCCCCAAAACTCTGCACCTGGTATGGTCTGACCCATGGATTTGCTTTAGGGGTGCCTTAGGAAGCCTGGCTTGGACGTTCTGGGTATTTCCAACTCCTGAAGTTTGCAGCCCTGAAGTTGCTGGCTGTAACTGGACATGGCCGGGGGCTTTGTTGGCAGCTTCCGTGTTGCTCTCAGGAGCCAGGACGGAATCCTGAGCCCGCTGTGCCCCAGGAATGCTCACCTTGGGAAAGGGGAAAACAAAAACACCGACTTCTGTTGTGGTGACCGGAGCCTGGAGGTTACTTGCGAGCAGGAGCCGGGGCTGAGGGAGGCAGGTGGTGCTGAGAACGCTTTGTTTGGGAAAGTTTTCCTCATTGTGTCCAGCAATTCTTCTGAGATGATCCTTCCTGTGGGCTGAATCATCGTCTGGGCCAGCGCCGGCTCTCGGCCACGCGGCCGCATCCTGCGCCTTTGGGGCATCCACAGGGGCCCAGCAGGATCACAGCCCCTGGGCTTGGAATAACCATCCCTGGCTGCCTTTCTCACCCCTTTGGGGTCTGTTTTTCCCAAGGAAGCTAGCAGGGATTTGTGCATCGGTGCACAAGTCATTCCCCACTATCCCTGTCAGCGCTGAGAGGAGGCTCACAAACAAACTGCCAAGGCCACCCTGGTGGGGTGTACGTGTGTTTGGCCACTTGCTCGCGTAATTTCCACATTTTTTGGAAGCCATCCTTAATTTGTCTAATTTTTAACAGCCCTGGCCTTCCTACCTGCAGGGCTGCAGCAGCGCAGGGCTGGGAGGGCTCACGTACACACGGTTGGCACCGCCTGCCTGTTTGATCTCAAATGCCTCTCTGGCAAACTTCTGGGAGTTTTTTTTTGGTCACTTGAAAGTAAACAAGCTTCTGTCCCCATTCGTCTTCCTTGGTGAGTAATGGAAACCAAGTGGGAGACGATTTCTGTTCCCCAGTGTTCCGGCTGCATCTCTGCGGCTGTAATTTGATTTTACATTGCAAATTAAACAATACTTGGAAAGATGCAAATCAGAGCGGAAATAGAGGTGGGTGCTGCTAAGTGGAGGACATGGGGGTGTTGCAGCTCCTCCGTGCATCTGTGGGGGTGTGCAAAACACTCCATGGCCCGAGGAACATGAGAGGTCACTGAGAGTGTCCCAGGGGACCCAGTCTGTTTCAGTCCTCGCTGGCTTCAGGCTGCTGAGTTCCCTTGTGCACTCAGTAGAATGAGTTTTCTCCCTTTGAGCAGCAATCCATGTGTGAGTGTGGAGTGTCTGTGCCTCTCAGGAGTGTGCAGCTCTGTGGTACAATAAATGACCTGGAAAAACCAGGATGTGGATTTACGCTCAGTCTTCTCCCTGAAGCTTTCTGTTTGATGGAATATAACCCCTGGCTTTGGGAATAACTTAATTTCAGTTGTTTACAAAGGGGATACTACAGGGTCTGGTCTGGACCACCTCCTAGTTGTTCTCCAGGACTTGGTTTATCCTGAGCTGCTTCCAGAGTTTTAGGACATCTCCCTGTGCTCTTCCAGCCTCTATGGTCCCTGTCACCCACCCTGTCACAGTGCAGTGACAGTGCAGGGCTGTCCAGCCTGTCTCTGGGGCTCCCACTGTCACCTCCATCTGCATGGAGGGAGCAGAGCTGCCCCTCCAAAACACGACTGATCTGAGGGACAGCAGAGTAGAGTGACTCTTCTGACACCTGTTGTGGGTCTGACTCAGCCCAGTGTTATTCTTGGTCCGTTTCCCTGCACTTTTGTCCCTTGGACCCTCCTTGACATCCTGCTTCTTGCAGGGTCATCAGGCATGGATGGAGGCTGGGGAGGAGGGACATGGGTAAGTTTGTCCTGGAGAAGCTGGGGACAGGGGACGTGGTGGGTTCGTCCTGCAGGCTGATGACCTCTAGAAAGCCCTGACTGTGTTATCCTCCATCCATTTCTCCTGCCGCTCCTTTGTGCTCATGTTTGGTCGCTGCTGGCCATTGTTTTTACAGCTGGGGGAAGTGTTTTGAGCTTTAAAGTTTATTTTCTTCCCTCTGGTTGTCGTCACAGGTTTGTTTTCTTTCTCCGTGTGGCATCTTGCTGGCTCTCCCAGGGGCTGGGAGAGGGACTGGCTGCTGCTCTTGGGGCGTTCCTGGTGCAGGGAGCGTGGCCTTCCCTACCTTTGGGAGGCCCAAAAGCCTCTCTGCCTTCACTTCTCTCACTGGATTTTTTTCACAGAATCCCAGAATGGCTTGGGCTGGAAGGGACCTTAAGACCCATCCCATTCCAACCCCTGCCATGGGCAGGGACACCTTCCACTATCCCAGGGTGCTCCAAGCCCTGCCCTGTGCTTTGAGAGCAGTTTCAGTGATATCAGAGCATCTTCCAAAAGATCAGGAGTTACTAAAGTACTTCTTCGACTCTTCCCCTCTTTCTGGCTTTGCTTGCTTTTGGTGCAGGTTTAATTTCTCCCCATAGTTATCCCTCATGGAATGGATAATTTTTCCCCACTTCTTCCCTGGTTCTCTCCCATTTTTCCCCCGCCCCAAACATTTCCTAAAACCCATCTGTGTGTGTGCAGAAACTGCTGAACTGGAATACAGTGCAAGAGATGCCGAGCAGATGCTGAGTAGAGGAATTAACAATCACCAAAGTGGTGACATCAGCTTTTTGAAGTCAAAAATTCTCCCTGAGTGCACATTTGGGGAGGGGGTGGCAGCAGCAGGTGCTTCCTTGGATCAGGGGTGTGTGTGGGGTGGATGTGCCTGTCCTGGCTTTGGGTTCTGGGTTCATTCATCATCACAAAGATAAAGGGGCAGAATCTGGCCCAGAAATCGCACAGGGATCTGTGAGTTTAATGTGGGTATTGTGTGTCCCCCCTTGGGGTGCCTGCTCTGGGGGATGGTGTCACTGGGCTGTCCTGGACCAGAGCATCTGTTTATGGAATCCTGGAATATCCTGAGCTGGAAGGGACCCTCAAGGATCTCTGAGTCCAACCCCTATCCCTGCACAGACACCCCAACAATCCCACCCTGAGCATCCCTGGCAGCGCTGTCCAAACGCTCCTGGAGCTCTGGCAGCCTCGGGGCCGGGACCATTCCCTGGGGAGCCTGGGCAGTGCCCCAGCAGCCTCGGGGGGAAGAACCTTTCCCTGAGATCCATCCCAAGCCCTGACACAGCTCCAGCCCTTCCTGGGCTCCTGTCCTTTGCCCCAGAGGGAATTGCCACCTGGCCCACTTGATGCCCCTGAACAGGTCAGGAAGTGGCAGCACATTCCAGCCCCCTGCCATGGCCAGGGACATCTTCCACTATCCCAGGATTCTCCAAGCCCCATCCAGCCTGGCCTTGGACACTTTCAGGGCAGCAGAACAGCTGAGCCTCACTGTCCCAGCCTGTCAGTTTTGGTCCAACCTCAGATTTCAAGGCAGTGAAGGGCATAAAACATCCCCTGACCTGCCCCATAAGCAGAGCCCTCCAGAGTGGCATTGCCAGGGACCTCGTGCTGCCCTCCAGGTGTTCAGGGTGGGTTTTTTATCCCCTCCCCCTTATTTTTATTTTAATTGTTTTGTCGTGCGCCAGGAAAAGGAAGTGAACAAATTCTACGGTCCCCTCCACAATCGACGTCCTGTAAACAGCTCCCGGCTGCCTTCCACTCACAGCTGTTTTTTCCTATTTGGGGGTGGATGGGGCTGGTAAATAAACAGGAATTCTGGGAGCTGCTTCCAGCACCCCCTTTTCCCTGGCAGTGGCTGTGCCAGCACCTCAGGGCCATTCCTGGGGGTTGCCTGGGTGGGTTGTTCCTCTCTGAATGGAGCCAACTCTCGTCAGGAAAAACAACTTTGCTGGTTTGCCTGGGACTGCAGCTAATTACTAGTCGACTAATTTTATTGATTTCCAATCCCTTTTAGCAGAGATTTTGCTGTGGGGCTGATCGCCAGAGCGATTAGCACACAAAGCCGCTTAATTTGGAAGTGTTTATCAAGCAGCCTTCTGTCACCTCTGCTTCAAATCAAATCACAGTGGCACCGGTGGCCCTGCCTGTGGTGACTCGTGCTGTCCCACCCTCGAGGGAGGCAGGTGGGGAGCAGGGCTTCTCTGGGTTAAATAACCATGGCAGGGAGTTTGGAACTAGATTGTCTTTTAGGCTCCTTCCAACCCAAACCATCCCATGGATCTAAGTATTCCATGAGCTTAGGTTTTTACTCCCAGCTGCCACCACATCCTTGTCCTGCTCCAACCCTCGGGCACAGCTGTGGCTGCAGAGCTGGAATTTCCCTCCTGGCCCTCAAATCCCCACCATGGGCAGTGTGTGTTCTCTCTTGAGGATGGAAGATGCACCTTTGTGGCAGCTACAGCTACTTTCAAACCTCCTCCAGTCACAGGAGGGATTTGGCCTAAATATTTTTAATAGAATTAAAAAAAAAAAAAAAAAAAAAAAAAAGCCTGGCCCAGTCGTTTTGCCAGAATCAGATTAGGGAGGGCAGATTGTGGAGGCCAGGGGGAGGGAGAGGCTCAGCCCAGCTCAGTCACAGCTCTAACAACACAGAAACCCCAGGAGTGTCCCCCAGTGTCACCCCTGGGGCTGCCGTGAGGGTCTCTTGCTGCCTCCTCCTCCTCCTCCTCCTGACAAGTAAAAACGAGGTGCCTTTGGGACATTTTGAGTCATAGGAAGAAACCCCAGAAATTCCTCCCTTTGAAGGTGGTGAAGCCCTGGCACAGGGTGCCCAGAGCAGCTGTGGCTGTCCCTGGATCCCTGGAAGTGTCCCAGGCCAGGCTGGATGGGGCTTGGAGCACCCTGGGACAGTGGAAGGTGTCCCTGCCATGGCAGGGGTGGCACTGGATGGATCAGCTCTCATTGCTCTGTGTCACTGGACACTTGGCCATAGTCTTTACTAGGGTCCATTACTGCACCAAGAATGGTTTCTCTGAGCCTAAATTTGGGTAAATTATTTTCATCCCTGCTGAAGCTTAGGACAGCTCTTGTCTATCAGCTCTTCTTGGCTGCAGCAGGAAAACCATGAGGAAAAAAAATGGCTGTCTGACAGCTACATCTTATTCTATTAGTATGTTTTAATTAGAACATGAGCAAGAAATGTGTTATGAATATTCATGCTCAGGGTTATTAAAATGCACAATTAATCTGTACGCAGTTTAATAACTGTATTAATGGCAAGAGGAGGTAGCTCCTATTTTTGTCTTTTCTCAATTGGAAAGTGTGCCTTAACTTGGGCAGTTGGGAAGTGGGGTTATTTTAAAATCAAGCTGGCTCCTGCGAGCAGCGTGGGCACGTGGGCGTCTCCAAAGCTCACACACCTCACAGTGGGCAAAGCTGAGCCCTGCCAGGATGGAGCTCCCTAGTGCAGACAGAATTCATCTCAGTGCCATGGCAGTTTTCAGTCAGAATCACAAAATCCCAGAAGGGTTTGGACTGGGAGAAACCTTAAAGCCCATCCAGTTCCACCAGGGACACCTTCCACTATCCCAGGTCACTCCAAGCTCCATCCAGCCTGGCCTTGGACACTTCCAGGGATCCAGGGGAGCCACAGCTGCTCTGGGCACCCTGTGCCAGGACCTCCCCACCCTCCCAGGGAGGAATTTCTTCTTGAAAAAAAAGGGTTGGTTTGCTGTGACCACATTTGGGGTCACAGAGGAGCCAAGGAGGGCTCTGGCCGTGCTCGGACAAGTGGCTCGTCCTCTGCAGCCGCTGGTGGAGCACTCAGGGTTTGCCCCTCTCCAGGATCTCTGCCATGCTGGTGGCTCCACAGGGGTCAGGGGTTTGTCCTTGTCTAGGGGATGTGTGACCCTCACCCTCAGCCTTTGCCACCTGTGCCCCTCGCTGTCTCCTCTCCCTGCTTCCTCGGGGACCAGGCAGGGATTTACTTTTATTTTTCAGGAATTTTGGCTCAGAATCCTAGAATGGGTGAGGTTGGAAGGACCACGGTGGCTCATCTGTTCCCACCTCACTGCTCAAGCAAGGGCATCCCAGAGCACAGGGCACAGCATTGGCATAACTCAAGAGAATATCTGAAGGGACATTCAAGGGAGGGAGACTCAACAACCTGAGGGAAATTTTCGTGGATGTCCAGGCACCCCAGCTCCCTCCAGAGCCCACTGAGCATCCTGTCTGGGAATATCCTGGCCTGGGAGTGCTGCTCTGCTCTCAGTGGGGTGGTGGCAGGATCAAGGGCTCTGTGAGAGGTCAGGGTGGTCCAGGGTGAGCCAGAGCCCCCAAAGCCCATCCTGCATGGGGCAGGGATGGGTGTGAGGGTCAGGACCCCCATGCCTTGGCTTCCCCTCTGCCTCTGAGGCTCCTGTGGTGCTGCAGTCCTTGTCCTTCCAGCCCGAAGGAACCACTTTTCCAAGGATGTCCAAGGATGCTGATCCTGCTTGTGTCTTCCCCCCGACCCTTGGGGAGCTTTAAAGCCACCCGTGACAGCAAAATGACTCAAAGGAGCGTTTCTGCCTCCTGCCTCGCCAGGGTTTGCAGGGATTGCAGATGAATTGCTTTGGAAAAACACATTAGCAAAGCAAAAGTTTATTCTAGGAAGTAGGAGGTGGGAGAATTGGCAGTAATTCTCCCTAGTATCCAAGGTATTATTAGAGGCTTATCCCTGCTCTGCACAGTAATCACATTGGAAATTTTTGATTAGAAAACAAAATCTAAATGAGAACTATGAATATTCATTAGGCGTGGAGATTAATATGCATAATTATGCAAATTAGATAGCAATTAAACGCCAATTCTCTGGGGAAATGATTAACACAAAGGCACAGAAATAGAAGGATGTAATTTGAAAGAAGTTTCTGGTTAAATGAACAGCGAGGGGAGTGGAGGAGACAAATCCAAGGCATGTTTGCCATAATAATCAGCTCTGCCAAGCGAAATGGGAGCGAGCCCAGACCCCCTGCCCTCTTGTCCTTGCTACCACACAGCTCCCTGCTCCCAAAAGGGCATCTTGGAGCACCTGGAGATGCCATCCTCATTGGAAGAACCAGCACAGGACAGGTCCCCAGAGCCACGGGACCCTGGTGCTGCCATAGGGCGATGCCTCTGGGAGGGTCTGGTGTCACTCCATGGCCAGAGTGTGTGTGACCCCTGGTGTGGGGTGTCCCTGGGTTGGGAAGTGTCCATGGCTGGTGCCATCCTCACTCTCAGCCTCCTGCATTCCTGGGATTTCTCCCTGTCCAACCCAGCAGAGCTCACAGTGGTTGTACAGCACCTCCAAAGATGGTGGAAGCCCCCACCCTGCCCAACCCCTCTCAAATCCCTGGATTTACAACCTTTGAACACCAACTGCTGCTATCCAGCCCCTGGTCACCCACTGGAGCAGGAGATAGAGCAGCATAGTCAGAGATCCTGCAGCTGAGTCAGGTCGAGGCTGTTTTCCAGGGAAGGTTCTTTCCATGGGGTTGTGGTATCAGCTGGAACTGTGGGAGCTGTGCTGATGCAACATCCCAGGGGTTTGGGTCTTGGTGGACATTCCCATCTCACTGAAGAGGCTCCAGGAGAGCTGGAGAGGAACTTGGGACAAAGGTCTGGAGTGACAGGACATGAGGAATGGCTTCCACTGTCAGAGGGCAGGGATGGATGGGATATTGGGAAGGAATTGTTGGCTGTGAAGGTGGTGAAGCCCTGGCACAGGGTGCCCAGAGCAGCTGTGGCTGCCCCTGGATCCCTGGCAGTGTCCAAGGCCAGGCTGGACAGGGCTTGGAGCAGCCTGGGACAGTGGGAGGTGTCCCTGCCCATGGCAGGGGGAGGAATGAGCTGAGCAAGGGCCCTTCCAGCCCAAACTATTCCATGATTCTCTGACTCCCCGGGAGTCTCGTGCAGCCCAGGAGGTGCTGCCTGCATGGGCTTGGCAGGGGATGAAAGGAGCCGATTTTCTACCGCAGCCTGTGCAGAAACATTGCAAAACCTTCTGCCTGCTCCTCTGCTGCTTTGGGTTGGATCCCTTTTTTCCAAGGATATTCTTGGGAGGGCTAAAGCTGAGAAGGCTGGGAGCATGCTCTGATGGCCCCACTTGCTCAGGGGGGACCTCCAGTTCTGAAAGAACAGCCCTGGACATTACAACTCTGTAATGTTGGACTCCCAGCAATTCCCACCTGAGGATTTCACCTCTGGGGACTCTTCCATTCTGCTCAGATGCAATGTTGAACAAAGTTTGGCCCATGATCTTGCAGCAACATGGGCAAAATTCAAGCATCCAAATGAATGCGATGTGTTTTTGATTTATAGTTTAGTCCCTTTCACCGTCGCTCTCTGGGAGAAGGAGGTTCATGGGTGCCCTCTGGAATAAAGGAGTTAAAATACTTGTTTCTCCTCTTCCCACTGTCCCATGTTTTGAACCATTTCCAGTGGTGGGATTTGCTTTGAAGTTTGTGGAATAAATCCCAGCAGGAGTGGGAAGGTGAGGAGGCAGAGGGGAGGCTCAGTCACGCCAAGTGGAAGTGGTTTATTAATGAAAATATTGTTTTGTTTGTAGAAGGAAGAGTTAATTTTATGAGAACACCTTTGAGGCTTTGCTGATAAAGCAAAGAGTAACCTTTGTTCTTCCTGTTTTTCGGTAGGCTTGGATGAAAGACCGGGATCAGGTTCCTGGGGAACGGGAGATCAAAACAGCTCCACGTTTGACCAAGGAAGGGTAAGGACAAAGCACAAACACCAAGCTCCAACCAAAACAAGTAGGGTCTTTCCCAGGCCTTTCAGAGTGTTGGGTCTAACCCTGGAACAGCTTTTCTTGCACCATTTTGGACTTGGGTTCTGTGAACTCTGTAGGGTTTCCCCCTTCCTCGTTTCCCCAGGCTTTGCTGCCTTGAGGTCCCCTTGAGGTTTCTTCTCCAAAAAACCTCTCCCAGACCTGCACTAGGATGGGCTCCTGTGGCTGCTCAGGCATCTCCCTCCCTGTGCCCAGTGTTGGTGTGGGGAGAGGGGGCCCAGGGGGTGGGACAGGTCTCCAAAGGAGACTCAGGTGGGTGGGTTGAGGGATCTGAGTGCATTGAGGGATCTCATCTGATGGCAAAGCTTCCTGGGCACCTACCCCACAAGGCTTTGGGAACCTGAGGAGGGAATTCCTGCACTCCACCACATTGTCTGGCCACGGCCCCCTTGGTGGGGATGGAAAACTTGGGAAGGGTTTTGCAGGGAAGGAGTTGAGGCTGCAACACCTCATGACTGGGGCCTGAGTATGGGAAGAGAGAAATGCCACAAACTTCATGGAAATGGTGTCACTTTTGTTTTAATGAGTTTGTGTGATTCGTTTTTGCAATGTCACCTCTCCCTCCCGTCCAGTCAGCAGCAGAGCTGGGGCTGTGGTGTCAACTCTCATCTGTATATTTAGAATATATATATTTATATAAATATATATATAAATATACATTTATATTTATCCAGCCTTTTCCTCACCCCTTCACACTCCTGGTTCAGGGAGGGGCTGCCTGGCTCTTACCTGGTGGGTGCCAAAATGTGCAAGAGCTGCCAGCATGGGGCAAAGCATGGTGCCATGTCCCCTCCTGCCGTGTCCCCTCTCAACACCACAGCCTCTGCACTGCTCAGCTCTCCCTTGGCATGAGGATAAAATCCTTTTCATGCCCTTTTTACAAGGAGCCTTTGCCTTTGCCCCTTCCTGGGGGAGGCTGGGCCCTGGCAGCCTTGTGTTTTGGGGTTGGACTCAGCAATCCCTTGGGTGTGACTGTCCCCTGTTGTCCCAGCAGAGCTATGGTGAAGGCCCCCACTACAGCGAGCACCGGGACCTGCCATCCCACAACAGCATCTCCTCGTCACCATTCCTGGGAGCTGGACTCGTGGGTGAGTGCCTGCAGCTGCCTGGCAGCTCCCCAGGGCAGGGGACACGTGACACTGGCTGGCCTGTGGTGGGGGGAGTGTTGGGACCTGTTCCAGGTGTTCCCCAAGCTGGGGTCCAGGGAGGTGGTACCCAGAGGGCTCCATCAGTGCCAGCTGTGCCAGCTGTTTTATGTGGGGAGTTATTTTTCCCTGCTTTATGGTGGCACCCTGAGGCAGTAGGAGGGGTCGATGCCCGCCAAGATGGGCTGAGTGTGCTCCTGGGAGCTGGGAATCAGGGCTGGGAGAGATGTTCATTGTTAAAGATTTAATAAGGGCTTGGGATAGCCCTGCTTGAGTGGGGAGGTGGCACCAGATGACCCCACTATGGTCACTTCCAACCAGACCCACTGGGTGGCTGTGTCACTTCCCAGAGAGCTGGGGGTGCTCCCTTTGCTACCGCGGGGTTTGGAGGGGCCTCTTCCCATATCCTGCCAGGCTCCAACACCCTTGTGTGGCTCCTCCATCCCCAGCTCCAGCCTGAGGAGCTCCCAGGGACTGATGAGTGCTGGGGACAGTGATCCTGCATGATTGGAGGCTGTGACCATTCACCCAGTCACCTCTCCCAGCTCGGGGGTGGGAGGAGAGATTAAGAGCAGAAAATATCCCTCCTGGAGGGCTTAGAGAGCTCTAATGGCATTAGGTCAGGAATTGGGGTTAGTCCTCCCCACCTTTGCCCACGCAGGGGTGGTTAAAATGCTCCAGCACATGTGAAAGGAGCAGGGACAGGGCAGGACTTGCTCGTGGCTGGAAGGGAGGGGTAAGAAGAGGGAATCGTGTTTGAAACAGAAAATCCCCCCAACAGAAAATCCCCCCTGTGGATCTGGTGGCAAAGGGAAGAGCAGAGCAGGGTTGTGCTGGGACAGGAGCAGCCACATGTTGGACCCTCCTGTGAGGCTTGCTGTGAGCCCTGCTCCCCTCTTTCACCCCTTGTGCTGTTGGGGACAATGTTTGCGTGTTCCTTGGGGATCCTGTGCAGGGGGAGGAGCTCCCCCCATCCCTCTGCAAGGGAGGATGTTCCTTCTCCGTGTCTGCCCCAGGAGGATGTAGTTGGAGCACAGACAAGTTTTGAGTAGGACAGGGGAGCTTCGCTGCAGCTCAGCAGCGCTGGGGGAGGATGTGCGTGGGGGGACCAATCCCAGCCCATCCCACACCTGGGGCCAAGGCAGCCTTGAGAGTTTCCAGCTGAGAAGGAGCTGCCTGGAGAGGAGCACGGAGGTTTCCCCTTTGATGTGTGCGGGGAAGACGCCTTTGGCTCCCTCTCAAAGCCGGGGCTCCGGGTCCTTGGCAGCCACTGAGGCCCTCCCTGCAAGCCCAGCTGGTCCCTGGCACGTGGGGCCAGAGCCTCTGTGGGTGAAATCCAGTAGCTCTGGAGCTGAGGGTGAGCGCTGGCCACACTCTGGCCCCAGGCTCAAGGGGCTGCATCTCCCCAGGGGGATCAGGGGCAGCACCAGGAGCTCCACCACTGAAATAGGGAACAGCCAGGAGGGAAAAGGGCTCCTCATATTTCCAGGTTCCTTTTGTTCCTAAAATTGAATGTGATTAAAGTAGAAAGCATTGATTCTGGGAACAGGATCCAAAATACATAAATCAGTTTTCACTGTAGAATCAAAGAATGATGGAGTGCTTTGGGTGGGAAAGGACCTCAAAGCCCATCCAGTGCCACTCCCTGCCATGGGCAGGGACACCTTCCACTGTCCCAGCTGTGGCTGCCCCTGGATCCCTGAATGGAAACACCATCAGCGCTCTGAATGAGGAGCATCCCAGGCTGCTGGGTGGGGGGCTTTGAACCAGGTGAGCAGGTGCAGAACCAAGGTCTGAGCCCTCCATCGCTCCCTCCCCCGAGTTTTCCAGCTCTGAGCCTTTGGTGCTGCTCCTGGAGGACAGGGAACCTCCTGGGGAGTTCTGAGCTTCCCAGGCTGGGGTGGGGAGAGGTGACAGGAGC
Organism: Eopsaltria australis; assembly: GCA_034509425.1. Lineage (NCBI taxonomy): Eukaryota > Metazoa > Chordata > Aves > Passeriformes > Petroicidae > Eopsaltria > Eopsaltria australis. The sequence continues at coordinate 102,661 of JAVTVJ010000760.1, read as the reverse complement.
ATCCCTCGCTGTCCTGGGGTGGTACCAGGACACAGCACAGTGACAAACCAGCTCATCCCAGAGGATGAGAAGGGTGAGGAGGGCTTTTCTGTCTCTGAAGTCACCAATTTCACAATTTACCATTCATCTTCAGCAGGGACAGGCGGGGAGCGGGGTGGTTAAACAACGAGGAAACTGATAAGCCATAACAGATCTCTTTCTAGTAATTATTTCTAGTAATTAGCTGCCTTTCAGAGCAGTGTTCCTAATCGGGTGGGTATTGTCAGTGCCTGTAGATTGGGGTCTTCCTGGACAATGGCTTTAATCAGGGGGTTTTGCTGCTCCTGGTTTTTTAACTTATTTTTTTCTCCCCATTTTTAATCCCTGCCTGTGTTTTGCCTCCCCTTTTCCCCCAGGCTGGAATTCTAATAGAATTCTAATGGAATTAGCAGAGTGGGGCTGGGGGAGGTGCTTGGTGGGTGGTGGCTGTGCTGGGGCTGGGGTGATGTGGGGGCACTGGTTTTGCCAGTGGGTGCTGGAAAAACTTGTAGGCAGCATTTAAATATTTTTTTGGGGCTGTCAAATGCAGGGCCAGGAGTTGGACTTCGATGATCCCTGTGGATCTATTCCAGCTCAGGCTATTCCATGATTCTCTGGTCTGTGAGAGAAATGGCAAACCAATGAGTTTATTTAAAAGCAGTGTGCTCCAGTGGAGGTGTGATGCTGCCATGATCCAGGGTGTCAGAGCCAATCTCTGAAACTGCCAGAGCTGGTGGGAACCTCTGGAAAGAGCAATTTTTATTTTTCCACCTTGTCTCCAAGCTCAGGAGCAGATGTGCCTTTGGGAAGAGTCACACAAACAGTGTGGGGGGTTTCTCTGGAAAAGCCCTGGGTGAAGGCAGGGCCTGGGGGAGGCTTCCCAGAGCCCCACACAGCCAGATCCTGCAAGTGGGAACATGATGGGAGAGGAGAGAGGCTGGGAAATGGCTCCTTAGGCAGAGCTGGAGGCTGCATGGGCAGGTGAGGAGCAGGAGAAGGAGCTGGCAGGGGGAAAGGCAGGAGGGGGATGCCAGAAAGAGCTGGAAATGCTGAATGCTCTCAGCCAGAGTCTGGGTGCTCTGAGTCGAGGTGCCTCCATTGTGCTTCACCTCCTTTCCAAAGGAAACCCCTTTCCTCTTCCAGGTATTTTTTCCTACTATCTTCTCCTCCTCCCCCAAGATCCCTTCAGCCCATCTGCAGGATTTCAGTAATTCCCTTGGGAGCAAGAAGGAGTTTGGGGAGATTGCTGGTGGGTTTTTCTCCTAGTTGCTGGGACTTGTCTCCATCCTGGTCCTTGCCTCCTTCCTGGAGCTTTGCCACCTTTCCTGGTTGTTGCCCTGGGCTCTGGATCTGGGTTTGCCACCTGTGCCATCTCCCTGCCCACAGAAACAGCTCCTTCTGCTGGCAAGTTCAGCCTTTCCTTTCCCAGCCTTGTGCACCTTTGGGATTTCAACAGGCTTAGGTACTTTCCAATCCAGAAAAGTTTGCCATTCTTTCTTCTGCCTTGTTTTCATAGACAATTAAATGTAAAATTTCTTCTGCTGAGTTTTTCACTGCTTTTTTCCCCTTGTTATGTGATGATGGAGGATGCAGGAGCTGGAGCTGGCCAGGGCCCTCCCTTTCCCAATGTCCCCCATCCCACGGGGCACCTGCAGACCCAAGGGTGCAGCAGATGCTGAGTGAAGAATGAGAGACATCCAGAGCAGGTTGTGGGTTTGGAGCACCCTGAGACAGTGGAGGGTGTCCCTGGCCATGGCAGGGGGTGGAACTGAGTGAGCTTTAGGGTCCCTTCCAACCCAACCCCTTCTGTGATTCCATGACTCCCCACTCCAGTCCCACATGGGAGCAGCAGTGTGACATCAGATGGGAGACCTGGCTGCTGCTGTCCAGCCAAACTTCCCTGGCTGTTCCTCTGCCTTAGGAGTAATCAGGACCTCCCTGATGCCAGAACCTGCTGAGTCCTTTGTGCCTGTGGCTGGTGCTGCAGCAGATCGAGCTCTTAAGCTCTTTTAGAAATTAGGTCATTTAGGAGATCCATCCTCTGACATTTTGACCTTTGTTTACTTAACGTTTAAGCCTCTGAGAGGAAATGGCAGCAGCACCCAGAGCCTCCGGCTGTCACGGGAGGGAGGGAGGGAGGGAGGGAGGGAGGGAGGGAGAGGCTGCATCAGGAATGGGGGTTTGGGGCTCGGGGGTTGTGGTGGGGGAATCCACTCTAAATTTTTGGGTTGAGTTCAAGGCCTCCACGGTAAGGTTGCAAACTGAGCAGCCTCCTCTCTCTTCCCTTCTGGCACAGGGTGCCCAGAGCAGCTGTGGCTGCCCATGGATGCCTTGAAGTCTCCAAGGATGGGGCTTGGAGCAGCCTGGGATGGTGGAAGGTGTCCCTGCCATGGCAGGGGATGAACTGAGATGAGCTTTAACATCCCTTCCAACTCAAACCACTCTGGCATTCTCTGATCTCTGGGCCCTGTGCTTCAAGGGGACTGGTTTGAGGCATTTTGCTTCCCCTCCCCTGTTCATCTGTTCCCCAAAACCTCTTAGTGGTGTGGGGAGGGTCCTGCCAGCCCCAGCGTCACCCCAGTGCATTAACCTGCATCTTAGTGGCCTCAGGGCTGGCTATTTAGGCTAAGTAGATTGGCAAAATCCTGCCCCTCCCAATTTTGCACACTAAACCAGACTGGAGGCAGGATGTGATCTGCCATCCCCTTTTCAGGAAGGGTTTGGGGGTGGGGCTGCTGGAGTGCCTGTTCCCCGCTAGAAGAGTGTCTGGTTTTGCTTTAAGGGGGATGGAGAGAATCCCAAAGGACACGGTTGTGCCTCCAGCTGCTCCAGGCACAGCACAGAACCATTCCCTTCCTTCCAGCTTGTGTGCTTTGCTGTCCTGGCACCCCTGGGTGCTGCTGGCTGGGGCCACGCTGTGCCCAGGGCAGTGACCATGAGGCAGGAGAGTGCCAGGATGTTTCAGAGAGGGAACATTCCACCAGGGGTCTGGGCTCTTTTTTGGCTCTTCAGATATTTATTTTCAGCTGCGTGTATGCAGGATGAGGTGGTTGTGAGAAAAGCCCTCAGTGATGCTGAGGACAATGGGGAATGGCTTCCCACTTTCACAGGACAGGGTTAGATGTGATTTTGGGAAGGAATTTTGCCCTGTGAGGGTGGGGAGGCCCTGGCACAGGGTGCCCAGAGCAGCTGTGGCTGCCCCTGGATCCCTGGCAGTGTGCAAGGCCAGGTTGGACAGGGCTTGGAGCAGCCTGGGACAGTGGAAGGTGTCCCTGCCCATGGCAGGAGATGGAACTGGATGGGCTTTAAGGTCCTTTCCAACCAAAATCCTTCTGGGATTCTATAAAGTTCACAGGGGCATGTGGGCAGCGCTGGCACGGGGCTGTTCCCACACAGATCCCAGCTGGCAGGGATGCCCTGGCTGTCAGGAACCCGCAGGTTCTGGGAAGCTGAATCTCCCCCAGGAGAGGGGAAGGAGGTGCCCAATGCCCTGTGTGGAGCAGGAGCTCAGCTCTGGGATTGCATTTCCTGTTGTCTGGAAAGCTCACCCAGAGTCTGGTCACTTGTGCTGGCCCTTGCTCTGCTCCAGCCCTGCCTGTGCCAAGTGCAGCTGATCAAGTCTCCGCTGTCTGCGGGGAGGTTTTGGCTCAGGCTCTCACTGCCAGTTTCCATGGCCACGAGCACTTCCCTGTGCCGCTGCAGCTCCAGGCTTTTGGTGTTTATGGACCTGCTCTCTGTGAACTTAAAGCAGCTCCTGTTCCTGCACGAGCTTTTTGGGGCTGTCCCCTCATGGAGGGCAGAGCGAGCTGCCTCCTGCTGCCTTGGCAGGATACAGGTGCCTGGGGGCAAAACCCCCCCACCTCCACTTCCCTCTTAACCCCAAACCTTGTTTTTTATCTTCTTCTGCAGGGAAGAGCAGTGAAAGAGCCTCATACTCCACGTTTGGAAGAGACACAGGGATGCCAGGACTAAACCAGGTAATGATAAAATGCAGTGAGATTTTCTGCTTCATTTACTGGCTCCCGAGAGTGAGAGTCTGGTAATGGAAACCAGCCTGGATTTACAGCTCATCTCCATGCACGGGGTGCTGGGAAGCCTCTGCTCTGCTCCAGAACCTCTGTGGAGTGTCAGGGTTTCATACTGGTGTGTGTTGCTGGCTCAGAAGAGGTGTCAGAGGTTAGAAAATGTTGGCAGGGCTAGATAGGATATTGGGAAGGAATTGTTGGCTGTGAGAGTGGGGAGGTCCTGGCACAGGGTGCCCAGAGCAGCTGTGGCTGCCCCTGGATCCCTGGCAGTGTCCAAGGCCAGGTTAGAGGGGGCTTGGAGCAGCCTGGGACAGTGGAAGGTGTCCCTGTCCATGGCAGGGGGTGGGACTGGATGGGCTTTAAGGTCCCTCCCAAATCAAATCCTTCTGGGATTCCATCATTTCCACAGCCCTGGAAGGGACCCAGCACACCAGAGCAACCTCTTGGAGACACAGCCCAGCCCTGTTGGGTCACCCAGGGCTGTGCTGGGGGGAACAGCTTTGCTTCCTGTGGGGAATACCACAGGTGTCAATCTGAGCTGGGAATGCCCTGGGATAACCTTCCCTGCTGCCACCAGCATCCAGAAATAGTTTCTCTGGAAGGAGCAAGCACCTCCCTTTCATGTGTGGCTCCAAGTGCCCCCTCAGTGTCTGGCGTGGCCCTGGGGAAAACAGTCCCAGCACTGGAGCCAAGGGAGGAGCTTTTGGCCGGACAGCTTTTATTTTATCCATGTACACACACACGTATTACATGTTTTAATTTTACACAAATTTGTCATAATTTCCTCCTCTCTGAAGTGAGGATGTTTCCTTTGCTGAAGCAGCTGTGCTGGCTGTGCCAGAGTGGATTTCATGTACCACTGAAGGTACTCAAAGAATACTGGGCCCAGTGCCAAGTGTTGCTTTTGGATGTGATGGTTTTGCTGGGCTTTCGTGGAGGAGGGGGAATATAAGGTGACAGAAATGGGGGGGCAAATGGCCGGGAGAGGCCCCGGGAGAGGCCCCGGGAGAGGCGGGGACAGGGCTCGGGATCGGATGGCAAATCCCACTTGATGTGGAGAGGAGACAAAACCCCCTTGTGGGGGGTGAAGGGAGGCCAATGGAGCTTCTGTGGCCCCCAGAGCAGTTGTTGCTTCTGGCTCCAGTTTGGGGGAGTGAGGGGGATTGACCTTCTTTGTTTGTTTGTTTGTTTTTGAAAAGATGAACAATTGTCTGGTGGAGATGCCCTAGATGGGGATCAGGTTCTTCCCCAAAAATGCCCTGCTCTGGGGCAGAGCTGCGGCTTCCCCCTTGTTTAACCCTGAACCATCTCCTGGGGCATCCCCAGGGAGAGGAAACGGGAAGAAAACTCCTTTCTCTGGGAAATTGCCTCAAAATGCCAGTGCATCTCCTGCCTGCAGGACAAGCAGGGCAGCAGCTCCCGGGATCCCTCCGGGTGCTTTCCTTGGCTGTGCACGGAGCGGGTCCAGAGCAGAGGAAACCTGAGCAGTGGAACAGATTGCAGGAATGTCACCAGCTGTGAACACACGAGCTCCTCTTTCCCTCTCTGACCCCTTTCTGGAGGAGACTGAGTTTAAAAGCAAAGGTTTTTCTTTCCAGTTTCTCAAAAGCCTGAAATCCTCCTTTATTTCTATGCGTTGCCCTTGGAAGATGGGTCAAAGCTGAGCTTTTGGGACTTCAGAGCCCTTTGCCAGCCCCGTGCAATTCCATGTAAATACATGGAACTTCCTCCTGAGGTGAGAAGGGCAGTGCTGGAGGAGAGGCTCTGTCCCAGGAGGGAGCACCCTGGGCTCCAGCTCCCCCAGCTCAGGGCTGCTTCCCAGCGTGCCCAAGGTCAGCCAGGATAAACATGAGGGAGGAGTTTCCTGGCTTTAGTAAGAGGGATTTGGCTTTTCCCTGATAAAACTCAGGAGAAAAGCACTTTGAGCAGCGGCAGTGCTGTTCCAGGGCACTGGCCACAATGTGGGCTGGTGACAAGGGGCTCATCCTGCCCTCCTGGACAACAAGGTGACAGTGGGACCACGATGCTCCCACCATGGCACCTACAGGGTGACTGTGGGACCACGATGTCCCCCACCATGGCACCTGCTGGTTTGCGTCCCTGGTTTGCAGAGGTTCCTTGCTGGGGTCCAGCAGGAAAGCACAAGCTGAAAGCTCCTTTTGTTCCTCCACACCTATTCCCCCACCTCCACCCCCATATTTACGGATTTGCTTTCCCTCCTGGCCCCTTGGCTCGTGTTTATTTTTCCCCTCAGCTGAATTGGTGTGAAGGTGGCTCAAAGCAGCTCTGTTCTCTCCCAGCGAGTCGTTTTCCATGGAAGGGCTTTTCTCTCTCCTTGTTTGCAGCCCGGTTTCCTGCCCAGCGAGATGGGAATCGCCAGCCCGAGCACTCTTTCCCCCACCGGGGGCAAAGGGGGGTCTCAGTATTTTTCTTACCCCAACAATCCTCGCAGGAGAGGTGCTGAGAGCAGCATAGGTGAGTGACTGTGTGTCCCCCGGGTGCCACCATGCCACAGGGTAGTCACCTGGGCAGGTGCCCTCGTTGGATCTGCCTTTAGGAGTGTGGAACTGATGCTGGGAATGAGGACATTGATGTTGGGAATGAGGGACTGATGTATGTACCTGGCATGAATTTGGCATTTGCTGTTTTTTGGGGAGGGAATGCATATAAATATTTCTTGTCTATATATAGAGATATCTAACTTCATAAAAGGGGTGCTCAGAGTCAGGTACAATTTCCCTCTTTCTGGAAAATGCCAGATTCGCTGAGAGTAGCAAACGGCTTGAGGTTCTTCCAAAAAACCTCCAGCCACACTGCACGTCACTCGTCCTTCCTGGCAAACCTTGGGCTGCCTCGGAAGCTGTTTGTGTGGCTGGTGGCCCTCCTGGAGCTGCAGCAGGCAGGACTGGCAGGAGCAGGGCGCAGGAGGCAGCGGGAGGTCCCTGGGACACAGGGAGTGTTTGCTCCACCAAGCAGGACTTGCCGGTGTCTGGATCGACCTGGGCTTTTACCAAAGGCTGGGCTCAGGTGTGAGTTTAACTTCAGAGGGAAGACAAGTTCCAGTTCCCCAGAACTTGTGTTTCTCATCACAGTTCCCCCTGCACCCTCCAGAGCCACTTTCCTGCTGCTATTTTGGGCTTTCCCCAACAAATGAAACCAGAAGTGACCCAGTGATGGGTGCATTTTTCAGTGCTTTTCAGAAAAAGGCACCTACTCTGGTGCTGCCACTTCAGCCTGGAAAATTCTTCTTTAGCATTCTGTGAGATGAATTTCTGCTCTGGAGGTACATCCCAGCAGAGTCCCTGGCTTGGCAGGTTGCTGTGTTAGCACCCTGCACCCCCCAGCCAGGGCTTCCCTTAATTATGAAAAACAATAAAAAATAATTGTGAAAAAATTATTAAAATAGTTATAAAAATAATAATTATGAAAAATAGTATTTTTTTAAATTTAGCCAGTGCTTCCCCTTGAGTCACTCCTGGATGTTTCCCCACCACCTCCCTGAACTGTCCCCTTCCCCCAGGACACTGTGTCCCCCTCCGGAGCTGGAACTGGAGGGAAGGGCTGGGGTCTCTCCCTGCCTCGTGCAGCAGTGGAGCTTTCCCAAGTGTATCCCTGTGTAGGGAGCAAGTGAAAATACAGCTCAGCCCTGTGCTTTCTGCATCCTCTCTCCGCAAACCGACTTCAAGTTAAAGTGTTTCCAAAAAAAACTCCAATGAGGGGTTATAACATTAACTGTTATTATATGTATGTGTTCAGTCTCTCCCAACAAGCTCTTGCTGTCCTGGGATCTCTGTGTGGGTGCGAAACCTGCCCCTAAAGGGTGCAGACGAGATTTGGAGAGGCTCGTCCTTGGACACTTTCACTGGTGATGCGGGACATTTGGGATCTCACCCCTGTCTGTACCTGCAGTTTCCAACCCCAGAGACTTTTGCTGCAGCTCATTTCCCCTCCCTCTAACCCCCTCGAAAACTCAGATCCTCTCTTCTCTAACCCAGATGGACAGCCCAAAAAGGTTCGGAAGGTGCCTCCTGGACTCCCCTCCTCGGTAAGTGGCAGCAGTGCGTTCCCCATTCCTCATCCCTTGGGAATCATCCCTGCTCCCTGTGCCACATCGAGGGCTGAGATTTGAGCATGATGGGGAAGGGATTTCCCGTGTGGGAGAACGGGGAAGCGATGGGGGAGCTCCGTGGGGAGAAGCGATGGGGGAGCTCCGTGGGGAGAAGCGATGGGGGAGCTCCGTGGGGAGAAGCGGTGGGGCAGCTCCGTGGGGAAGTAGCCGGAGCCGCCGTGGCCCCTGCCCCGCAGCCTGGGCCGTGTTTGTCGTGATGTCGCGGGTGAAAGGCGACCCCGGGGCTCGGGTTTCGCTGCAGGAGGGGAAGCAGCAGCGCAGTTGCGCCGGGGGAGGCAGCTGAGCCCGCTCCAGGTGTGCGCTGCTTTATAGGAAAGCTGAGCAGCCTGCAGGAATACGCTCTCCCTGCTCCCGCGGCTGTTCCAGGGGAATCAACTCAACAATGTCTTTGTGGCTGGAAGTAATGGGATCTCCAGGAAAGCTAATTGGAGCGGGCTGGAGGGTTCCTGCAGGAACACGGGAGCTGTCTGGCGGCTGGGGCTGCATTCCTGGCTGGAATGTTCGCGTGCTTGGAGGGGGACGGCCCTGTCCCATCGGGCTCTGTCCCCAGGCTCTGTCCCCAGCCTGGGGCTGTACTGGAGATGTGCCCTCACTCCCTGTCAAAGCTGGTGTGGTGATCCCCCATTCTCCAGGGAACACCCCCCTCCATGGGGAAATCTGTGCTGTGGCATTCCCTGACTGCTCGTGCAGAGCTGAAACCTCCAACACAGGCTCTGCCCATGGGAAGGACTCCGAGGTGCTGGTTTTTGGAGGATGGAGGGAGAGGAGGGCACTGAGGGCTTGCCAAGTTGGACTCCCAGACCTCGGGGTGTTGGAGGGTCCATGTGGATCCATGTGAGGCAGAAACCAGCTCCAGTTGCTCCAAGACTCTGTGTTTTTACAGGGAAAACCTGCTTGAGTCACAATCTGTGTCGCTGCCTCAAGTTTCTGTGTGAAATTTGGAGCTTTAAACATGTGGGGAAAACATTGCCCCCGACAAATGGCCTTTATTGGCCTCGGATTTCAAAGTGCTGGGGCTTGGCCCGTCCTGCTGGCAGAGCCCTGGAGGGCCCTGATTCCCACAGGAAGAGCTGCTTGGCATTTGCCACAGCTCAGCCCCTTCCCTGTGTGTGACACCTGCATGCTGGCCTTTCATAGGGTCTGGAATGGTTTGATTTGGAAAGGACATTAAAGTTTGTCCAGTCCCACCCCCTGCCATGGGCAGGGACACTTTTCAGTGTCCCAGGGTGCTCCAAACCCCATCCAACCTGGCCTGGGATGCTTCCAGGGATCCAGAGGCAGCCACAGCTGCTCTGGGCACCCTGTGCCAGGACCTCACCACTCTCACAGGGAGGAATTTTTCCCCAGCATCCAACCTAAATCTCCGTCTCTGCCCTGGCTGCTGCCTCGGTTGCCCCTTGATGCCAAAGCTCCAATTTTCAGAGCACAGGCTGGTTCTGCCTTTTTCCCTCACCCTCCCTGTGCTGGGAGCTCCAGCTTCCTGGTTTGTTTTTGAACTTCCACACCTGGGGAGACAGATCCATGCCGAGGCGGCAGGAGAAGTGTGAAGCAGAAGGAGTGGCCTCCAAGGCAGCGGATCAAAGGCTCTTTCTTGTCTGACTCACCCATGCAGGAGCCCGTCCCATGTTATCGCTGGACCCCGTGCAAAATAAATAGGTTAATCAGCATCTTATTAAAATGAAGTGCTTTAATCTGTAAATCCCGAGCTGCTTTGAAAACTCGCCGAGGTCAGCGGCTGCAGGAGCTGAGGGTGGGTGGGTGAGCAGGGAGTGATGCCAAAGGCACCAAGAGGGGCTTCAGGGGGTGTGGGAGCAATGCCAGGCAGGGATGGGCACTCAGGGGGCTGTCCTGGGAGCCCAGGGCCTTTGGGCTCAGTGCCTTTGTCCCAAGGAGGCCACAGAGATGCTCTGAGGCCTGGACCCCTCTGCTCTGGAGCCAGGCTGGGAGAGCTGGGGGTACTCACCTGGAGAAGGGAAGGCTTCAGGGAGAGCTCAGAGCCCCTTCCAGGGCCTAAAGGGGCTCCAGGAGCCAGAGGGCAGGATTACATAGGATATTGTGAAGGAACTGTTCCCTGTGAGGGTGGTGATGCCTTGGCACAGGAGCAGCTGTGTCTGCCCCTGGATCTGTGAAAGTGTTCCAGGCCAGGTTGGACGAGGCTTGGAGCAGCCTGGGATAGTGGAAGGTGTCCCTGCCCATGGCAGGCAGTGGAATGAGATGGGCTTTGAGATCTCTCTGAACCCAAACCATTCCACATTCTATGCAGTAGGCGCTGGGTTGGGGCTGCCCTCAGGGCATGGAGCCCCTTGGAGCCTCCCTGCAGCTCTGGAGCTCCTGGCCACGGGCTGCTGTGTCTGGGCACAGGATCCAGGGCTGGATGTGGCCCCACATCAGCTGCAGTGCCAGAGGAACCTGAGCAGGGATTTTGTGCAAGTCGGTTCCTGCAGGATTTTGTTGCCATGGTGAGTTCAGTGCCTGGGAGCTGTTTCAGGCTGTGCATTCCCAGTCTGGTCACTGTTCTGTTTAGCCTCAGTCTGCCCAAAGTCCCACCCCAGCTCCTGCATTTAAGCAAGAAAAACAGGGAGGAGAAAACAACCCAAGACCACAAAGCACTGCGAGCACTGCTGGGGCTTTTCGAGCAGCTCTCGCCGTGCTGGCACATTTTTACCAGAGGAAATGACCTCACCTGGAGGTCCCCGAGGCTGCCGGCGTGAGGGCTGGGGCCATGGGCTGGGGAATGGGGCCTGGCCCTGATTTCCAGCTGCCTGCAGCTCCTGGCTCGGCCCTGGCCCAGCTGCCGTGCCCATGCAGAGAAGGATGGAGCTGCCTTTTCACAGCCTCCCCTGTGCTGGGCAGCAAAAGGAAAAATTAGCAGGGGTCAGGGCCAGGATTGTGGTGAATTTTGGCCCCCAGGATGCAGCAGGAGGTGTTCTGAGTGGTGGAGCAGGGTGGATTCACAGCAAGGTGAGCTTCCCCCTGCTCTGCCTCCGCTCTGCTTTGCAGCCCTGGTCACTCCATCCATCCATCCATCCCAGCGATTTTATCCCGTTGTTTTCCCCGTGGGTTCCTGGCTGGGCTGTTGGTGCAGCTGCCGGGCGCCTGGCCCTGAGCCAGCCCCTGCCAGATGGCGCGGGGCTCTCAGACGTGCTGCTCTCCATTCCCTGTCCCGGCTCCCGCTATTTAATCAAATTATAGGAAAAGTCAATTTGCTGGATTCCCGTTCTCCTCTGTGTCCCCATCCCCCCCAGCCCACGCGCGGCTCCCTCTGCCCACAGGACCCGGCAGCATCCTCAGGACCAGGGCCTGGAATTCTCTTTTTTGAGCAAGGGACAAAGGGCAGCTGCCAGTGTCTGTCAGGATTTGCCCTTCCCCCTCCCTCTCTTTTTTTTGTCTTTATTTTATGAGTTCCCTGTAGAATCACAGAGTCATTAAGGTTGGAAAAGCCCTCTAAAGGTCAGAGAGTCCAACTGTTCCCCAGCACTGCCAAGGCCACCTCTGACCCATGTCCCCAAGTGCCACATTCACACATTGTTTGAACACTTCCAGGGGTGGTGACTCCACCACTGCCCTGGGCAGTCTGTTCCAATGCCTGATCACACTTTCAGTGAAGAAATTTTCCCTAAACTCCCATCTAAACCTCCCCTGGCCCAGCCTGAGGCCATTCCCTCTCCTCCTGTCCCTGTTCCCTGGGACCAGAGCCTGCACCCCCAGCTACCCCCTCCTGCCAGGGAGTTGTGCAGAGCCACAAGGTCCCTCCTGAGCCTGCTTCTCTCCAGGCTGAGCCCCTTTCCCAGCTCCATTGGCCCTTGTTGTCCCTTGTTGGATTTCTGGGGTGGCATTGGGATTGTTTTTAAACAAAAAGAAGCCTGACACAGACTGCCCAGGGCTGTGGCGGAGTCACCAGCTTGGGTGGATGTGGTACTTGAGGACATGGGTTAGTGGTGAACATGGTGGTGCTGCTGCTTTGATGGTGGGACTAGATCTTAAAGGTCTCTTCCAACCTTCAGGATTCTCTGCTTCTGTCTTTTATTCCCGACCATCAATTTTGTCCCTTTTTGCTGGTGAGGACCAGGGCTGGAAGGGAGCAGCTGGTTGTGGGGAAAAAGAAACTCAGGCAAGTTTCCTTCCCAAAGAGAACTTAGTGTGCCAGGCAGAGCCTGGCCCCTGCCCCACCTCTGCTTTCGGCTGGATTTAAAAAAAAATGATTATCGGTTTCAGAATGAATCAAAGGGGATGAAAATAAGCTGTGACAAAAGTTCTCACATCATCTGAGTGCTATTTCAGTTTCTTTGAATGCCATTTCGGTTTCTTTGCGTGTTGAATTTCTGCTTTAAAAAAAGAAAAGTCTGTTTTTGTCCTGGCAGAAACTGATTTTCGGTCAGGGCTTTCTAGGATGGGTTTGGTTAATTTAGAAGGGAAGGAAAAGCTTTTTCTTCTTCTTCTTAATGTGCTGTTAAATCACAGAGCTGAGCAGTGCTGCAGAAATCTGACCCAAGAGCTGTGTGAGGGCTGAGAGCTGTCCCCTCCCCTGTGAAAGCTGTGAGGGGCTGCTCAGCCCCCTGTGCCTCAATTTCCCCTCAGCCTGGTTTCCCTGTGGGCTTTGAGCAGGGACTGTGCTCGGGAGCCTGGCACAAGGCAGGGTTGGCACAGGGGGGTCCCAAGGCCACACAGGTGCCTGCTGCCACCTCCCAGCCCGTCCTCCTGGCATGGGGTCACTGCAGCAGTGGTGGCTTTTGTGGTTACCCAGAAAGAGTTATAGCCATGGAAAATGGAACTGGAGCAGAGTCAAACCTGCTGCTGGAGCTGGGCAGGTTCTGGGGACCATAGAGAGTGACAGGAACAGAGAGGAGCCCTATGCCCTGTCCTCTATGCCCTCTCCTCTGCCCCCTGTGCCCTCTGCCCTGTGCTCTGTCCTCTGTACCTTCTCCCTTGTCCCCTCTGCCCTTTGCTCTGTCTCCTATGTTCTCTGTCCTTTTCCCTGTGCCCTCTGCCCTGTTTTCTGTGCCCTGTCCCCTGTTCCCTCTGCCCTGTCCCCTGTCCTGCTCCATGCAGGGCTGTGCCCTTGGAGGATTTAGGCTGAGCTGCTCCAGTTCCCCCCAGATCTGCTGTGGGATGAATAAAAGAAAAGCTCATGGACTCATCAGATGGTTTGACTCGGAAGGGATCTTAAAGCCCATCCAGTGCCACCCCTGCCACAGACAGGGACACTTTCCACTGTCCCAGGGTGCTCCAAGCCCCCTCCAGACTGGCCTTGGACACTGCCAGGGATCCAGGGGCAGCCACAGCTGCTCTGGACACCCTGTGCCAGGGCCTCACCTCCCTCACAGGGAACAATTCCATCCCAATATCCCATCTAACCCTGCCCTCTGGCAATGGGAAGCCATTCCCTGTATCCTGTCCCTCGAGACCCTTGAAAGGTCAGTTGAGTGAAGCACTTGCTGCTCTGTTGCCATGGGAGAGGTGGTCAAACAGTGCTGAAGTTTGAGGTTTGAAGTTTAAGCTGTGCAGGGTTGGGGGCAGCCACAGTGAGGATGTGGGGCCATGGAATGACCAAGCCCTTCTCTTCAACCCCTTTCCTGCCCCACAGGTGTATCCATCCAACTCAGGTGATGACTACAGCAGGGATCCAGCTGGATATACTCCCTCAAAACCTCCCAGCACTGTGTATCCTGGAGCCTTTTATATGGCAGGTGAGTTATTCCCAGCCCTGTGATCCCACAAGCCGGGCAGAGCAGGGGCAGCCGTGCCTGTTAGGGACCATGGCAGAGATTGCACATATGGGGGAAGCTCAGGGCAGGAGTGCAGGAATATCCTGAGCTGGAAGGGACCCACAGGGGTCATCGAGTCCAACCCTGCCCTGACACCCCAACAATCCCACCCTGAGCATCCCTGGCAGCGCTGTCCAAACGCTCCTGGAGCTCTGGCAGCCTCGGGGCCGGGACCATTCCCTGGGGAGCCTGGGCAGTGCCCCAGCACCCTCGGGGGGAAGAACCTTTCCCTGAGATCCATCCCAAGCCCTGACACAGCTCCAGCCCTTCCTGGGCTCCTGTCCCTGTCCCAGAGAGTTTGTCCTGATTTGCTCAGCAAGTGATGCTTAGGACAGGCAGGATATGCTGGGGACAATCCCAGCTCCTCAGCCAGGGCTGACTTGTCCCTGCAAGGGGCCTGGGGGCTGCCTGCTGCTGTCCCTGCCCCACTCAGCTCTGGGTTCCTTGCAGATGGACTCCATAACTCGCCAGACCTGTGGAGCTCCCCGGGTGCCATGAGCCAGTCGAGTTACGGTGCCATGCTGGGCAGCTCCTCGTCCCCGCTCCCGCAGTCCAGTGGCTTCAACAGTTTACATCAGCATGAACGCATGGTAGTAACGTGTGCCCATGGGTGACACTCCTGTATCACCCTCCTGTTACCTCCTGTCCTGGCTGTGGGCTCGGGGCACCTGGGTCCTGCCCCAGCTGCCCAACCCCACAGCTTTTCCAGGGCCCCTCTCACCCCTCTCCCCCTCCCTGCCAGAACTACCAGCTGCATTCAGGAGAGGTGAACGGTGGACTCCCTTCCGTGTCCGGCTTCTCCTCAGCCTCCACGGCGTACGGAGTGTCCAGTCACACCCCCCCGATCAGCGGCACGGACAGCATGATGGGTATGGCCAGTCACCAGAGTGACCCCTCGCTCCACAGCCGGGCACAGGCTCACCTGGAAACCAAGGCTTGTGCAAGCCTGGTGTCTGAGGCATCCAACACACCCAGACACCTTTGGTCCCTCATGTGTCACCTGTGCCTGGAGTCCCTGCCCGGGGAAGAGGCACAGCGAGGTTCTTGCTGGGTGCAGGTTTGGGGGTTTACACCTTGTGGGGTGGGTCTGGGATGAGCCCAGAAGCTCTGCCATTCTCTCCTGGAGGTGCTGTGGCTTAGATGAGTTGCGGGAAGGATTTGCACCTGTGTGAAGCTGCTCCCCTGGATCCAGAACGGGAATGTTTGTGCTGGGTTTGGATACCACAGTAACCCCTGAGTACTTTAATCTCTGACCCTGCTGAACCTGTTACAAAACCTGTTACTGAAATGAGCTCTTGCTCCCCAGGAAATGAGGATCCTGACACAGATTTGTAGAAAACACCTTTTCTTTCTATGGAGAAGCAAGTTTGGGATTCACAGAATGAAAGTATCATTATGGTTGGAAGAGACCTCCGGGATCATCCGGTGCATTGGTGGTTGTTGGGGTTTGAGATGCCCCACGGCAGTGGCTGTGCTGCAGCAGAGATGTCTGATTGCTGTTGATGGCACTGCACCTCTAGCCCAGAGCTTGGAGAGATGTCCCTGCAGCCCCTTGGAGGCTGCCAGGGGAAGCTGCCCCATGTCCGAGCTGCTCCGAGCTGGACAAACATTTAATTTTCAAGCAAAATGCTAAAAGCAGAAAATTTCCGCCCCAGAGCAGGTGACACCAGAGAAGATCTTGTAGAGTACTGGATCCTGCTGGGGTGTGGGGCCTTGGCAGTGACATCTGTGTCCTTTCTTGGCAGGTAACAGAGGAACCACAGCTGGGAGCTCTGGAGACGCACTTGGGAAGGCTCTGGCCTCGGTAGGAGTTTGGGATGGTCCTGACCCACTCCCGGTCCTGCTGCTGCAGGGACCCTCTGCCCAGCAGGGAATAGGGACACATTTGGGGTGAACACACACCAAATCCACAATAGCCTCTGAAAGAGGGTTTTCCCCTCTCCATGTGCTGCCATCTCAGTCCTGGTGCCTTTTGATGGATCGGCAAACTGAGGCACTGCAGGTTGTGGTGTCCCTGCAGCCCCATTTCCAGCTCTGTGCCCTGTCAGCCTGGTGCTGCTCTGCCAAGACCACCCTACACAGACCTTGTGGCAGGACTTGCAGGTCCCAGTGCTCCTTGCCCTGCATGTGCTGGTTCAAACTGGAGGGCACTGGTCTCGCTGGGTTACCACAGAGTTGCTTCTGTCCCATTCAGTGCTCTCTGCACGATGGCAGAGGGGTGGTGACAGTGCACTCTGCAGCAATTCCTGACACCTCCTGCTTGCTCCTGAGAGCTCCTGCTTCCTCCTGAGGGGGGACTTGAAGAGCAGAGGCTGCACTCAGGGGTGGTGACAGTGGGAACATAGAGTGACCTCGGGGTTGATGGGGGAACTGGGGGAACTGGGCGCAGCCTTTGTGCTGGCTGTGGGTTTGGGAAGGGAGGTGCCAGTGGGGGTCCCAGCAGGTGGTGGGTGCCACTGGGAGGGGACAGCTAGCTCAGGGTGGTTCTGCTGACCATCCCCCTTCTGTCCCTGCAGATTTACTCCCCCGACCACTCTAGCAATAACTTTTCCTCCAACCCCTCCACCCCGGTTGGGTCCCCGCAGGGCCTTGCAGGTGAGTGACAATGTAAAGGGTAAGGGGGGGTTGGGTTTGCTTTGGGGAGCTCCCAGGCAACGAATTTTCCAGGTCAGCCTCAAACCCTCAGCCCAGGCAGCAATCCCAAGACCTGCTCCTGTCCTTCCTGACCCTGTGCCTGAGCATCCCATCTCAGAGAAGCTGTGGCTGGATTTGCCTCCCATGGGAAAAGCACAGTGGGAACTGGGAAGCAGCCAAGTGGTTCAAACCCATGTTCAGCACCTGCTGAAAGCCCATTCCTGGTCCCCTCGGGCAGGACAGGTCCCGTTGTGCCCAGCAGAGCTGGTGACCAGGCTCCCTGTGCCTGGGGTGCAGCACAGCCTGCACCTGGCTCACAGGAGTCACTGAGACTAGGGACATTTGGACACCTCTCAAGGTGTGAAGGGCTGAGCCAGAGCAGAGCCCATAGTGCCACAGTGTCCCTGCGGTGCCACACAGCTCTGTGGTGGCCCATGAGGTGTCAAGCAGTGCCATGGTGGCCCATGCAGTGCTGTGGTAGCCCATGTAGTGCCATGTGGTGCCACAGTGTCCCGTGCAGCGCCGTGCCTGGCACGGTGGCCGGTGCGGTAGCCCAGCTTCCAGCCCCATCTAGTGGCAGCCATGGCCATGGCTGGTCCCCAACCCTGCGTTTGTCCCCAGGTTCATCGCAGTGGCCGCGGGCGGGCGGAGCGGGTGCCTTATCTCCCAGCTACGAAGGGAGCCTCCACACTTTGGTGAGTGGCACCAAAAATTCCAGCTTCTCCTTTTCTGTATCACCCCTCAGGGCTCGGTGGTGAAAGGTTTTTGTGTGATGTCCACTACCCTGAACACCTGGCATCAGCTGCTTGGTCAGGGATGGATTTTTGGGTGGCAGCAGCTGAGCAGAGCCCGGTGCTGCATCCCTGACCTGGAGTCCCCCCGCAGCCTGGGACCCTCCCCCTGCCCCCAGCCCAGGCCCATCCTGGGGGTCTGGCCCAGCCCATCTGCTTCCTTGCCCTGAGCACTTGCACTCATGTGACCCCTCGTGGCTTTAGGGAGCGGCACTGCCTGTGGGGGGTTATTTGTCCCCATCCCTGCCCTGTGGCCCCTGAGTCCAGGATTGCCACCAGCCATTCTGTAGTGCAGAGCAGCAGGAGGCTGCTGGCTTTATGGGATTGCAGTCACAGAATTGGATTGCAATGATGGAAAGGTTTGGGTTGGAAGGGATCTTAAAGCCCATCCAGTGCCACTCCCTGCTATGGGCAGGGACATCTTTCACTATCCCAGGGTGCTCCAAGCCCTATCCAACCTTGGACACTTGCAGGGATCCCGGAGCAGTTAACACAGACCTGTCTCTGTCCTGCCCTTCCAGCAAAACAAAATGGAAGACAGGTTGGATGAAGCCATCCACGTGCTGAGGAACCACGCTGTGGGCCAGACCTCTGCCATGCCCAGCAACCACGGGGACATGCACGGGCTGCTGGGCTCAGCACCACCACACACTGCTGCCGTAGGCAGCCTGGGCCAGGCCTTCCCCACCTCGGTCATGGCCCTGGGGAACAGGCACCCGAGTCTGGTGAGTGTGGGAGCACTGTGGCAGCTGGCAGGGACACACTGGGGACACGTGTGTCCTTAGGCTTGCTCTGCTTCTTGTGCTGCAGGTGGGAGGAGGCCACCCCGAAGATGGCTTGTCCAGCAACCCCAGCTTGCTCCACAACCATGTCACACTTCCATCGCAGCCCAGCTCACTCCCGGACCTCAGCAGGCAGCAGGACACATACAGTGGTAAGGCAGCTCTGCACGGGGGCAGGATGGGGCTCGCCTGTGCCAGGCATTACCTGTGCTGGGCTTTACCTGTATTAAGGGTCACCCTCTGGGTGTGTGGGGCAGCCCGGGAGGAGATGGATGTCTCTGCAAGGCTGGTGCTTCCTCGCAGCATTCACAGGGCAGTTTCTACTTGGAGCCTTTCCCAGAGGTTTCACACAGTCCCAGAATGGTCTGGCTTGGAAGGGACCTTAAAGCTCATCCAGTTCCACCCCCTGCCATGGACAGGAACACCTTCCACTATCCCAGCTTGCTCCAAGCCCTGTCCAACCTGGCCTGGACCATTTCCAGGGATCTAGGGGCAGCCACACCTGCTCTGGGCACCCTGTGCCAGGCCTCCCCACCCTCACAAGGAAGAATTTCTTCCCAATATCCTATCTAACCCTACATGTTTGACTTGTATTTTCCCATCCCCCCTGCCAGGTGTGGATGCACAGTTCACAGTGCTCTGCTGTGTAGTTTAGGTTCCCAATTTGGAGGGTCTGGGAAGTAAGGTGGAGAAAGGGGAGTGTCATTACGGCAGAGCCAGCACCCCTGCATCTTCCCTGAGTGTGGAGCAGCAATGCAGGATGAGTTTGGGATGCCACTGCAGGAGCAGGGCCTGGGGACCCCCCAGCCTCCCATGTGGGTCAGACCCCTCAAGCTCTGCACTGGCTCTGCTCTCTCTGCAGGCTTGTCCGGGGGGCTGGGGCGGAGCAGCGTCTCCTCAGGAACGAGCGAAATAAAGAGGGAAGAGAAGGAGGATGAAGAGAACACATCAGTGGCAGATAACTCAGAAGAGGAGAAGAAGGAGCTGAAACCCTCCCGGAACAGAACAAGGTGCTCTTTGAACAGGTCTCTCCCTTCACTTTCTCTGTTCCCAGGCCAGGGGTGTTTGGGCTGGGGTCTGGCTGCTGGGACACGCCGAGCACTGGGCTTGGCCCACTTTGGCCTGGGGTCATCCTGCAGCACAGACCCCCCAGCCCCTGCCCACTCTGGAGCCTGGTGTGGTCTCACACAGCCTGGGCTCCCAGGGAGAAGGGCCCCTGCCACTCTTCTGCTGGCTCCTGTCCCTGTGGCCTCAGGGCATCCTCATGCTCCTAAAGCAGAGGGATGCACCTTATCCTGCAGGGAAGGTGCAGGGAAGGAGCAAGTCCTCAGCCCCAATCAGGGATGGTTGGACCCCTTCCCTGCCTTGGGGCGTCTCTGCTCTCTGCTTTGGGCCCCTGTATCCTCTGTCCATCCAGCCAGAGGAGTGGCAGTGGCTCAAGTAGAGTCCTTCAGCTCTCAGTGTTGGCTGCTCTGCAGCCTTGCCACCAGCTCGGAGACCTCACCAGGGTGATGGTGCCCAGAGAGGCAGCACCAGCCCCACTCCTGCCCTAGAGGCAGAGGGCGGCATCTTCCCACATTCCAGCGTTGGCCTTCACCTTGGGCCATCCTGCACTCTCCTGACAACAAACTCAGGCCTTAATCACATTGTGGTTTCTTTCTTTGCTGTTTAAAAACAAAACAAAACAAAACAAAAAAGAGGCGGAAGAAGAGCCTTAACTGCTTCTCTCCGAAGCCTTTGCGTGTCCCTGCATGTGGCACAAGCCAGCAGGTCCTGGCAGGGCACGTGAGGGGCTCGGCATCTCAGTGCCTCACCGTGTGTTTCTTGTCTGTGAGTTGACCTGTGCTGAGAGTGCACACGAGGAATGTCCCTGTCTCGTTCTTATTTTAAACCATTAGTCAAGATGAGGATGAGGAGGACGATCTTCTTCCCCCAGAGCAAAAAGCCGAGAGAGAGAGAGAAAGGAGGGTCGCCAATAATGCCCGTGAGCGCCTGCGGGTTCGTGACATCAACGAGGCCTTTAAGGAGCTCGGACGCATGTGCCAACTGCACCTAAACAGCGAAAAACCGCAGACCAAACTGCTAATCCTACACCAGGCCGTATCAGTCATACTGAACCTGGAGCAACAAGTTAGAGGTCAGTGAGGGTCCCGGAGTGGTGATATTTTACGTATCTGATCGGCACGGGGCTGTCTGTCTGTCTGTCTCCTGTGACGTGCTGTGGTGCCTCGCACTGTCTCTTTCCCCTGTGGCCTTGGGGACCAACCCAAGGCTGTCAATGTTCTTTTTTTTTTCTTTTTTTTTTTTTGCCTTTTTTGCATCCATCCCTGCTGTTCTCTCCTTTGTTCCCCGCTGCCACCACGTGTGCTGCATGCCGGTCCCTGCAGGGACGCCTGTGCCATCCTGCTTCCTGCAGCCAGGGGTACTCAGTGCTTGGCCAGCAAAGCGACACAAACCCCGCTAGAAAATCTCCAAGAGGGGTCCAGCTCTGCCATCTCCATGGGCTGCTCTGACCGTAGAGCCCGTTCCTGTCTCCTCTGTGTGCCTGACAGGGCTCTGCACTCCTGTCCCTGCAGTCTGGCACTTGGCAAAGCCCTGGGACCACGGGAGCTCGTGAAGGCAGCGGGATGCCCTGGGCAGAGCAGCCCTCACTGCCTGCACTCGCTGGTGTCCGACATGAGCTGGGAGCACTGTGCATTCTGAGCCTGGAGCTGCCAGCGGGTGCCTGCAGGCTCTGCTCCTCACTGGGACACCCTCAGGGCACCCTGGCTCCCTTCCACACGCGTGTGCACCGTGGTGTGTGTGCACCGTAGTGTGTGTGCTCACCCATGGTGTGTGTGCACCCATCCCAGGGAGGGGAGCGAGGGGTGGCTGTCCTGCTCCGAGGATGTGGCTGCTTTGCCCTGCATCCCGCAGTGCATGCTCCGGCTCCCGCTCCTGCTTCTGCTCCTGCTCCTGCTTCTCTCCACCTGCAGCACGGGGTGCCAGGGCAGGATAACCCCTTTCTCTCTGCAGAGCTGTCGTAACATGCGTCGGGGGCTGTGCCTGCCTGTGCTCCTCTGCTGGCCTTGCTGTGCCTTGATGTTGGAGTCCTTTGTGCCTCTCTTCAGTTTGTAATTTTTTGCCTTTCATAACATGTATATTTTTTCCTGTCTTTTTTAATTTCCCCTTCCTTTTTTTTTTTTTTTTTTTTTTGAGTTTTTATTTTTTGGTTCTGTTCTTTCCAATCTCCTACAGACAGTCCCCAGCCGTGACCTCTCGGTGGTCCCACTCTACCTTGTACTTGCTGCTCGCGGATCCCAGGCAGGACCGAGGGTGGGACAGGGCTTAGGCAGAGTTGGCACTGTGTTCACTTTGGTCTCCCACGCTTGTCCCTTTTTAAACCCTTCCTGGAGGCAGCCAGGGAGGTGGCTGAGCCCTGCAGGCTCCCTCAGCAGTCAGTACAGACAGGCAGTGTCCCCTCCATGGGTTTGTGCTGCTTTCCAGGAGAGGATCCCACCCTCACACCCCCTCTGGCAGCGCTGCCATGGGCACGGGACCATCAGGTCCCTGTGTGCCCAGCCAGGGCTGCCAGGAGCAGCTACAGGAAGGGAGGAGACTGAGGAGTTTTAGGCTTGTTGGTGTCCCCCAGGGGCACAAGGCAGCCAAAGCATCTCATCCTCACACACTGCAAGCTACCAGTGATACGTGCCGGTGGTGGGGACATGGCTCTGTCCTGCCCATGTCCCTGTGGGAGCCACCAGCCAGGACTGGCCACTAGCAAAAACCCACAGGCACCAGCCTGTGCTTGGAGGCAGGAGCTGGGATCCTGCTGCAGGGGGCACAGGTGCCGGGATGGCCCCGTCCCCCCACCCATCCTGGGTGTGCGGAGAGAAGGTGGCAGTGCCAGCTGGGGCAGCGAGGAGGGGACACAGGCAGGGACAAAGCAGCAAGGACAGGGTGCAGCAGGGACAGTGGGCAGCCCTCTGTCTCACACAGGCAGTGCTTGCCCAGGGAGCCCTTGCTCCCCCTTCACATGGCCGTGCACTGTCCCCAGGCTCTCCAGGAAAGCTCTGACTCTTTGCTGAAGGCTTATCCCCATGTGACTTCCCAGGAGCCTAAGGCCACAGGCTGTCCCAGTGTCAGGTCTCATCCAAGGACCCTCCTCAGATAGGTGTCTTCTTGCAAAAAGTTTTGCTCTGGGGGAGAAGGTCGTCTGGGCTTAAATTGAGGCTTTTGAGGGGATGGGCAAGGCCACGGTTCAAGATGCTGCCAGCAAAACTTTGGTTCTCCCCATCCCTGTGTCGGGCATCCCTGGGGTGCTGTCAGCAGTGGGGGCTCTCCCAGAGCTTCTGACTGTGCCTGGAAAAAAAATCACCCCTTCTGGTGGGCTTTTGGCTGTTTGGAAAGATCAGGACTCAGTGTCTGCATCCCAGTCTGATCCTCAGAGCAGCCCTGGCTCCTGCTCCCGATGCTGCCCCAGCCCCTAAGAGGGTGCCAGGCCAGGCTGCTCCTGCTGCTGCAGCACCACCACTCCAAACACCAGCACTGGGAGCTGCAGATGGAGTCTGGGAAGGAAATCTTACAAAGAGAGATTTACTTCCTGCCAAAATCTTTCCTTGGGGGACAAATCTGATGTTTTTGGCAGAGACCCTCCCCCAAACCTTCAGTTTTCAGTCAAAAACAAACAGGAAGGCAAAATTTTGCAGAGGGTAGACTGTGTCGGTGCCGAAGCTGCATCACTGCCCACCCTTGCCCCCAGTGCCCGCTCCACCCCCTGAGCACCTGGCCCTGTGCTGGCAGCACCTTCCCCTGGCTCGCAGAGGTGACACAGCCTGGGCTGCTCTGGAAGCACCCAGAGGAATTGGCTTTGCAAAGTGAGGCCATTTGGGCCATTTGCAGTGGACACCCGGAGCACTTCCAGCACGGCAACATAGAGCCCTCCTTGGTGGCACCCCCTGACTAACCCCTGTGGTGCTGTGAACCCAGCAGTACAGACGAGGCCTTGTCACTGGAGGACAAAGATCTGAGGGACCGGGAGAGGAGAATGGCCAATAACGCCAGGGAAAGGGTGCGTGTGCGGGACATTAACGAGGCCTTTAAAGAACTGGGACGCATGTGCCAGATGCACTTAAAAACGGACAAAGCACAGACCAAACTGATCATCCTACAGCAAGCGGTGCAGGTCATTCTGGGCCTGGAGCAGCAAGTACGAGGTATGGTACCACTGGCAGGTGCATTTGGGGCCTGTCTCTCCCCCTGTGTCTGCATGCTTGTGCATCTCTGTCCTGACTCCTGTTTTCAGTGTGAGCTGTGTGTTTGCAGCGCCAGCAGCACCTCAGGGTGATGACCTCTCCCCAGCCCTGTCTTGGGGTGGATTTGAGGCTACTCTTTCTCTCTCTGCTCATGCTTAATATAATTTGACACCTGGATCCCATTAAGCAGCTTTGGAAAATTCAGTCCTCAACTCTGGGTGCTGGCTGAGGCACTTGGGGGTTCCTGTAACAAGCACATGGAGATGCCCTGGCACAGATTGCCCCTGGATCCCTGGAAGTGTCCAAGGCCAGGTTGGATGGGGCCTGGAGGAACCTGGGACAGTGGAAGGTGTCCCTGCTCATGGCAGAGGATGGAATGGGATGAGCTTTAAGATCCCTTCCAACCCAAACCATTCCATGATTCCATGTTTAAATTGGCGTGGGGGTGCAGCTGGGTCTGGGGTTCTGCTGGAGCAGATTCCTGCAGGGACTGCGGGGAGCAGCGAGCGCTGCACGGAGCTCATCTCCTCACACAGTCCGTGGGCCTGGCTGGGACTCTGTCCCCGCTGTCCCTCTGGGGTGCTGCTGCCAGGGGTGATGCTGTTGCCCAGACTGAGGTTGCTCCCCTCCCTTGCTGTTTTGGGCACAGAGCGCAATCTGAACCCAAAAGCCGCCTGCTTGAAGCGTCGGGAAGAGGAGAAAGTGTCCGGAGTGGTAGGAGACCCCCAGATGACACTTTCAGCTTCACATCCTGGTCTAGGAGATGGTCACAACCCTGTTGGACACATGTGAAGGTATTGTTCCCCACCTGTGATCCCACATCCCAGCCCTGTGCCCATGCCCTGCTCTGCTCTGGCTGCTCAGCCCCGCTGCCTCAGCATCAGCCACAGCCCTGCTGCATTTCCCTGGAATAATGACTTGTGACAATGTGTGCAAGGCCTGGCCCAGGTTGCCCAGAGCAGCTGTGGCTGCCCCATCCCTGAAGTGTCCAAGGCCAGGTTGGAGGGGCTTGGAGCAACCTGAGATAGAGGAAGGTGTCCCTGCACATGGTAGGAGGTGCAATAAGATTAAGGTCTCTTCCAACCCAACCCTTTCCATGATTCTCTTTGTGTGTCACCTAAAACCTCTGGCCCACAGGAGAGTGCAGACCAAGGCTGGGATGGGGAGTTTTGGAGCTCTCTGAGTGGGCTCAGCTCTGCCCCACACCTCCCAGTCCTGCCCTAGTTTGCTACTGGCAACCAGCAATTCCTTTTCCTTGTGGCTCTATGAGAGGGAATGGGCAGCTCCCAGAAATGCCAATAGAGTCAGAGAAGGTGAAAATCACTCAGTGAGGCTGTGGCAGATACAGGCTCCGATGGGCTGTTCCCATTTTTAAGAGAACCCAGAAGCATCTGAGCCTGTTTCTGTGAGCAATGCAGAGATGGGGTGGGGATTGAGCAGATCCAGGAGTGGTAGGTCAGGGGCTGATCCCATGAAGTGCATGGAGAGGACACAGTTCCTTGGTGTCCCCTGCCCCAGTGGGTGCCTGGGGATGGCCTGACCGAAACAAAGGCAAAGCTCAGCTGCAGCCCTGTCCAGCCCTGCCTTGGGACTCCCTGTGCAAGAAGCATAATTTTATTCTCATTTGGGTTTCTATCACTTCAAAACTTTTTTTTTTCATTTGTAGATCTTTTTGTTCCTCTGGATACAGAGATCTGTAGGAAGAAAACCCTCGGTGTGACCTGCAACCCTGTTGAACCATAAACTGTAGTACTGCTCATACTGACACACGCAGACGGATCCTGGCGTGACGTAAGGGGTGGAAAAAACACTTTGTCAGAAACAAAACGGAAACAAAAAATTGCCTTAAGTATAAAGTGCAGAACAGTCAATACATATCACTCAGTTAGGAGGGGGTGGCGTGTTCTCTTGGCTTGTTCACAAGCAGCCAGCAGCAAAATTGTGCCTAAGCTTGATATTTCTTTTTTAAAAAAAAAGAACATTAGTTATGAGATTTTTTATGTAGAACAAATAGCAATGCCTTTTGGTTTTTTTTAGCTTCTTTTGCATATGTTTTGTAAGCAATGAATTTTTTTTTTTTGTATAAAAACATGTCTTGTACCCTCCGCTTTTCTGCTGCTGTTTCTATAGTTAACGTTGCATCTTTAGGATCAACCAGAATATTAAAATTGTATTAAGAGAGACTGGATATAAAGAGAGGAATTCTCAGATTCGGCTCGGAAAGCCACTAAAAGCGAATGTAGCCACAGTGAGGGAATGTTCTTCCTTGCCTGGCTTGTACCTTCCATGACAAAAAACAAACAGACTCATGCTGAATTCACCATCTCTTTGCTTCGGCCACTTCTGATTTGGGAAAAGGAAGTCAAACAGCAAAGCGAGTGCCAGCAGTGACCGGGGTGCTCGGCGAGGTTTGCTTTGCTCCCAGAGATCCCAAGGCCCCGCGGCTGTCCCGGAGCATCGCCGTGGGGAGGACGAGTTGCTGGGAGAGAGCAGGCCCCGGGTGGAGCAGAACCAAGGACTGAGGCGCTTCCAGGTGAGCAGAGCAGCAAGGGATGCACAAGGGACGCACCTCTTCCCACACGCCAGAGCTGCCAGAGACACTTCCAGGAGCAGCACTGAACAAAGACCAACTGAACAAAGATGGAGCACTGGGAAGAGGCAGAGGCAGCGGGAGCGTTGCAGCAGCAGCGGATACGGGGCCAGGAAGCCGAGCAGCAGCAGAGCTGAGGATGTTGGAGGCAGGAAAGGAGCAGCGACCTGGCTCACTGCAGCCTCGGCAAAGCCACGAGCAGCTGTAGGATCCCTTCTTGCGGTGGGGCCACCACCATTGGAAATGCAAATCCTGGCTCAGGGAGAGGAGTGCCTTCACACCCTGCTGTCACCTGCTGTCACATCTGAGCATCCTTGGAGGCAAACTGAGCTCAGCACAGTGCCATGAGATGTGAGTGGCCACCGTCACCTGCATGTGGGCTCCTCTCCACACTGGCAAGGAGGGCAGCAGGAGCCTGTCCTGCACCATGTGCTCCAGCAGCCAAGATGGGCCAGCCATCCCTTCACTCCAAGGAATTCACAGTCACTCCAGACCACTCTGGTGTGCTCAGCAGGAGGAGGACCCCCTGACAGCCCCTCTGGGTGCCTTGGGAAGAGCATCCAGGAAAAATTCCTTTGTCTTGCCAGTGTGTTTGGCTCAGTGTGAACATGATGCCCATAATCTGCCAGGGGAAGTGGCTTTTCTAAAAACAACCACTGCCAGGTGCTGTCCCCAAAATACCACGAGCCCAGCCCTGAAATGTCACCCTGTAGCAATGAAACTCTTGTCTTTAGGTGTTGTGGTCAGTGAGGGCCAGGTCTGCGCCCTCCCCAGCCCACAGCTCTGCTCCATTCCACTTGGGATCTTAGAGATCCCCAGACCTGTTCCTCTGCCTGTCTGCATGTCCCCCACACTGGTGGTGGCTGCCAGGAGAGGTGTCACAGTTGGGTGACATGCTGTAGGGTGCCATTTGTTCTGTTTTCTCCTTCCTCTCCCAGCCTTTGCTTGCATGGCTGCTCCTGGGGACACGTGCCCTCCTCTTTGGGGGTCACTGAGCCCCCCCAAAGCTTCCTTCATCAGACAGGGAGGCTGCCTTCCCTTCTGCACAGCTTCTAGTTCCTCTTTCCCCAGACTGCATCGCAGTGAAGCAGCAGAACTGGGACACTGCCATGGGACATTTCTTGTGTCCCCAGCCCAAGGGCCTCCTCTTGCCCCCCTCAGCCAGCCCCCTGCCTCCCTGCACACAAGCTGTACATGCCACAGTACTGGGGAGCGTCTGGAATCCAGTCTGTGAACAGTAAAATTGCAGATTTTTGTTCCTTCTCCCTTTTCACCTCCTTTTGCCCCAGAGCAGAGCAGGTGCAGCCCCCCATGGGCTGGTGCTCAGGCAGTGGTGGCAGCCTGGCTGCTCCTGCTCACAGCCCCAGGGAGCAGAATTCCCCTGCCCGTGACCCCCCATCAGATCTACTCAGCCTGCCTGGAGTTCAGCATCTCTTGGGGCTCTCTGCTCCCCTGCTCCCACAGCTGTCCCACAGAGGTGTGGTGGCAGGAAAGATGGAATCAAGCTGGGTTTCCTCAGGAGGCTGCAATTCCAGATTCAGTGCAGAAACTGCTCTCCAAGGTCCTTAGTGTCTCACCCATGTCTCCACTGAAGCCAGCAGAGCCTTTCAGCCCTTGAAGGGTGATTCCAGTTGTGGGGGGCTTGAGAAACAGGAGGCTTTGGAAACCCCCAATCCCCTGCACCCCCTGAGCTTCGCTGCCAACTTTAGGGCCAGTGGAACCCGAGTTCATCTTGCAGGCCCTGCTGGGCTATACCGGGGACCCTGGGCCAGCTCCAGTTCCATCCCTGGGCTTTGGGAAGTGAAGCAAAGCTGGGGATGGAGGTGCACCAGAACAAGCCTTCAGCCCTTACTTACAGTGGCGGCTAACCCAGAGCAAGCCCTGGCCACTGGACTCCCCCATTCCTGCCTGACACCAGCAATAGCAAGGCCTGTTTTCCGTACCCCGAGCTTGCACAAGGTCTTTGCCCTGTTAAATCCTATGCAAATCTTATCCCTCTTCCTCTCCTGGGGCTCTGCAGATCCCAGCCCAGCCCGTTCTCTCTGCTTTTGTCCATGATTGATCCTGAGTTCCTGCTCCCTGATGCCCTCAGGATCCAGCTTCATTCTTTGCAGCTCCAAAAGCATTTCAAACCCTGGAGCTGGGCGGGGGCAGATGAGACTGTAGGAACACCCAGCTCATACTGAGCACTGAACCAGAGGGGGCAAGGCCTGGTCCTGGGGCTCCTCCACGCACCCTTCACCCTCCTGTGCCTTCTGCTTGATGCTGGTGGGGCACTGCCAGCATCCTTTGTCCCCCCAGCCCCCTGAAGGGAGAAGCTCTGTCCCATCTTGCTCTGTTGTAACACCCGAGCCCCAGGTTTGCCTGGGCTGCTCTCCCTTCAGCTGCCCCAAGCCTGAAGGGCTGTTTCCCTGCCTCCCATGCTCCCCAGTCTCGCCAGCCAGCACCTCTGAGCGGTTTCCTTTGCAGAGGGGCAGCCCATGCCAGCAGCTGCCCATTGTTTGGGGTGCAGGTGGGAGGATTTGGGGGGTGGGTGCTGCCGGTGTCCCACAGCACAGCTGCCTCTCCCTGCCCGTGGGGACCTGGTGCTCCGTACTCTGATTTCCAGGACAATTCAGCCCCTCTGGGGAGCCAGCAGTGCTGTGCCTTGGCCTGCAGGACTCCCCGTGGGTTCTGGTTAGGAGGGTGGTGCAGGCTCCATATGACCTGCCAAACCTTGTGTGTCCATCTGCAGCCCAGCTCAGGGCCAAGGGCACCCCTGAGGGGCTCCACATTGGTATCTCTGTTCCCCGGGTTTTGTACCCCTCCTGTTCCTCAGGGCTCTCCATTCCCACCGTGGCCCAGCCGAGCCTTTGCCGTGCTGGGGGGCGAGGCTCCAACATTCACCCCGGGACATCTCGGCTCAGCGTGGCTGCAGCACCAGCTCGGGAGAGCAGAGGGGTTTCTGCTTCCAAAGGGGGTGTCCTGGTACCAAGGCCTTTTGCCAAAGAGCATCCCCGTGCCCTGCAGCCCCGAGCTGAGCCCTGCAGCCCCGGGCTGTGCCCTGCAGCCCCGGGCTGTGCCCTGCAGCCCCGGGCTGTGCCCTGCAGCCCCGAGCTGTGCCCTGCAGCCCCGAGCTGTGCCCTGCAGCCCCGGGCTGAGCCCTGCAGCCCCGAGCTGTGCCCTGCAGCCCCGAGCTGAGCCCTGCAGCCCCGGGCTGTGCCCTGCAGCCCCGGGCTGTGCCCTGCAGCCCCGGGCTGAGCCCTGCAGCCCCGGGCTGTGCCCTGCAGCCCCGAGCTGTGCCCTGCAGCCCCGAGCTGTGCCCTGCAGCCCCGGGCTGTGCCCTGTAGCCCCGAGCTGTGCCCTGCAGCCCCGAGCTGTGCCCTGCAGCCCCGGGCTGAGCCCTGCAGGCAGCAGCGAGCTGGGGACACTGCGGGTCCCCCTTCCCGGGGCCACGTCTTCCCAAATCACTTGAATCCACCAGCTTTTGAGCAAAACTTGTGACATGGAGCCACTCGGGAGGGAGGGAGCCAAGGGAAGCCACGCAGCAGCCGTGGTTCATGTGCCAGGAGAGGGGAAAGAGGCACCTGGTGAGGCAGGACAGGGAGGATCCCAACCCCACGCCTGGGAATGACCTGTTGGGTGCCCTCCAGCTCTCTGGGGAGACAAAGCATTCCTGGGATGTTCTTTCTCTATATTTTTGTAGGAATGGGGGGTGGGAGAGCAGATGGGAGATGCCTGCGGAAGTTGTTTATTTTTAACCCTGTAGAAAGTTTTGGGTTGTTTTTGGTTTTTGGCCTTTAAAATAAAAAATGGTCCTTGCTTTTGATGTTTATGCTGCCTACCTGTAAATCCAGATGTACTTAAGTGGCTGAAATCCTTGTTCTTAAATCAGATACACATTATAGTTTTGAACTATATATATAGTAAATATATATATATATGCCTAACCCAGCAAAAAAAAAAAATAAAAAAAATAAAGTATTTGGGGGTGGGAAATGCGTTGCTCTTTGAAATGAATCACAATTGGGGGATGAAATTGTGTTTCTGAGTGCCTCAAGATATGAATTGTTTTCATTTTTTTAAATAATTTTATACAAGTGTCAAAACAGCTGGCTGGATTATTTGGAATTTTTAAATAATCCTAACTTTTTTAAAGTAGATTTTGAGAACTGTCCTGTATATAACAGTAATGTAGCAATAAATGTGACATTTTATAACAATATTACTTTTTTTTTCCCGATGTGTGTCCTTCAGATGTTGTATCCCTAGGAATGAAAACCTGGAATAAAGGCTTTGCCTTGTACTAAAAAAAAAAAACAAAAAAAAAACCAAAAAAAAACACCAGACAGGTTTTCAGACACTTGCTCTGAGTGTGGGTCCTGCCCCCCTGCATCACCGCTGTTTCCTTGTCTCTGCCCCTGGGGAGCACCCACAAGTGGGAAATCCAGTTAAACGCCCCCAGCCCATCCCAGGAGCCCAGCACAGACCGGGAGAAATTAATCAAATCAGAGTGGTTAAGGTTGAAAAAGACCTTTAAGATCATCAAGTCCAATTGTCAATTCACCACTAACCCATGCCCCAAGCACCACATCCGTTGTTTGAACACTTCCAGGGACAGTGACTCCACCCCTGTTGCAACACCTGACAATCCTTTTGTGAAGAAATGTTTCCTAATGCCCAACCTTACCCTTCCCTGGCACAACTTGCGGCCGTTTCCTCTCGTCCTGTCTGTCCCTTGTTCCCCGGGAGCAGAGCCCGACCCCCGCCTGGCTCCAGCGTCCCCCAGGACTTTCACAGACTTACAGATTGATTTGGGTTGGAAAGGACCATAAACCCACCTGGTTCCACTCCGTGCCACAAGCAGGGACACTTCCACTGGGCCACAAGCCCCATCCGACCTTGGACACTTTCAGGGATGGGGCAGCCACGGCTGCTCTGGGATATCTGTTCAGTGCTCCTCCTGCACGTTCACAGGAGGCTGAGCAGGCTCCGAGCAGAGCCTGGGGAACATTAAGGGATTGATGGTGATTTTATGACCCTCTCCTGAGAAACCTGGCTAGAAACTCCCTCTCGTGTTGGGGGAGGCTGAGTGGCCGTGACAGGAGGGTTTGTGGAGGCACTGATGGGCTCTGGGAAAGGGCCACGTCCCCCCAGCACAGGAGGCTGAGAAGCAGCCCCAGCTCGGTGCGGGAGCACTGCCACCCCTCAGGGTCCGTGTCCCCTCCCCAGCGAGGAGACATCCTGTCCCCTCAAGGCTCAGGCTCACGTTCCCTCTCTGGTGTGTCCTCATGTCCCCTCTGCAGTGCAGGGGCAGCCTGCTCCTCAGGGCAGCTCATGTCCCCTCTCCGGTGTGGGGACAGCCCGTCCCCTCGGCCCGTGTCCCCTCAGGGTCCATCTCCCCTCAGGGCTCGGTCCCCCCTCCAGCACAGACAAGCCCGTCCTCTCAGGGCTCGGGTCCCACCAAGGCTCGTGTCTCATCAGGGCTGCTGTCCCCTCTCCAGCGTGGCGACAATCCATCCCCCTGGCCCGTGTGTCCTCAGTCCCCGCGTCCCCTCGGGGCCCGAGCCTCGCTTCCCCACGGACGCGGCTCCTCAGGGGCTCCTCAGGGGCTCCTCAGGCCCGTTCCGGCCCCGGCCCCGCCCCGCTCCCGCCCCGCGCGTGCTCGGAGCGGCCCCGCCGCCGCCGCCGCCGCTCGGGGTCACTTTGAGGCGGCGCCATCGCCATGTTGAACCAGCTGCTGGGGCCGCGCTACGTCCAACTGCTGCAGACCTGGTGAGGAGGGACCGGGCTGTGCCGGGCTGCCCGCCCCGTCCTGCGGCTGGCTGGGCCTGCCCGCTTCCCTCGGGGCTGTCTGTCCGCTCCGACCCGGGCTCTACCCGCCCCGAGCCCGGGTTTTCCCGCTCCGCTCGGGGTCTGCTTCCTTCCACGCGGGGCTGTGTGTCCGCTCCTCCCGGGCTCTGCTCGTCCCGCCCGGGTCTGTCAGCCCGGCCCGGCCCGGCCCGGGGCCGCGCGGTGCCGGGGGTGGAACGGCCCGTGCCCTCCGCACCGCGTCCTGCAGGCACGGCCGCGCTTAGCGAGGGAGCCTGAGGGGATCCCGAACCCTTCCCGAGCCCTGCCCGAGGCCTCCCCGTTCCCCCCGCCCTGTGAGGGTCGCTGGGGCCGGTGCTGGGGTGCAGAGCAGCGCTCGGGCCGGGGTTGAGGGGCTGAGGAGCCCCCACCCGGCGCTGACTGCTTTTCACATATATAAATGCAGCAGCGCCCGTGGGTGCCCTTCGCAGGGCTGTGGGAGGCAAAACGAAGTGTTCGATGGGGCAGAACCGAGGGGATGTGGCTGCAGCAGTGTATGGCAGTGTGTCTTCTCTTTGTTGAGTAGTAGTCTTCAAATAAAAGAGTATGACCCTTTTCCTGTCAAATATCTTGGCTGCCCTGAGGACTAATGCTATTCCATGTCTGTGAGGTTGTTTCAGTATTTCTGTGTTCAGTTCGGTCACCACAAGATGAGAAGGATCCAGAGCTCTTGGAGAATGTCCAAAGGAGGGACATGGAGCTGGGGAAGGGTCTGAGGAGCGGCTGAGGGCACTTGGCTCGTTCAGCTGGAGCAGAGGAGACTGAGGGGAGGCTCCTCGGGAGCTGCAGCTCCTCCCGAGGGGAGGCGGAGGGGCAGGGGCTGAGCTCTGCTCTGGGACAGGGACAGGAGCCCAGGAAGGGCTGGAGCTGTGTCAGGGCTTGGGATGGATCTCAGGGAAAGGTTCTTCCCCCCGAGGCTGCTGGGGCACTGCCCAGGCTCCCCAGGGAATGGTCCCGGCCCCGAGGCTGCCAGAGCTCCAGGAGCGTTTGGACAGCGCTGCCAGGGATGCCCAGGGTGGGATTGTTGGGGTGTCTGTGCAGGGATAGGGGTTGGACTCAGTGATCCTTGTGGGTTCCTTCCAGCTCAGGATATTCAGGAATTCTAAGGTCTTTTCCTGATTGAAGTGACTTTCTCAGATACCTCAGCTATCTGCCAGGTCTTTCACAGTGGTAATTTGTTGTTTCCCTGTTCTTTAGGACACCCACCCTTGTGACATGGGGTGGTGTGGCCGGTGTTGGTGTGATCTGGGCCACAGACTGGAAGCTGGTCTTGCAGTACGTTCCCTACATCGGTGGCAAATACAAAACTGAGGACTGAGCTTCCCTGTAATGGTGAGTTTCGTTTGTGCATCTCTTGGCTTAAGTGATAGAATCATAAAATCACAGAGCCTCAATGTTTGTTTCTTCTGGTCTGAATAACAGTTACATCTAAATGAAAGATGAATGAAAGTTGATTAATGAAAGTGAGCTCTTTGTGTTCCAGCTAAACAGTATTTTGTAGGGAAGTCAGTCAGTTTGGAAAGCACAGACAGTACTTTTAAAGTCTTTTTTTTCAGCAATAGTTGTTGCAGTTTAAACAATTTACTATTTGCAAACTTGGTATTACACAGATCCTTCTGTAACCAAAAGAGGAATGAAACTTGTAATGGAAGTCAGCTGAAGTGGAAGCATTTTGGGTCATTGTGATGTTTACAGACAAGTCATGGAACCATAAAATCACAGAATGGTTTGGGTAGGAAGGGTCCTTAAAGCCCATTCAGTTCCACCCCTTGCCATGGGCAGGGGCACCTTCCACTATCCCAGGGTGCTCCAAGCCCAAAAATTTTCAAGTGGAAAAGGTCTCAAGTTATGTAGAGGCAATTAAATTACCTTGTAAGGCCTTTCCTTTCTTAAAAATTGTCAGCAGTAGGGACACAGCTCTGTTCCTGAGCTAGCAGTCTGTGTTTTCCATTTTGAAGTAAGAACTTCGTGTGTCAGCCCTCTGGAAAGAGGAGCAGAGAAAGGGGATGTGCCTGTGCTTTCCAAAGGGACTCCAGGCCTACACACCCGCCCCTGGGTCAGCTCCTGTACCACAAACTTCCCACCTGGATCCTGGAGGCTTTTGAAATCTCTCCCTTTGGCTGCTGTGGCACTGTGCAGGAAGCTCTGCCTAACCACTGCTCTGTGTTTGTTGTAGGAATGTCTTTGCTGGAGAGTGTTTGGAGCCATCCATTCGCTGAGACCCTGCTTGGGGGGACCCTGAAATGCCCAATACAGATCCTGCAACAAGCTGTGGTGTGTCTCTCTCTCTGCCATGAACATCTGTGAGCAAATTTACCTTCACTGACCACTTCCTCTGAGCACTTCCCCAGCACATCTTGCCTTGATGGAAGTGATTTATAAACCTGGTGTACAAAATAAACCAAGTGAATGATTTTTGGGGGGTTGGGGTTTTGTGTGTGTATGTTACCTTCTTAGTCCACATTCTTAAGACCAGACTTCTAGTTTGTTTCTGGCTTATAGGATCATGGAATCACAGACTGGTTTGGGTTGGGACACCTTCCACTATCCCAGGCTGCTCCAAGCCCTGTCCAGCCTGGCCTTGGACACTGCCAGGTGTCCAGGGGCAGCCACAGCTGCTCTGGAGAGTGTGTAATGTCTTCAGCTTTTCTGAGCTGCTCAGTTCTTAATGTGGGCTTTTAGTAGAAAAAGGATCTATGTCCTCAATTCATGGATCTGTTTATTTGTGGACTGAAATTGGTGATAGAACAACCCCCAAACACAACCCTTTAGGTGAGAGTTCTTAGCTGTTAGAAGAAGGAAGAGCGAGGACTATTTTTCTCTTGTCTTTGCCACTCAGCCACAGATGACTCAGATTGAGGGGGGAAAAGTTCACCCTTTTTCACGAAGACCAGAATTTACAAACAAACTTCCTCTGTGTGAGAACAAGGTCACTGTTTTCTCTCTGCTTAGTGCCCAATTTCATCCCACTAGAATGTTTAGCTGTAATTCAAAGTTTGAATCTCTTTAGGGGAAAATCCCAGTTGTAGCTGTGCTGTCTGTGTGTCACTCTCAGTGCTGTGCCACTCTCAGGGATGTTTCTATGGAAAACTGTTGGAAAACCTGCCCAAACAGTGGCACTATGCAGGACACTTGTATTACTTAACTGTAAAATTTCTTAGTGTTGCTTCAGCATCATCATTGTTCATTAATTGAGGAGAAACAATATCATTTTCGCATGCAAAAACTGCCTTTGCTGCTCTCTTTTGTCCGGTAAGGTGCAATCACGTAATCCTGGAATATCCTGAGTGGGAACACGAGCTGCTGGAATTCAGGTGTTGGGTGGTAGCTCATTCCCAAAGCTGGGGTTCCCAGCTGGATGTTCCTTGGCAGCAGCAGGCAGACACCTCTTCTGGCGGTACCACAGGGGGAATTTGGCCACTGCAGTTGCAGTAGGTGTTGGTTTACACCTAAAAAACTTTTCATTGCTTTGTCTTCACTCCAGCTCCTCACGGGCAGATTTCCCCCTTTTTTTGTTGGGTTTTCTTTTTGAGCGTTTTTTTGGTGTGCTGCTGTTGCACGGAACGAAGCCCCCCGGGGGCAGCCCCGCGGCAAGGAGCCGGTTCTGCTCCGGGGGCAGCCCCGCGGCGAGGGGCCGGTTCTGCTCCGGGGGCAGCCCCGCGGCGAGGGGCCGGTTCTGCCCCGGGGGTCCGGGCGGGGCCGCCAGTGCGGCCGGGGCGGGCGCGGGGGAAGATGCCCAAAGCGGCGCTGCCGGGACCCCGGGGAGCCCCGCGGCGCTCGGCGCTGGGGTAAGGCCGGGAGCGCGGGGGTTCTCCGGGGGGAGCGGGGCTGGGAGAGGGGGGGCCCCACGTGGGGGCGGCGGGGGGCAGGGACTATATGCGGGCGGAGGGATCCGGGCGCGGCGGGCGGTGGGAGGCGGCTCGGTGGGTGGAAGGGGCGGGCGCGGAGCCGTGGGGGCGGGCGGAGGGAGCGGCGCGCACCGGGCGGCGGGAGCGGGGCCAGGGACCGGGAGCGGGAGCGGGAGCGGGAAAGGACCGAGAGCGAGACCGGGACGAGCCGGGGCCGCGGCGCCGCCTCCCGGGGGCAGCGGGAGCGCGGAAGGGCCGGCGGCGGGAGGAGAGCGCGGCGGCCGGGAAGAGCCGGCGGGAGGCGGCCGGAGCCAGGCGGGAGCGGGCCGGGAGGAGCCGCCATGGAGCGGAAGAGGTGGGAGCGCTCGGCGGGGCCGCCCCGGGCGCGGGGGGGCCGCGGGAGGCCGGGCCGGGGCTGCAGCCACAGGTGGAGGGGAAGGGAGCGGGGACCTGGCCCGGGGCAGCCGCGGGGGGGTCGGGGATGCTCGGCCCTCCCTCAGGGATGGGGCAGCGCCGTCAGGAGCCCCCGCGTCCCCTCAGAGCGGCTCGTGCCCTGCGAGCACCCGGGGTTCTTTATTCTCAAATGAGCATCTGGGCTGTTGTTTCTCCTTTCTCGGGGCTCGCTCTGCTGCTTTTTGGGTGTACTCAGGAATTCTGGGCAGGGAGCGTCGGCTGCTCGCGGCGGTGGCCCCAGGGATGCGCCTTGCCGGGAGTGTGGCTGTGGGGGAGCACATGGCCCGGGAGCCGGAGGGTTTCTATTTATAGCCCTGCATGGCTCATGTGGCTCTAGGTGGCCATATGGATCCTCCCCGCACCCACGAGGCACCCGCGGGCTGAGGTGTGAAACTCGGGTCCAGCGGGAGCTGGGAACGCAGCGGGAGTTGTTCCTGTGTGTCCTCACCTGGCCCTGCTTGTCGGGAAAATCCACACCATCAACTTCAGCATCTCTCGCAGAATCCTCACGGGATGGTTTGGGTTGGGAGGGACCTTAAAGCCCATCTCATTCCATCCCCTGCCGTGGGGCTGGGGCACCTTCCACTGGACCAGGTGGCTCCCAGCCCCGTCCAGTCTGGTCTTGGACACTTCCAGGGATGGGGCAGCCACAGTTTTAGCTTCAGGTTTCATCTTTAGAATCAGATTATGGTTGTGAGAAAAGGGTGAGCGAGCCAGAAAGTGCCACCCTCAAGAGAGTGAAGCCAATTCTGCTGCTGCAGCTCAGAGGCTGAGGGCAGGATGAGACCACCAGCAGCAGCTGAAAGCTTCAAAGATCCTGTTTTACCCAAAACTTGTTTGTAAAGTTGCAGTGTTGGAGCTAACTTTTAAAAAAGGAGGAGAGAGGATAAGTAGCATGTTTTTATTCCCAAATTATTATGGATTTTCCCTTTGTATCAATTTGGACAGAGATCAAAGGTAGAATAGAGCTTTGTTGCGCTAATTTTTGGTTTCTGTTGTATTTTGCATTACCTCAGAGTGGCAAATGCAGGTGTGGCAGTTCAGTAATACCTGTGCAAGTTCTGCCTGTTGTTTACCTGGGTGATTGTTCTGTCCAGTTCCCGGGGACGTACAGATGCAGGGAGGGTTTGTGGAAAACCTCCTGTGAGATGTGCATGTGAGCCAGTCTCTGGCTGGAACTCACATCTTCCTCGAGCTGTGAGTACCTGGGCAGGTTTTATACCTCGAACCTCATCCTTAGGAGGGTTTCTGGCTGATACGGTGGGACTTGGGGGCTGGATTTGGAGTGAGTAGGAAAAGTGCAGGAATGCAGGATTTCAGGAAGAAAATCGTGGCAGGCATTTTCTCGGAGTGGCAGGTTGTCTTTGAGAGAGTTTTGGCTCTCTTCAAACTCAGGGTTCTCGCACGAGGGAAGGAGAATTTAGTGCTGCTTTGTGGGGCTTTTTTCTTCAGTGTTTTTCTCCTAAAAGTTTGATGGCCAAGTGTCAGAAATTTGGGATCGCTGCTCTTCTCTGCCTCAGGTTGTTGACATCACTGAGCTGGGAAACTTCACACCCTTGTGTGAAACTTATTTTGTTGAGAATTCCTTACCTTTGCAGCACAAATGTAAGAAATTGGAAGGGAATGTTTTTAACACTCCCCCAAGGATATTTTGATCAGTACAGTCTTTTCCAAAAAAAATTTGGAGCAGAATGCTTTTACTGAGCCTGTGCTTTGCTTTTCCCCTGTTGCTCTGGTTTGCCTGCAGGGAAGCTCATGATTTCTCTCATGAGAAGGAAATGGCCTCAAGTTGCACCAGGGGACGTTTAGGTTGGGTATTAGGGAAATTTTTTTCATGGAAAGTGTTGTAAAGAATTTGAACAGGCTGCCCAAGGCAGTGGTGGAGTCGTTGTCTCTGGAAATGTTCAAAAAACATGTGGATGTGGAACTTGGGGACATGGTTTAGTGGTGACCATGGTGGTGATGCTGGGGTGACAGTTGTATTTGATGATCTTAAAGGTATTTTCCATCATGAATAATTCCATGATTCCACAATGCCTGAGTTGAGCCCTACGAAATCATCTGGTTGTATTTGTGTTTTTCCCTGTGTTATGGAGCTGCCATTTGGGCTCTTCTTTAGGGCTGTGATGCTCCTGGAAATTTGGGGGATATTATTTGGGGTTTAGGGCGGTGTTTTGGTGGTGGTTTTTTTTTTGTGCGGTTGGAGTCCAAGTTGCTGAACGAAGACCTTCCCCGTTGCCCTGCGGTGTGGGGAGCATCATCCCTTGGGAGCGTCATCCCGTCCCCGTGCTTGGGACAGCCCCGGGGGGAAGGGACAGGTTGGCCCCCGAGGCTGCTCCGGCCCCCGAGGCTGCTCCGGCCCCCGAGGCTGCTCCGGCCCCCGAGGCTGCTCCGGCCCCCGAGGCTGCTCCGGTCGGAGCCGTGGGATGGGGCTGTGCATGTGGGAGGGTGTGGGCTGGGCTGGGCTGTGGCAGCTGGCGCTGTCACCCAGCCGGTGTGGCGTGGTTTTCATGGCTGTGCCAGCCCATCCCAGTATAACCCAGCCGGAGTGCGGGACCCCGAGGCAGGGCTGGGTGTGGATGCTGCATCCAGGGATAACGTGAGGGTGCTACGAGAGAGACGCTGACAGTGGTGACTTGTGCAGGGTCTTGGGGTCCCCATCTCCCTGGGAGCACCGTCACGAGGTCCCGCAGCCCTCCAGGTGCCCTGGAGCAGAGCTGGGAAGAGAAGTGAGAGGAGGGAGCACGATGGAAAGCAAGAAGAAGAATCATTTTGTCTTCTTCCCTTGCCCCATCCAGCGAGGAGACGAGGCTCGGAGTGTCTGCTTTCAGTGTCCCGTTTTCCCTGGGTTATTTCTGCCTCCATTTCTTGCAGAGGCAGGCGGTGGCTGGGTTTGCTCGGTTGTTTTTTGTCTTTTGTCCCTTGCTTCCCAAGTTGTGCAGATCCTGTGCTGGCTAAATGGGAGAGCGGAGGGGAGGAGACTGATGAGGGAGGAGGGGAGAGGGCCTGGGCAGCCGCTCTCTCCTTAAGGGTATAAGGCAGGAAACAAAGGCTGAGCTGCGCATGGAGAGCAGGGGCACCTGGCAGGCCTGGCCTTTCAGTGGGCTGCCCTGAACGCGGTTTAATCCGCACGGAAAAGTCTGGGAATGAGAGCTGGGGGTGGCTCGGGGCGGGTCCCAGCAGCCAGGTCTGTTTTGTTTGCCGGGCCCGAGCGAATAAAGCCCCGGAGCTGGTGATGGACGAGCATGGAAAATCCTTTGCAACTCGTAAACTCCTTTGCAACTTGGCCGTGTCCTTGCCTTTCACACACGGGGAGCTGTGACAGAGCCTCATTCAGGAGCCCGGGATCAATCCGGGCTCTCAGCGTCGCTGCCTGGGGGGATGTTAGAGCAGGGATTGGGGTTTGCAGCTTTGTATCAAAATGTCTCATTTTTGGGCCTCTTTAAAGTCCTTGTGCAAA
Source organism: Eopsaltria australis (assembly GCA_034509425.1). NCBI lineage: Eukaryota > Metazoa > Chordata > Aves > Passeriformes > Petroicidae > Eopsaltria > Eopsaltria australis. The sequence goes on along the minus strand of JAVTVJ010000760.1, from coordinate 63,103 downwards.
AGCAGGAGCGGAAGGAGGTAAATTCTGTATTTTGTGACATTTAAAGGGCACTTCAATAGGGCCCAGAGTTCCGTGGTGTTGGGGAGGTTTCTGTGTGTCCTGGTGTGCAGCAGGAATCCCGCTCGAGTTTTCGGTTCCTCTGGGCCCCCCCTACACCTCTGACCCTCCCAGGTGTGTGGAGGTGCCCCAGTGTCCTGCATGGTCCTGCCAGAGGGTCCCCAGGACATTCCACCCCTTCCTTTGTCAGTTCACTGTCACCTTTTGGTCACAGCTTTGCTCCCTGGTCTGCTGTTGTCCCAGAGAGCCTGGGGATAATCCTGCCTTTTGCAAGACCTAATCAGAATAAAAGTTTTTCTTCTGAACATTTCAGTGCTTTTCCTTTGGGCCAAGCTTCCCCAGGAAGAGACAGGACTCTCAGTCATTTCAGGTGGGTTTTTTGAGACTCTGAGCAGCTTTTCAGTTCTTCATTGCAAAATGACCACAGCACGTATTAAACACAGAGATGAAGGGCTCTGTTCACTTAAAATCCTGTCTTTGACTGTACTGACTGTTCTGGAAGTTACTCTGCACTTTAATGCATTATTTTTAAACCTGCTAAGACACCAAACCCTAAATTGGAACAGCAGAGCTTGGAAGAGGAAGCAGTGCCATGTTCTTCGTGTAGCAGGAGTTTCTCTTCCTGGCTTCACTGGCAGCGACAGCTCTGCCCTGGAGCTGCTGTAGTTGGTGATTCCTCTCTCTGGATTGGGGCAAATACTCCCTTTATAGTTTGAAAAAGTGATTCACAAATCTGAGGCTGGACACAGCTCTGTTCCTGGCTGCTCGGTCGTGCTCTGTGTTGTCTCCTGCCCCGAGTGCAGCTCCACAGGGAGCTGGTCCAGCTGAGAAATAACCAGTGAGGGAGTGCTGCCTCCTCCTCTCCCTGCCCTCCAAAGATGGGTTATTTTCCTCAGCTGGTTCATTTGCATGAGCACTGGGCTGTATGAGCAGTGGTGGTGGCAGGGAGGAGATCCAGGCAGGATAAGCAGCTTGGGAGCACTTGGAGCCAGGAGCTTCCTAAGCAGATGCTGTGTGGGATCACCACAACCTTTCAGTCTTAACTCCTTCAAGAGACTTCTTCAAATTTCAGTTTTAGTATAATTTATATAAAATTTATCTCAGTTTTTGGAGAGCTTTTAATACTTTGGTTCTTTCTGGTTTTTGGGGGTTTTTTTAATGTATTTTTTTTTCTTGCACAGTCTGACTTGGCCTAATTGCTTTGTCACTGTCCTATACCAGAAATTCTCTGCTTATGCTGGTTTTCCCCTAATAAAGCTTCAGGGCAGCAGACAATATGTGAAAAGAGACTTTTCCTTTTTTTGTTTTGTTGTTGTAAAGACCCTGGTGAGGTTGTCAGTATCTCACCAGTGTGAGATAAGGTGGTAACTGGCATTTTGAAATGCCTTCTAGCCCATTAACCTGTGATAGTGGGGTGGATATACAGGGAATGAGCTTCTCCTGGATGTGAACTAGGATTGAATATGCAAGTTGCAAGGTGGAGAAAACCAGAAGTGAGAGTAATTGAGGGAATAAAGAGGTGTTTTCATAATGCTCAGTGAGAAGGTGAAGAATACTTGGTGCTTATTGTCTGTACAGTCCTGCACTGCAGCCATAACACACTGGGGTTTCTTGCTTTATGAATAAAAAAGTAGCTTATGATGTTGGATTATTTTTAAAAACCCACAACCCCCCTCAAAAACCCAAACAAAACACCAATAAAGAGCTGAAATAATTTGTGCCTACGCTCCAGGTTGAGCCTTCGTGGAAACCCAAGTGTTACAGAATAATCTCCCTTCCCTTTTGCCATTAATGGAAAGTTTTCCAAGGTTTTAGCCTTTATCTTTGCATCACTTTGTGATTCTTTGTTTTACAGCTTGTGAGCAGTTAACTTCTGGTTTTCTCCTTTTCTAAAGTCTTCAGGATACTCCAGAGACATAGATTCAAACCTGAATGTGCTGTTCAAGGGGCAGGGAGAGGAGACAAGGAGGTGCATTTGTGGTGCTGGTCAAATGTAACAGTTCTGGGAGCAAAAATTGTACTTGAAAATGGGCGTTTACTATGAGAGACAACTGAATGAAAAGTGCATCTGTGCTGAGCTCTCCCTTGATGGTTATTGTGTGAATTATGCTTCATTTGTTTACCTGATCTGAATCTTCCTCTTGGTGCATAAAAACGCTTTAACTTAATTTTTCTGTTCCACACAAGAAGGAGTCCAATATGGAAGCAAAACCACACGTTATAGAACTGAATGTGAGCTTCATTCTTGAAAGTCCAGCACATGTTTCTCACAAAGGAAATAAAAATTTATCTCTCCTGCGTTGCACAAGCGCTGTTGTGGAAGTCCAGAGGGTTTAAGTTTCCCTCCACGTCTCTGTGGTGTGTTTTTTGCAGCCCCAGTGGGAAGAAGTTCCGGAGCAAGCCGCAGCTGGCACGGTACCTGGGCAGCTCCATGGACCTGGGCACCTTCGACTTCCGCACAGGGAAGATGCTGATGAACAAAATGAACAAGAACAGGCAGAGGATGCGCTACGACTGCTCCAACCAAGCCAAAGTAAGGCTGAGCAGCACTGGCACTTCCCCTCCCTGCTGTGGAACTGCCAGAGCAGTGTCTGGGAGAGAGGGGAGATGCAGCATTTCATAACTGAAGTGTGAACTTGGAGCTGTGTCAGAACATCTCTGTTGGTGGGGGGTTGGACAAACGCTGCTCCCAGGGCGTTGGTGCCATGGAGGGGAGGTGTGTCACTGCTCAGGCTTCTGTGGAGGAGAGACTGTCACCTTCCTCAATTCCCAACACAAGAAAGGCATTGACCTGTGGGAATGAGTGCACAGGAACCCCTCTGCTCTGGAGCCAGGCTCAGAGAGCTGGGGGTGCTCACCTGGAGAGGAGAAGGATCCAGGGAGAGCTCAGAGCCCCTTCCAGGATCTGAAGAGGCTCCAGGAGAGCTGAAGATGGACTTGGGACAAGGGATGGAGGGGCAGGACACAGGGAATGGCTTCCACTGCCAGAGGGCAGGGATGGATGGGATATTGGGAAGGAATTGTTGGCTGTGAGGGTGGGGAGGCCCTGGCACAGGGTGCCCAGAGCAGCTGTGGCTGCCCCTGGATCCCTGGCAGTGTCCAAGGCCAGGATGGACAGGGCTTGGAGCAACCTGGGACAGTGGAAGGTGCCCATGTCAGGGGTGGCACTGGATGAACTTTAAGATCCCTTCCAACTGAAACCATTTTTCCTAGCACCCAAAAGGTGCTGTCTGTGCACCTAAAGCACAGAATGTGGAAAAGGCACAATGCTTGTTTTTTAAATACATCAGCCAGTCAAGGATCATCATCACCAGAGTGCTGAGAACATTTCTTGCAGTCCTGGGTGCTGCAGTGGTACTTTGAGATCTGCCCTGAGGCAGGGACCAGCAGCTCACACACCTCTCAGGCTAAAAATTCTGCCCAAAACTCTCAATAAATGTACAAATGTTATCACTGGCTTCTGAATGGATTAGCACCCAGATGGTTCAGAATTATATTTGTCCCGAATACATCTTTTCTACATCTCATGAATAAATCTGTGAAGCAGATGCAGTGTTTGCATCCCCGAGAACAAAGTGTGTCCTACAGCCATTCCAAGAGTTGTGTGTTAAATTTTGGGGATGGGGAGCAGTCTTCTTATGCTTCCCCTGCCACAAAATGCAGTCATGTAGTGCAAAATGGATTATGAGCTTCATTTAAAAACTGAGCTTTGTTCAGAACCAAAGGTTAAAAAAGGGATTCAGCTTCCAGCTGTGTTGGTTTGTTTATTGGTCACAACTGGATTTAGAAGGAATGGATTGGAGTGGCTTCTGGATTCAGAAACCAGCCTCTAAGTCCCTGTTTGTAATTTTTGTATTTATTACAAATATTGTGTTGTAATTCTGTTCTAGTGATTACACATGGCTTGTTCTGACTCCCAGAGTCATTAAAAATGGGAGTAAAACTGATGTGTATGAACTAACATGGGAGGAGGCTGCTATGTTAAGCAGAATGAGTGGAAAACTTTGATAGGTCTAAGGCAAGATTTTAATTTAGTTATGCATTTTTAGCAGCCTAACTTGTATAACTTGAGATGAGACAAGATTCCAAGTTCAGGAACTGTTCCTTGCTGCACAATTTTGTGGCTGTAGTAGCATTTTAGCAAATTGAAACTATTTTTGTGGGCTTTTCCTTCTGTTTTTGTTTGAAACAGGGCAAGCCTGATTTGAACACAGCCCTGCCCGTGAGACAGACAGCCTCTATCTTCAAACAGCCTGTCACAAAGATCACAAACCACCCCAGCAACAAGGTGAAGAGTGACCCCCAGAAAGCTGTGGACCAGCCCAGGCAGGTAAGGCTGAGAAACTCCTGGATTTGCTACTGGGAGGATCCTGAAATAATCCACTTTAATTTTGTGTTGCTGAACAAATACTCCCTGGCAATTCCTGTTCTTTGACACTTCAGAATTCAGAAAAATCTGACCTTTCAGAAGCAGTGGCTTTTAGTGCTCCCAGCTCTTAACAGTCAGAACAAACCCCATTCCCAATCTCTAGGTGTGGACTCTGGGCACTGGAATTTATAAGCTCCAGCCTTTGGTTAGATCACAATTCTGGTGTAGCTAAACCTGAATTTGTTTGATGCTGAAATTAAGTATTATATACAAAATTATTCAGACATTGTAACCATTTCAGGGGACACTTAGGTTTAGAATCACTGTCAAATGTTGCAATTGTGTAAGAATTCCATCTTCCATTAAATCCATGTTCCTTCAGAGATCACATCCAGTGTGGTGTTTGTTGTAGTGCCAGGGACTGTACATTAATAGGAGTTAACTCTGCCAGCACAAGATCATAAATTCACTTAGAATGTCATTATTAATACAAAATCAAAGTGTTTTTCTTATCATAATGTGCCAATAACCACCTGCTTTGACTGCAGCTCTTCTGGGAGAAAAAGTTGAGTGGACTGAACGCCTTTGACATTGCAGAGGAGCTGGTGAAGACAATGGACCTTCCCAAAGGGCTGCAAGGTAATCAGAGGGTGCCCTTCACTCAGGGCTGGCATTTTGGCCCCTGGCAGCAGTGAGTGAAGGTGCTGAGGGTGAGCTCCCTGTCCCCAGAGCCTGGCAGGGCTGTGGCCATTCCTGCTGCAGCAGGAGCTGGAGTGCTTTGCCCTTTGTTCTGAGGAGACACTGAAACAAAGCTTCCCAACTTTTTGGGGATTCATTTTCCAGAAACAGCAAAGCATCCCAGAATGGTGTTTGGGTTTGAGTTGGAAGGGACCCTAAAGCCCATCCTGTCCCACCCCTGCCATGGGCAGGGACACCTTCCACTATCCCAGGCTTCTCCAAGCCCCCTCCAGCCTGGCCTTGGACACTGCCAGGGATCCAGGGGCAGCCACAGCTGCTCTGGCCACCCTGTGCCAGGGCCTCCCCACCCTCACAGCCAACAATTCCTTCCCAATATCCCATCCATCCCTGCCCTCTGGCAGTGGAAGCCATTCCCTGTGTCCTGTCCCTCCATCCCTTGTCCCCAGTCCCTCTCCAGCTCTCCTGGAGCCTCTTTAGGCCCTGCAAGGGGCTCTGAGCTCTCCCTGGATCCTTCTCTTCTTCAGGGGAACTCCCCCAGCTATCTGAGCGTTGTTCAAGCAGAATGGAAACATCTTCCTTTCCCAGTTTGGTGGTTTTTATTGTCTTTTCGATTGTAGCAGATTGAGGAACTGCTCTAAGTTCAGATACCCTCAGAGAGCTGCACAGGTGCTGTTAGAAGCATTTAAGTCTAAGATTTATGTCGTGTGAGCTTTCAAACTGGCAGTCTCTGCTTTGCCATGAAAATTTAATTCCCATTGTCCTGATTTCCCACTCCCTGCCTGGGGCAGTGCTGGTTATGGATTTCCCTCCCCCTTGCAGGGGTCGGCCCCGGCTGCACGGATGAGACTCTGCTGTCAGCCATCGCCAGTGCCCTGCACACCAGCACCATGCCCATCACTGGGCAGCTCTCTGCAGCCGTGGAGAAGAACCCTGGGGTCTGGCTCAACACCTCCCAGCCTCTCTGCAAAGCCTTCATGGTGACAGATGAAGATATCAGGTATGAACTGAAATAGCACTCGCTGTCCTGGGATGAGGTTCCTTGTGCTCAAACAGTGCAGTTCTTTTCTTTCTGAATGTCTGATGGAGCACTGTGGCTTGGGAATGAATTTGAATGGCTCTCTAGCAATAGAGTAGACAAAAATTGTTACATTAAGCTTTGTCATGTGCTTAAAGCCCATTATTTTTTATTTTGGCCATGCTCAGTTACTCTGGAGTATCAGGCTCATCTTTGTTTTTCATGTCATAGTTTCCTTTTATTGACAGAAGTGTCTGAGTTGGGGTAACCTTGACTGAGGCACATCTGAACAGAGATTGGATTGGAGACATCCTGAACAGTGGGATTGGATTCTCTTCACCTTCCTCTCTGTCAGTAAATGAATTTAATAAAATTTATGGTTTGACCAAATCCAAGCCCTGCCTGCTGTGGTGGCAGAGAATAAGGATGCAGTTTATTCTACTCTAGGTTGCTTTAGTAATGAAATGTTATTAAATCAGGACTGGTCAAACTCAGCTTTAAGCTTTTGAAAGAGAACTGAACATACCAAAGGCCTGCAGCATGTAATTTGCATTCAAGTGTTTAAAGGCAGTCCCTGCTTTGGCTGCTTGATAAATCTTTTGGAATTGCAGGATGACTTTTCTGGACTTGATTAAGGCATAAATGACCAGGAAAAACAGTCTGTTTATAACTTTGATGTCCTGTGGCTGAGCTGAAATAGGAGCCCCATGAGCCACTGATTGCTGATCACTTCTTTGCTGTGTCTTTGATTTCTTAGGGTTGGGACTCAAAAGGAAAATGAGCAGAAAGAAATGGCCTGAAACAAAATTCTCTCCAGTCTTACTTTTGAAAGTCTCTGCAGGGTAGGCTGACTTGTTAGATATTAGTACTAGGAGTTAAAAATTTTTAGCATCAGGCTAAAAAACCAAAAAGTCAGTTGCTAGATTAGCCAAATTTCAGCCAGAAATCAACAGGTGCACGATCGGTAATAGAAAATACTGGATAAATTTTTAAAGTGTTTTTCATCTTCACTTACAGCACAATGTCAGGTGGGTTTTTTGGGGGTTTTTTTGTTTGTTTTACAATGGAGTTCTTAGAGAGCTTTTCCAGTCCATGCTTGGAGGGATTGGAGGCTCTTTTCCCTTGACAGAGGCAGCCTTGGGGGCTGATGTTGGGTGTCTCTTGTGCTGGGCAGGAAGCAGGAGGAGCTGGTGCAGCAGGTGAGGAAGAGGCTGGAGGAGGCCCTGATGGCTGACATGCTGGCCCACGTGGAGGAGATCGCCAGGGATGGGGAGCCTCCCTCAGAGAAAGAAGGAGCAGAGGAGGAAGGAGAAGAAGAAGAGGAGGAGGAGGAGCAGGACCATGACCAGGAGATGGAGAATGTATAGTGCAGGTAAGGGCAGTGCTGTGTCTCACCTTAAACATTGGAGACAGGAAGGTTTTCGGGAGGAATCTTAAATATTGATGAATCTTTGCTTTTTTACCTGTTCTTTGAAAGGTGGGGTGGCCTTGGGTCAGGAATGGGGGAGGTGGGTGTGAGACCCCACCTGCAGAGCTGCCCCAGACCTGGGCAACTACATCAGGAGGAAGGAGAGCTGCTGGAAAGAGTCCAGAGAAGGCCACAGAGATGCTCCAAGGGCTGGAGCCCCTCTGCTCTGGAGCCAGGCTCGGAGAGCTGGGGGTGCTCACCTGGAGAGGAGAAGGCTCCAGGCAGAGCTCAGAGCCTCATCCAGGGCCTAAAGGGGCTCCAGGAGAGCTGGAGAGGGACTGGGGACAAGGGATGGAGGGACAGGACACAGGGAATGGCTTCCACTGCCAGAGGGCAGGGATGGATGGGATATTGGGAAGGAATTGTTGGCTGTGAGGGTGGGGAGGCCCTGGCACAGGGTGCCCAGAGCAGCTGTGGCTGCCCCTGGATCCCTGGAAGTGTCCAAGTCTGGGCTGGGGAAGGGTCTGGAGCACCAGGAGTTGCTGAGGGGAGAGGGGGGTGCTCAGCCTGGGGAAAAGGAGGCTCAGAGTTCAGCCCCAACTGTCTCAGCGTGTCTCCATAGGAAAGGTTCTCCAGCCATAAGATCAACTTAGTGGCCTCCTCTGGAGCCTCTGAGACAAGAATCAAGAATGTGGTGGGGGAAAAAGGGACTTTTTAGGATGAATAACAGAAGAGCTCCTTTGGAGGGAATGGGGATTTCAGGTAGGAGGAAGATTGATTTTGTTAAGCAATCCTTGAAGCTTGATTACAATGTGCTATCTGCTTGGTCTTTGGGAGATCCCTTCTTATGTCTGGGCTCTTTTTTCCCATTTTCCCATATCACCAACAGTAGCTTTATTTGGACAGTGAATACCTTGAATTCCTTTCTGCTGTAGAGGTCTGGCAGCAGGCAGAAGCCAGAACAAACTGACTGCTGCAGGTGAAATCCAGGAGATAAAGACATGGATGTGTTATGACAGTGGGATTTCTTCTTTTAAGAAAAGATACCATAATTCTTTTTGACTGACAAGGTCTTTTTTTTTTTTCCACTTTCAGGGAGTTCCATCTGAGAATTCCCAGACTAAACCCATTCAGCAGGGTCAGCACAACCATTCACAGAGCCACGAGTGCACCACCAGTCCAGCTGTACCCCAGAGCCTTTGGATGGACTTCAGGAAATGTGGAAGCTGACAGTTCGTTCATTGCTGGGGAGTTTTGCAGATGGAACTTGACTAAAGTCTACTCCCCTTCCTTTTTCTAAAGGGGTAGGGTTGGGAATGCAAAAGTGGGAGGGGATAAAGGAATATCTCATGGTGGGAGGGAAAATCCTAGGAACTGAATTTGCTGGCTCTTTTTTTTTTTTTCTTTCTTTTTGGTATTACTTTTTGTGGGTCAGTGCTGGGTGATAACATTTTTAAGCTTTTCTATCAAAGTACTTTAAATGACCCACAGGAACAATTTTCTCTCTAACCCAAGGGAGGGAGATGCTGTTTCAATCCTTAGCTACTCTGCTGTGGGTTACCTGTTTGTACCTGACTGTAGGGAGGTCATTTCATGTCGTGAATGGTTCACTCCATGTGTGAATTGCAGTCACTGAATTGCCATTTCCTCCCAAGACCACATTGGTCTTGGAAGTGCAGTCTCAGAGCTGAGCTGCCAGTGCCTCTCTCACCTGAGCTTGGGTGAGGAGGGGAAGTTGCACTCGAGGACTTGGGCTGCCAGCTCTGGGAATTGGGGGTTTTGGTTATTCCACACCATGGTTTGGATACAGAGCTCTGTGTGTCCAGACATTCTGAACAGAGTCTTGGAGGCAAATACACCCAACCTGAGGTGTATTTTACTTTGGTTTAAGTCCAGTCAGAAGGACTTTCTCAACTGGGGATGGAAGGATGACTCATTTCTGGCTGATAATGAGGAAAACTTCCTCCTTTTTCTCTTCTGGTGCCAAGAACCTGCCCTCTATTCCTCAGTGTGGAGGGAAGGGGATCCATTCCAACAGGTGTGGCTACACACCTGCTTTTTGTGTGCAGTAATGTTCTGAGCTCTTTAAAAAAAAAACAAAAAAAGGAAAAAAGGTTGATTTTTCTATAATTGATATCTAAAAAAGGAATTTAAAGCTTTTTATTAAGTATTGAATCTTTCTTATTTGCATGTGCAGTGAAGTGACCAGCATCTTGTGTTGAAAATTGGACTGATGTGAAACCTGCCTTAATGTGTTTATAAGTATTTGGCTTCACTGTGGGTACCTTGATTGATTCCTCAGTCTCTTCCAGTACATCTTAGAGCATATTGGGGTAACTTGTGGCTAAAAATGGATTTCTCTGGGAAGGGAGACAAGGAGAGGGGAGGAAGATGAGAGTTGATAGCTTGGGGAATGTGTTGACTGGGTTGCAAAAGTTATTTTAGTCTTAGGGTATCCATTGCATAATCCGTGCGTGGACGTCTCAGCTGAGAGAACACTACAAAGTGGTGGATTAAATATTGAGCCACCAACCAATTGTTACAAGTTGTTGGTATCCCAAAACTTGGGGAAGAAAGTAGCTCCCAGAGCCTTTATTGTGTGAGAAAGATTAGCAGGGACAGCCAGGGGCTGGGGAATTGCCTCTGGGAGTAGTGCAGCTTAGTGATCCCTGAAAAATATCCCATGCCAAAGTGATTGATCCTGTATTCACTCTTTCCTTAAAGGTTTGAAAACACAAAATTGGTTGATACTGGTCATTCGAGTACTGCAAGGAGACTGAATTGTACTTTGCTGCTGCTCTGCCAGGTGCTGCTTTGGGGAGCTTTACCTGGCATTGCAGGCAGCAAACCATTATTTTCCTTTCTGAACAGTCTGTTACAGTTATTACTCTGTAAATCTGTCCTCTTGTAAGTCATGGTGTTGAATTAAATGTTTCTCACAAAGAAGAGGTTCTTCTAGTCTGCCTCAAGCCCTTACCTGGAGTTTTGTGCTCTGCCCTTTCCACTTCTGCCAGGAAGATGCTCTGGGGGTTCTGTTGTGGGCTCCACTCTGAGATTTGGATCTGGACATCTGGGGCCTGGCAGAGGGGGACATGGAGGGAAACTCGTGGGAAGCAGCTCATTCTTGTTGCAGAATCCTCTCCTGTGTCCTCAGCAAGGGAGAGGCTGCCAGGGTGTCCCATCCCCTGGGCAGGTTGGTGATAGAGTCACAGAATTAATGTGGGAAAAGATCTTTAGGATAATGAAGTCCAACCATCAGCCCAGCACCACCACATTCACCAGTAACCGATGTGCCCAGGTGCCACATCCACACTGCTTTTGAACACTCCCAGGGATGATGACTCCATCACTCAAATCAAGTATTTTCACTGACCATGACATCTTTTTCATGTTTCTGCAATAACAGCTGGATTAGTTTGTCTTATCTCAGCCCTGCACGTGACTGACGGGCATGAAATGTCTGCCATCATCAAATCTATCCCCAGGGTGGAGAAAGCAGCTTGTTTGAGGTATAACTTGTTAAGCACGTGATTAGTAAATAAGGTACTTAAAAGCAATTGAGTGGACTTGGGGCAAAGCTTATATTTCATTAATTAATATTCTCTCCTGCGTAGGGTGTTGGTGGCTGCAGTTTTTTCCTCTCCACTTTGTTTTACAAAACTTAAAGGGAATGTCATTATCCTGCTGTTTGGGGAGTGTTATTTCTGCTGAATTCTAGCTGGGTTAAATTTTGTGCAAACCATAGAATGAAAGGGAATGGATATTGGTGCAGTCTGGATTAGGCCAGCAGAGCTCCTGGAGGTGGTTCTGCCCAGGAAAACTTGGCTCCGTTCACATCTGAAATTGAACTTGCTGGACTGGCTGTTGAGTAAGGAAAGGGAGGAGTTTTCTTGCTTGTAAACTGATCACATCAGGAAGAGAAGAGAGTCAGGGATGACATGGCTGGACTCTGGGAATGCAGGTGTGTTAAACCCTGCCTGGGAGGCTCTGATGTCATTGCTGGGAGTTTGGGTTGGAAAGGACCTTAAAGCCCCATCCAGTGCCACCCCCTGCCATGATCAGGGACACCTTCCACTGTCCCAGGCTGCTCCAAGCCCCGTCCAGCCTGGCCTTGGGCACTGCCAGGGATCCAGGGGCAGCCACAGCTGCTCTGGACACCCTGTGCCAGGGCCTCCCCACCCTGACAGCCAACAATTCCTTCCCAATATCCCATCTGAATACTCATTGCTGCTCTGTGAATGAAGCAGGACACCTGGAAGGACTCCTGGGTCCTTTGTTTTTGTCTTGCTTTAAGGAGGGACCATTCTGTCTGGACTGATACCCCTGGCTCTTGGAAAGAGTGGGGGATAATGTGTTTAAAGGGGGAGGAGGCAGGAGAATGTTTCATGGAAAAAAAAAAAATAAGGTTTCTGGTAATAACTCTCCGATCAGGAAATCCTAGTTTGGGATTATGTGCATAAGAACAATCTCCAGGAGTCCAGATGCCCATGCAAATACTTGGATAATACCACTTCTTCCCTATCACATAAAATGCATATTCCTGGCTGCTGTCACTCTGAACAGGAATTTCTGCATCCTCTGGAATTGCTCCAGACTTTGGGGTCGGTTGAGGTTCCCGGTGTTGCCTATTTTACCTTCCAGCTTTAATGAAACACAGCCACGGGAAGGTGGTGTCCTAATTCTACAGCACAGAAAATAATGTCCTCTATGGGCTGTAGTGAGCTAAAAACTTGGATTTGTTCTCAGATTAGCAGGGATCAACTTGAATTAATGAGGGAAAACCTTTTTTTCCCCTCCTCCCCAGCTGATCCCGTGAGTAGCTGGAGTGTAGGAGAGAACAGCACAGAACAGTGTGTGCTAAATGGTATTTACAGTGATAGAACATTTGGGAGGGTGGGGAGAGAAAAACGTTTTGAACTCCAGAATGACCCACCAAATGCACTTGGAATTGTCAGGGCATTGCTTAACACTCTTGTTTAGTACTGCTGATTTCTTACCAATACCCATAACTACTGCTGAGTAACTACCGGTAAGAAATAACACTGACCTCCAATGGGAAAGCTTTTAGTCAGTTCATTAAATAAATCTCTGAGTGGATTTCTCTTACCTTGCAGAGTCAACAAACAGCAGGAGTTGGAGACTGCACAGAACTGGGCAATGAGTGACCTGAACTGGTTTGTCTTCAGTGGCAAAATTCAGAAATGCTTTGCTGAAGAAATCTGTTTTTATTTGCATGTGCAAATGACAAGTTTTCTGATACACAGAATCCCAGAATGGTTTGAGTTGGAAGGGACCCTAAAGCCCATCCAGTACCACCCCCTGCCCTGGGCAGGGACACCTTCCACTGTCCCAGGGTGCTCCAAGCCCCATCCAGCCTGGCCTTGGACACTGCCAGGGATCCAGGGGCAGCCACAGCTGCTCTGAGCACTCCCCACCCTCACAGCCAACAATTCCTTCAGCCCTTGGAACATCTCTGTGGCCTCCTTTGGACTGGCTCCAGCAGCTCTATGTCCTCCTGATGTTGGGGGCCCAGAGCTGGACATGGTGCTCCAGGTGGGGCATAGACCCCCCCAGGCTTTTGGAAAATGTTGAATCCTAAAAAGTTACTACATGTTTTTGTTTGGATGATGAGTCCAGTTCTGTGTCCTGGATTACCCTACTGGGCACATTTTGTGGGGTTTGGTGATCTGAAGGGCTGTAAATCCTGCAAGTGTGGTGTGCCAGCTTTTTTTTTTTCATGCTCTTGTCTGATCTGCAGTTCATTCTTAGCTTTCCATCAAGTTGACTTCTCCACAACTCCAAAGCCATTACGTGACAGCTCAATTCTTCATTCATCTAATGCATGAAAAAGAGCCCTTTGCTAATGGCTTCCCCTAAGGTGCCTCTTTCATGTCCTGCTGTAGGGAGGAGTCTCTGAAGGTGCTGTGGTGGGGATGCCAAGAGTAACTGAGCAAAGGCTGCTCGGCCTGGTGGTGCTGGTGGCTCACAGTGGCCCAGGCTTTGGGTGACCTCAGCTGTAGCTTGTGCCTCTGCTGCAGTTGTGGCACATCACGGTGACATTGAGCCTCATCACCTTGTGCTGTTCCCATCTGCTGTTCCCTCAGTCAGCGACTTTGTGGGATGATTGATCTCAGGCTGAGGTCATCTTTCAAGTTCCAGATCTTGTCAATCCGTCTGGCTCCACCCACATGCAGTGATTCAGCTCCTGATGTGCTGAAATATTCCCCTAAGCCTTCCCACACAGAGTAAGTGCTTTTTTGTGATTCTGCTGGGAGCTGCAGCACCTCTTCCATGCTGTGCTCCAAGCATGGTGTTTGCATGTGCTTGGAGAGCTGCAGAAAGTAGAGACTGACCTCCTAAAGAGGAGGAGAAGAACAGCTATAATCATTTTTAAAAAGTATTTTTTCCTCTAAACTTTGGATCCCATTTTTTAGAAGTTGGCTAATGTGCTGTGATTTAGGCAAATGGTGAAACACGGAGAGCAGCCCTGGGGAGAAGGACTTGGGGGTGTTGGTGGCTGAGAGGCTCAACCTGCCCTGGCCATGGGCACTGCCCCCAGAACCCCCCCTGTGCTGGGCTGATCTCCCAGCGTGGGCAGCAGGGGAGGGGGGATTCTGCCCCTCTCAGGTGAGACCCCACCTGCAGAGCTGCCCCCAGCCCTGGGCAACAACATCCACTATCCCAGCTGGCTACAACCCCTGTCCAGCCTGGCCTTGGACACTTCCAGGGATCCAGGGGCAGCCACAGTTTTAATGGTCAGACACCAAATGATTACAGGTGTTCCAAACAGTTGGGAGTGAGTCCTGCTGGGAAATGGGGAAAGCACCTGGACAGATGGGCATGGAAGCAGCAAGTGCCTTTTCTTTCCTCTCGTGTTTAGTGAAGTTGGTTCTTCTGCGTGGTCATGTTTTGGTAAAGAAATAGAGTTGGGCTGAAAACTTCCCTGGTTTGTAGACTCATTTCCTCTGTTAATGGGAGACACAAGTCTCTTTAAGAACTGCTAATTGCTCAGGTTAAAAAAACCCCAAAGGCCACTTGGTGTCATGCGTGGAATTAAGACTCTCAGAAGAAAGTGTGAGCTAGTTCTGCTGAAAATGGAACAGATCAGAGGCACAACATCTACAAACCAGGTTTGCCAAAGTGCTTAAAATAACAACTGGCAGTTTCCCTGGGTGTTGTTGGACTTGATGTAGAAATTTCCCAAAAGGACTGAGAGAGCAGAGAGACAAAAATGGCAGTGTTGGGAATGCAGTTCCTGAGGGGGTTTTGAAATCCCACACACAGGACTTGTCAGTGGCTTCAGAGCTGGTGCTGAGGTGGCCCGTGGTGGCCAGGAGTGTTTGGTGTTGGAACTGCAACAAGGACATCCCTGAGGAGCCGTTCAGGTACCTGTGCAATCCTCTTGTGATGCTTGAGGTTGCTTGGTGGAGTTACCAGAGCCAGTGCTGGTCATGCCTGAGTTTCCTCCATTATCTGGGAATAGATATAATATATATTATATATAATATATATTATCTGGGAATAGCTCAGACAGGAGGGGTTCTTCTGTCTCAAGTTATGGAAACCCCACTATTTTTAGTTGTTTCAACTTGCTATGTTAAGTGCTCTGGGATCTGTGCAGTAACCCTGTGAAACAAGCTGAAGATCCAAGGGGAAATGGTGGGGGGAAAGACAGAGATCTTATGTTTTCTGAAGTTTAGTAACTCGGGGAGACTGAGGAATCCAGCGGTCCCGGCGCGGGGCTCTGCCACGGCTGTCCCCAAGTGCCTGGGAGGGGCGGCGGCAGCGGCTGCTCGGTACCGGGAGGAGCTGCGGCTGCTCCGGTCCCTGCGGGGCCGAGCGGTGCCCACTGACCTGCTCCGTCCTTTCTGCCGAGGGACGGTGGCACAGTGGCACTGTCGGGCTGTCCCCTCCGCGCCGATCGCCTTCCGCCGCCCTCGGTTTCGGCGGCGTATTTCAGGCAGCTCAGCCCCGGCTCCGCGGTGGGATCAGCCGTGTCTGAGCTGCGGATGGGGGAGGGCGGCGGGGCCGTGCGCCGGGGACGCTCGAACCCCTCGGTATGTTCGATACCCCCCTCTCCCCACGATGGTCGGGGTCTCCTCCGGCTGCCCGGAACCTCTCGGGACGCTCAGAACCGTCTGCGATGCTGGAGTGCCTCTGGGACCGCTCAGTACCCCCTGCAATTTTAGGAGACCCCTCCGGGGATGCTCGGAGCCCTCCGGGGTGTTCGGAGCTCCCCTGGGATGATCAGAACGCCCCAGCGATGCTTGGATCGATCCCCCCACGCTTCTTGGACCCCTCCCATCCCCCTGCGATGCTCAGGGCCCCCTTCCGCCCACGCTCGGACCCCCTTGGATGCTCGGACCCCCCCCCCTCCCCAAACGCTCGGAGCCCCTCGGGCCGGGCCGGGCTCGCGGCTCCGCGGGGAGGGCGGGGCTCTCAAGGGCGTGGCTCGGTGGGCGTGGCCCCGGTGGGGGCGTGGCCCCGGCCGGTGGGCGGTGCCGTGGCGCGCATGCGCGCGGCGGGCGCGGCCCGGCCCATCGCCGGGCGGGGCGGGGGGCGCAGGGAGGCGGCGGCGGCGGCCCCGGGCAGCGGCACCGCCCCGGCCCCGGCCCGCTGCGCTCCGCGCCCGCTCCGCGCCATGCCCGGCTCCATGTACCAGCCCGAGCCCGGGCAGCCGGCCCGCGGCCCGCCGCGCTGCCTCACGCTGCTCAGCCCGCCGCCGCCCGCCGGGCAGGAGCCGCCGCCGGAGCCCGAGCCCGGCCGGGAGCGGGAGGGGCCGTCGGGGCCGCCGGCGCAGGGCGAAGCCGCCGCGCTGAGGTTCGCCCTGGACCAGCTCTCGCTGCTGGGGCTGGAGGGCGCGGAGGAGCCGGCGGGGGGCGCGGGGCCAGGCGGCCTAAGGGAGCGGGAGCGCGGCGGCGGCGGCGGCTCCCCGGTGCCGGCCCCGGTCCCCGCCCCGGCCGCCTTCGGCAGCCTGGCCCCGCCGCTCGGGCCGCCCGCGCTGCTGCCCGAGCCGCCGGCTAGCAGGAAGAAGAGCGTGAACATGACCGAGTGCGTGCCCGTACCCAGCTCCG
Organism: Eopsaltria australis; assembly: GCA_034509425.1. Lineage (NCBI taxonomy): Eukaryota > Metazoa > Chordata > Aves > Passeriformes > Petroicidae > Eopsaltria > Eopsaltria australis. Next base: position 46,481 of record JAVTVJ010000760.1, on the reverse strand, counting down.
AGCACGTCGCCGAGATCGTGGGCCGGCAAGGTAACGCGGAGCGGGGACACGGCGGGACACGGGCACCGCCGCGATTTGGGGCAGTTTTGGGGCTTTGTCTCCCTGCGGAGGCGGAAACTTAGCGGCGACAGATCCCGCGGCCCCGAAAGTCGGCCGCGGGTCCCGGGAGCCGCGCTCCGCGCCGGTGCCACCGAACTGCCTGGAAATAGCAATGAAACTCCATCGGCCCGGGTGGGATAACGCCGGGTGCCCACGGAAAGTTCCCGGGAGCCACGCGAGTCCACGGGAGCTGCCAGGACACGGAGCGAGGCGAGAGCTTTGCTTTCATTGTAGTTGTGCCTCTGCCCCCTCCCCTCCGGCTCCGTATCTCAGACCCGGCGTGTAAACGGTGCTCCTTATCTCAGACTTCGTTTACAAATCCTGCTGATAAATCCGATAGAAATGGGCATCAACCCGCTCGTTTTTAGGTGGCCGGAGCTCCGCAGGCGGCCGAGGAGCCCCTCGCACCCAGCTGTCACAAAAGGACGCCCCAGCCCCCGCCGGGTGGGTGTGCCTGGAGTGGGCTTTGTCTCCAGGACATACCAAATAAACCAAACTTTAACGTTGAAAAATGAAAAAGAAAAGACCCAGGGCGGAGGATTTAGGGGAGAAAAAGAAAAAAAGGAAAAGGAAGGGAGCTGCTGCCCGCAGGGATCCCGGCAGGAATCCCCTGGCAGGGAGCGTGACCTCCGGGCTGTTTTGCCCTTGTGGGGTCTCGCACCCCAGCCCTGCCCTGGCCCGGCGGCTGCCACCGCTCCCTGCCCGAGGGGCTGCGGGCCGGGGGGCTTTTTTTCTAGCGGGGAAGCGGGGAACTGGGCAGGCTCATTGTTCTCTTTGTTAGCCAGAGCCATGCTGTGATGAGCGCGGTGACATCATGCTCTGCGCTTCCCATTGGCCTGCGCTGCCTCCCAGCCGGCCCCGCTTCCCGGCCTCCCAACTTTCCGAGCACCCCTCTCCGGTCCCACCGCCCCGGCCGGGGGTCCCCCCGGGCTGCCGGGCCCCGCCGGGCCGGGCGAGCGGCGGGGCAGAGCCGGAGGAGCGGAGCGTGGCGCCGCGCCCTGCTCCCGAGGATTCTCCTCCTCCTCCCGGGCTGGATGGAGACGTGGGTTCGGTGGCCTCGCTCTGCGGAGCCACGGGGTCCGGCAGCTCGGAACCGAGCCTGTGCCGGGGCTGGGCACCCGCTGCTTCTGCCGGGGGAGCGTCTGCCTTTGGCCCGGGAGCTGCCGGCCGGTGCCTTCCTTTCCCTGGGTTTTTGGGTGTGGTGAGACACCGGTGCTGCCCCTGCAGCACCCCGAGGAGTTCGGTGCACAGCCAGGTACCTGCCCAAACACTCCGGCAGAGTTTGGGTGCTCGCTAAGCTCTGCGGGCTCATGAAACTTTTGGAAAAAAAATGCTGCCAAAGAAATTACTGTATCGGCTTGAGGAGGGGTGCCTGGGGGGCACCGCATGGGCTTGGAGGTGACCTGGGGCCAGCTGTGAGCTGAAGCTCCCTGCTGCAGCCCCAGCCCATGGGCAGGAACAGCCCTCTCCAGGAGTTTCTCCCTTCTCCTGGTCTGGGCCTGCTGGGATGCAGTGTGGTGGCCTTGCACTGGATTTTTGGTGAGGAGGAACGCTTGGCTCCCTCGATCACACTGTGGGATGGGGCTGGCAGCAGGGTCTTTGTGCTCCAGCTGCTCTCCAGGGCCACTGGCAGCCGGATTACAGCAAGGATGCTTGGGTGTAGCAATACCAAGGTTTTTTCTCGGGGCTCACACTGAACAGAGCCCTTCTCACTCGCCCTGTGCTGCCTCCCACTTCCTTCTGGTTCCCAGGTTGTCCCCCCTCACGAGTCTCCCTGAATTCTGGCAGCCCCGTGGCAGTGGGGTCTGGCTGTAGAGTTGAGCCTTGAGGTGTTTGGCTGGACCATCCTCATCGTGGTGACAAAATGTGCCCTGCTGGTGATGCTGCAGGGCTGGGTTGGGTCACCCAGACCCATGTCTCTGTCACTCTTGTCTTTCCCTCACTGCCCAGCCTGGTCATGACCTAGGGAGCAGAAGTTTGTGGTACCACCACGCCTGGAACATAGGAAGGGATAAAGATGTGTATCTTGGGTGCCCTGGAAGGGGCTGGAGTCAGGACAAGGCTCAGGATCTCTCCACACACACCTTGGGGCACTTTGGGACCTGTCCTGCTTTGCCCAGACCTGGCTGCGGTGGCAAGTGGGGACCAGGGAGGTCCTGGCAGCCAGGACCAACACATGGATGTCCTGTCCTGTGCAGGCTGATCTGGGACAGAAGCAGTTGGACCCAACTTCTCCTTTTCTTCAATTTCTCTCCTCCAGATATCCTAATTTAACCCTTTCACAAAGGAGCAGCAACAGCCCATCAGGTAAATCTTTGTTCTCTAAAGCAAATAGGTGTTTTCTTACCTGAGCTGGAGGAGTGTTTGTCATGACCCCGTGTCCGGATTGGCATCAGTGACACCACGGAGCAGCATCTGCCTGCCAGGATCTGCAGCTCCTCTTCCAGCTGGGATCCGTGGCTCCTCTTCCAGCCAGGATCTGCAGCTCCTCTCTCCCCTGCCCACACGGCTGCGTGGCCGGGCAGGATTCTCTGTGCCTTTCTCTGCAAGCCTAGTCCTGACTCCTGCCATGGGAGGGACCATCTCCAGAAAGTGCTGTGGGCACCTGAGCTGTTCCTGGAGCGGTGTAGGCTCCACTTGCCATGCAGCACAGAGAGCTGTGGGGATACCAGGAAGCACCAGGAGCAGGGGCAGGTGTCAGAGCTGCCCTGACTCCAGCGTGTGGGCCCTGTGCTGGTGTGGATTCCTGCTGTGCCACCTTTGGAGCGGCGTTTCCAGCAGCATCCCAAACCAGGTGCCTCCTGTGGGATGGAACCACAGCTTCTCTCCCCATCTGTGACACTCAGGGACTGTCACAGCTCTACAAAAGGAAAGTTGTTGTTTAAAGAAGATGCTGGGATGCTCGAAGGGGATGTCCAGGAAAGGATGACACATGGCACCTTTTCCTTGCTGCTAGGGTGTGGCTGGCATTCCAGTGCTGAGAGGATGCACAGGGTGACCATGGGCCTCTCTGGGCCAGCCTGGACACCTGGAACCTCAGGGTGGATCACAGGGGTGCAAGGAATCCTCTCATTTCAGAGCCCTGGGTTGCTGCTCTCTGTTGTCTCCTGCCCAGGTGCCATGTCCTTGGAGGCACCTGGCACATCCTCCTGGCTGCTTCCTCCCAGCTGGATCATGGCAGAGCTGGGAGCTCCTGAGCTTGGTCACAGATGGATCTGCCTGTACATCTGAGAGCTGGCACTGGCTGCACGCTGTGTCCTAAGAAGAGCCCAGCCTCCCTGCCCCTCTTCCCAGTGTCTGGAGGAGAAGCCAAGGTGTGATGTGCTCAATTCCTGCAGCAGGGCTGAGTTTATTCCTGTGTTCAGAGGTGGGAAGGAGCCTCAGCACGGGGAGAGGAGCTGTGGTGGAGGTGCAGCGTTTTCTCCTTCACACCTGGCCCCAGTCCTGGCCCATCCTGTGCCATTCCCTACTAACAAAGGGGAAGGGGAGCTCCAGACTCTGATCCAGAGGCCAGGAGATGCTGCAGAGCTGGGGAAGAGGAAGAGCCATGGGTAGGGCACTCCAGGGGTGAGGCACCAGCGGGTTCTCAAGTCTGTGACAGACACCATCCTCCTGCCTGATGCCATCAGAGGCTCCTCCAGAAAAGCTCTGCTGGTGCTTTTGGGGTTTTATGATCTCAGAGCTGGGCACTGCCAGCACAGACCTCCTTGGGCAAGCAGAGATGAGGTCTGGGCAAGGGGATGAGCTGGCTTTGTCCTCTTTGTTGGCACCTGATGTGGGAGCAGAGGCTGCCTGGGCCGTGCTGGGATCAGGGATGGATGAGCTGCGTGGGATCCGTCACCTCCAGCATGGTCATTGGAGCAGAGGATGGAGAGGCTCTTCCCAGCCCTCTCTCCCAGTGTTGTACTGGTTTTCATGGGCTCTTGCAGTGGTCTCAGCCCTGATCTGTCTGGGGCTTCTCGCAGAGAGCCAGGTTATCTTTGGTGATGCCAGGTGAGGATATTCAGGGAGAGCAGCTGCCTTTCCTGGGGTGCTGCCTCCATCACCACCTTATCCCGGGGAGGATCCCCTGGGATTCTGTTTCTTGTCAGAAGCTCCAGTGTCTCATCCCAGGGGCAGGTGGGATAGCTCCAGCCAGGGCAGTTTTGCAGAGTGGAGTGCAAGGGCAGTCCTGTGGGATGGGGAGAGGGTGAGAGAGGAGTGTGTGGAGTTGATAGAGATGATTTGGGAGGAGGGTCCTGCTCACCCCCCCCATCGGGGCTGTCCCTGCAGGCACAGCTGGGTGTGGTGGCACAGGGGGCTATGACTTGGACGCTGCCAGGGATCCAGGGGCAGCCACAGCTGCTCTGGGCACCCTGTGCCAGGGCCTCCCCACCCTCACAGCCAACAATTCCTTCCCAATATCCCATCCATCCCTGCCCTCTGGCAGTGGAAGCCATTCCTTGTGTCCTGCCCCTCCATCCCTTGTCCCCAGTCCCTCTCCAGCTCTCCTGGAGCCCCTTTAGGCCCTGCAAGGGATTCTGAGCTCTCTGGAACCTTCTCCTCTCCAGGTGAGCACCCCCAGCTCTCCCAGCCTGGCTCCAGAGCAGAGGGGCTCCAGCCCTTGGAGCATCTCCATGGCTTCCTCTGGGCTGGCTCCAGCAGCTTCACATCTCTCATGTGCTGAGGCGCTTCAGCCTTCCAGGCCTCTCCTTCTCAGCCTCACAGCTGGAAGAGCAGCCCTGCCCTTCCTGAGGGAGAGTCTGGGAAGAGGAGGAGGAGGGGAAGGAGTGCCCTGAGCTGTTCACAGAGGAGCCAACCAGGCACTTGCAGCTGCCTGGCTGTGCCCGGAGGAGTCGAGCTGTTCATCCCCAGGGATCTGCAGCAGCGTTTGCCATGGACAGGGACAAGCTCAGGGCTCCAACGGAGCACCCTCCATCCCTGCTGGCTCCCAGCTTTGTGTTGGATGCCCTGCAAAGCTCAGGGATAGGAGGGGACAGACGGGGGTCACTCACTGCCGTGTGTCAGTGGCCGGTGAGCTCAGCTCTGGTTGCTCTGCGCCTGGTTCGCAGGGGCTTCATTAAGAGTGGATGCAATTAGGGCTAGGGGTGCAGGGAGTGGGGCTGGACTGACAGCCACAGGCTGCTCCTCAGAGGAGCAAAGTGACCCTGGAGGAGAGCTGGAGCCTTTAGCAGCCCCAGAGTCTGCTGGACACAGGAGCCTTTGGCTGGACGATTCTGCCAGGACCCGAAGCCGGAGCCCAGCTGGGCCGTGCCCAGGGCTGTGCCCGGGGCTGCACCATCCACAGCCAGCCATGGGCAGCTCTGCCTGCTGAATCACGCTCCTCCTGTGGGGGAAGCAGGACTCTCCAGAACAGAGAGAGCAGGAGCCCTGGGAGCACCCCTGCCCCAACCCAGGCACTGGGGATCCCTCCCGTGGGACAAGGAGGGGAGGGGGTGGCTGTGTCCCCTGTCTTGGGGAGCTCCAGCTCCCCTGTACCATCCAGGGCTGTTCCTCAGGTCCAGCTGCTGGCTTAGGGGTGTCAGTGGACCTGCAGGTTCCAAACAGACTTCTCCTTCCTTTCCATCTTGGCATCTCTCTTTTCTTTGTACCTCCTTAAACACCTTTGGAGTGAATCCAGCTTCCCACCTGCTCAGTGGCCCCGATGGTGCCCCCATGGCTGCCTGTCCTGGCACCTCTGTCCAAGCCTGTCCCAGCCCTCCCAGCAGGCTGCATCCTGCTGATCCTCAACCCCTGAGGGTCAGAACAGTGCCAGGAACCGGGAGAAGCCAGGGCAGCCCCCCCATCACTGAGCCATGAGCCCCCATCTGCCCCAGAGGCAGGAGGGACCCCTCTCTCCAAGGGTGCCCATGCTGCAGAGCCAAAGGGACCTGCTGGTTCCTGCTGGTCCCTTGTGTCCCCCTCCTGGGTGAGCAGGGGGTCACCGTGAGGTCTCAGCATCGATGTGTCATTTTTCCCCCTTCTCCTTGCCCCGCAGGCTGTAAAATCAAAGCCCTGCGTGCCAAGACCAACACGTACATCAAGACACCAGTCAGGGGCGAGGAGCCCGTGTTCATCGTCACCGGGAGGAAGGAGGACGTGGAGATGGCCAAGCGCGAGATCCTCTCGGCCGCCGAGCACTTCTCCATGATCCGGGCCACGCGCAACAAAGTCAACGGGCTGACGGGGGCCATGCAGGGGCCCCCCAACCTGCCAGGCCAGACCACCATCCAGGTGAGGGTCCCCTACCGCGTGGTGGGGCTGGTGGTGGGACCCAAGGGAGCCACCATCAAGCGCATCCAGCAGCAGACGCACACCTACATCGTGACACCCAGCCGGGACAAGGAGCCCGTGTTCGAGGTGACGGGCATGCCCGAGAACGTGGACCGGGCACGGGAGGAGATTGAGGCGCACATCACCATGAGGACAGGCTCCTTCATCGACGTCAACGCCGACAACGACTTCCACTCCAATGGCACCGACGTCTGCCTTGACCTGCAGGGCAGCGCGGCCGCCCCGTGGGCCAAGGCCCCCCACCCTGCCCAGCGCCCCTCGGCCGCGCTGCGCAACGACAGCCTCAGCTCCCTGGGCAGCGGCTCCACCGAGTCCTTCTACAGCGGGCGTGTGGCAGCCGCCAGCCCCACCAGCCCCTACAGCACCTTCAGCGAGCCCCCGGCCCCGCTGGGCTCTGACGAGTGCGACTTCGGCTTCGACTTCTTGGCCCTCGACCTCACCACGCCCACCACCACCATCTGGTCACCCTTCGAGCGCTCGGGCAACCCCCTGCAAGCCTTCAGCAGCTGCTCCTCCATCAACAGCTCGCAGAGACGCAACAGCGGCCCGGCCACGCCGCGCCACTCGCCCACCCTGCCCGAGGGCGGGGCGGCGGGGCTGGAGCACCCCTCGGCGCGGCGCATCCCCAGCGACCCCGCCAGTGGCCTGGCCTGGCTGCCTGCCCAGGGCTCGCTCTCCTCCTTCTCCAACAGCACCGGCTACTCCTCCTCCTCCTCGTTGCCTGGCAGCATCTCGGCCGCCTCGGGCTCGCCCACCGACTCGAGCAGCTCGGATGGGCACCGCAAGAGCTCGCGGGAGTGCATGGTGTGCCTGGAGAGCGAGGTGATGGCCGCGCTGGTGCCCTGCGGCCACAACCTGTTCTGCATGGAGTGTGCCCTGCGCATCTGTGGCCGGGCACAGCCGCAGTGCCCCGCGTGCCACGTGCCCGCCACCCAAGCCATCCACATCTTCTCCTAGCCCGGGGGCTTGCCCGGGGACCCCCCCCCCCCCCCACCTCCACCCCAACACCGTGGCGTTTTAAGGACTTTTAAACTGTTTAAATGGAGCTTTTTATTTAATACCAGATGCGATGGGCGCACGGGGCGGGGAGGGGGGAGAGGCGGTGGCGAGGAGGAGCTGGAGAGGCGCAGAGGGCACGGCGGGGGCGGGGGGAGGCCGAATCTGGGGGGTCAGGAGGGTGGGGGCAAAGGGGCTGAAGAAGAAGAAGAGGATGAGGATGAGGAAAGAGGGGCGTGAATTCCACGAGGAGGAAACTCTGATGTTTACAGAATAGCTTTAACTCTTCACCTGGCTGCGGGGCTGGGGAGTGAGCCCGGCTGTTCTCCACCAGTCCTTCCCAAATACCAGTATTCCGTTTGCAAACTGAAATAACCAGAAAGAAAAGGTCCGGTTGCACTTTTTATTTTGGGACACGCAAGGGTTGTCTTTTATTTTTTTAAAATCATTCTATTATTATTATTATAATTTTTTGGTGGTTCTTTTTGTATGTAGTTTTTTTTGGTTTTTTTTTTTTTTTTTGATGATTCTCAGTGGTTCTATAAATATATATATATTTTTTTTTTGTAATGCAGGTCTATCTTGTATTTTGCCAATGTGAAAACTGCCCAAAAATGTGTGATGTGAGATCAGGAGGTCGTGGGACGGAGGGGGCACAGTTAACACACCATGTCACAAAAACCAGACAGATTTCTATCTCCATTTTATTTTGGGGTTGGTTTGGGTTTTTTTTTTTTGTTGTTTGTTTGTTTTGTTTTTGGTTTGTTTTTTTGTTCTTTGGTTGGGTTTGGGGTTTTTTTTTAAGTTTTTTTTTTCAGTTTTATTTTTTTATTTTTTACCTCTTTATGTATATGTAGGGAATTTATAGGAAAATATGTACTTTATTGAATAAATTTTAAAAACTAAAATATATTTTATTTTAAAAAGAAAATAACGGACCTTTAACCTTACATGGCTAAAGTACTGATTATATATTTGCTGAGCTGACTTGACGGTTATGAAAATTGTATCAAGAGTTTTATTTTTTGACTTCAAAGCCTTCTTAATAAAGACTTTTTACTATATATGAATTCTTGTGCTACTCACAGTGTCTCCCTGCCTGGAGCTCCTTGATACCCATTCCCTTGTCCTTGGGCCCAGGTGCCAGTTTGGGGGCAGGAGCAGGAACCAGTGGGGACATCCCCTCCCACAGGTGGGTTTGTCCCTGGTCAGGCTGGGTGACCCTGCTCTGGGTCTGGCCTTCTCGTGGTCCCCACAGATGCTCCTGCTCCAAGTGCTGCTGGACAGGTCCCAGTCCCAAAATCCATCCATGGCCCTGGGCTGAGCCCCCAGCGTGAGCAGCAGGGGAGGGGGGGATTCTGCCCCTCTGCCCTGCTCAGGTGAGACCCCACCTGCAGAGCTGCCCCCAGCCCTGGGCAACAACATCAGGAGGACGTGAAGCTGCTGGAGAGCATCCAGAGGAGGCCACGGAGATGCTCCAAGGGCTGGAGCCCCTCTGCTCTGGAGCCAGGCTGGGAGAGCTGGGGATGCTCACCTGGAGAGGAGAAGGCTCCAGGCAGAGCTCAGAGCCCCTTGCAGGGCCTAAAGGGGCTCCAGGAGAGCTGGAGAGGGACTGGGGACAAGGCATGGAGGGACAGGACGCAGGGAATGGCTTCCACTGCCAGAGGGCAGGGATGGATGGGATATTGATTGGGAAGGAATTGTTGGCTGTGAGGGTGGGGAGGCCCTGGCACAGGGTGCCCAGAGCAGCTGTGGCTGTCCCTGGATCCCTGGCAGCATCCCAGGTTGGACGGGGCTTGGAGTCACCCGGGACAGTGGAAGGTGTCCCTGCATGTGGCAGGGGTGGCACTGGATGGGCTTTAGGGCTCCTTCCAACCCAAACCATTCTCCATGCTCATCATCCCTCACCTCACTTGGACACCCCGTTGTCACTCTGTCCTCAGCTGCACCCATCCTCCGTGTGGCACCCGGTCACCAGGGTTCCATTCTGGCCCTGCAGGGCCACTCAGGCATGTGGGGACAGCAGGGATGTGCTGACAGCAGCACCCAGGGCTGTGGGGAGTCATGGCAAACACTGGCACTCCTGAGAGAGTGGCACCTGTGGGCAGTGGGGACACCCAGAGGTGTCAGAGCACCACCAGCGTGATGGCCACTGGTTTCCATTGTTACAGGAGTCCCTGTCATGAGCAGAGTGGGGGCTGTGCTGTGGGGCTGCCGTGGCCTGGGTGTCCTTGGGGTCCCCTGCATGAGGGACCTGGAAGTGGCCCTGGGTGCCCTTGAATGAGGACACTTTAGAGATGGAAGTGCTGCACTGGGGCGGGAGTGGGACCGGGAAGCCCCCAGGTGCCTGTTCCCTCCCAACTCCCACAGGAGCCACAGTGAAGGGTGTGCTTTTTAATGTCAGTTATAATAAAATATTTTTACAGAGCCCAAAAAATTCAAAATAGTGCAAAACATCTCACTGTCATGCATCCATGGGAGCCGCCACCGCCGGCGGGACAGACACACAGGCATCGGTGACACTGTGCTACAGGAGCAGAATTGGTCAGTTCAATCACATGCCAAACAGGACAGTCTGGGGAGAGGGCACAGGGCCAGGGGCACCACGGGCGGGGTGTGGGGCAGAGCCCCAGCCTGGCCGTGCAGGAGCAGCCGGTAGAAAAAGGGTGTAAACATTGAACAGAAACGAGAGAGCAAAGTGAAACCCTCTGGTCCCAGGCAAACCCTCTAGAAAAAGGAGTGTGGGGGCCACTCGGGGTACCCTGTTTTGGGATGGGAGGGGGCTCAGAGAGCTGTATTGACTTGTGGGGTCGTGAGGCCTCTGTCTGCCCCAGGACTCAGGGCAAACTGGTAGCTGGGGTGGCCACCCTAACACCACACAGCCAGGCCTCCCAGGCACTCGCACGAGACATGCACACCACTTACCACACAGAAATGGTGCTCACTGGGGAACTGGGGGGCACAGAACTGCTGCTTACTGGGGGCCTGGAGGGAGGGCTTCTCTGGGCCGGGGTGGGAAGGGTTTTGCTTATGCCAAGGAGATCCCGTGGGCTGCACTGCTCAGGGATGCTGGTCCCCACCAGACAGAGCAAAGAGGAACGAGTCCCTCTGCTCTGGTGCCCCCAGCCCCTGCCTCCCCCAGCCCTGGCACCTTGTGGGGGGCAGTGGGGCAGCCCACGGTGGCAGCAAGGTAGGGAAGACAGGATGTGGGCCGGGGGCTGCTCCCTCCTGCTCCCGACCCTGGTGATGCTGCTGCCAGCCAGGGAGGGGACACTGTGCAGTGCCCGTAGGGGCTGCACCCGCCAACCCAACAGCCCCAATAGCCCTTCCGGGTGCAGGACACGGCCTGTCCAGCTGCCCTGTATGTACAGCTATTTACATATGTACATATATGTGCTCAGGGCTGGCAGCTGCCCTGCCCTCAGGGCACACCACCATGCTCAGGGATGGGGACAAGGAGCCGGCACGAGACACACACACCCTCCGCAGCCCTTTCCTTGTGTCACTCGCTGCGGTTTGGGGCTGACTGGGACAGTGGAGGTTCAGGGATGGGCCACTGGGGTTCCTCCATCTCAGACAGGCTGGGGAAGGGCTGATTGCTCCCCTCATCCAGGTTCGGGTCCAGCCCTTCCCTGCAGCCCCCCCCAAGCCCAGCACCTTCCTGCGGGGTGGGACGGGGGCCTGGCTGTGCTCGGCACCGCTGTCACCCATCCAGCGTGGCCAGGGAGGGAGGGGAGGGCCTGGCACTGCAGCCACAGCACCCCCACCCCAGGGCCGGGCCGGCGACTCCTCTGTGGCCACTCCTATGGCTTATACACGGCTAGAGGATCCTGTCAGGGGGCCGGGAGCAGGAGGCGAGGGCTGAGGAGGCCAGAGGACTTTAACTGCTGCCCTCCTCGGCCGAGCGAGTGTCCGACTTGAGCTTGACGAACTCCTTGGCCACCTCGTCGTTGTTGCGCTGGGAGAGGATGCGGAGCACGGTGAGCCCGGTGTCGTCCATGTGGATGCGGCGTCCCAGGGGCAGCCAGCAGGCGCAGCCGGGGCGCTGCAGGATGTCCCGCAGCTGCAGCACGGCGATGCCCACGGTGCGGTCCTCCCGGGCGAAGCAGTAATCCTTCACACACACCTGCAGCTCGTAGCACTCGGGGCCCGTCTCCGTCCCCAGCGTGCTGAGGGGGAGCAGGGTTGGTAGAGGGGTGTCACACTTCACCCCTACTCCGGCCCTCTAATAGCCCCTCCGAGGCTGTTGTCCCCACTCCCACCCCCAGAAAAGCCTTTTCCTTTTTACTCCTTTCCCCCCCTCCCTGCTTTTACCAATGAGAAAATACCTAAAACATCCCATGGGGATGAGCAAACTCCCTGGCAGACCCCAAGAGGTCCCCACGTGCTGGACAAACGTCTCCCAGCCTGTCCCCACATCCCCAGCCCGTGGTGCCACTCACAACTGGAAGCTCTCGTTGTACTTGGGGGCCCAACTGTTGTTCTTGGATTTGGTGGCAAATTTCCTCTTCTTGTCACTGAGGTGGGGCCCGATGATGTTGACCTCAATGAAGGGCCGGAAGATGCCCGAGGTTTGCCACTTGAGGTCGTTGGCAGCCACCACTGCAAGAAGGGACAGGTGAGGCTCCCGGAGCACTGCCACCTGCCGGACCCGGCACCCCGGCCAGCAGCACCCACCTTTGACGGTGACTTTGTGCTCGCCACTGCTGGGGTGGGTCAAGAGTTCCACATGGATGGACACCTCCCCAACGGGGTCATCCACACCAGAGCCTGCAACAGAGGGAGCAGATGGAAGTTCCTATTTTCCCAGTGCTCCTGACATGCCCTGCCCAACACTAACCCCACTGAGAAGGCAGGAAAGGGGTGGCCATTAGGGTGTGTCCCAAAGGGTTGTGGGCACAGCAGTGTGGGTGCAAGAGCTGTGATGGACATGGCAGGACATCCCCAGCAGCAGGCTGACTCTGCCATCCCACCCTTGGGAACCCCTCCTTGCCCAGGGAGGGCTGAGAGGACAGTGGCCCAGCTCCCCCTGCTCTGGCCATAGAGGGGTGACAGTGGCATAGGCACAGCATCAGGCAGGAGAGACCTGGCCAGGGCAGCCACAGCCCCACCAGTGTCTCAAGGCTGACCCGCCCCCTCATACCCCTCCATTCCAGGGACCACATCAAGCCCAGGGGTCCCCGAGCCTGGGGACCCTGGGTGACCTTTGACCAACAGGTGAGCCCACCCCAGAGTTGTGCATGCACCCACGGGTGAAGGAGGGGGTGCAAGGCAGAGGGACAGGCTCCGTGGGTCTGATGGAGCCATGGAGATCCAACAAGGCTCAGTGGAAAGCTCTCAGGGTGGGAACAGCAGTGGTGGGAGGACATGTCCCCACGTGTCACTGAGGGTGCCAGGCCGGGTCGAGGCTGGCAATGGCCCGTTCCCCTCCATCCCCCCTGGCCCCCACCCCCACATGCTGAGCCAGGATGGAGGCGATGGTGGATGGGGAGGCAGGTCTGGGCATGGAAGGCCAAGCGGGGGTGCAGCCCTGGCCCCCAACGGGGTGTGATGGAGGCCAAGCAGGACCCGTGGGGGGGTCATTCCCTGCCCCAGGACAGGCAGACGGAGCGCGCCGGAGCAGGGCTAGTAATGGTCCTTAGGGCAGCAGGGTGGGCAGGAAGGTGACATGATGTGGCACGGCCTCCCCCAGAGCCACGCATCCCCAGGGGGAGGTGACAGTGGGTGCCAACCCCCAGGCAGCAGTGCTGGGGACAGTGTGGGGTGCCCAGAGTGCGTGGGCAGACACCCCTATTCCCATGGGGACAGCCCCCGACCCACTCTGGGGGTGGTCAATGTGGCTGAGCACAGCTCCTCCAAATTCCCCCCAAAGCAGCCCTGAGAGTGGCAGTTTGCCCATTCTGGGGGTCCCCAAGGCTGGCGATGCTGGGGGGTCCCCAGGCCACCTCAGCCCGCGGTGCTGGGACTGTTACTAGCCCAGGCCGGCGGCAGGCAGGTGCAGGGGCGGGCGAGTAGCACACGTACCCTTCTCAGGATAAACCTCTTCACTAAGGGTATACCTAATCCCTTTCCCACCATGAACTAGTGGGAAGGAGAGAGAAAGAGACAGAGACACGGCACAGAGTACACAAAGAGAGGAGGAAGGAGATGAAGGAGGAAGGAGATGACAACAAAGACAGGAGGGAGGAGATGGAGAAGAAGGGAGGAGGGAAGAGATGAAGAAGAGAGGAGGAAGGAGATGGAGAGGAGGGAGATGACGTGTGTGGGGAACAGGAACAACGAGGGAGGGGGGAAACAAAGAGAAAGAGAGATCAGATCTCGCAGACAGACTTACGGCCAAGCACCCAGACAACACTGCAGCGACACAGGAGTGCCAGGCACCCCCAGCTCCCAGTGTGAGCTTCTGGGGACAGGGTACACCCAGGGGTGCTGGCACCCACCAGACCCAACCCCACACCCCCGACATGGCTGGCACAGGAGGCACAGACAGGACAGACGTCCCTTGAAGGAGACTCACGGACAGCAAACGCACGTCCCACTCCCCGAGGACGCAGACAAGCCTGGCTGGGGCACCCTGCGGTGGCCCGTGACCACCACCGAGCATCGCAGGGCCCTCCTCAAGCAGCCAAGGGACAGAATAAAGGGCAGCGTTTAGAGCTGAGGGCTGATCCTGCCCTGAAAGGTGCCCAGCACCCTGCACTGCAGCCCAGCACCCGAGTTCAGATCAGGGGGTTGGGCACCCAGCATGCCCAGGACAGGCCCTGGCACAGCATCCATATCCCATGGACCCTATGATTGGTCTGTGCTGGGTGCCAGGGCCATTCAGAGGGGACAAACACAGTGACACCTGGCCAGAGAGTGACCTTCCCCCACCCACAGGCCCCATTTTCACGCCAGCTCAGCAATGCCCTGGCACTGGGGACCCACCGTTCTTGCTGGTGGGGGACTGGGGAGTGCCAGGCTGCTGCTGGGCACCCACGGCTCCTCTCCACCTGCAAGCCACGGAAGAAAAAACTCCTTCCTTCCCCCACCGTGGGCCTGGCTGGGACCCCCAGCCCCACTGGGACAGAGCCAAGGTGGGTCCTGGTCATGGGGCAGAGGAGCCCCTGGGGAGGACAAGGACCCAGCGGAGGCCAGGGCAGTGTCATACCCTGCGATGACTGGGTCTGCACGAAGGTTTTGATGAGGAGATCTGTGGCCTGCGTGTAGAGGGACAGGGCGTAGCGCAACGACTGCAGGTCAGGGCTCTTCTCCAGGAACGTTTTCTTCAGCCCCACACCGCCAGCATGGAAGTATTGCTGCAGGGGGAAAGGCCTTAGGATGCTCAGCAGTTCTGCGAGGGTCCACCTGGTGCTGCCCATGCCTCTGCCTCAACATCAGAGCCCCAGGGGAACCCCAAACACCCCAGAGTGCCCTCACCTTGATGGTGTCCAGCGCCAGCTCCACCACGGCGCACTGCTTCGGGGTCAGGCTCTTGGCTTCCTCACGCACCATGTGATCCTGGGGGGCACAAATGCTGCTCTCAGCACAGGACCAGGACCCCGCTGCCCCCAGCCAGGCCCAGCCAAGGGGGCAGTGGTGGGGTCCTGGCAGCAGTGGCAGTGGCACCCATCCTAGAACAGAGAGCAATCCCAGCACCCCTGCACCCCTAGCCCTCACCTTCAGCTCGGTGATCCCCAGCCCAGCCCCCCAACCCTCACCTTCAGCTTGGAAAGCTGTCCCAGCTCCTTGGCCGCGTTGAAAATCATCTGTGTGCCCTGTAGAGAGCAAAGAGACAGGGACAGCCCCGGTGAGCAGCAAGGCTGGGGGTGGCACAGGCAGGCTGGGCACATCATGCCAGAAGCTTGTTGCAGTTCCAGAAGCTCCCCCAGGCTCCAGGGGACAGCAGCCAGGAAGGTGACACAGCTACCAGGCCGGCAGTCCCCGTCTGAACCTGAGCTCTCAGTGCAGCTGTGAGGCTGCACCCTTGGGGACCCCAGGGCAGGACCTCACCCTGGTGTCAGGGGCCTCACGCTCTGCTCAGCACAAGTAGCTCGGCCCAGGAGTCCCATCCTGCTCCCTGTGCTCCAAGCACCTGCTCCTGCATCCAGCAGGGCCTGGCACAGCTCAGCACTGACCACTCGGACACCAGACATGGTGGGAGCAGAGAGCGAGTGCCAGGGACAGTGGGCAGGGGGAGGATGTGGCCTGTACCCCACAGCCACCAAACACTCCCCATGCCACACAGAGCCCTGCCTGCTCCCAGGGAGGTTCCCAGCTCCTTGGCACTCCAGGGAGACCCCCAGGTGGGAGAACCAGGCTGCCTCTGCCTGACCTGTGCCCCCACCATGGCAGGGACCATGGGGCCATTCCGTGGGGCCCACGGGCACAGCAGCCCCCTGGATGGGTAGATCCTGCTCACTGTTCTGGGCTGGCACCTCAGACTGGGCTGAGCACAAGCTCTCCTTCTCAGCTCCTCCAGTGTGCAAATGCAACTGGATAAACTGGGGACCAGAGACCTTCACCACCTTCCCTCTCCCAGCACCAGCAGTTCCAGTCCTTCCCAACACAGAAACCTCAGCATCTCTTCCATTAACCAGCACCTTCTGCAGGGGTCTGCCCCCTCCATGCCCTCATTTTGTATCCCCCCATTAATTCTTTGTGCCCTCCCCTCTGCCCACCCAGTTCTGTCCCATTAATTCCACCCTCCCTATTCCCATCTCCCCCAGTCAATGGACAGACTGGGAGCTGGGTACACTGCTGTCCCCAAAACAGAGCACGACAGGACGCTGTACTGAGCTGGGAGCCCCCAAGCCAGAGCACAGGGGACAAGGGACAGGGAGGAGGCAAGGGGAGAGAGCAGTGCCAAGTGGGGAGCAGAAGAGCCATGTCCTTACTTCAGTGTGACTGGGCAGCTTCACCCTGCTCTGGAAGAGAACAGCAAGGGACAGTTACTGGTGGCCCCAGCAGCATTTGGCCGCGGCTCCAGACCCCCCACATCACCCAGCCATGAGGGCTGTGGCCCTGTACTCTCCTCTGGCTCTGCCCAGTTCTCTGCTGGTGCCACTGGTTTGGCACCAGTTCACAGCTGCAGAGGCTCAGCCCCATACTGGTGCTGTGAAGCTGTGATGAGTGTGCCAGGCCTCTGCTGAGGATAGGCAGGTTTGCCCCCCACCCCATTTGGGACTGGGAGATCTGAGGCAAAAATCTCACCCAGCACAGTCAGCAAACTGGGCAGGAGCCAGTGTCCCCCAGGAGAGCAGGGGGAGCCTCAGGCATTGCCCAGGTGGATGCTGGCACGGCTCTTCCCAAGAACCAGGATTTGGGGAGCAGGCTGGGGTCACTGCTGCGCCCCCACCCTGTGGTGAGGAGCCCCCAGACAGGGCAAGAGCCCCTGTACTGGAGACAGCCCCCGGAGCAGGGCTGGGGCTCAGCAAGGAAGGGGGAGCAGGCTCAGAGATCCAAGGGATCTCAGCAGCCCTGGGGCCCTCACTGTGCCCAGCATGAGGGGGTCCCCTCTTCCTGAGCCCCCCATAGTGGGATGGGGTTGTGTGGAGGGTCTCCCATGCAGGGGGTCTCAATCCCTCACCATCCCAGCCAGGCAGCTGGTGCTGAGGGCTGTGGAGCAGTGTCCCCCACGGGGATGGGTGACACCCCAAATCTGCCCCACAGTGGCTGAACACCACAGAGCCCCCAATCCCTGCCCCGGGAACACACAGAACCAGGGCTGTCCCCAGCACACAGCACAGCACACCTCACCACGACACCACGCAGGCAACAGCACATCCAGACAGCACGACAGAGGAAGCACAGACAAGCCTGGACCTCCACAGCAGGCGGGTGTGAGACCACGAGTGTGGCCCCAGGGCGGTGACACACACGGAGCCCACAGCTATTTACCTTCTCTGTCCCCTTGCCATGTTTTCTCAAGAGCGTGCCCTGTAGAAGCAATGTCAGAGGTTGAGTGTGGGGTGGGGGGGACAGCATGGGACAGGACACAGGGGCACAGGTGGCAGAGACATCACGAGCTCCTGAAGGACAGCCAGTGGGGGACTGGTCCCCACTGGGACACTCAGTGAGGGCCTGGTGTCATCAGGGTGCTGCATCCCCACTGGAAAGCAGGATGTTGCACTGCTGGAGAACTTGTCCTCACACTGGGAAACTGCTCGGATGCAGGGATGTGAGGATTATCCTTGCTGGGATATAGAGAAGCTGAATCCATGAGGGATGATTCTCGCTGGGATACAGGATCCAGCTGTGTGTGGGCAGGCTCTGGTGCCCCCCACATCCTGCTGCAGCTCTGGCAGGTGCTCCCAGCACTGGGGAGGGAGCAGGGAGGGAGTAGCTGGGATTTGGCTTTGGCACACAGAGCTCTGGTTTGTGCAAGGCTGAGCCCAGCGGCAACCCCACACTGGCCCAGAGACAACCCCATACTGATCCAGGCAAGAGAAACTGTGAAATGAGGCAGCAGTGCCATGGGGGGGACGAACTCGGCTCTCAAGGGGGACTGTTGGAATCAGGAGAGGGGAGCATGGAGTCAGCTGGCTGGGAAGCCTCAGAAAGAACAAGCAGCACACGTAGGGCCAAGCAGGGCTGCCAGGAGGGGTTCTGACCCTGGCATGGCGTGATGGGTGAACAAGAGGACCTTGTACCACACAGAGCTGATGCTGCTTTGTCCCCCAGAGCCTCAGCAAGGCCGGGACATGGGGTCCCTATGCGGTCCTCATGAGGTCCCCATGAGGTCTGAGGGGACACTCAGCCCCAGGCTGCCCCCAGGGCCTCCCAAAATGCTGCTGTTGGACACAAAAGGCATTGGGGGACAGCAGAGGGGTGTTTGTTCCCACAGGGATTGGCACCAGCACCCAGCAGCTGGATCCCACTGCTCTTCCTGCACAGATGCCTGAGTCACAGCAGGGGTGGGGACAGGACTGGGGGGCGGGGGGGGGGGGGGGTGGTTGGGGGAATTGCTCTTCCCTTGCCCCACAGCCACAGACTGGTCAGAAGAGGACAGAAGGAAACTGCTCAGTCAAAGCCATGCAAGGACCCAGCAGCGATGCCGAGAAGTCCAGACTCCCAGGGTCATATCCCGACCAGGGAAGGAGCCTCACAACTTGTGCCAGCAGCGTGCCCCGATACCGATCACCCGGGCCAGGGACCATCGTGTCCCCCCGAGAGACTCCTCCTGGCAGAGAAAGCCTCTGCCCTCACCCCCAGCACAGGCAGACTCCAGCCAGGGCCTCGAGGAGAAACTGAGGCATGAGGGAAAGGAAGAGCAGCCCTGACTCCAGGCTCGCACCGCTCCCTGCTCGTGCCTCCCGCGGTATTCGTCCCTTCAGCACGGAGCCCTGGTTCGGCAGTCCCTGCTGACATGGCACTGTCACCACTGTCCCCTCCCACCCCATCACTTCCCCTTGTCCCTCCCCACGTCCCGGCACTACCAATCTGTCCAAGACCTCTCCACCCACCACATCCCGGAGGGGCCACTGGCATGTGCCGGCCAAGAGCCAGTGCCAGGCAGGGCTGGGGACCAGGAGCTGGACCAGGTCAGGAGCCGAAGGAGGACGTGGGTAGGGCATGGGCAGCCACACAAGACAAGAACCGGCGAGGCCAGGACCGACACAGAGCGGACAGACAGACAGACAGACAGGGAGCTGCCGTACTTACAATCATCTGCCATTGAGAGGCGAGAGGAGCAATTGGAGAGAACAACCGTGACGTGAGTGTCAGCCCCCGCCTCCTCCATCCTCCCCAGTGCCAGCCGTGGCTGCCCCCCACCCCCAACAGGGCCACGGGTGTCCCCATCCACAACACTCGGTGTCACTGCCCTGCCACTGCACCGCAGGCCTCCACAGCCACCGAGGGGCCCATCCCCACCTGCCCGGTCCCTCCCGACTGTGCAGGGGGCTCTGCCCCAGGAGGGCTCAGTTCCAGGTACCCCACTTGACACTCGGCTCTGACATGGACCCCCAAACTGCCAACCTGTCCGGCCACCCTGCAAGCTGGCACCCAGGGACACCTGGGCAGGATGTCCCCTGCCCGAGGGACCAGTCCCAGCACAGCTTTCTCCACGGAATGTCTGCCCTCAGGAAAATCACCCAACAGAGTCACATGTCCATGCCCCCTGCTCTGCCCTAGCACTGTCTCCAGAGCACGGCTGGGAAGGGACTGGGACTCAGTGGCACCAGCATTCCTATGAGATTTGGCCACCTTTGGCCAAGGGTGTATGAGCCCCGTCGGGAGCAATGTGGGGCTGACCTGAGCCAGGCACAGGGCTGTGACACGGTGCCAGTGAGGTGGCACCCCTGAGGGCTGACTTGTCACCGCTGTGCTGTCCCTCACAGACACAGCACAGGAGCTCCACAGCCCCAGAAAGGTGACATAAAGGCTGATAGCTCCAGGAACTCCAAGGAAGAGCCTGAGCCCAGCTTTCTAACAGTGACAAAAGCCACCAAAGGGCGACAGGAACAGGTGTATGGTTGGTCCAGAGCACTCAGTGTCACCCTTTCCTGCCTGCCTTTGAGGGAACCACCTCAGGAAGCTTCAGGTGCAGAGGGTGCATATCACAATTATGTGATATGGAGCCTCAGAGAGGGACCATTCCCTGGGTTTGCTCTGCTCTCCTAAAACTCCCAGGAACAAGGAACAGCTCAGCCCTGCTGGGGAATATATACCCCCAACCTCATGAAACTCCCAGCCCCTCAGCAAAGCCAACAGGCAGTGTCTCCCCACACTCCAGGACCCTCTGGATTCGCCTCCTGGCACAGGGAGTATGCCCACAGCCAGTGTGGATGAGTGTGGCATGGGATGCTGTCCCAGCTCTGAGGGAAGGATGGATAAGAGAGGGCCAGTGTCCCCTTTTGATGCCACAATGGAGGTGGCAGGAAGGTCCTTTGGCAAAGCCAACCAAGAAGGTCCTGGGGCAAGGATGACCTATCTCTCTTCCATCCTTTCCCTGGCCAGGAGCTAGACACAGGTTTGGAGACATCAGTGAAGTCCCCACCCTTTCACATGCCAGTGAGGGCACCTGGCCAGCAAGGTCCCACACTGGCCCCAGCCAGTCACCTGTGTCTCAGGGTCCCTGGTCCCTCTCCCCACCACTCACCGTCTGGTCCGTGAGCGGGGGTAGGACAATAGTCTTCTCCATGGTGTTCATCACCAGCTTCCAGAGCTCCTTCAGCACCCGCTTCAGCACTGTCTTCTCACAGATCTTGGCGAAGAGCGTTAGGCTGCGCACAGGAGACAGCGCTGGAGGATGGCGCACATCACCCCTCCCATGTCACCCTGACACTGCAGGTGCCTCGCACTGCCTGACGAGGTCAGGGGGCAAGGTAGGGGTTCCAGCTGCCCCCCACACTCACTTGCTGTCCAGCAGGTCCATGATGGGCTGCAGGACATTGTCGGCGTCCTGCGCGACGCTGCTGCAGGTGCTGGCGGGGACGTTGCCGGTGCCCTTCACCTGGCTCAGGATGTCACCCATCTGCTTCACACACTCCTCAATGTGTGGCTGGAAACTGGGCACCACAACACACAGGCAGCTCAGCATGTTCCCCCCAGAGCCCCCAGCCTGGCCCCAGCCACAGCTTCTGGACCCCCAGAACTGTCCTTTGCCCTGCCCCTGCCCCCTCACCCAGCTGTACCTGGTGGCAAAGACTCGGCTCAGGTCGTCCAGAACGTTGTTAAGTTTCACCTGCAGTTCCTTGAGAATATCGCTGGCTTCTGTGTCCAGCTGCAGGAGGGACAGGTTGATGAAGCTGGCAGGGTCCCTGAACCAGCCCTCAGGGAGGTTTCTGCACCCCAAATGCATCCCTGGGCAGGGTGAAGCCCTTCCCAGTCTGACATGGTGGGAGAGCAGCGTGCCATGGGGCAGGACAGGGTGATCCCACACCAGAGTGAGGAACAGGTCTGCTCCCAGCACTGGGGAACTGCACAAGGGGCTACCACTGGGGGGAAGGGAATTATCCAACCCCCCACAGGGCTCCCTCCTGGAACTCCCCCATACTCACATCCTTCCCACCCATGGCTTCAAACATCTTCTCAAGTTGGACACGGAGCTGCTGGATGTTGTTCATCAGGATGCAGGGCTGGAGGGGCGGGATGGAGACGGGGGTCAGCACCAATAAATATGGCTGGGACAGATGCCCATAGCACCAGGACCCTTCCACCTTGCACTGGGGGACATGAGGACAGGGATGGCACAGAAGCCACCCTAGCAGCGTGTCAGGAACTGCCATCAGGAAGGGACTGACCCACCCAGGGGCTGAGGTGACAGCTGGGGTCACTGTGTGGGGACAGCAAAAGGGAGATACATCACCACTTTCTCCTTCTCCTTGGAGCAGTATGATGCAAAATCCTTGGAGATGATCTCAGCATACTGGAGCAGCACATTGCTGATGGTCTGCAGCCAAAGAGGGCACCAACAAAGACACCCAGACAGCAGCAACAAAAGGGAAAGAGGGAGAGAAGGAAACTGTGAATTCCACAGCAGTGAAACAACCTCGTATCTGGATACATATGGGAAGTCCCAGACCCTCTGGCCTCACGGATCATAGAATCATGGAGTCATTAAGGTTGGAAAAGCCCTGGCAGGTGCCCACCTTAGCAAACCGTCGCATGTAGTGCCCCACAATCTGGGGATCGGGGCACTCCAGCTTCTTGATGATCTCAAAGCTCTGGTTGAGCTGGGAGAAAACGTCCACCACAGAGCAGGAGAAGAGCGCGTGCTCCGAGGTCTGCTGGAACTGTGAGAGTGAGACGAGGTGTCAGCAGGATGTGTGGGAGGGATTTTGGCCCCACAGGATATAATGGGCATCAAGGGACAAGCCTCTCGCCCCCGAGACTGCGTCCCTAGTCCTGTCCATACCCCATCCTTCTTGTCCCGCTCCAGTGCTCCATGCAGGAAATCCCGCGACACCTCCTCATTCTCATCCAGCCACTGGATGACGAAGGGCTCGAACCAGCTGGAAGAGAGACCCATCCGTGGTGAGGCCAGCAGCCCTCGTGGTGCCATGTCCCCTCCCAGCCCCAGGCCTGCACTCACGCGGGGTATTCGGGCACGCGGCTCTTGAAGGAGGGCAGCTCAGTGACGTACTCGTTGTACAGCCACTTCACCTTGAAGTGCAGGTTCATGTAGTCTGCGCTCTTGCACAGGCGGTGTTTCTCGTGCTCTGCACGGGAAAAGGCCCTGGGGGTCACTTTGAGTCCCAAATGTGGGCCATGGCTCCCCAGGGGCAGCTCCAGGGTAACAGGGTGAAGATGGAAGTGCTTCTGGGGGGGGTTAAGCTGTGCATGGTGTTGATAAGGAGATGAAATGGGTCTGCCCAGGGAACAGGTGAGGTGTGAGCTGAGGACAGCTCCTGCCTGGTTTCCCCCTCTCTGGCTCAGGGTGGCAGGTGGGACTCACCCTCCATCGCGTACTTCATGTCCTGAGCAAAGAGGTTCCACATCACCTCAGCGCTGATCTTCCCCACGTTCAGCTCCTGGGGGAACCTAGGGCAAGGGGAGAGTGTGAATCACAGAATTGTTTAGGGTGGAAAAGACCTCCAAGGTCATTGAGTCCAACCTGTGAATGATCCCCACTTTGTCACCCAACCCAGAGCACTGAGTGCCACATCCAGGCCTTCCTTGGACAGCTCCAGGGGTGGGGACTCCAAACCTCCCTGGGCAGCCCCATCCAAAGCCTGACCACCCTTTCTATGAATTGTTCCTAATGTTCAGCCTGAACCTCCACTGGCACAGCTTGAGACTATGAACACAGGGTGAACCAGCCCTCCATGCAGATCAATATCCCTCACACACCTTCCAGCAGCCCCATCTCTCCCATCTGTAGAATGGATGTCACAACCACTTCCAAAGGCCTCAAAATCCCACTGCCTTCATGTGGGCACCCTCTGTGGGCATAGCAGCATCCCCTTCCCCAGCACCTACTCACTGGTTCAGGCAGGGCGTGTAGGAGTTCTTGTCTTCCTCAATAATGGAGACAATCAGGGTGATGAGTTTGGACCAGAAATCCAGGTTTTTGATGCTGGGGCCCTGTTCCTCAGGGGGCACCTCGCCTTTCTTAGTCTGGAGGGGCAGGGACACAATGGAGACTTCAGTCACCCCAGTGCAGGGCTCAGCTTTGTGTCGGGGCTAGCAAGGGGGTAGAGGAGGGAACACCCTGGAGGCCCCATGCAGCTCCCTCTTGTCTGTCCTGGTCTCAACCCCACAGCTCAAACCCCAAGGCATGGGGATCGTTCTGCACAGGACTGAGCACTCTGGAGAGGGAATAGGAGTGTGAGGAAAAGGAGAAGGGCACGGGATGGGGAGGTCAGTGCCCAGCATCCCCCCTGCCCCACGCACCGGGTCTGTCTGGTACTCGCGGCTGTAGAGCTCGTGGCAGTTGTTGAAGATGTACTCGTAGGTGGAGTTGAGACAGGCCTTCACACAGTCCTTCACCACCTGGCTGGCTCGTGGGGGGCTCTGCAGCTCCTGGACCTGGTGTGCAGGGAGGGCGTGGTGTTTGGAGCACCCCCAGACACCCACCCAGGAGCACCATGGGCCAGCAAAACCTCAACCCCCAGAGAACTGGGGCCAAAGAGAGCCAGGTCCCCTGAGGAAGCAGGTGAGTGGGGCCCCAGCAGTACCTTCATCCGAAAGAAGGTGATGCTGGTCAGCAAATCCACTGTGGATTTCAAGTCCTGCAGCCGTTCAGGGCTGCTGGCAGGGAAGTTGTTCTGGGAAGGAAAGAGGGGAGTTGCCCTCAAAACTCACAGGGGCAAGTGAGGGTGAGGGAACAGCCACCTGTTGCTTCAGGTGGGGTCACTGAGGCAGAGCAGGCACCTTACCCGGTACATGGAGAGGTCGATGCGCAGGGAGTTGTGCAGCTGGTCCAGGAGCTTGACAAAGCGATCTTTCTGCAGAGAAATGCCCCAGGGGCAGGTGAACAGGGGAAAGCGCAGGGACCAACCCTCTCCCCCTGCCCTTGTCTCTCTCTGCTCTCAGCCCAGCCCTCACTCATCCCTCTCCTTCCTTCCTTCCTTCCTTCCTTCCTTCCTTCCTTCCTTCCTTCCTTCCTTCCTTCCTTCCTTCCTTCCTTCCTTCCTTCCTTCCTTCCTTCCTTCCTAGCCCAGAAAGGGCCAGGCATGCCTGCACAGAAGAGCATCTCCTTGCTGGTAGCTGGGGCTTACTCAAAGCCCTCAGCAGCTCCTGGGGCACATGTGGCTGTGCCAGGTGCAGTTCAGGATGAAGAGGTGACACCATGTGTCCCCTGTCGTTGCTGACAGGCTGGTCTGTCTGCCCTGCACACTGGAACACCTCTGAGCCAGGGCTCAGGACAAGAGTTGGGAGACAGGCTGCAGGATCAGTAGCCCCTCGATTGGGGCTTTCCAAGAGCTCAGGAAAAAGGGCAGGGAAAGGATGTGCAGTGGTTGACCATCTTTGGGATGGCCCCAGGAATTGGACATTTCCATGGGCTCACCTCACTGGGCTGCACTGAGGGACAGGGGCAGAAAACACCCCTTGTGGGGGGGTTCCACTGGGGCTGAGGGACTGTAGTTCAGCTGAGCCCAGCTCCCACCCAGGGAGAACAGGGCAGAAGGATGCAAATCCCATCGTGGGTTGTGGATTGGATCAGGAGTCAGAGCTGATGGCAAAGCAACTGCTCATAGAATCCCAGACTGGTTTGGGTTGGAAGGGACCTTAAGGACCACCTTGTTCCATTCCCTGCCATGGGCAGGAACACCTTCAATTATCCCAGGTTGCTCCAAGCCCTGTCCAATCTGGCCTTGAACACTTCCAGGGATGAGACAGCCACAACTGCTCTGGGCAACCTCAGTCCTCACTCCACCACAGGGAAGAATTTCTTCCCAATATTGGCCCCAAAATGTTACTGGGGAGCATTTCCCTTTGCATTCCTGCTCGTGGAGAGGCTTTGGACAGCCCTGTGGGCCTCCCATGAGAGCCCTGGGCTCCCCCCTCAGCATTGACTGTAGCGGGTCAGGGCTGACCCGCAGGGCTCTGGAAGAGTCCGGAGCAGCGTCTGAGTCCTGCGATAAGAACACAAGGGTGGGACGGGGCAGCGAGTCCAAGGCTCAGCCACTCCCACAGCCTGTGCTGGCCACCGCAAACCTTCGGCGCTCGCGGGGATGGCCCCGCCGGGCCCTGGGCCGGGCCGTGCGTCCCCGACAGCCAAGGAACGGCTGCAGCACTCTAACACTGGACACGACGGGAACTCGGGGTTAAAGCGACACGGCCGGGCAATTTAGGACCCAACCTTAGGCTCTCTAAAAAAAGAGAAAGAGACAAGTTTTTTAAATCCTCCGTGTTAGAGAAAAGGCGGGTTTTTGGTACAGTTTCCTCCTCCTGCGTGATCCGGAGGCACAGCTCACTCGGCTCTAGCTACCCCCTCCACAGGAACGTGGAGGTGAGCCAGAGCTGCCCGGAGCTGTGCTCGGCCCTGGCTGTATCCCTGGCTACCTTGCTGCACCCGGGGCTGGGCACTGACCCCGGCTCGACCCATGCACACCCAGAGCGACAATTTTCTGCCTCTGGGATGGCACGGGGTGGGGCCGAAGTGAGGGCTCAGCCCCTCCTCACCCATGTCCTCGAGGGGCACCCGGCCCTGCCACAAACTCGCCCCATTTGGCACCCAGCGGTGCTGGCACAACCGGCAGAGTTTGCAGCTGGCCGGGGTCCCCCAAAGCACACGAGGCTGTGCAAGACCCCCCATGAACTGCAGGGGTGGCTAATGGCCACATGCTTCTGATTTTGCCACCAAAGTGTCCCCCCTCCTGGCACGCTGTCACTCAGCGTCCAAGTTTGCTCAGGCTCCCACAATAATTAGGGGAGCAAATTTAGCCCTTCTCCTGGGAAGGTGATGGCTCTTTTCCTTCCTGAAAAACAGGAGCGGGATGATTTTTGGGGCAAGCAGAGGGGCTGATCCCACTGCTGCCTGGCTGCAGTTTGGAGCAGGTTGTTTTGCACAGTTCGTTTTGCTCCCCGAGCGCCTCACCCCCTCCCAAAGAAAGGAGAGAAAAAGAAAAGAGCGTTTACGTACCATGGGACTTACCCCGAAATTGGAAGCAGCAAAGCGGTCGGAGGCGTTGGCGTTGCTGGAGGCGGTGGTGTGCGCGTAGTAGGCGTTGATGTTGGCCAGCAGGGTGCTCATCACCGCCGGCACCCCGGGGCACATGTACTTGGAGGAGAGGCAGGCAAAATGCCTACGGAGAGAGGCGGCAGCTCAGGGTTTAGGGCCATGGGAGGGGATGCGGGGTTTGGGCTGCAGGAGTCATCGAATCCCAGAGTATCCCAAATTGGAAGGGACCCACAAGGATCATTAATCCCTACTCCCAGCCCTGCCCTGACACCCCAACAATCCCACCTTGGGCATCCCTGGCAGCGCTGTCCAAACGCTCCTGGAGCTCTGGCAGCCTCGGGGCCGGGACCATTCCCTGGGGAGCCTGGGCAGTGCCCCAGCAGCCTCGGGGGGAAGAACCTTTCCCTGAGATCCATGCCAAGCCCTGACACAGCTCCAGCCCTTCCTGGGCTCCTGTCCCTGTCCCAGAGCAGAGCTCAGCCCCTGCCCCTCTGCCTCCCCTTGGCAGCAGCTGCAGCTCCTGAGGAGTCTCCCCTCAGTCTCCTCTGCTCCAGCTGAACGAGCCAAGTGCCCTCAGCCGCTCCTTAGACACTTCCCCAGCTCTGTCTCCCTCCTTTGGACACTCTCCAACAGCTTCAGATCCTTCTTATATTGTGGTGCCCAAACTGGACACAGGACTTGAGATGAGGCGGTGCCAGAGTGCATCAAGAAGGGGAGGGATGGGTGCACAGGTATGGGGCAAGTCTGCACCCATGACAGGGAGGTGAGTGCCAATGGCAGCAGGAGAGGATGATAGGGACAGTAACCTTCCACTTGGGGGGTGGGTGCAGCCCCTCTGAAGCAGATGGGGGCAGGTGACTCACGTCATGGCTTGGTAGATGGACTCCACCCCATAGCGCATGGCAAACTCGTCCACAATCTCCTGTGCTGTCTCATCAAAGTACACCTTCCAGGCATCATCCCCCTTGGCGTCGGGGATCTTCACCACCCCATTGTTTTGCAAATCCGTCACAAAGTGGAACAGGTTCTGGAGGTACAAATGAGTCCCGTCAGCTCCCCAGGGCGTGTGGTGGCAGGGTGGCGGCAGGGTGGCACTGTTGGGGAGGTGGCCGTGCCCCCTGTGCCTGTCTGGGCTGCTCACCTCATGCAGGCAGGTGTACTGAACATGGTAGGGAGCCACCTTCTCCTCGCCCTTGATCTCCACACTGATGTGCAGCCGGATGGCTCCCGACACTGCTGACTTGTCTGTGCGCTTGTCTGTGGGTGCAGGGACAGGGACAAGGTGTGAGGCTTCCCTGGGGCAACCCTGCTCACTGCCAGCCCCAAAGAGGGGCACAATGCTCTGCCACAGGGCCAGGGCTAAGGGGACACCCAGCACCACATGCAGCCAGGCTGGGGTGGGCTTTGACCACATTTCCAGCCACTAGAGATGTGGCCTTTCTGTGCCTCAGTTTCCCCTCTGTGGGGAGCTGGTGTTCTAGAACCTCCAGGGTAAAGGGTTCTGAAAATGATCTTGGGAAAACACTTTATCCTGATGGCTTTTGATACTAAATGTTTCTAAGAGCAGACCCAGTTTCAACAGCCTTCAGCCTATGGCTGGCAGAACATCCCCCCTGGAGCCTAGGACAGGGGGTTCCAGCCCCAGCAGGATGTGTCACCCCCTGAGGCCAGGCTGAGGTCCCAGGCCGTGCTGGTTACCGAGGTTGTACCAGACGTCCATCTCCCCGCTCAGGGTCCGGACCTCGATGATGGTCTGGCCCAGGAAGTCATCGGATTCCCTCTTGAAGCGCTGCTTGACGCGGGATTTGATGTCATCGTCCTCGTCCCACACACGGACCTTGATGCGGTCAGAGGAGTTGTGGCACTCGCTGGGGAGGTGACAAAGGGCAAGCCCCAGCATGAGCAGCGAAACCTTCCCAGCTACTCCCTTTCACTGCTTCCCTACACAAAAGGGACCAGCCCGGCATGGAGCAGGAACTGGGGAAGAGAGCAGATGGGGGGGCACCAACCCCCACGCCAATGGGCCCCAACACAGCCGGGATCAGCCCCTGGAGTCACACCCTCATGGCATAAAACAGAACCCCAAGGGACCCCAGCACCTCAGTGAGGCCAGGATGAGGCCCAGCTGGCTTCCCCCACCCTACGAGAACATGACAAGAGCCATGTGACCTCCCTGGTCACTGCCTTGACCACGAGTGGCCAGGGAGGGGAATGGGGAGACCGGGGGTGAACTTACAAATGGAAATTCTCCTCCCAGACTGGGTTGAGATTGCCGTAGATAGTTTTAGTCCTTTTTTTTGTCTTTCCAACCTGGACAGTGACATAGGGGTCACTGGAACCCGTCTTGTCCTTTGCTTGCAGGCCCTGGGCACAAACCACTGCAGCACAGCACAGCAGAGAGAACAGACAGGGAGAAGTAAGTGCTACAACCACACCAAGACTCCCAAAACAGGCACCTGTGTCCCCCCAGAGGCTGAAGCTGCCTGGCAGAATGAGGGGTTGGGCAATGGGGACATTCTCATGGTCCCCAAGGCTGAAGGTGGCAAGCTGCCTACCCGTGATGCTGATCTTGGCTGACCATTTGGAGGTGCCGTCCAGGACACTCTGCTTGACTGCCTTCATCTGCTGCGTGTGTGTGGTCTTGTTGACCCCAAACACCTCCTGGATCAGCTCAAATATCTCTGGTTTGTTGCGCTCCCGGATCTTCATGCGGTCCTTGAGCACCATGATGATGTTCTGGGTCCGGTCCTCTGCTCCATGCTTAGAGCTCTTCTCCGCTGCCCCTAGGAGAGGACAGGCATGGGTGAGATGGGGTGGGGGGCTGGTGGTACCCAGGACAGAGACGAGCTCTCGCAGGTTGGCATGGTGGGCTTGGGGACAGGACAGGAGGAAACGGCCTCAAGTTGCACCAGGGAAGGTTTACGTTGGGTATCGGGGGAAAATTCTTCCCCAAAAGTGCTGTCCAGCTCTGACACAGGCTGCCCAGGCAGTGGTGGAGTCACACCTGGAAGTGTGCAAAAAACATGGCTGTGGCACTTGAGGACATTGTTTAGTGGTGACCATGAGGCTACTGAGTTGGTGGTTGAACTCGATAATCTTAAAGGTCTTTTCCAGCCTTAACAATTCCATGATTCTACTATTCCATGCATGATTTAATTCAAACATGGAGAGATCTATCCCCTGCCCAGGACGAGTCTGCCCTGCCCACCATTTCTCCCATGCCCAAGCCAGGACAGAGCTCTCCTGAGCTGCTCCCTCCTCCCTCTCCAAGGTGAGAAGGGACAAGGCTGTGGGCCCCAGGTCCTTACTTTGCAGGCAGTCAGCGTTGAGCAGGTCCTGACACTTCTCGTGGCACTTGACGCCGCACTCGGCACAGCGCATGCCCTGCCGGGCGATGCCCCACAGCAGCCCCTCACACTCATAGCAGTACGTGGGGGTGGTGGCCGTCCACACCTCGAAGTTGTGGGGCGTTGTGCAGGAGATGGGGTACACTAAGGCTTGCAGGGTCTTCTTGTAAACATGGTTTTTCTGTGCAGGGACAGGGGAGAGAGGGGGAGAAACGCTGAAGCAGGGCAGAGGATGTACTTGGGGACATAGTTTAATGGGGGTGGTGCTGGGTTGACATTTGGACTTGATGATCTTATAGGTCCTTTCCAACCCTAATGATCCCATGATTGTATCCTGGATGCTCAGGCATCACCACAGGATGCTGGTGGGGCCAGACTCTGCACCTCCATTGCTGGCCTGGCCCCTGAAGCTCAGTTTCCCCCTCCCAACCACCCCCAACCCAGCCCAGCCCACTCCAGCACCTACCAGTTCCTCATTGTTCAAGGTGCTCGAGGCCAGCGCAGAAGTGATTCCCGCTTTCCTGGACTGGACCAGGGACTGTGGGAAAGAAAGCGAGTTTCCAGATCCAGCAGACTATGAGAGGTCCCTCCTACACCCCCAGTGGCTGTGAAACACCCAGGACAAACCCGGATCTGACGGGGAAGCGTCCTGGCTGCATGGGGGGCAGTGGGGACAGTCCAGCCCCCATTGATGCCAGCACTGTTGTGCAGTGGGACTGGAACCAGTTCAGCAGCCTATGGCATTCCCAGTTCAGCTCCAGTGGGGCAGAGCCTCTCACCACGTGTCTGAGACCCCTGAGGAGATGGGATGGGGGACACTTACCATGGCCTGTGGGCAGCCAGGGCCAGCGAGGGGGGAATAAAAAGCCATTAGTGCCAACACTTCCCAGGAGAGCCCCTTCCCTGCCAGAACCAGTGGGAATTGGGGCAACACCCCCTCATCCAGCTCTGAGCAGTCCCTGTTGGGGGGGACTGTGTCCCCAAGCCACAGCACTGGCTGCAGGCTGCAAATCCCAGCAGGGAAAGGCAGCAGCCCCCCCAAACCCCACACGCTGCCCACCCCATGGTCCCCCACCCCCAAAACACCAACACAGCACAGTGCAGAAGCATCAGCGGCTGCCCAAGAGGGCTGGGGTGGGGGCATCAAGTTGGGGACAGCAAGGGGGCGGGGGAATGGAGGGAGGCAAGTGGGGAACAGGAGGGTGGCACCCTGGGGGGGGCACATAGTGGAGCTGACAAGGTGTAAAGAGAGGGGGAAGAAGGGGAAGGGCATCTAATTCTGGGGGACAAGGGTGTCTGGTTTCCAAAATTCCTGCCTCTTGTCATCGGGAGCAGGAGGGGACCAGCAGAGTGACCCTGTGCAGTACAGCCCAGGGGCTGGATGGGACCCCATCATGGGGGGCCCATACATCGGGGATCTCCAGCCCCATACACTGGGACAGTGGAGACAGGAGCACAGGGTCTGGGCAACTTGGAAAAGCCACTTCCAGCCCTCCCCTGGTATGGGGGTCTGTCTGTCCAGCACCAGCGTGGTCCAAGCTGCACGGACCTATGACAGCTGGGACAGGAAGGGACCAGGGACACAGCACCAGTAAAAAAATGGGAAACCAGATGCAGCCCTGGGAAACCTTAGGCTGATGCTTGGGGTAGGGACCAGAGCTCCGTTAAAGAGAAGCACCCTCGGGTAGGGAGAGCCCAGCTTCCCACTGCAAGGAGGGCCAGGAGCCCCCCAGAGCAGCGTGGGACACCCCCGCCCCCCTTTGGCAGGGCTGGGGGCACGGAGGGCTGGCTGGCAGCCCCAAGGGCGCTGTCTCTTTAACCCCTCGCACCGCGCTCACCAGATCGCTGACTAGAGGGAGAGATTTGCGTCCAGGCTTAATGTCGGGCATGCTGTTAATGCAGCGCAGAAACCTTACAGCCGCCCCCCTGCCGCAGGGAAGGCCCAGCCAGGCCACAGGAAAGAAAACAGAGAACACAAGCCATGTTAGAGGCAGCTGGGGAGCGGGGCACGGGCGGCACAGTCCGGTGGGGCGCAGCGGGAGCGAAGCCGGCAGCTGTGGGGAGTGTGCCTTGGGAGGAACCTCACCAAATCGCTAACTAGGGGGATGGGTTTTCGCTTGCGAATGTCCGGCATGCTGTCTATAATGATCAGCCCGCCACCAGGCCTGCAAGAGAGAGGAGAGTCAGCGGGGAAGGGGAAACTGAGGCAGGAAGGGGCCCCCTGTTGCTGCCCCACGGTCGCTCTGCACTTCAAAGAACCATGGAATGGTTTGAGTTGGAAGGGACCTTAAAGCCCATCTTGTTCCATTCTTTGCTGTGGACACAGACACATTCCATTAGATGAGGTTGCCAACTGGGCCTTGGACACTTCCAGGGATGGGGCAGCCACAGCTGCTCTGGACAACCTGTGCCAGGGCCTCATCACCCTCACAGGAAAGGATTTCTTCTCAATGTCTAGGACTTGGTGAATATGACTGCAAAGCAAATCCTGAGTGGCCTGGGACTCACTCATGGGATCCCCATCCCCACCACCACCCCAGCCTGGGCAGGGAGCACTGGACTAAAAACTGAGGGGAAGGGGATTTTGGAAAAAGCTATGATTTTTTTCCCCACGTGAAGCTTAAGGTGAAACCCAGGAGAAAAACTGCCCTTTGGTTAAGTCAACTTTGTCTTTGCAACATGAGGCTGCAGAGCTGGGTTTCCTCTGGGACCCCAAAAGGGAGCTCTGAGCAGGTGAGCCTCAAGTTCTGCTGCAAGGGAACCCAAGGCAGGGATGGCACTTCACAGCCCTATCACAAAGAAATCCCTGGAGTGATCTGGGGGTTCTCAGGCAACCTACCAGGTTCTGCCCAGATCCACGGCACGGCTGTGTGCGAGGGCAAGACAGCACTGGGACCTCCAGCCCATCCAGGTGAGAGGCTCAGGATTCCCCATGACACCACTCCATGAGGGAGGCAGGAGCTGCCACCCCTCCTCATCCCCATCTCAACTCACCTCCTTGCCCTCCCCCTCGGCAGCAGCTCTTGGGGTCCCAGAGCGATGTCATGTCTGCTGGCTGCTCCAAAACCACTGACCAACCCCAAAATTCAGCCCCAAAAATCTGGCCTTCCTGTATGCCCACAGCTCAGCAACCCTTCCCCACACAAAGGCCCATTGCTGAGCTCATTAATCACATCCTAATGAGGAGGGGGCTGAGATCTCGAGGGGCAGAGGGTACCCAGCTTCCCCTTGTACTCACCCGCCTTTGAACCACAGGGATTTTTCTCCATCACCTTCCCCGCGGGCCTGGAAAACAAGGGAGAGTGTCAGGGCACAGCAGGAGCCAGCAGCGTGGGGACAGCCCCTCCAGGGCAGTGAATGCTCACAGCACTGGGGGAGCATGGAAGGATGAGCAGGGTGGGCAGAGAAACGTGTGTTCCAAAACCAAGGGGGCTCTTCCCAGCAAAGAGCTGGAACTGGGAATAAACATCTTCAGTTGGCTGACCTGGGTGAGCAGTGGGTGGGCTTCAGCAGAGGGGCTGAGGCTGGCAAAGCAGGGGGCATGGCTACACTATGTGAGAATTCAGGGCTTGGGGGAGTGAAGAAGCACCATAAAGGCTCAGCAGGTCCTCAGGGACCCACAGCAGTTGGAAAGAAGAGCAGGGAAAAGCCAGAGCACATGGAAGAGGGTGTGTGTGCAGGGATCATCCAGCAGTGCCACTTTCCCCTGCAGGGAGGGTACTATTTTGGAGGAGAGGGGCGGAGAGAGACCATTCCCCCTCCTTCCTGGGCAGTCCTTGCACACACACACACACACACACACACAGGGAAGGCACACACATGGCTGGGAGGTTCAGGTGGACATGCTTACCTGCAAGCAGGCTACACCCCTTCCCTGCAGGAAGGGGAGACGCGGGTGCAAGGGCCATGGTGGTGGACAACTGAAAAGAGAAGCGGTGGGGAGGGGGATCGAGACCCCAGGGAGCGAATCCAGAGCCAAAACAAAAAGAAAATATGGAGGATGGAGTCTAAAAACAAAACAAAATATTGTCAACTCAACAGAGGAGAGAGGGCTGGGGGCTCGCACCAGCACACGCATGCAGCACACACGGGGGATCCTCAGCACTCCCGGCCCCTCCGGGCTTCCCACTTGGTGGCAATGGTGTTTTGGGCCACCACTGCTGGCACCCCCAAGTCTGTGGATGTCCCTGGAAGCTGCCCAGGTGTGGAAAGGGGCCGTGCCCCAGCCTGGAGCCGTGGCCCAGGGGTCCTCACCTCCTGCAGCTGCATGCAGACCTTGTTGAAGGCTCTCAGCCAGTTGGCTTTGGCTCGAGCTTTGGGGTCCTGCACCTCCTCTTCTGCCGGTTCCCTGCAAGCACACACACATCCCCTGTCAGCTCCCAGCATGGCACCGGCGAGGGGGGAGCAGCCCCCACAGCCCCAGCAGGTCTGAAGCTGCACTTCGGGGATCCTGATGTGCCTTGAGACAGCGTGGCCGTGGCAAAACCCCCTCTTGGTACCAGCAAGGACCTGAAAAGGCAGCAGGTCCTGCTGCAAAGGGCAGCACAATCAGGGCAGAGCACTGGGGAGAAGTCAGAAGCTTCCCTACCCTCAGGAGACCCCGCCCTGGGTACCCAAGTGACACACAGGGGACAGCTGGTGACACAAGCATGTGAATTAAACATCCTTTGTCCCCCATCTCCCCAGCACAATGTCCTCTGGCTACTTCCCACCACAGCTTCCTGGGGTAAAGAGCACCCAACACCCCAGTGGTTTCAAGCCCAGGGAAAAGGGTCTGCCTGGACATGCTGGGTGTTGTGGGGTTTTTTCTCCTCTTCTACAAAATCAAGACATGGAGGGAAATTCTGTGATTCTGTGAAAAGAAATCCTCCAAACATACCAGTGTCCTGGAGAACCTGGTGTGATGAGACACTGGAGAGAGGAGCCCAAAAGAGGCCATGGGGTGCTCAGGAAATGAACCTGCCCAGACATGAGGGGCTTTGTCTGTGCAAATCTGGGATCCTCAGCATTAACCCGTGGTTCCCAGCACTAATCCACAGTCCCTGGTGCTACTTTGATGTCCCCAAAGCTAATTTGGTCATCAGTGCTAATTGGAGGCCCTCAGCACTAATCTGGGGGTCCCAACACAATCTGGGGTTCCCAGCACAATCCATGGTCCCCAGCACTAATCCACCATCCCCAAATCCTAGCACAGGACCCCCTAAGCTCCCTGCCGAGTGGGCACTGCAGGCAGACATGACCTAAGGCCCCCAGGTTCCTGCCAGGTCTTGGGCCTAAATATCCAGTTAAAAACAGTTTTAAAAACTGCTTGTTATACATTGGTTTAAATTAGAGATTCCCCATTCCTGGTGTATAACTTAAACTAAATAAAAGGCTGAAAAAGCCCATCACAGTTCACCTCTACACAGAGGAGTGACACTCACTGAAAATGGAAATGGTCAGCAATGATGTTTGAATAATCTATCCCCAAGATATGAATTAATCACATGCTGCACCAGGAATCTGACTACCAATTAATTCACAGAAGGCCATGGATGAGCTTTTACCAGGCCTAGGGAGCGCATTGACTACTGTAAAGGAAATCTCTTCCTCTGACCAAGCTCCACCCACGGTGCCAAGAGCCTGTGCCAGAGGAGAGCAATCACAGCCCCAAGATCCCATTCCCCCAGGGCCATGTTTGTCCCAGGTTATAAACCTGCAGCCCTGTAGCCCCAGCAGGTCCTTGAACACCTTGAGCCATGCTTACCACAGGGGTGGCTGAGCCAGGGCAGCATGCCCAGGGTGCTGGCTCTTACCTGGGTGGCACGAAGTGGGCTTCCCCCACCTCGAAGGCTCAGGCACCTGGAAAAGCTCCAGATACAGCAGAAGGAGCCTGGTCCTGAGCCAAGCACCAGCACCATCCCTGAGCCACCTCTAGAGCATCCTCAGTGCCTCCAGGCACAGTGCCATCCCAGGGACACAACAGGCCAGCTCCCCCTCCTACCTCTCAGCTGGTTTTGGGGGCTCAGTCTCCAGGGCTGCCTCTTGCATGGGAACTTCCTCCTCTGCCCTCTGGGCCTGGAGGGCCTCAGGGGCTTCCTGTGGGGCAGAGGTGTCCTTCTCCTCCTTCCTCTCCTCTTTCCTCTCTTCCTTCCTTTCTTGCTGCTGAGGCTTCTGCTGTGGAACCAGCTGGGGTTGCTGCTGCTGCTGCTGTTGCTGCTGCAGTTGCTGCTGTTGCTGCTGCAGTTGCTGCTGTTGCAGGACCTGTTGCTGCTGCTGCTGCTGTGGCAGGGGTTTCTGTGGTGGGGGGTATGTTTCATGCTCAGGGGGTTCATAGGTGTCCTGCTCCCGCAGTTCCTCCTCCTCCTCCTCCTCCAACTCCTCTTCCTTGGGGTAGCCTTCCTCAGTCTCACTGTAGTCCTCAATGAACTCTTCCTCCTCCTCCTCCAGGTAGAGATCATCATCATCCTCCTCCTCCCAGCGCGGCGAGTCCTTGTGGTAGCTGACGGAGCTGTGGCAGGAGTGGTAGGAGTCCCCGTCCCTCTCATCCAGCTCCGAGTCCCTCAGGCTCTCGTTCTCGAAGTCCTCGCTCAGCTGGGAGCTGCCCTGGCTCAGCTCGGCTGATGAGGCGTAGCGGCTGCTCCCTGTGGGGCTGAGGGGCAAGGGGACACAAGGACAGGGCTCCCATGGGTCCGTGTCAACCCAGGCAGAGCCCCAAGGCCCAGCACCAGGGCCAGGAGGATGTGCAGCTCCCATTGGGAGCACTGGGCTCCACATCCTGGGAGCCAAAGGCACAGAACCAGGGAACTCTGTGGGCTGGAACCAGACCTCCAGGCAGGGGCAGTCTGACCTCCTTGCCTGTGCCTGGGCTGAGAGTGGGGATGGAGGTGACAGTGTCTGTCCGCAAGACTCACCCCAGCCGGGGATGGGGGTGACAGTGTCTGTCCCTGAGGCTCACCCCAGCTGGGGATGGGGGTGACAGTGTCTGTCCGCAAGACTCACCCCAGCCGGGGATGGGGGTGACAGTGTCTGTCCGAGGCTCACCCCAGCCGGGGATGGGGGTGACAGTGTCTGTCCCTGAGGCTCACCCCAGCTGGGGATGGGGGTGACAGTGTCTGTCCCTGAGGCTCACCCCAGCTGGGGATGGGGGTCACAGTGTCTGTCCCTGAGGCTCACCCCAGCCAGAGGTGGGGGCTGCAGCACCCCCTGCCACATCCTGCCTTCTGCTGCTGCCAGACACCCTGCGCTGCCCCTGACACACAGATCTGTCACCCACCCTCTACCCTGACATCCCAGTGCTCCCCGCAGCTCTCCCAGGCACCCCCATCCCAGGACACCATCTCAACATCCTCACTCCTCTGATCACCATCCCTACCCGGGGGTCCCCTCTCTGCTCTTGCTGCCAGGCCAGACCCCTTCTCCCACCCCATCTGCCCCCCCGACCCTTTCAGCCCCCTCCTCTCACAGCTGCCTGCACTGGGAGGCCCAGGGGGGCCCTGTGGCCCTGGAGGCTGCCAGGGACAGGGCAGCCCCGTGGCTCCGTGGGGACAGGTTGACAGAAGCAGACATGCAGACAGGACAGGGACATGCCGAGGAAGAGGCCGACACCATGTCTCCAGCACTGGCAGCCAGGGCTCAGGGGGTGTGTGAGGGGACAAAGACGAGGGGCTGGGCCAGGCAGAACCCAGACTGGCTGAGCCAGGCTGTGGGAAGCTGGGGACACCACAGGGAAGAGAGGGCTGGGGGATGACTCAGGCTGGTCCCAGCTGAGAGGGGTACTGGCATCATCCAAGTACCTTGGGAAGGAGCACTTGGGGCACAGGGATGCAGCTCACACCTGGAAACCCCACCCCGCCCCATCCTGATCCTGTCCAGAGCTGGGAGAGGAGCCCTTGGCACATCGCAGGATCCCAAATCACTGCATGAGGCTTTTGCCCAGACAGGCACACCCTGGCAGGTGACCAGGAACAGGGGGTGGCATTTGAGTCCCCAAGGGCCCAGTCCCATGCCTGCTGGCATGACAAGGAACAGGCAGCAGGTGCTGCCAGACAGTCGCAGTGCCAGCAAGCAGGACCAGGATGCTGGAACATCACCCCATGAACTGGGGTGCAGCAGCAGCAAGAGGGAACATCACAGGACTGGGGGGAAACCTAGAGCACCCCAATGCTGTCCCTGCACAAGGCCGATCTGGGGCAGGGAGGGTGGCACAAGGCCGCCCTTGCCAGGACTGGTGTTGGCCTCACCATGGCTGCAAGGACCGACCACAGCACTCTGCGACGGCACACGGCACACGGCACAGGTAGCGACCCACCTATCCGATAGGTCTAGGGACCGCCTGCTCTCAAGGGAAGGCTGGCGGCTGGTCCGCCTGCTCGACTCAGAACCGGACTCAGCGTCACTGCGTCCGTTTGCGGCAGAGTCTACACTATCATAGCGTCTGCCAGGGGAGGAGAGGAACATGGTCAGCGAGCTCCCACCAACCCCCGCCACACCCTGCTGCTGTGGGGACACCGGCAGGGAGGCTCTGTCCACTTCGGGCTGCACGCTGTGTGTTTCCCCAGCCACTCCACACTCCACTGCCCAGCTCCCAGCAGGGACAGCCAGGGGTGGGGGGCCCCAAACCCAGTGAGGACAGAGGAGGGCAGTGACCCAAAAGAGTTTGAAAATTTCCCAGTGAGAAGGAAAGGTTTGGATGGGGCCAGAACCACCCCGCTCTTCCTCACCTCAGCATCCTTCCCTCTGTCACCCACCGCACTGGGAGCGCCATCCCAGTGTCACCCTGGGGACCTGCTGGCCTCTGTCACCTGCAGGGGATGTTGAGGGAGCCAGTCCTGGGGTGAGTTGGCCATGGCCACACTACCTGATGGGAGCCTGGTCCGAGTAGTCCATCTCGTAGCTCTGCATGGAGTCAGTGTAGGAGTCGCGGGAGCTCTGCTGCTGGTGCCTCATGGGGTACTGGTGCACAGAGGCGTTGGGCTGGGACGTGGTGTAGTAGGGTGGGGGGATGCTGTTGCTGGTCTCGCTGCGGTAGTCACTGTCCCGGTCATCCACGGTACTGTCAGGGTCATCGTCTGCAAGGGGCCACAGTGAGTGGGGCAGGGGATGGCCCAAATCTGCCCCCCACCCTGCACAGACCCTTTAGTGCCACCACTGTGTCCCCACCACTGTGGGACCATGCTGGGGAGGTGGGCCCAGGGTAGGGTGAGGGGCGAGCTGACATGTTCTCAGCACAGGAAGGGTTTGGGGGATGAGGGGAAGGCAGAGGGGGAATTTGGGACATACAGAAGGGGGAAGAGGATGGGGGCAGGGACCCTCCCTCTGCCCCACCAATGTTCCACCCCAGAGGCAACACCTGACAGTGGGACACCCCAAGGGCACAGAGCTCCATGGTGCCATGTCCCCACCATTCCATGGGGACAGGTCTGCCCAGAACAGGGCACTTGGTGACACTGTCCTCACCCAGTACAGAGTCATGGCACGCAGCCACAGGCTAGACCCCAGCTCCAGGTCCTCTGAGCCCTGGGCCAGGCAAAGAGGGATGTGCTGGGGACCCCCAGGCTGGGAAGAGAGGAGTGGGCAGGATACTTACTCTGCTGTTCTCCCCAGCCAAAATAATTCCAGTTGCCTACAAAGAAAGGGGCAGAGACAATAAAGATGGAGGCAGCTGGTTGGGAGGAACCAGCATCTCCCCAAAGGGCACACTCACACTGGGACACTGTCTGGGGCTGAACATGGTGACGCCAAGCTGGACTAGAGACAGTGCCTGTGGTGGCCATGGTGTCACTGACCCAGGCTGGGAACAGTGCTATGGCCAGGCATGGTAGACCATCACTGACAGGGGACAGGGCCTGGGTTTGGGCACGGGGGCACTGAACCATGCATGCCCCTGGGGTTATTACAGAAGGGGAAACTGAGGCACATGTTGGGACAAACTGAGCTGCCACCCCAAATGTCTCTGCAGGGCCCCTCATCACCAGCTTCCTGCCTCTTGCCCCAGGGAGACCCTCCGTAGCAGCCCCATTGCTCCCATACCCTGCTCCCCTCCACCCACAGGAAGGCTTACCCACTGTGGAGCAGGGAGTCAGCAAAGAAACGCTGGCAAACACAGGAAGGACAAGAAAGGAGTGGGGATGGGGATAGGGTATGCGGTGAAGTTGAGCCCCACTTGGGTTGGGGTCCAATGTCCCAAAGCAGATGTGGAGCCCACCCCTTAAAATTCCTCAGTGCAGGAGTGGGGAGAAAGGAGGATGTGGGGGTCCCACAGCGGGGCAGGAACAGGGCAGCACTTACAGCACTGTGAGCCGTGCACGGGCAGAGGCTTTTCCTGCTCCTCCTGGAAGGCATACTGGGGAGAGAGGGGCTGGTGAGGGCTCCTGCTGGCAGCACTGCCCCTGCCCCCTCACCCCAGGCCTGGCTGCACTCACATCATCCTGGTCCCGCATTGCATTGAGCTGCTCCAGTTTCTTGGCCCAGTACCTGGCCTCCTCCTCAGGGATATCTGCGAGGGCAAAGACCCCAGTTGTGCATAGACCTCCCCCAAAACAGCCCTCAAGCTTTTGGGGCCGCAGGACCAGACCCTCAGCCCCAGCCCTAAGGTTGAACACGCCTAGGGCTGAGGGCAAGGAAGGACACAGGCCAGGCCTGGGGGCCGGGGATGGGGCACCCACCCAGTGGCAGCTCAAAGCGGGTGTCAAGGAGGATGCGGTGGAAAGTCGGATCCTTGGTGCCCGAAATCTCGTTGTCCGTCATGATGACCTGGGAGTCCAGCGTGAGCCACTCCCCAGGGCCCTCCTGTGGGGTAGAAATGGGGTGAGGAGAGCTCCCAGATCCCCCTTTCCTGGTCCCACAACCCCAGCACACAGGGTTTGGCCCCAGGCAGGATGGGGAAGGCTCTGCCTGGCCCAAAGGACAGCTTGGGGTGGCACGTGTCCCTTGGGGTTCAGCAGGGAGATGGTTCTGGCTACCTCCCTACCTCATTGGACTGCCTGATGGTCCGGAGGGGGATCCACACCGTGCCCACCATGGTGTCCCAGATGAGTCCCTTGTTCCACACCTCCACAGTCAGGCCTAGGTCCAGCCGATTGATCTCACTGGGGACAGGAAAGGCATCAGTTTATCCCCAGGTTACCCCTTCTCAGCAGCCCCCTGGGACCACCCTGGCTTCTATCTGTCCCCTCGGGCCCAGGACTCAGGTGAGCCCCTCAGATCTGGGGTTAGGGCAGTGGGGGACTCCTTGTGTTATTTATGGGGACAAGGGGGAGCAGCAGCGATGGGGGAGCTCAGGGGACCCCCTGGACACTCACAACATGAAGTCCTGCTCCCAGGAGGGCAGGTTGCCCCGCACTGCGATGGTTGTGCTCTTGACATTTTGTACCTTCAGGGTCACGTAGGTATTAAACTTCTCTGTGGGAACAAGCAGAGGCTGAAGTGACCCCAGTGTGTCCCCACTCCCCAACACCACCTGCTGCCACCCCCACATACATTTCCCTCAGCACCCCAGGCCCAGAAGGGGTCCTACATCTGCCAGGGCTGGTAGGATGTGAGCCCCCTGCTCCTGTCCAGGGC
This sequence comes from Eopsaltria australis, assembly GCA_034509425.1. Taxonomy (NCBI): domain Eukaryota; kingdom Metazoa; phylum Chordata; class Aves; order Passeriformes; family Petroicidae; genus Eopsaltria; species Eopsaltria australis. The sequence goes on along the minus strand of JAVTVJ010000760.1, from coordinate 5,171 downwards.
ACCCCCATCTGTGTGTGTGTGTCCCCACAACTTGCCAAATTATGCCTCCAGAGCTAAGGGTCCCCTCAACCCCCTTCCCCAGCCCCTCCTCTGACCCTACCACATCCAACCAGGCCAAGAGCCCCCCACCCTCTCCCCTCAGGTGGGCAGGCATGTGGGGTCTCACTTACCTTGGGGCCCATCATACTTGGCCTTTTTAACTGCGGGGACAAATAATGGAAGAAAATCAGGCTGAGGCCCTGGGGAAAGGTCGGGGACTCCCACCAGGGTGTCAAGGGGGTGGGAGGACCCCAGTCCTGGTTGCCCCCCACACCCCCCAGCTGCCAGGTGGGAAAAGATCCCCCATGCCAAGTGAGGGTGAGGGATCAGATATGAGCTGGAGGTGGGCATCAGAGGGGAGAAAAGGCTCCCCCAAAAAACCTGCTATTCTGGGACAGCTTGCAACCCCAAACAACCAGTCTTCCTTGGCTGAGGGGATGTTACCCCCCCCTCACCCCACACTTTTGATTTGGGATTTATTTGGAGAAACAGATGATGTTACCATCCATATCTGGAGGAAAACCTGTGGTCTGGGGGACCCTGTTCCCCACTGCAGTCCTAGCTGGGTGGCACCAGCCCAGCAGGACAAGGGTTAAGGCTCTCCCAAACCACTGACCCAGATTTCCTGCAGGAAACCTGGTGGGTCGAGGGCTTGTAACCCTCCCTGCCCAAAAACAGCCCCAGGGGTGGTGAAGATGCCCCACAGAAGTCCTATACAGCTCCAAAGTATCCCCATTGCACCCCAACCCTGTCCCCCCGCGGGGGGCACTGTGGGGCTGGTTCCCATCCTGCCCATTGGGGTATGCGGGAGGCCCTCGGATCCTGCTCAGCTCCATGGAAAACCCCCCTCCTCAGTTCTGGCTGACTTCCCCCAGCTTTACCCAGTTGGGTAGGGGTCGGTCCCAGTTTTTGGCTGCAGTGGGGGGGCAAACGGAGCTGAGCACAGCCAGGTACCGAGGCTGCCAATGCCGGGGGTTGGCGGGGCCGAGGGGTGTCCTCGGGGCTGCCAGGAGGGGACAGTCGGGGAGGGAATGACACAGCACCCAGAGAACGGTGAAATGACGCGGGTGCCAGCGGGTGCAGGACCAACGTGACCGAGGAGGGATTAAAATAGCCCTGGCGACATCAAAGGTAATTTGATTTCAGAGACGTGCCACTCGCCAGCCGCTTATCACCCGCCACCAGCGCCGGAGGGGACGTGGGGCCGCCACGTGCCTGGCAGGGCTGCGAGGAGCCCACGTGGCACCAGCAACCTCGGGGAAACTGAGGCAGGGGAAATCATCGCCTCGGAAAACAACTGGGGATCCTTTGGCTCAGCTGCCTGCCCTGTGCCACCGAAAGGGTGACACTTGGGTGGCTTTTTGCCCGAAGGAAGGTCACCAGCTCCGTCACTGGCAGCCATTTCCCAGGGAATCACAGGGCTCCGGGAGCTGCAGCTTCACTCAGGGATGGGGAATTCACACGTGCGGGGTTGGCACAAGGCTCCGGGATCCCAAAGATCCTCGAATGACACCACATCGGGAGCCTGGGGGCTGTCTGGGGATGGCTGGCACCACTGTGTGTAATAATTATGTAAATTAAATATAATGTATTTATACATTATATTATACATATTATAAATTGATATTATTCTAGTCTAATAGAGCGTTTAGAGCCAGAACCTGCCTGTGGCTGACAGGGATCCCCCTTCCCCCGGGCCCAGGGGCACCCACTACTCTTCACCAGCTGCTGCTTCCAAAAAGGAACGGGAGAGCAGAGGAAGGAAAAGCTCCAAAAATACCCGAGCTGACAGGAACAAACAATTACCCAGGGAACACGTGGCTTTCCTGGCTGTCATCTCCTGCCAGGGAGAAGTCCTGCTGTCACCATCTGCAGGATGTAGTGCCCTCCCACCCATCAAAGGGTTCCCAAAGCTGGCACAGGAGTGGTGAGTCCTGGGGTGCCACCCTGGGGCTAAATTCAACCTGAGTCCCCAGGCAAGGAGCTGAGGACAGTGTGACACTCATGTGACATCAGCAAGCTGGGATCTTCCCAGGCTGCGGTGATCTGGCTCCTCTCCTATCATCTCATCTCAGAGGATGTTGACCAGTTGGGGAAACTGAGGCAGGAGGCAGCTGGCAGAGATGGGATTGGGAACGGCATGAAAACTGGGCTGGGCTGTTGGCATGCCCCAACAGGCCTGTCTGTCTGTCCACCCCTCTGCCCATCCACACATCCCTCTGTCCATCCATCCTGCTGCCTGTCCACTTACCTGTCTCTCCACCCAGTCATCCCTCTGTCCATCCACCCATCCATCTCTCATCTATCTACCCACCCCTCTGTCCATTTTCCTGTCTCTCCATTCACCTGTCCTTCTATCCATCCATTCACCTGTCTGTCCACCCACTCACCCCACCACCCACCATATGTCCTTCTCCTCTGCGTCCACCCCTCTGTCCATCCATTTACCTGTCTCTCCATCCACTCCCCTATCTGTTCACCCATCCATGCCTCACCCCACTATCAGTCCACTTACCAGTCTCTCCACACACCTGTCCCTATGTCCATCCCCACACACATCTATCTGTCCATCCCTCTGTCCTTCATACAACCCTCTGTCCAACCCCTCATGCACCCCTCCATCCATCCTTCCATCTGCCTGTCCATCCATCCACCCCTGTCTGTCCTTCATCCACCCCTCTGTCCTTCCTCTCCCTTGGTCCCTCCACCCCTCTCTCAGTCCATCCACCCACCCCTCAGCCTCCATGATCACGTCTCCCATCCCCTTCATCCATCTGTCTCACCGTCTCTCCATCTGTCTCTCCGGATGCCCGCCCGTCCGCCCGCCTGTCCATCTGTCCGTCTGCCTCCCGCCACTGCAGACACCCCCTCCTGTCCCCACTCACCCCACACTGCCAGGTCACCCCAGTGCCTGTCACACAGGGACACCCCCTGGCACAAAGCCCCCAGGGGCTGCATGTGGCCCCAGACCCCCAAGAGGGGCAGGGAAAGCATGGGGGAGGCTCTGAGGTGGCACCCTCGCCCCCAGGACCCCAAAAATAGCATGAGAAGCGTGACCAGCAAGTGGTGACGGGGCACTGGGGGAAGCCCGAACCCACTCAGAGCTGTTCTCAGCAGCCACCCCCAGTGCCACCCAGGGTGTCACCACATATGACAGTCCTTTAAGTGGGAGTAAAGAGGTGCCCCCCCGCCAGAAGAGAGTACCCCAAATCTGGGGCTGGCTGGGGGACACACAGGGGCACACCAGCTGTGGCACTGCCACAAGAGAGGGGGCTGTGATAGCACCTAAAGGACAAGGACATGTCAGGGGTGGGAAGGGGCACTGCGCCCATTCTGATGAACTCAGGCAGCACTGGGAAAGCCCCCATTTTTCTCCACATTTCGCCTGGGGTGGGGGAATCCCAGACACCCTATGCCCCACCTTGTCCCAGCTGTCACTCTGACACCTCCATCCTATGACCCCAAGACACACGAGTGCTACCTCATCCCCTCAGGATATCATAGGGCCTTGAGAAGGGGGTAAAGGGACCCCCTCTCGACTTCTGTCCCCCCTTACTGAGCATTCAATCCAGACTGACCAGTGAGGCTGAGGACAAACCTGCAGGACTCATCTGTGCACTGAGCTGGGCAGGGCACAGTGTGCTGTGTGCGGGCATCCCCTACCTATATAGTCCCACCAGTTCGTCCCCGTATGGGGTGACCAGCACCAGATCCCCTAGCCAGACCCCCAGGCTCCTACCCTGACTCCCACCACCATCCCCATGCCCAGGTGGGGCAACACCTGCAGGGGCACAGGGGGCTGCAGGACGTGGGGCTGGGCTCAGGCAGTAATTTGAGGGAGGTATCTAGGGGTTCACAGAGGGAAATGGGGAGAGATTGTGGGATTTGGGGTGTATGGGGTCTGTTTGGGGCAGTGAGAATGTAGAGATACATAGATGGGGACGGATGATGTTTGGGAGTGGAGGGATTTTAGGGGTTGGGGGTGCTTGAGGGTGTAATTGGGAGGTTGGGGATAGATGTAAGGTGTTGGGGGCACGTTGGAGTGTTTCTGATGAGGGGATGTTTGGGAATGCAGAGGGCTGTGTCTGCAGGATGAGGGTGCCTGAGGATAGGCGTGAGGGGTGGGGTCCTGGGGGGGGGGTTAGTTAGGGGGGTATTCGGGGAGAGATGCGATGCTGGGGGTGTACGGGCAGGGGTGTTTGGGGGTCTGCGTTTGAGGGGGGTGTGGGAAGAGACGCGGGAGGGGCAGGGTGGGAAGAAGGGGGCTCCGAAGGGGCGGGAAGCTGGAGAGGGATAGCCAGGAGCGGCTGGGCTGGGGAAGGCTACGAAGGGAGCCCGGGGGGGCTTTATAGGAGAGCCCCCTTCCCACGACGGGCGGCGAGCCAGGGAGGGTTCCGGGGGGAGTCTCGTCCCTCCCCTGCCGTCCCCATGGGCCGGAGGAAGGCGCAGGGGGAGCCCTGGGGTCACGGCCAGGTTCGGGGGGATCCTGGGATGTTCCGGGGGAGATCCCGGGGGGTTCCGGGGGGGTCCCGGGGGGTTCCGGGGGCATCCCTGTGCGGGCAGGGCGCGCCCACACCCCCGTCCCTCCCCCACTCCCACTCCCGGCTCCCGCGCCGCGCGCGCGCCCCCGCCGGTTCATTCATAAATCCACGCGCCGGGCGCCGGTGAATGGAGCCGTTCCCACGACCCCCTCCCTCAGCGCCCCCCCTGTGCCCACATTCCCCTCAGCGCCGCCGGCCCCGCGCTCCCCCCTCACCGCCCCGAGCGGCGGGGCTGCGGGACGCGCCCCCCGCCCGGCCCGCGCCCCGTGGCCCGGTACCTCCGACGCAGAGCAGCGACATGGCGGCGGTGTGGGTGCCGGGGGCCGAGGGGGGCGCGGGGGGCGCGGGGGGCCCTGGCCGCCGCTCGGCTCTAGCGCGCCGCCATCTTCCCTCAGCACCGCGGACAGCGCCTGACGTCACCCCCGCCCCCGCCCGCGCGGCGCCGCCCCCCGAGCCCCCCCCGAGCGGCACCGGGGGAGCGGCGGGGCTGGGGTCCCGATGGGGCTGGGGTCCCGATGGGGCTGGGGTCCCGATGGGGCTGGGGTCCCGATGGGGCTGGGGTCCCGGCGGGGCTGGGGTCCCGATGGGGCT